>JAWNOI010000192.1:0-1200000 GCA_035046045.1 Zaprionus bogoriensis | reverse complement strand
TTCATCTCCCGTTATAAATTCAAACAAAAGAGTTACGCAACGGGTGTCTGCAGCACCGGAGCAGGTGGCCCATCTTGATCGCATTTAGAATCAGTCGCTAATTGGCATCGAAGCGCTGTGGAGCTGTCCACGTTATTCTTCTGACTCAACTGTGGGTCATTCTCATTTCTGTCGACGATACGGAACTATGTATTTCTGTTGGCCTACTTAAAATTCTGCTCGATTCTTTAAAGCGAATCTCTTGTTTCGACTTTATTATTTTGTGCCATATTTCTAAGTGTTTATCTGATCTTGTGATTTTAATGGCTCTGCTATACGCTCCGTTATGGATATCTTAGTGGAATGTGACAAGTTTGACACGATTTTTATAGTTTATAATAAAATAATATGCAACCGGCAGCTTCCGTATTATGCTCATGCGTGAGTTCTGTTAGCTTCTCGATAAATGCTTGCTAATTGGATCAAATACCTATGAAGAAGGAATGATGCTAATTTTCAAGTTTTGAGATTGGATTAAAACCTTAAGATAATAGTAAAAAATCGTAAATAAATTTCCAACCGCTTAAGAATTACAAAAACGAGATCTCGAGATTAGATTAGCTTTACGACCAGAATTCCGTTTTGAAAAATCATAAATTCGGCCTAAATTGGAATCGGAACTAAGAACTTCGCATAGCCAAAGCTAGCGGGAGATCATAAAAATGCAGTCAGCGGCCATAAATATGGCTTTGTTGGTAAACAAAGAATTGGCTATACGCGCGACTAAACGGAAACGCTCGAATGCTCCGACGTCTCGGTGTGTTATC
This sequence comes from Zaprionus bogoriensis, assembly GCA_035046045.1. NCBI lineage: Eukaryota > Metazoa > Arthropoda > Insecta > Diptera > Drosophilidae > Zaprionus > Zaprionus bogoriensis. Next base: position 1,199,194 of record JAWNOI010000192.1, on the reverse strand, counting down.
AAGCAGCCAAACTCGGATGATAATTCGAGAAACTGACTCCGCTATAATCGCTAATACGGAGTCGCAGCTTCAAAGAGAGACAAAAGACTAAGCAAAAAAAAAAAAAAAAAAAACTATTGACACTCGATTATGTTTATTGGTTTTTCATCGATTTTGCTTTTGGTCGTCGTTTTTCTCATCGTATATATAAAGTTGAGAGAAGCGTCTGACCAGCCCGCAGTTCGGTGGCTAACTTTGAACCTCGCAGAGCTCGTGTTGCGATCGTCTTGTCTCGTGGGGCGCACCCGACGATTGAATCATCAACATCATCATCAAATCGAATTATATTGCACAAATTATACGAGACTATAAAGCGATAAACGTTTGGCGAGTGTGTTTGGTGAATATGCGAAATTTTGTAAGCCAAGACCTTGTTCCCATCTGTGAATTCGATACGGAAAGTGACCCAAAGCGATGCAAGTTTGCTGATAAGAAGTTCGTTTTTCGTTTTCATTAATTTAGTCTTTGACGCTGTTGTGCCTGGCGCTGCTGTGGAGCCAGCTGGACGCTCGGCTGGTGCGGATTCGACGCATTCGCCGGCTTGTGGGTGCCAGTGAGCGGGATGCACAGATAACGGATTATCGCGTCTCGCCGCTGGACGACGAGGGTGTCTTCAAGTTCGCCTTCAAGACCAGCAATGGCATCGATGTGCAGGCTGCTGGCAATGCACTGGAGACCATCGGAATATTCAGTTATACCTCGCCGGAGGGCGTGCCCATCGAGACGCGGTATATAGCCGATGAGCTGGGCTTCCATGTGGTGGGCAGGCATCTGCCACAGCCGCCGCCCACGCCGGACTATATTCTGCGCTCGCTGGAATACATACGCACCCACAACGAGGATGGCTCCCCGAAGGCAATCACACTGTGAGCCTTATCCCATCCCGTTCCGGTGCACACGAAGAAGGCTGATAATACCGTAGCATGTAGTACATACCATAGAACCCAAGCAATATCCATCTGTTGATAGTTTTCGTAAGTTGACGCTGCGCAAATGCTTTGCTCTTGGATTCCTCTAGTCGTTCCGCTTGTATATAAATCATGTCCATCCATCCATAAAAATTCATATGTCGCATTACGTAGTAGAGATTCTTCCGCGTGCAGAACTTGTTTATGCTCGAAGCCTAGATAAATTTATATTGACAGCTCTGGGCCTCTCGGTGTCATAATTTATGATAAGAAAAGAGACGTCCTCATTTGCGCCCACACACGCTATAACGAAAACAAATAAAACCCCATATTTTGACCGTATTTATTTGGGTCTGATGACCCCAACGAGTCAGCTCTGGTTACCACATCATTTGTTCGCGCATATATACATCATTATCATAATGATAATCAAACTATAGTAATGTAGCTGCCATGACGTCTGCCCGGCTCATAAATATTTATGTTACTACTCAGAATTCACAAATCAAAACTGGATGGAAATGAAATCAGATGCTGCTCGGGCTGCTTGGCATACCTTAGAGGTCTTGAGTTTTTGGCAGACTTTCAAACAGGATTTTCTTTCCGGGTGTTTTCAATCGAAATGATTTGAAATGCGAGTTCACAAGAGCAACTCAAATATTTGCAAGGCTTCTGCGAGTTCGGCTTGGCCGAGCTTCAATTCGATTTTAATATATTCTGTTGGAAGCAATAAATTTAAATTCTTTTTAGAACCTCGAACGAATTGTGTAAGAATGTTCCGGCTAATTTGTCGCTTTCAGCTGGACGAATGAACAGATACAGCGGCTGGGCTATAAAATCTTTTTATTGCGAAGATTTGTACAGCCTTGGAGTCGGGACAGGCTCGTGGAAATAGCCCGAATCTATTAACAATTATTGCTAATTCCGAAGATATATTACGAGCCATAACTCAATCAGAACTAAACTTGTTTGTGCTAAATTTAAAAGATGACATGGAATATATTAAAAGTGGACAATTAATTTTTGTAGTGCCTGACTAGAATAAAGCAATTTAAAGCTCTTCTGTCTGCTAGTTAATTTTTCGCAAACTGCCAGATACTTTTATCACTTCATTCTGTGGGAATTATGAGGTAGTCAAGGCCGGCGTTATGCGATGCGCTTGCGCCCCAAGGTAAGTGATATTCTGGGAGATTTGCTGCCTGACTTGGTATGCGTTCCAGTGCGCGCTGCGTTTTCAACGAGCTTTATTAACGATAACTACAACTAATTAAAACGTGCGTATGTATGTCTCTATATAACAATGACTTGGCCACGGCTTGGAGTGTCGTGTGGTATGGTGCGGTGCGGTGCAGTGTGGTGTGCTGGAATGTGTGTGGTGGTACGTTGAGGATGGTAATGATGCACTGGTTGGTTGCGTATGCGGATGCGGAGATTCAAGGGAGCAGATCAACTTATTGATCGTCCTTCTGCGCTGGCGGGTGTGTGCGAATGTATTCGAGGGCGCGCAGCACGTAGGCGGGCACTGGTGGTGGTGTGGGCAGATGGTCGCCAACGGGATGGTAGCCCTCCTCGTCAGCGGTGTAGCTCAACGAGATTTGTTCGCCCTCGGGCGAAACGTAGGCGACAGCGCCACGAACACCCGATGGGTTGCCCGCCTCCTGCACCTGAATGCCGTTGCTCGTCTCATAGGCGTACTGGTAGTTGCCCTCCGCATCGGAGGCATCGTTCTGGAAGCTGCGAATCTGTGCGTCCTTGTTGATGTTGTCGGCGCAGGCGCAGCCAATGAGAGCAAGACACAGCAGCTGCAATGAAGGTGCCAATTAGCCAATGCGAACAGCAACTCGAGTTCGAGTTCGAGTTGGAGTTGGGGAACCCTCGACGGGCACTTACATATTTGAACATGTTGAGGATGAGGATGAGGACGGACTGTCGCTGGGGGTATCTCGAGTGTTGAAAGGAGGATGCTTGAGCTGCAACTGATTGCCATGGTCCAGTACGTTGTGGCTTTTATATGGCATGGACTGGAAGTGCGATTCGGTGCGGCAAACGGGTTTTAATCGGTCTCTTCTTGCGCCTTTCGTGGCAATTGGCAACTACATGGGCGAAGAGGGCAGCAATGGGTAGCAATAATTGCCAAAAATCGTATTATCATAATCGAAACATTAACAACAACAGCAGCAACTACAACGAAACCTTAAAACCCATGAGTCATTTGCCAGCAATTTATTTCCATGCTCCGAGTCGAAGTCGGAGTCGGAGTCGGATGCGGACTCGAACTCGGACTCGGTGTCAGTTTTGCATTCGCCTCTTGCACCTCTTTATTTTACACTAAATCTTTAATTATTTGTGTGTATTTCTTTATGTGGTTCACACTTAGCCACAAGCAGACGAAATTCCACAGAAACAGACTCTACTCTACTCTACGCTTTGTTCCAACTTTCAAGCGTTGTTGCTGACGGCGCCCTGTTACCAGTTGACGATGCTGTTGCTGTTGCTATTGCTGTTGTTGTTGCTGCTGCAGCTGAAGTTCGATTTGCGGTTGGCAGGTGCGCGTGCCCGCCGCCCGCTTGGAAGCCGGCGCGAATTGTCCATCTCGAAGAGCTGTTGAAATGTTTCGGATGCGCAAGGTCGCCACCGAAATACCATTGGACGCGCAACCTCAGCCGGGGGCAGACGACGGCCGCAACTGAAGATCAAGCTGATCCATTGTAAATTAGATTAGAGTGATTTCGGCTGCGCATGAGCTTCAGGCATGACTTGTACTGGCCGTTAGCCAGGGGAATATGGGCTTAAGGAAAATTAGAGCAAGTTCAATGCATTTCACATGGAAGATAGACGCAAATTACGTAATATAAGATGATATTGCTAGTGCTCAAGTTTCCTCCAATCAATTGCCATACAGACTTAATTTCGTATTTTCCATATGGACAAGCCTTAAATTTGCTTAAGAATTTGGCAAACTCAACTAACTTGTTTGGGTATTTACATAATGTATTTCCAATAAGGAAACAAACAGATTGTAATCCCTGTCGTTAACTATACAAGTTTTTAACTGTAAATAATTAAGTCTGTCTAAAACTATTGGATTCCGACAAACGTAAATAGAGCAATATGTTCTTGGTCCAACCGGGCTTGGCACTTAAGATGTCGTTCTTGCTCGAAGATTTGCAGCTCATTTGAATGCTGCAGCAGTTAATGCACTTGTCATAAAAAAGAACGAAGTGAAGATTCCGGTTTTTTTAACGACATGAAAAATGTCAAAGTTATGGAAATCGTTCTACTTATAAATCGAAATATTATTTAAGAATAAACGAAGGTATATACTCATAACTTTTAGTAGTATATATGAAAGTCTAGAGCAAGCTAAAGAAATAATCTTCTAATCGACGGTGGCTTGGCAAGTATCATATTAATTAAGCAACAATATTAAGGGAAACATATGAAATAAATAAATTGGATATATAGATACTAAAAAAGAACAGCCTTTCCTTATGGCACAAATAAAGTATTACATAAATTAAATAATCGTATGACTATATAATTAATTAGGAGTGTATGGGGAACTTTTCGAGCCACCCTCGCCGAATAGTGCCTTTGCCATATATACGGTATGTATCATCTATCAACTAAACACACATCTTCGAAAAAATTAGTTTGACATTTTAGCAATTCTAATTTGTTGTTCGCCACAATCAGATAGCTGTTGAGCAAGTTTGTGCCCGAAGTCTTTCGATTTTGCACGTGCTAAGGAGAATCCGATCTAATGGGCTTGGCGACAACTAATAGCCATTTGATTAGCTGATGCTGATGTGCGGGATCACCACAGCACAGCACCACACGGGGAGTACGTGTGGAATTGGACCAGAGCAGCGACGCAGCGCCGAACTAATTTATTGTTGCGCCACAAATTGGTATGCTAATGTGAACTTGACGGTTTTGAATGAAGAATTCTTCTGCGTTGGCTAATTAAATAATTAAACTGGTTTGCCCACAAGCCAAATGGCCAACGAAATCGAAACTGAATTGGATGATAAATTAGTTTGAGCTCGGCTCGAATTTGGACCAATCACAGCAGGAATATGGTAGTTGTTGCCCCCCATCTGTGGTCAGAGGCTGAAAACTGATGTCAAAACAAGAAAAAACAATTAATACTACTGAAGTGTATCCCTCACTCAAATCGATCTACTTTGAATACGCTTAAAAGCTTTTCCCATCAGTCCGAGCTCGATTAGATGTGTCTTTGCCCCGAATTCCATTTAATTTGATCGTTTTTTGCCTTTTGCTCAAATTATGCACATATGCACATATATTTAAAAGTTTAATAATATTTAGTACGGCGCGCCGACAGCGCAGCTTAGCGGCAGATTAGAGACGAACAAGAAGAAGACAACGACTATGATGATGATGATGATGATGATGACGCCGACAACGAAGACGCCGACGGCGACGACGACGACGACGCGCCAACGCAACTGCGCCTAAGTTCGGGTGCTACGAGTATAAAAAGCCTTTGGCACTCGAACTTAATCAAACAGTGTGAATTAGACTACTGAAGCAACATGTTCAAGCTAGTGAGTAGCGTTGGAGCAAGCATTCGAGATGGGATACCGGATAAAGCAACCTGCTGATCAATTTCCTTTCCCATCTGCAACTTTCAGACCCTTTGCCTTATCGCCGCCCTGGTCATCTGCGCCCAAGCGGACAACATTGACAAGGATGCTCAGATCATCGCTGAGAAGATCGAAACCCCTGATGCTGAGGGCAACTTCCTTAGCGAATTCAGTTCATCCAATGGCATCGAGTCCCAGCAGAGCGGCAACGCCAATGGCCAAGTTGGCAGATTCAGCTACGTCGGCCCCGATGGAATACCCATCACGGTTACCTACACCGCCGATGAGAATGGCTTCCACCCATCGGGAGATCATCTGCCCACACCCCCACCAATCCCAGATGCCATCCTCCGCGCATTAGAATTCATCGCACAGCATCCATCTTCTGAGTAATAAATAACTAAATATTAATTTCAATTCAATTAGTGTGCAATAAACCAAAAGCTCAGCTTGAAGTCCGATTCAGGCGAGGATCAGTTACTTAAACTATACCCAAACGAAAACGAAAAAGACTCTCTTTCATTCACAACTAGCTACCGTCCAAGATCGGTGTCTGTATGGTTTTAGACCGCAAATGAGGCACACACACACTCTGACTTGGGCCACATTTGCTGGCGGCTCATTAATCAAAGTGCAAAGCAGTCGTGGCCATAATGAACCGCCACAGGAATTAACCATATCGGTCGAGGTGAAAAGTATAAAAATACATGTATTAATAAAGTAACATCGCGCGGAAATTTATGCAGACAAATGTGGAAGCAGCTGCAGGGCCAACAACTTTGCTCTTTCGCACCTTTTCCTCGGGCTGCTCTTTTTTTTTTTGGTTTTTGCTTGAAACAAACATGTACGATACATATTTAATTTGTCATTTCAATGTAAATCCGACAGCTGACCCCCAAAAATGGTGAAACCAGACAAAATGATAGGGAGCGTGTGAGCGAGACGGCGGATATGGAGAAGAAATACCCAGAAAGAGTCTAAAACGTGATGCAATACACGCGGGTCCAAACGGGTTTGTCGGTTATTAACACTTTCGCTTGCCTGCGGATTCTACTGGCCGAAATGTAATGTAGGTCAGCTGCCGGCCCGGCTCCTTGGGTCGCTACACGCAATACCCCAACCATACGCATATGTACGGTTAACCCATCAAGGTTCAAGTGTGCCATTAAATGTGACAGATTTAATGTTGCAAGTTTAAATTGAATCGAGGAAGCATATCAATAGCTGCCATTAACTTTACTCCTTGAGGCTCGATTATTTTTGCCAAATGGGACCTCAAAGGGTTAATAGCACATCAAGTTTTGACGACCCTCACAACCAGTTCCTCGTTATCCTTCAGAGCGAACAACCTTTTGGATTACATGGCAGTACATACGGTATGTATATATGTATGGCATTGTATGTTCATTTAAACAGGTATGGTGGCAACATATACATGCTATACTTCGAGCTGGGCCACAGACGCAGCTCAGACGCTCGCTTTAATAGTAAATTCAACAATTAAGTAATTTTAATAAGAGTTGTTGCATTGATCTATGGAATTGCTCTCGCAACGTCAACAAAAAAAATGCCCCATTTGACTAAGGTTTATACTGCTTCTTCTTCTTCGCCTTCGCAGCTTCTGCTGCTTTATAGCTTGCTGTCGGCAGACTCCTTGGCTTTCCGACGCGCTGCAGCGGCAGCAGCTGGCCCAAAGCGCTGTATGAAGTTGTTGACCGGCCCAATTATGACCTCCGGATTGTTCATGTGCAAATGATGCGTACCATTGGCCTCGAGATACTCAAAGTTGGGTTTCTTCAGCAGCACATCGAGCACCTCGTCGTAGTATTTCTTGTCTTCGAAGTACGACGACTGTGATCCCTTGATGAACAGATAGGGGCATGTGATCCGATTGGCCATCTCGACGCACAGCTCCTGCGAGCCAATCGCATAGTTGTAGAACTTCAGACGGCGATCGCGGCAGAAGAAGTACTTGTCCGGGTACTTGCCGGACTTTTGGATGTTGCGCGCCAGCATGTGCTTGCACAGCTCCTTGTTGACCGAGTGGAAGGTGCCGATGTAGACGCGCTCGATGAGCTCGTCGTATGTGTAGCTGGGCGGCTCGTTCTTGCTGCGATTGCGCTCGTCTTCGCGCAGAAACTCATCCAAACGAGTCTCCATGGTGCGTATGACCGAGGGATAGGGACGCTGATGCGGCTTCAATGCGTCAATGCCAATTATCATATCGACTTTATCGGGAAAGACTGCGGCGAACACAAAGCAGATAATGGAAGACATCGAGTGGCCCACCAGGGACACCTTCTCCCATTTGTACTGCTTCATGATAAGCCTTATCACATAGAGATTATCCACTGAATTGTAATAGCAGCCGTCGGGGAGGCGCGAAGACAGGCCGTGACCGGGTAGATCTACGGACAAAAAGGCCACATCCGGTGATAGCAAAGGGACCAGCAAATCGTAGGTGCCCGCATTGTCTTGCCAACCGTGCAGACCCAGAATAGGCTGCACATTCTGTGGCCCATACCATTTCCCAGCAATGTGGCCCCAGGGCACCTTAATGGTGACCTCAGAGAACTGCGAAAAAAAAATGCCAGTTAATACTCATTACGTCTGTGCAACGTTCAATAATCCATAGATCAAAGTGCACACTTACGGCTCGCGTCGGAGGTTCGCCCGTAAGGTCGCCCGCATGTCGATAACGCTGGTTCAGATGGAGCTCTGCGACTGGGCCGCCATCGCCGTCGCTGCTGTGGCTGCTGTTGCCACTCACGTTGTCTTTGAAGTCCAGCTCCATGGTCTACGCTCTGCACTGCAATTGACCAGAAGTACGAATGGGCCTTAATTCCAAAGTTTAGACGTTTAAAGCAAGGGACGCAATCAACTCTTATCAGCGTTTGCGCGCTCTGCGATTAGCCTATATGTGATTAATGCGAGAGAGCGCAAGCGTGAGTCAAAAAGCAGCGAGCGAATTGATTATCCATGCAAAATGCAAGATAGCAGTATCCAAATCGAGATCCCCAACAACTCCTAGAGCTCCTCATAGCTGCAGCTCCCGCTCCCCTTCCCGCTCCAGCTCCAAAGTTCAAGGTCAACAGGTGTTTTGGCCCGTTGCTCTGTGACTTCGCTACTTCAGCTACTCACCAGCAGTCGCAGTTATCAGGAATTCAGGTTACAACTATTTTCCACTGCTTACGAGCACTTCTAACTACCAAGAAGTGCATGGAAGAACGTGCAGCACAATAAACGAAGCAAACAGCTAATAAAATTGTAGCGCGAGAGCGAGTGAAGGCGCTAGAGACGGCACGTTGCGTGCGATGTATGTGCATGTAGTTGTGTGTTTAGTTGATTAGAATTTTGTTTTGGTTTTATATAATATACATATTAAGTAGTTATTTATAGCACAGCAGATGGCATGCCTTACAAATTAAGATATGATCGCACAGTGGCATAATAATGAATTTGCCAATAATGATATTTCTAGTTCTATTTAACTAATTCGATAGGTTCGCTAGTTATCGATACTTTCATAAGCTGCTGATCGGTTTAATGACTCTAGCGCCCTTCTAAATTTAGTTTGGATTTAACTACGGGGATCTGCTTAGATATTAAATATACTCAACATGATCTCACAATGGAACTTACGACTACTGTAGGGATTTAGGAATCGAGGATCGAGGCAGAGTTTGCGGCAGGTTCGCGCTCAAAGCTCAGCAAGTTCCTTGAAAATGGCAACCAGAGATGTGGGTAAAGGGAGTGCATCTAATATGCTTATTTGTGCTTTAATCTGTGTTCGTACCTTCCAGTTTGAAGAGGTCGTCATTCCCGTGCCCTGGGGCCAGATAGTCGGCAAATGGTACGGTCCAAGGCATGTGCGTCCTATTCTGGGCATGCACGGCTGGATGGACAATGCGGGCAGCTTCGATACCCTAGCCCCACTCTTGCCGCCGCACCTGCCCTTTCTCAGCATCGATGTGCCGGGACACGGACTCTCCTCGTGGCTGCCAAAGGGCGCCATCTACCACTCGCTGGAACTGGTGCAGCTCGTGCTGCGCATTATGAAGATCTACAAATGGGAGAAGGTCTCTATACTGGGCCATTCGATGAGCTCCATGAACGGTTTCGTCTTCGGTTCAATGTTCCCAGATAAGCTGGACATGTTCATCGGCCTGGACGTGATGAAGCCGCTGATACGCACAGAGAAGCAATTCATCGAGAAGCTTGCCGAGCGTCTGCAGGACAACTTGAAGCTGGAGGAGCGCGTCGATGACGGCTCCGAGCCGCCTGCCTACGAGTGGGATAAGTTGGTGGAGCGCCTGCATCTGGGCACCAACAAGTCTATCAGCCTGGAGTCCTGCAAGTATCTACTGCAGCGAAGCTGCAAACCCTCCCGGCGTGATCCCACAAAGTTCTACTTCTCGCGCGATCATCGACTGAAGGCTTCGGTTGTCTACACGCTCTCCAACGAGACCGTGCTGGAGATGGCATCGCGCATCAAGACGCCATACATGTTCGTCAAGGCGCTGCAGGCGCCGTACTACGAGGACAAGAAGTACTACAACCACGCGCTGGAGGTGCTACGCAAGAATCCCTTATTCGAGTACTACGAGGTCGAGGGATCGCATCACGTGCATCTCAACGAGCCCGAGAAAGTGGCGCCTCTTATCAACGCGTTTATCAACAAGTACAGACCAAATGCTAAGAGCCCATAGGCTTCACGACCTTTCTGATGCCATTAATATCGTAGTTTGTATAGCTTGGAAAACCTTTTCTTTCTGAATTAATTTTTTTCAGACTTGAGCTTGTCTCTTTGCGCCATTGATATTGATTTATGGAAATAAAATATATTTTTTGTTTGCAATTTTTTTTGTTTTCTGCTGACATTCAAATGGAATTTAAATTAAATAAATTTCGAAAGGCGAAACAGGCTAAGATAATAGACAAATTCATTAATAATTATCATCAGAAAAATGCACGCAAATTAAGAGTTAAACTAATAATTGCCGTGCAATGCTGACAGAGCAGTATCAAATACAGACTCAAAACAATTTCATTCCAATTCCAAAGGTCAAGCTCAACAGGTTCGTTGGCAATATGATTCTCTATTTTATCACAGCATTAAGAAACATGATACTCACACAAATATTATTTTTTTTAAGTCAGAAAATTAAAAATTTGTTTTAAAAAAAATTTATGATTTCACCATTTAAAAGTTTACTTTAATGAAACTGAAAAATAAACAATAATAAACTTGAGCAAACAGCTGATAAGACTTGAGCGCCAAATACAAGAGAATCGCTAGAGATGACAAACGAAAGCATGTGTAAGTCATCGATAATCTCTGTCATCTCCGATAGTTGTTGTACACTTACTTGGAATACTTCAGCAAGTCAACAGGTTTGCATAAAGGCATTTGGGTACATTTTCAATAAATTCTTAAGCTGTTTGCGGTAAATATATTATTAAATTCTCTAATATCTTGTTTTTATTACAATTCAATATATAAATTTGTCTTAAACAAACATTACAGATTTTATACTGCTTGATGGTATAAAGTAGAGTGGTAATGCTTCGGTGAGTCGCTGAACTACTTCTTCACGCTAGACAAACACGCATCTCTATCTTATGATTATATGTTTTATTTCGACAGCGCGAGTGGACGTTTCACAGTGCGTCACAATATTAAGCAATAGCAATGAAGGGCAGGACAAGCCTCCGACTGTTGCAGCAACTTGTTCGTGGACCACAGCAGAGCCTTTGCCGGACGCACAGCAGCAGCTCCGCCAACTCGTTGAAGACGCTGACAAAACACGTTCGTATTGAGTCATTTTCACCTTTGCTCTGCATCGCATTGCACTGCTCCCTTGCCTTGCAGTACGATGAGGTCAGCATCTCTGTGCCCTGGGGTCACGTATCGGGCAAGTGGTATGGGCCGAAGCATGTGCGCCCCATTCTGGGCATGCACGGTTGGCAGGACAATGCTGGCACCTTCGATACCCTCGCCCCACTGCTGCCGCCGTACATGTCCTTCCTCAGCATAGACGCGCCTGGACACGGACTCTCCTCGTGGCTGCCGAAGGGCGTAATGTATCACTCCATTGACTATGTGCACTTGATACTGCGCATCATGGAGGAATATAACTGGAGCAAGGTCTCCATACTAGGCCACTCGATGAGCTCCATCAATGGCTTCGTCTTCAGTGCGCTGTTCCCTGACAAAGTGGACATGTTCATTGGCCTGGACGTGCTGAAACCGCCCATCCGAAACTCCAAGCAGATTGTGGACGCGCTCTCGGAGCGCCTGGAGGGCTGCATGAAACTGGAACGTCGGCTACGCGGCGGCAGCGAACCACCCGCCTACGAATGGGATCAGCTGGTGGAGCGACTGCATCAGGGCTCCGAGAAGTCCGTTAGCATGGAGGCCTGCAAGTACCTGCTGCAGCGCAACTGCAAACCCTCCATCCACGAGCCGCACAAGTATTACTTTTCGCGCGACAATCGCCTGAAGACATCGCAATTCTACACGCTGTCGCTCGAAATTGTGCTGGAGATGGCGACGCGGATCAAGGCGCCGCATCTGTTCATCAAGGCGCTGCAGGCGCCGTACTACGAGGACAAGAAGTACTACGACGCCACGCTGGAGGTGCTGCGCAAGAATCCTCAGTTCGAGTACCACGAAGTCGAGGGCACGCACCACGTGCACCTCAACGAGCCCGAGAAGGTGGCGCACACAATCAACTCGTTCATCAACAAGTGCAGACCCCTGTAGGACGAGTAGTAGTTAAAGCTGTACAGACTAGCCAATCTATTAGTGTTCGATATTATGTCTGACTAGGATATTAGCCATACCTGACGATTTTAAAGCATAGGGACTAATGATATTGAATAAAAGGCAATGCTTCGCTTCTATTTAATTTAATTACCGTTGACACGGGCCATAACATTAAAGTAGGAGTAAATTACAAACTTGAAAGGGCCTGGACTTGGAGTACTTCCTAATGGAATTAGCGTCGCAACTAAAACTAGCCAATAGACTGTCGATTGGAGTTCCGATGGAGTGGAGTATCTGAAGGATACTCAGTAGCATTGTGCGTAGTTTGTTCGTCTATGAGAAATGTACAGAACGATTGAAAAGGAATTGCAAACCATGTCGGAAGCTGCTGATGCCATGAATGCTCCTGGCGTGTTTAGTCTTTGAGCCGTGCCCGGCACGTTGGGAAGCTCATGAGGTCAGCAGTTCGCCACACAACTTAAATAAATTACGAATGAGTAGATTATACTTAACTAATCTCTAATACGATGTATAACTTAAACTGTATGTGTTTTAGTTCGCATTTCTCTCGGTTCCAGACAGCGTTAGAAATGATACGTTTGTACAATCATGGGATACAAAAAATAAAAATCGCTGCTGAATATAACATTAATGGTGTTGTATGTCTATACTTGTAAATCAGTATAATTTATATAGAGTGTGTTTAATATATGTGTATATCAAGCGTAATAGAAATTGCTTCAGATTCGCATGGATCTCGTTGCGTAAATGAATGTGTTTTGGTTTTTATCAGATTCAAATTGTTATAGAAAAATATATGGTAAATAAATATATATGTATATATATGTGTATATATGTGGTGTATATATATGTGTGTGTGTTATATACTCTGCTATACTACAATCCATACAACTTATTTCCCGCTCGCAGTGCAGTACAGCCGCAAAACTGTTCCGCATTTCGAGCCACTAATTAAACATTGTAATAAAACAACTAGTTTCTAGACTAAAAATAAATACAATAAATAATGATGCCGTACAAATAAAATGCTTTGCAACATTTAGCATGGTTTCTTCCGCTTTGCTGGCGTCGAACTATTTACAATTGTGGACCGCTGCAAGGACTAAGCCACCGGAGAGGAGTCGCCCTTCATGTCACGCTCGCGAAAAAATCCCCGCTCTGTTTTGCATTCACGTATGGTCACTGTCTCCAGGTTGACCGTGACATCCGTGATGACCACTCGATTGGATATGTTACACTTCGCCGGCAACCAGAATCGCGGCGGCACCGCACGCGGCGATAGTGGCGTCAGTGGTTGCTTCTGGCTCAATGCCAGGGCGCCGCTCAGTTTTGGTATGTTATTGTTCTCCGTGGCCGGCTGCGCAGACGCTGCCGTCGAGTCGTCCTCCTCCTCCTCAGTGTAGGGTGCTGCAGTCGAATCGCCAGTCTCCGCCGCTGTGCCGAGCGCCGTGCCCTCTGTCTTGTGTGGTTGCGTGGTTGACTCCGTGGACTTTTGTTGCGGCTCGTGCGTCGATTGCTGTGGCTTAGTTGCAGGTCCATCGGGTGAGGTTTTGATAGTGACACCGATCTTGCCAGACTCCTTGAGAACCTCAGCCTTGCGTTTGGTACCCATCAACGGCTGATCCTCCGAGCTGGATGAATTCGTGTCAGCCTCCGGCACAAAAGAGTTCTCATTGTGTATGGAGCTACTATTCGAAGATGAGCTGTGATCCATGCGCTGGCGCTTCGACTCATGATGATGATGGTGATGGTGAGTCAGCGGGGATTCGGAGCGGCGACTACTGGTTCGCTCGGATTTTGTGCTTTGGTTATTGCTCTGCTGTTGCTGCTGCTGCTGCTGATGATGATGGTGGTGATGGTGATGATGATGTTTCTTTTCCTTATCCTTTTTATCGGCGCCGACATCGTTGGAAGCGGCGGCACTCGATGTGGTGGCCTGATTAGTGTCGGGCACATCGTCACCGGTGAATGTGTACTCATCCTCCTCGGATTCGGGCTCGGGATCAGGTTCCTTCTCCTTCTTTTTTAACGCAGCGGCGCGCTTGGAGGGAGTGCCCGAGGATTTGTTGCTCTGCTCATAGATGTCGATTAGGCGGCGATCCAAGATGTTCACTTCGGGCTCCCAGGTGTTGTAGCGTTGGTTCCAGCCCTTCCACTTGACGCGATACTCCACAACACCCTGTAAAGCACAAATGGATTAGTTCACGCATTTGTCTGTCAATAACTGCTCATTATATCAATGCCGCGATTGCATTATGTTTATTACTTTGCCAAGCTTGTGAAATGCGCTATATACCAGTGTAAACAAAGCTTCTTTTTGTATATGCAGTGAGTAACAAGCTCAAGTTTTTTTTTTTTTTTTTGTAACATAAAAGCTGACTGCAAACTTGAAATAAAATGCATTTCAGTCTGGGGATTCGAATCTATGTGTCTAACTATTCGTATCTTTATTCACACTTATCCGTATCTGTGTGCAGGTATCCAAACCCGATCGTTCATTGAGAACCTTTTGGCGCGTTCCACACACACACACACACACATACACACAGACGGAACACTGCATACTAATTGATTTTTCATCGATGTCCCGAAATGTAGCGCAGCCAAACACAAAAACAACAACACAAATACACAAACAAAAACGTGCACACACACAACCACAAACACACACGCACAGCGCAAATGGTGGTTGCTGCTGCAGGCAGCAGCAGCAGCAGCAGCACGAGACATTAGCGCAGCTGCCAGCAGATGGACGACGCGAGCCTCTGCTGGAAATTTCGAAGGACATGTGACCTTGTGTTTGTGTCTGCTGCGCACGTTTGCAATTGCCGTGCGTTTTCATCGCCCTCGACATTCGTTGTTGATTGTTTATTTTCTAGAAATTACCTTTCTAACGCGCTTCTGGATGATTTTCTCGGCAGCGTAGACGCGATCGTCCGAGCTGCCCATTGTGTTGCCGTCCACTTTACCAATTTTGAGGCTTTTGTCGGCTCCGCGGTTTGAATTGATGTTGAAAGCTCTTGATTCACGCTTTAATTGATGCTTTCGTTGGTTAATTGCAGTTCGATTGCACTAGTTTTTTTTGCAGAAAACTGTTTAAAAACAAATTGCGACTGACATTTACACGGGCTGCAAACAGTGTGACCGCGCTCTCAAAAGCGAAAAATACTCGCAGAGTTATCGGCAACTAAGCAGTGTTGTGTAGCTCTTTTGTGGATGGTTGCTTGTGTGGAACGTGTGGTGTGACCATCTTGGCTTAAGCCACAAATCTATGAAATTCAGTTAGAAACTATGCAGCAAACTTGAGTATTAGTTGCAGAAAAAGCTGCAGTCACTCGGATACTAGAGCGAGCAAAATAAATCAAATTTGCATCGTCTGCTTGCGAGAATGTGTGAATGTGTGTGTGTGTGCAGAACGGTTTTCCTATTTGTAAATTGTTAACAATGTGTTGCGAGCTGCATTAAAACTAGAACAAACGCAATAAAAGAAATTCAAGTTGAAGTAGAAAGGAAAAAGTGCTACGCAAACGATTGAGTCTAAGAAATCGAAGATGTGAACGCAGGCCGCTACGGAACTCTCGCACACACGTACACCCCACTCTCACACACACACACGCACACACAGACACACTGGCACACAATGACCCACAAAGGATATGCCATAGTATTTCGTTGTTGTTGTTGTTGCCCTTGTCAATTGGGCCTGCTCTGTCGTCATAGATTGGGTCGATGAATGGCACTGGTAGAGGCGCTCGGGCGCAGGATGCGATTGACAGATAACACAAAGCGGAATGAAGACGTCAGCATCGGATGAAGTGGACGTGGAACGTGGAAGTGCGGCCGGGGGGCACAACGCAGCTGCCTAATTAGCGCGGCGCAGGCGACAACGGCGACGCCATTGACGACATTTTTACTTATGCTGTGATAGTGGAACACCAACAACAACAACAAGAATTACACCAACAAGCAGAGCAACAACAATTAGAAGCAGGAAAAACCAAAGCCAAAAATCAAACGCAATATTTTCACTGAGAGGGGAAAGGGAAAGAGAACGCGCTCGGCCAAGAGCAAAAGCAAAAGCAAGAGACAAAAACACCAAAAACAAAAACAAAAAACAAAACCAACAAAAGCTTTAACCAAAACACCAAGCAGAGTGCAACCTGCAAAACCAAAACCAACAACAAAAACAAAAACAAAGGAGCGCAAGACATTAATGAAATAATTAAACTATATTAATATAAACAATTAACTTAGTGAAAACAGCACCAATTAGCGGATAATCCAAAACTAGTATTAGTGAAAATATGCCTAGTTAGTTGCAGTTTATGCATAACAATTATTTAGTGGCTTTAATGAAAACACCAAACCAAAACCAAAACAAAAGCAAAGTTCAATTCGCAACAAAGTAACGAACATACGTTTAGGGAATTTTGATTTTAGTAAGCTCATTCTATATACTACTGGCTACTAAGTTTAGACACATAAATAGTTAATACAACGTCGCGTCGCGCCGCTCTGCAAAGTCCAACATCGAATTCATTCAGAAAACGTGCCATAAACCGGACGGCCAAATGTCAAAGTCATAAAGAGAGAGAGAGAGAGAGAGGACACCAAGCGCGCGACAGAGAGAGAGAGAGAGAGAGTGCGGCAGACAGAGAGAGCGAGCGAGCACAGATTGCGTGTGAGAGCGCCTAAAAGCACGCAGAGCTTAGCTTTGCTCTAGCCAAGACACGAACCCAAAATGGCGACGACAACCACAGCAGCGACAACAACAACAAACGCGCTTCACGATGATGCCAGCAGCATGAGCGACGACGTCTTCGAGGATGCGGAAACCACAAAGGCACGCATTGAGGAGCTGCGCCGTCGTCCCTTCGGCGACGGCTGCTACAATCCGCCCGCCGCGCCCGTCTCGCAGCAGCAGCAGCAGCACCAGTACCATCATCACCATCATCCCAATACCAATCACAGCAGCCAGCAGAGCCTGACGAGCAGCCATCACTACCACGACGATGCCATCATGGCACCCGTGCAGCGCACTGCCAGCGGCTATCCCGGCTATCGCCCGTCGCGTGAGGCGCTGCAGCTGTACGCGTACGGCAATGCGGACTACGGCCTGGAGGATGACTACGACGATGGCTGGCGATCGTATCGCTACGATGAGGTGGACATGCATCAGGCAGCGCCTCCGGCCCACCTGCAACCCTTCGACGATACCATCAATCACAAGACGATCCTGCTGGGCGACTCGGGAGTGGGCAAGACCTCCTTCCTGGTCAAATACAATACGGGCGAGTTCCGTCTTGGTTCCTTCTCAGCCACCGTTGGGATCGCGCTAACGGTAAGTTAATCAGCGAGAGAGAAAGAGAGAACGAGCATGACAGCGGGGACAGAGGGTCCCTTTCCTGTGCATGTTAGCCTGTAGCTGGTCCAATCGAATGCAGAACATAATCATAATCCCATTTTGTGGCTTTGCTTTGCGTACAACTGTGCATCTGTAGCTGTATGTGTGCTTGTCCCTGTGTGTGTGTGTGTGTGCATAGCTCTAATTGACAGCGGCCACAAGAGTTACGCTCGTGCCCCGCCGAAAAGGACAACATATTGTTGTTGTTGTGTTGCTGCTATTGTTGTTGCCCTTGTTGCTTCAGTTGTTATTGTTATTGTTGTTGTTGCTGGTAATCGGTTGGCCCGATTTCGTGTACTTTCTGTCTGTTGGGTATGTTGTCTATTTTTATCGCGCACAAATCTCCATGGCGCATTCGCATTGATTTTGTCGCTGCGATGCCATAAAAATAAACCTCGTAACGCGACGCGTTTATGTTGTGGTCCCTGATTTACGTGGGTATGTGGCGGCGTGGGTGTGCGAGTGTGTGTGTGTGTGCTGGTGTGGGTGAATGCGGTTACACTCCATAGTATTTACGTTATGAAACGCGACAGTGATGCCCGAAATTAGTGGCAAGTGTGGCAGTCAGAGTTGAACATGTTTCATGCTAGTTAAAACTTATTAAAAATATATTATATTAAAATTAATAATGAGTGATAGTATAATCAGACTTAACTTTTAATAAATTTTAAATTACTCAGCGATCGCGAATATATTATACCTCAAATCGAATCGATCTTCGTCTATCAAACATGATAGCAAAAGCGCGTGCTGCTCTTTCGGCTTTAGTCGTGTTCTTCCTCTCTCAATCGTGAGCGCATATGCATATTAACTTAATAAAAAAATAATAGTAATATTTAATTTGTATTTTATATAGTTAAAAAAATCAAAGTTTGCTCAAATCTAAATTAAAAGTGATTTCGAATCGTCAATAAGAACTTTCGCTCAGTCAAACTGAGCGCCCGAAAGTAGGCAACATAATTCAGGCCATTCGAACGCCCTTAGCTCGCAACCTGTTGCCGACTTTCACTTTCACAGCTCGCAGCACACTCGCTCCAGCCACGTCACGCGGCAGCAACGATGGCCGCCAAGGCAATGAAGTTCAAGTGCAACAGTTATGTTTGCCATTGAAGTCCGAGCGCCCTACCGACCTACCTACATACATACATAGCATAGCCCCACCCCCTTGCACCTGCTCCGCATAACGAGCGCCCTCACTCGCTTCGTCGCTCCCGCTGCCCCGGCTCGCTCTGGGTCTCAACCCCGACGCGTGCTCGACATTGGCTGGCCACATTTCTAGGCCAGGGCTGCTGTGCGCTGGCAAAGCCAAAGAGCCAAGAGCCGAAGCCGAACTCGCACGAACTCGACTCGGGGCCAGACTGAAGCATGGATGCTGTGATGCTGCCAGGCAGCTGTCTGCGTGCTCAGTTTAGTTTTGTGCGCTGCTCCTGCCGCTTCGATTGGCGTCCGCCACGCGTCCTCACAGCGTTCCTCCATACAGTTAACTTGTGCTGCTGTGTGTGTGTGTGCACAGTTTAAAATAAATTCGCGTTGAAAATGTAAAGTGAAAGCAAACGCTTTGAACTCTTCTTTGTCATTGTGTCGCCTCCTCCCCCCCACACACACACACACACACGTACGCTCGAGAAGGCTGCTCATTGACGCTGCAATTTTTTCGTAGCATACTTTTGAGCGCGCCGCGTTTGAGCGCGCTACTTTTGTGCATTTGCAACAGTTTCTCAGCTATTTCGGTAGCTCGCACTTGCATGTGTTCGTGCGCGTATGTGTGTGTGTGTGTGCGTGTGCGTGTCTGGGTAAATTGCGCGTTTAAAAATAACTGAATGAACATTTAGTGACAAATAACTAGAGATGATTTTCCATTCGAGTACTTTCCATCAAGTCATCAATATTTTCAAATTATTGAATTATTCCCATGGGCGGGCCGCTAAGCTGCTTTCAAATCGAAGCATATAATTTGAATCGCATTCTGTGGTCATCAAACGGCAGTTTGGTCGACTTTTGTCTGTGCCATTTCTAAGGAATTCTGTGTGTCGACAGCTTTTGTATTCGCTGGGAAAAACATGCTTGAATAGAATGAAAAACTGTGCTCATTCTTTGCGCCCAATTATGCCTGCTTTGCCTTGCCTGCATAGCACATCCGTAGTGGAATGCAGAGCAGAGTTGCCAATGAAATCAGGCATCCTTCTAGAAATCGCCTGCAATCAATTTGTTATTGCTCCTCTTCTCTTCATCCTCCGCTCCAGCCGCTTCTGTTTGGCACAATTATTTATCTGCCTCAAATACGCATTAATTATACTGGCAGCTGACGATGATATGCGCATCAATCGAAGTGCATTGCAATGGCCGAAGGTCATGCTGGCCGTTGTCATGGCATTGCAGTGTCTTCGCAGTGGGGCAGAGTCCAGGGGCTGCTTAAGCTGCTCCAGCTTCAGCTCAAGGCCAAATCGTGGTATTTCTGCAATTAAAAACATTGTCCAACTGCATGCAAAGGGGGAAGTGCCACAAGTGCCCACACACACGCACACACAGTAAGTTGCTGCAACTGCAACTTAAGCTGATTACTAACAGAAATCTTACGGGGGGGTGAAAATGGTCTTAGGGCAAGGGCGGAGCTGGAGGCTGTAGCTGTTTGGCCAGGCGAGTAGCCATAACATCAACATAATACTGGCGATTGGCCAGTTCGACATGGATGTCGGCTCGCCCGTTTCCTGTTGAAATCACTACAACGCCCACACACACACATACACTGGCATTGTTATGCGTGTTTGTGTGCGCTCGTCATTTCCTTAAAGCTGTCCATACAATCAGGAAGCCATTGTCTGCTGCCTGCGAGTTTTGGCATCATTTTAGCTGCGTGATTGAGCGCATGATTGAATGTGTGTGTGTGTGTGTGAGGGAAAAGGTTTCAGCTGTAGGCGTAGGTGTGCGCTGTCTTTGAAGCTTTGACAGGCGCAGCCCGAACCTGAGCCACAACCAGAAGCGGAGTCAATGTTGCGTGGGCCCCGCAACAAGCGTGTGCAACAGGCCGTGATCGGAGCGAACATTTATTTTCGTGCTTCGGATTGATGTAATTACGCAAAGCACTGCTGCCAGCTGCCAGCTGCCTGCTGCCTGCTGCCTGCTGAGGCGTTCGACAGTTTCGACAAATAAATAAAATAAAATACAAAAACGAAATACAAGCGAGCGGAACTTTCTGCTGCTTGTCGACAACCCAATTAAAAACTTTTGTTATCGTCCATAATGATTGACAATGTTAGCTTGATTACATTACATTCGATATTTGGGGTGATGGAAAGGTTCCACAGGGTTCGGCAAAAGGGATAAGGGGTATGTAAAAAAGGTCGACCTGAATTATGATGCCTAGAGCGGGCTTGGTATACTCGAGGGGAACTTCGAGAAGGAAGTGAACCCCAAAATGCCAGCGAAAAGCGAAGCTTTTTGTTACCAAATATTCGCCGTCTCAAGTTGATTTCTTTATAAAAACTCACAAGCTCTCACTTTGTAATTATTTAATTTCCTGTGTCTTAACAAAGAGTCTGGGCTCCTAATTGTGTAATGTATACTTTTTGGTTCTTTTAATAAAATGTCCTACGCACTTTGGCGGCTTCTCTCCTCGCGTGCTATCAGCTTACGACTTATGCCTGCGTAGGGCAGAGTGGGCGAGGGGCCAGGCATGAGTGCCATTGCAGTGGCATTCCTGGTCTTTAAATATAATCAAGTCTATGCACGTGCCGGCAGGCAGACAGGCTGGCAGGCAGTCGGGCAGGCGATGAACTCCATAAAAGAGCAGCAGAGGTCGCACGCTTAGACTTGACTGCAGAGCACAATCCACCCAGACAGCTGGCCTGCTCTGGTCTTGCCTCGCAAAATATGCTCTTAATGCCACAGAGTGCAGGCGAGCAGCAGGAAACGAGGGTCGAGCTCGAGCTCGAGCTCGTGCGCCTGCATCAGTCTGTCAGTCGAGGCGTACACAAAGCCTTTCACCGACTTTCGGCTTTGTCTGCCAAAGAGTTGGCCTTGGCCACCTTCAAGCTGTATGCATGTCAGTCTAACAGGCAGGCAGTCGAGCATGCAGGCAGCATCAATGAGTATTGACATTTTCAACTTGTTTTGACTGCAAATCACATTAATGTCCAGACAGACCCGTCCGAAAGGGTTGCCAATTGATCGAAATTTAATTAGGCTGCCCAGCAGTTCCCTTTCATTAGCTGCGATTCACAAGCAACTCGTACTTTAACGTTTTTTTTTAATTATTCTCAAATAAAATACAACTACACTGATTTATTGTAATAGCTGACATAATAAAAATGTTTTATTGCTATTAAATATTTATTTATATTTAATTTTATTATAATTACATAAAATATAATAATTGATCGATAAATTAAATATGTGCTTAATTTTATAATTCATTTGCCAATATTTATTTAATTAATTAGCACGCAACTCGAGCTTAAGCTTATTTTTACAGCTGCCCGCAAAAGTATGCAACAGTTTTTCTGCGAATTTAATCACGTGTGCTGGTGTTGACTTCCAACGCGTTGTGCGAATGCTTCTCAATTCTGGATTATTAACCTGTTGTAGCTTTGAGACGCGTGTTTGCTGGCTTTGCGGTTCGCTTGCCAACTGTTGATGTTGATGTTGCTGTTGCCGTTGCCGTTGATGTTGATTTAGCGACGTGGTCACGACCCGCCCGCACGCTAATCCGACGCGCCTCGACTCGACTCGAGCTGGCCCACACACACATTCACACGCTGCGCTCGTGTGTGCGTAGCTCTACGTATGTGTCTGTGGCTGTGTGTGTGTGTGTGTGTGTGCGTGTGTTTGCGTTGTCAACGACAATGTCAGCCATTTTTGGCCCTGGGGGCAGCTTTGCTCGAGCTGGTTTCAGGTTTCACCCAGGGCAGGCTTCTGTCGTTGGCAAGGCAATTACATTCAATTTGCACCTGTGCGTCGCGGCGCTCTCTTTAAAGTTGTCCCTCCCGAGGGGGGGAGGGGTTGCAACGGTGTGGCTTTTATTCTGAATTTGAATTTTAATTTGTTTCCCAACTGGCCCAAGCAAATTATAACTGGCGGGCTAATGAAATTTACAGCTATATTACAATGTAGATATAGCTTACTCCAAGCCGTACCCACACTCTAAGCTATACCCGTACCTCTAGCTATACCTGTATATATATATGTATATTTGTATAGTGCCTGCTTCGGGCCGAGTTTATTTATGAATTTGTCGGCATTTGTTTTTCTGAAAATTTTTGTTTTATGATTTTTAATGAGTTTTCGGGGCGCAAAAGTTTTGCTCAGCTTTTTGCTTTCTGCTTTTGCCTGTGTCTGTGCCCCTGCCCATTCCTTTGCCTTTGCCTTTTGCTGCTGCCTCAGCAAACTTTGTTGCCGGATTTCGATTCACAGAGATATACGCGCCGCCGGGGAAGTGGTTGTTTCAGCCCGTGGGGAGCTTGTTGGCGGCCCGGTTAGGGGTTTGTTTCCCCGTTTCTTTTCGGGAGGGTTGTTCGGCCTGTCAATATCCATGATTGCCCCCGTTAGGATGAGATGAGATGTGTAACAGTTAGTTTATTGATTTTTATCGCGCTCAACGAATCATCGTATCAATTTGCATATTCGCCTCACCTCAGCCACGAGACGAAGATGCGACGCCAGCAGACGCGTTACCGCAGCGATTCCATTGCCGGCACCAGCACCGGAGCAACGCGCAAGCCATCGCTGGTCACGGCCGTGAGCAGCGCCTCGCCGACGCGTCGCGAATCGCTGGTCAAGCCCACCTGGCAGCACATCACGCCGGGACAGTTGCCGCCCAAGACGCTGGACAAGATCAACGGCATCGCCTCGGATGACTCGGACGACGATGGCTACCCGAAGCGCCGGCCCAGCGTCATTGTGCATCAGCGCCAGCAGTCGATGTCGCAGCAGCCGCTCTTGCCCGACTACATGAGTCCGTCGCAGCTCTATCGCGATCATCTCCAGCAGCAGCAGCACCAGCAGCAGCCATCGCAGGCTCTGGCCCAGGTGCAGAGCCAGCAGCAGTCGCTTGGCAACGGTTTCAGCAGCAGACTCTTGAGCACCATGCGTTTTACTGCTGCCGCCGAGCAGCAGCCGCTGCTGGACACGGGCGGAGGAGGAGCAGGTGGTGGTGGCGGTGGCGCTGGCGGAAGCGCAGCTGAGTCCACTGGCGAACTGGCCACAAATGCCGCGTCGTCCGCTGGACCCGGCAATGAGGGCGCAGGTGCCACGCTCTGCAAATCAGCTGGACGTGCGCTCATACGCATGATTTCCTCAACGACGCCAAGCCACGACGAGGACGAGGACTTTGACATTATGGGCAAGGTGACTGACACACACCAGCAAACAGTTACACAGCTACACTCTAACTCGACCCACTCACATTCTCACACCACTCACAAACTGCCACGAAATCGAATTGTACAGCAATTCTCGGCTGTGAATCCGTCTGAAACTTATCAATTTGCATCACAAAAAGGCGACAACAAAACACCTGTAAAATTCGAAAGTATTTGCCAGGAGGCCCTCATTCTAATTCCAATACGAATCCCAAAAATCTTTTACAACATTCAAACTGAGCCGCAAATTGATTTATGCACAATACGCATTTATATATATATATAAGTATATATATATATATATATTTTTTTTTCGACGTCTTTTACGACTCCGTTTTACGGCATTGCCTGATTTACAATGGGATTTGCATAAGCAGCTCAAAACATAAAGTCATCTGATTCAATAAAGTGCAAAGTGACAAAGGGAAATTAAACGGGGCTCCAGTCGCTGTGCCTCTCAGGCTCACGGAAAAGCGTTTTTACTGTTTGCCAGTCTTAATTCCAAGTCTATTCCAGTCTTTTACTGCTATTCTGCCTGCCTTCTGTCCCGTCACAATAGCAGAGGCAAGTGCGGAGCTGGCATATGCTTTTCATTAGCGCAATTCACTTGAATTATGACAAATGCGCCAACTCCTGCTTCCTTGCGAAGCAGCTGCAGACATAAAATAAACATAAATAATAAAAGGCAGTGGGAAATAGTGATAGACCAGCAGATGCTCTTTAAAGCGAAGGAAATTACTGAAGAGAAGCTACAGATTTTATAGGAGTTTTCTATTTTAGTTAAATGCATAATTTGCTACTTCAGTTAGAATAAAAGCTTAAATTTTTAATATAGACAATATTAGTTAAATTATTAGAGTTATTATATTAACAGCAGTTGCTATTTTTGCAAACTGTTACTATAACAGCTGTTATACCTATGAACAAGTACAAGCAGAATTGTACTACGTACAATGAATAATAGCAGAACGCAGCGCTGTTAACTGTAACAGCAGCAGTAACAGCTGTTAGATTACGTACTTATAGAAGTTCAATATAATTTTATACTGAAGGAAAATTTAACAACTACGTAAATCGCAGCAATTTGAACTCATTAAACTCATTAATGAACTTCCGACACTTTGAGCTTACTTTAAAAGTCGAGTAAGCCGCGTGCATTAATCTATGTAAGCTTCGAGCTGACTGTAACACGCCCGCAGAGCTTCAATACCCTCGACTCCGAAGCGTATGAAAAAAGTGCTGCATATTTAATTTAGCTCTTCTCATTTCCTTTTTCTCTCTTTTTTATGCGTTCGTTTCGCTTAGTTTTTGCCCAAGCAAACAAAACGCACGCGTGCTGGAAATATTTGCATGAGCCGAAGAGACTGCCCCACCCACGCGCCAGACACTGGCATTGTATATGTATGTATGTATAGCATGCAGATAGATTAGGTATACCGTTAAATGGTAAAGTTTTGCGGCTGCTTAGTAATTTAAAATATGCAAATAAGTTGGCTTATTTGCGGGAAGCCACAACTAAATGGGGGGGGGGAGTAGGACCACTGTCGAGACTTTGGTAATGTCATGCATTTTTCAGCAGCTGCTAATTAAGTGGTAAAGACTTCATTTAAATACTGTCGCTGGGCCACAATCAACAAGTTTCTGCCTAACTTGGGCTTTAATGCAGTGCAGACTTAAAGCTGCCGGCCATCTGCCTGCTCCGAGTTCCTGCTAATACTCTGAAAACCACTTACAGCTGAGCAAGCAGTAGAAAGCCGAGATTTTTCTGCCAAGTTGCACATGCAGATGCTGTGCAGCTCGTAATCCTGTTGCATCTCCTACGGTTTGCAGGGGAAAAGCATTGAAACCCTGGACAAACAAGCTCTGCGTAACTGATGTCGGCTCAAGGACATATCGGATATGCAGCTGCTACCTTCTCTCTCGGTCTCTCTCTCTGTCTCTCTCAGTCTCTTGGGTCTCTGAAGCGTGCCATGTTGATAGAACATTTCAGTTTTAATTGCCTGATGCCGGGAAACATCTAATTTCGCCCAGCTGCCGCCCAAAGTCAACACAAACAACACACGCACAGCAAAAGGAGCAGAAGAAGGAGTGGGAGAAGAGGCAGAACGGAGTTCGAAAATCAAAGAAACCACAGGCTTTATGCAGGGAGCAACACTCAGAGGTTTATTTTTTTTTTTGGAAGGGTCTGCATTAAGTATTGGCATTAGGACATTATGAGCTCGCATAAATTATGCTGCTCGGGCGGAACTCTCAGCACACAAAACATGTAACTGTATCACAAAGTATTTAGCTCATTACACACACTCACACACACACACACGCTTACTCTGTCATGCTGCTTACACCTGTCAATCGCTGTTCTTGTTGTTGCTGTCGTTGGGCACAGGTTATAATGCTGGGCGATTCGGGAGTGGGCAAGACTTCGCTGTTGATTCGATTCCGCGATGGTCGCTATGTGCCCAGCTATTTCCTGAGCACAGTCGGCATTGATTTTAGGGTAAGCGATATCTCTCTCTCTTTCTGTCTCTGTGTGTGTCTCTCTTGCTATCTCTCTTTCTCTCTCTCTCTCTCTCTTTTCTCTTTCTCTGTCTTTGTCTCGCTTTCTCGGTGTGTTCATGTTATTAAAATAAATGTTGTTGTTCTTACTAATTGTTGTAAATGTCTGTCTCTCTCTCCCTCTTCGCGTTTACCCCACACGATACCCACACCCGCTTCCCCCTCTCGTATTTGTATTCGCTTTGCCAACTGTCTGTGCGCTGTCAACAGTTGTCAAGGCTATGAATGCGATTTTCACCTGCGTACGCATCAACTTATTCATCAGCTATCTGTGTCTGTGTTTGTGTCTCTGTGTGTGTGTGTGTGCTTGAGTTTATCTTGTTCCTTGTGTACCCTACTGTCTGCAACTTTCCCCACCCACAGCTTTGTTCTCTCTCTTCCCAGTGTGTGCGTTTACCCTGTAACTGCAGCCAAAAAGGCATATTAACTGAATGTATGTTTGTGTGTGTTTGTGTGTGTGTGAGCAGTCATAACTCTATTAACCCAAGTAGCACTAAGTTTAAGCTCTAATAACTTAAGCATAAGTGTTTATTATGTGTCTATTATGTGTTTTCTGCGTGGTATCTGTGCGTCGA
The DNA here is from genome assembly GCA_035046045.1 of Zaprionus bogoriensis. Lineage (NCBI taxonomy): Eukaryota > Metazoa > Arthropoda > Insecta > Diptera > Drosophilidae > Zaprionus > Zaprionus bogoriensis. The sequence goes on along the minus strand of JAWNOI010000192.1, from coordinate 1,171,956 downwards.
CTACTGCAGCAGGCGTGTATTTCCTTTGTCTGCCTGCGCTGCGGTTTTCACGACGCTCCGCACTTCAGTGAAATATTTTCTGCCTGCTTAGCTTGTGTTCAACCGGTTTTACTGGCGGGCAGGCGGGCAGGCGGGGAAACAAGGAGGCGGGCCAGGGCAGACGCTCGCCCATGCCCGCGCCCAGAGTGGGCGGCGTTGTAGCGGCTAAGCTGCTCGGGGCTATTTATTAAAAAGCATATGAACTTGAAAAGGACTTGTTGATGCTGCTGTGTGTGTGTGAGTGTGAGTGTGAGAGTGCTTGTGCAAGTGTGCGTGTGTGTGTGCTGCTGCCGCACACTCCTCGCATTTGGCTTGTGTTGTTGCCTTTATTATGCTTATTATTGTGGGCTTTTTGTTTCAACTCGCCGAGGTTTTATTTTATTTGAAATTGCTGCGGGCTCATATGGCACATCAATTTATTAAACAACAATAACAAGTACAAGTATTTGCCATGTCTGCCGCACAATTGTTTCAGACTCCCCCCCACGAACTGTGTGCTTCTTCTAGCTCGTTGAATGGATAAGTGCGTCGTTTTTCTGGTTTTTCAAGTTGCCTTTTTATTTACTTGCGCATAATCCTCCCAAATGATTTCCGACTGACCTCAAACCTGATTTGCCGCTAAGTCCTTGCTCGCGGCTCGGCTTGGCCGCTCGATTTGTTGCCATGGCGAGCGGCAGCATATTTTAAATTGATTTAAATAAATCCCGGACGAGCACGGAAATTGCATTAATTTCATTCAAATTTAATTAATTATTGACTAAATTCTTTTCGCTGCAATTAGAACAAGTGCGGGAAATATTTAAATTATTTAAGTGTATAGTATATATATTTTTTATGCAAACAATAGGTATACAATTAAATCAATTAAGTATATAAAATATATATTTTCTATGCAAATAATAGTTATACATTTAAATCAATTATGTATATAAAATACATATTTTATGCAAATAATAGTTATACATTTAAATCAATTAAGTATATAAAATATATATTTTATGCAAATAATGGCTATACTTTTTGCATATTAAATACCAAGTTAAGTCGCGCAGTTATCTCTTCCTGGGAAATTGCTTTTCCTGGCAATTTCGGGTTTCATTTCGAGCAGAAACGCGATAACATACATGTGTATGCATATCTCCCCGTTTAGATGTCTATGTGTATGTGTGTGTGTGTATTTGTATATTTCTTGAATCATATTATTTACCTTCACAGTTTGAGCTCTAAACGAATTTCCAACGAAAATTTGTGCTAATGTTGCCGCAGTGCATTGACTTTTTGTTTACTTAGCCCAGAAGTTCGTTTGTTTTCTCTCAGCTTTTTGTGTGTTTCTTTTCTGTGTGTGCTACATCCAGTCAAATCAAGTCAATATGGCTGCCACGCACACACACTCAATGTTGTTTGTCGTAATGCTTTATTTTATTGACTCGCCGTCTGGGCGGGGTCTGGGCAGCGGCTGGAAGGCGGGTCAAGCGCGGCGCAGCGACCCTCGCGCTGCAGGTGAAACATTAAAATAGCCGTAAATGAGTGTTACCCCTCGTAATCGTAATTGTATTGCTCTGCATTTGAGTGTTTGATGTGTCTGCCTGCCTGCCTGCCTGCCTGCATGTGAGTGGCGCGTACACACGCTGCGTATACGCAACGTGGCGCGCTCGTAAAACGAGTATACGCCGCGTGGGCGAGGCTCACTTACTCTCACACTCTATACCTGTCTGTCTATCTATTTTGGCGTTCTCTTTGGCATGCACATTTCGTTAGTTAATTGCATTCTCTATGACAATTGCGTTCTCATGGCAACAATCATTCTTTTTGCATAACATCGCGACTGCGACTGCGACTGTGACTGTGACTGTGACTGTGGCACACAGAACAAAGTGGTCGTCGTCGATGGGACGCGCGTCAAATTGCAAATCTGGGACACCGCTGGACAGGAGCGTTTCCGCAGCGTGACGCACGCCTATTATCGCGACGCGCACGGTGAGTGACAGCCTGGGCGACAGCTGATCTGTGCCCGATTCCATTTGCGATTCCCATTTATATGATTCAATTGCCAATGGTCCCCCCTTACAGCGCTGCTGCTGCTGTACGATGTTACCAACAAGACCACGTACGACAACATACGCGCCTGGCTGGGCGAGATACGCGAGTACGCGCAGGAGGATGTGGTCATCGTTTTAATAGGTGAGATTGAGTTAAAAGGCTTCGCTTCTTCTACTTTTTGTGCGGCTGCATGCACCAAATAGATTCGATTAAGGCCAGTGCTGCTGCAGCTGCTGGTCATTTAATTGAATTACGCGTAAAAAACTTTGCAACTTTTGTCGCTTTTCAAACGCGCGCCTCTCCCTCTCTCTCCCTCTCTCCTTTCACTTCTCTGCCTGCGCAGGCAACAAGGCCGACTGCGGCAGCAGCGAGCGACAGGTGAAGCGCGAGGATGGGGAGCGCCTCGGACGTGAGCACAATGTGCCATTCATGGAGACATCGGCCAAGACGGGCCTGAACGTGGAGCTGGCATTCACAGCGGTCGCCAGGTGAGTGGCAAAACTTTTTCAGCTGTCCCGCAGCTCAAAGAGCTGCAGCAGCATGTCGGGAATTAACTGCAATGTGCGAGAAGTATCGATGACAGGGAACTAATTAAGCTCCTGCTGTTACTTGCGTTGCTAAAATTAATTAATTATCACTTGCGATAGAGGATTATTAATTACAGCGTGTTCTAAACAAATAACCGATTACGCACGCTTTTTAACTATAATCTTTAAGCTGCTTAAATCAATTAACAATTTTTCTAGTTATCGATTACTAATGCAGTTAATTAAAATAATGCAGTAAATTGAGATTTATGATTTATGCTATAAATAATTTTATTTATTATTTTTTTTTAACAATAAAACAATATTGGTATTTATAGAAATATACGAGTCATTTTGCTATTGAATTTAATTCGATACAATTTAGTTGAAAATCAAGGAAAATTCGAACCATTAATAATGATTGTCGAATAATTTTGCAGTTAAAAATGTGTTTTTATTGCAATTAATTCAAAACATTATTTTAAATATCAATTAATATAAAATAAACTTTTAATGTTGCTATAAATTAAATTTACGCACAATTTAATTCATTTAAATAAACAATATGCGCTTTATTTTAATTAATTTGTGCATACACTTTATCGAATAACTACAACAACTTGTTCGATAAATTGTGCCATCTCTAGGTGTAAGCTACTAAGCTACTTACTACTCTTTCATTATGCTTCATCAATTAAAACATCAATTAAAATAACAATTAACTTAAATTAAACATTTAATGAATCAAATTTACGCACATTTAAATTCATTTAAATAAACAATATGCGTATTAATTTGTTCATACACCTTATCGAACCACTAATAATTGTTCGATAATTGTGCCATCTCTAAGTGCAAGCTACTAATACCGTCTCTCTCATTATGCCATTATTCCTCGTTTGCTCTTTGTTCCTTCCCCCCTGCAGGCAGCTGAAGAGCCGCGGCTACGAGCATGGCGATGATGGAAAATTCAATGTGCATGATTTTGTGCGTGACAATACAAAGGCTCGATCCGTTTGCGCTCAATGCCGGAACATGTAATTCCTCCATGCTTCCAGCACAATGAAAAAACTCTGCACAAAACCAACAAACAAGTAGCAAAACAAAAACAACAAGAACAACAACAACAAGAGCTCACAAAACAAAGCGCAAATGTGTAACGACAAAAGAAACAAAAACAAAATATTGGTTATTGAGAGAATGCGCGCGTTGCCAACCATACACAATTTTTTCTTGAACTCTGACCGTGGCTGTAGCTGCGGCTAGCATTTTGTATGTAAATTGAAATTGGAAGCGGAAGGGAACGATTACGGGGGCAGAGTGTGGCACGCCTCCGACGGGAATGTACGATATAATTTTTTACCAAAGCGGCTCGTGGGCGCTGCAGGAGGCGTTTTGATAGCACAAACAATGGGTGTATTGCTCTACACGCATACATACATAAATGATGAATACATATACATATACAAAAATATCTCTATATATATATATATTATACAGACATATATACAAGTGCAGATGATATATACAGGAACTTCGCAGCGCGCAGCAAAATCATGCAACATTGAGATTTGTCCAGCACGTCGTGGAGCAACGCGGCGTGGCACCACAGTCTATATAATATTCCATATTATATTATAGTAGCAATACGGAATACGCGGACAACCAACTACAAGAACTACAAGCTACATAAATGTAACGGCAGTTACTTACGCATTATATACAAGCATATATTATAGCGGGGCTGGGGCCCAACTCTAGATTGAACCAAACCCAATTAATGAAAAACAATCACTCAATTTACCTTGAAGAACAAGAGAACCCAACTATTGATTATGTATATTTATTGAGACTTGAGTTTTTTATGCATCGTTAAGTGTTATGCCTACCGTTAAGTTTTAAAACAACCACAACACACCAAAAGAAAAAGAAAAAAAAGAAGTGTTTAATACAACTATTTTAAATGATTTACACAAAGGATAGAATGAATATGAAATTGAAATTGTAACTATTAAATACTCTATGCAATTAAGTTAGTTAAATCGGCATGCTCTATATGCAATACAAAATATACGCAGTTACTTACTACATCTATTCTCAATTACGATAAACCAGCGCATACCTAATATCATATGGAGCGTAAACCTACAAGAAACCTACATATAAAGTAAACAGCGTTTTGTCTAAGCGAGCAGCTTGTCTCGCATGCGTACATACATATTGTAATAAACTAAAAATATACCAAAAACAAGAAATACATATTTACATTGAATGTGGTTAAAAGCAGAACTTTGTTTTATTTCAAATTCAAACATGCGCGGCAATGCGCAGTGCACTGTGTTTTACAACACTTGTCGAACAGTGTGCCCACACGAGAGTAAACTACGCATCGATAGTCTGCCATCGATAAGTCTGCAAGGAACATGTATGTTTCAGAAATAAGCAACGCAATTGACCATATCTACTCTTACAGCATCTACTATGCTTAGTTCAACTCACTAATGTAATGCTTTAGTAATTGGATTAGCGAGAATATTTAAAAACCTTGTGCGTGATCTGCCAGGCATCGATGCTTTTGCTGCTTTGTGCCATCTCTGATTGATAGTGCGTAATCGATAAGTCTGCATGGAACATGTGCTCACCTCGCTCACTAGCATAAACAGCGTGAAATATATTGGTGTTTTCTTGTTAATTCGTGCAAACAAAGCGGCCAAACATGGCGGATCACGCATTTCATCGGCCTGGGCCGTTGAAGCAAACAAACAAATCGCATAAAACGGGCCGTCATCGCTCCAAGGGCGCCATCGACAACGCGCTGAAAGGTGAGTGCCCCAACAAGTGCTGCGAAGGCTTAACCGTTTCGACTTCGCTTTTGTTTACGCTGCAGGCAAAGTGGGCCTCAAAGCCATCTCGCACAAGCACAAGCAGCAGCAGCGCAAGGATCAGCGGCGCAATCAGTTGAATCAGCTGCGCAAGAACAAGCGCGACGAGGTGCTCATGCAGAAGCGTCAGCTGGGCGGCCAGAACACAGCGCCGTTCCTGGTGTGCCTCCTGCCCATGCACGAGCAGATCGACGCCAACTCGGCGCTCGCCATACTCGAGAGCTGCGACAGTGAGATCGTTGTGGACAAGTCGGCCAGTGGCATAACGTACGTCAATCTGCCGCGCTTCAAGCAGCGCTTCGCCTTTGTGGTGCCGCCTGTGGGGCGTGGCAATGAGCTGGTTGCGCTGGACTACCTGAAGGTGTGCGACACCACCGTGCTGCTGACGTCGGCGGCCTTTGGCGACGACGAGATCTTCGATCGCTGGGGTCAACGTGTATTCAACATGATCTCCGCCCAAGGCATACCCACTCCAGTCGTGGCACTGATGGATCTGGAGTCCATCAATCCCAAACGTCGCACGGCCACAAAGCAAGCGGCACAGAAATTCATTTCCAAGCTACTGCCGGAGGAGAAGGTCATGCAGCTGGACACCGCCGGCGAGGGATTGAACGTGATGCGACGCATTGGTGGTCAGAAGAAGCGTGTGCTGCACAACGTCAACAATCGGCCACATCTCTTCGGCGACCTGGTGGAGTTCGTGCCCGACGGCGAACTGGGAACACTGAAGGTGACAGGCTTCCTGCGTGGCCAAACGCTAAATGTGAATGGACTGGTGCACATACCAGGTCTGGGTGATTTCCAGATGGGTCAAGTGGATGGCCCTCCAGATCCGTACAAGCTGGACAAGACGCGCGATGGAGAGATGGCTGAAGTGCGTGTGCTGGAGCGCAGTAATCCTGCAAAGCAGACGTCGCTGCAGAGCGAGAATATTCCCGATCCCATGGACGCAGAGCAGACCTGGCCAACGGAGGAGGAAATCGAAGCCTCGCAGCAGGAAACCAAGAAGACGCGTCTAATCAAGCGTGTTCCCAAGGGTTACAGTGAATACCAAGCTGCCTGGATTCCTGAAGTGGAGGAGGTGGAGGACAAGGACGACGACGAGGATGATGACGACATGAGTGACGATGAGGATGACGAGGACTTCATGTCGTGTGATAACAAGTCCTTCGAGGATGAGTACGAGAAACGTGACTCCGACACAGAGGAGTATTTGGACAGCGTTTCCGTATCCTCCGAGGCAGCAATCAATGACGAAAAATATGACCAGCAAATGGACTTCCAGGAGGAGCGTGAGACGATGCAGAAACTGCAGCAGGCGCGCACCGATCAACTCTGGCCCGACGAGATCGACACGCCCCTCGAAGTGCCCGCCCGCGAGCGTTTTCAGAAGTATCGCGGCCTCGAGTCCTTCCGCACCTCGCCCTGGGATGCCAAAGAGAATCTGCCCAGCGACTATGCGCGCATCTATCAGTTCCAGAACTTTGATCGCACGAAGCGACGCATTATCGCTGAGGCCAAGGAAGTCGAGGGTGTGCTGGTAAGCAGCGCTTATAACCTAATATGATGCAGACAATGATTCGATAAATGTAATTCCAGGCCGGCATGTACATCACGGTGCATGTGATCAATGTGCCCACCAGTCGCTGGAACGCCTTCAAGTCCGCCCATCTGACGGACAACGTCATACTGTACGGCATGCTGCCGCACGAGCACCAGATGTGCGTAATGAACGTCGTACTGCAGCGCATACCCGACTCGGAGGTGCCGCTCAAGTCCAAGGAGCAACTGATTGTGCAGTGTGGCTATCGCCGCTTCGTGGTCAATCCCATCTACAGCCAGCACACCAATGGCGACAAGCATAAGGTTGGACTCCATATTGACCATTAATTCTGTCTTCTTATAAGCTGCTCGTTTTTTTCCCCGCAGTTCGAACGCTTCTTCCGGCCGTACGAGACTGTCTGTGCCACCTTCTATGCGCCCATTCAGTTTCCTCCTGCCGCTGTGCTGGCCTTCAAGGTGAATCCCGACTCCACATTGGCTCTGGTTGCACGTGGCCGTCTGCTCTCTTGCAATCCGGATCGCATTGTGCTGAAGCGTGTGGTGCTCAGCGGTCACCCGATGCGCATCAATCGCAAGTCTGCCACCATACGCTACATGTTCTTCTACAAGGAGGACGTGGAGTACTTCAAGCCGGTGAAGCTACGCACCAAATGCGGCCGCCTGGGCCACATCAAGGAGTCGCTGGGCACGCACGGCCACATGAAGTGCTACTTCGATGGGCAACTGCGCTCCTACGATACGGCATTTATGTATCTCTATAAGCGCGTCTTCCCCAAGTGGAACTACGAGGAGTGCCTCGTCCGTAGCGCGGAGCATGCCCGCCATGAGGAGTCTTATCTGGCACGACGCAACTCGAAGCAACTCAACGATGTCGAAATGGCATCATAGTAGGCAAATTGATGTATTGATGTACATATATCTGAACTGTGCATATATATTGAAATAAACGTTCGCAGGGGCACTCAAATAAGTTATACTTGTATCTTTATGTGTATAATAGGTATTAGGTAATAGATAATAGGTATGATAGAGCTACAGATATTCACAAACAGTTTGCTTAACTACTCGGCATAGTAACATACATACACACACTTCAATACATATATGCCTGTACTGATATATATATATATATATATATATATATATATAAAACGGGACATGGTTAAAAGCAAGCTGCAGCCGCATTGCACAGTTCTCTACGGGTTCTTTATATGGCTAATACATTGGGTTCTACGTGGAGGGGAGAGGGGAGGAGGTTCATCGAATGTGTGATAGTAGCAGCTCCTCGGGCGCACTCAGTAGTTGTAGGTGGTGGACAAGCACTTGCGTCGCTTTTGCTGCAGCTGCTCGATCTGCTCCACAGTGTTTGTGCGCGTCTGGAAGGCCTTCACAATGCACTCGCAGGTGAGTGCTGTGGCAATGAACTGATTAATCGATATGTGCCACGCCTCCGAGGTGTTTGTGCTGCTGCTGCTGCCGCTGCTGTGGTTTGTGGTGGTTACGCCTCTGGCGGCCGCCGTGTGGCCATCTGCAACGGCTCTTGCCTGGCGCAGTTCCTCCTCGAGCGCAACAAACAGGCGCGTTGTACTGCTGGGCTCTGCTGCAGGCGTTGTGGGATTGCCATTGCTGTCCGGTTGCTGCCATGGAAAACAGTTTGATAAGGCACTATATAAGCCATATTAATAATATAATAGAATCACTTACCTCATCTCCGCTGCTCGCCAAATTTAGTTGGGTAAAGCTCTCCAGGCTGGGCTCCTTCTTGATATTGCTATTGCCCATTTCAATGAGATTATCATCTGCCAGGGAAACAGTTGTAAATTTAGTTATACTATATAATATATATATAAGATCTCTCGACTTACATGCACACCGCATATCCTCGTCCTGCACACAGCCCAGTATCTCGATGATGCTACGCCAGAGCAATTGGAAATTCTCCTTGCGCATATGCGGAACGTGTCGATTGCCTCCGCCACTCGCGGAGGCGCCCTCGTCCGGCTGATCCAGCAGATAGCCTAGACTGCCCAGACTGCGTGTGTCTGTTGCATTCGAATCGGCGCGCTCGAGTCGCGTGGCCGCAACCAGATCGCTAATCTGCGAGAAATTCGAGATAGTCTCAACGTTCAGCAACGGGTCTGCAGCTGTTGCTGCTGCAGAGGATGCTGCTGTGGCTGCTGCCGTCGACGATGGCGGCGGCGTGAGGCGAGCCGCGCCGAGATCTGAAATATCCGAAAATGTGTCAATCGATTCGAAACGTCCCTGCTGGCGTAGACCGATGTCTTGGTCGTCATCCTGCCCAGCTTCAGTGCGTGTTGCAGTACCCTGGAGTGCAGTGGGCAGATCCACGTAGAAAGTTGAGGTGCGCTGCGCCAGCGACGAGGCATTCGAGTTCAGCGAAAGATTCGGTGTTGTGCGCGACAAGTCCATGAAGGTGTTGCCCGAAATCCCGGCCAGATTATGCAAGTGTTGTGTGGCCGTGACCAGCGCAAAGTCATCGGCGTCGAAGTTGTGATCCGACGGCGATGGCAGTGCCTCAATGGACTCCGATGCATCCTCACTGCAAGCAAAAAGCAACAACTTAAAAGGGATAAGCAGATGACCTTCACTTCATGGCTTACTCGAAGAAATCCTCCGCCTCGAAGGCCTCCTCGGCATCATCCTTGGTGCGCGGACGCGGACGACGCGTGCGCTCAATCTCCGCCTTGGAGAGCAGCGGCGGCAAATGCAACACAAAGAGCAGCTTCAGCTTCTCAATGCTCTTCGCAGAGCAGACCAAGCCGAGTGCATTGATAAGCTGGCCAAAGTCCAATAGCCCGGTGCCCTTCTTGTCCGTCAGCTGCTCAAGCATAGTAATCTATGAGAGCCGGAAGAAAGGGTGTACTCGTACTCAACTCGTGACTTACCCGAAACAGCTTCTCCGCTATATCCACGCTGACGCACTTGCGCCACGGCGTCAGCTCACTGAAGAGTGTGTGGAATACCTCGTAGTTGACGCAGTAGGCCTCATGGCGTCCATTGCCGCCGCCGGGCATGATGTTTACACGCGTGGGCGACTGATGCTGCAGCTGTGGCGCCTCGCTCAGGGATTGCGTCTTCTGCTGCTGCTGCATGGACTTGAGTGCCAGCTTCTCCTCTCGTATGATCGTGAGCAGCATGTGTAGCTCCTTCTTCTCGAAGTACGGATTCTGCGCGTGCGCCTTCACAATGGTCTTCTCGTTGTCGATGTCGAATTGCCGCACGGTGAGGCGTCGATGCTTGTTGCGCAGCTCCTCGATGCGCTGCTGCGTCAGCTCCTCGCCGAACTTTGTGTACGCCTCGTGGATGAGCGTCTGCACAGTTTGTGTCTGTGGCCGCTCCTGCTTGCGCTTGTCCGTCGAGGGCGGCACTTGGTACTCGGGATTGTAGATGCCTTCCAAGTAGGTCTGCAGCACCAGCATAGCCGCGCCATCGTCCTGGCAATCGAGCAGCTTGTCGCGATTCCATTCTATGATCTGCAGTGATATCATGAAGATGATCTTGGCGCCCTCGTAGAAGAAACAGTCGAGAATCTGCAAGGAACTCTCATAGCCTATCACACTGATGAATATGGTGAGGAACCACGAGATGGAGATCGTCTTGATGACGCCGAGTCGCTCCAGATGCTCGTGCAGGTCCGACAGATGCGTCTCCACCAGCTCGTTGAGCACGCCCTGATCGATCTGAGCGCCAACAACCTTGTCCTTGTAGTAGTCTGGCAAAAGGTTCTCACAGAGGGCGGCCAGCATCCAGAATGCGTTCTCCTCGTCGCAGAAGAGCAGAAACACCGACGAGACAATGTTCATGGCCTGACAGTAGCCCACCTGTGGATTGCGCAGTGCATATGCCTGCAGGACGCGACGCAGCGCGAAGATGCCATCGCTGCACTGGAAGGCCGGATGTTCGGGCAACGAACGCGGCAAATCCCTATCGATCTCGTCGTGTGCAGAGCAATCCTTAATAAGTGCAGCCTTCTCAACCAGATCCTCATACAGGCCAGGGTTCATTTCCTTGTCGTGTATTGCGCCCGAGAAGATTAGCCAGATCTCCTGCCTCAGCTTGTCCGGTATTCCCTCCACAATCAAATTGATCACATCTGTGGTGCGGAACATGGCGATACCCCGCCCAAAATCACGGAAGTGATCCTCCCAGCGTGCCAGCTTCTGGTCCTGCTTCTTCTGTATGTCCGCGCTGAACTGCGTCTTGAAAGTGTTCAGAAACGCCGTCTGCTTGCTCCACGAGATGTCGTACTTGGCGCGCTCCCGACTGATAGGACTGCGAGACAGAAATCAGATCAGAATTGTGTTTCTATATCAACAGTGGCCTGGCAACTTACACATAGATGCGCGAGAGCAGATCTGTGATCTTCGAGATGAGAACCTCGCGATCCACGATCTTGGCAAACATAAAAGGCACATTCTCCGATGTGAAGATGACAATCTGGTTGTCATATCGCTGCTGACCATCATCCTTCTTCTCGACGCTCTGTGGAGATCAAGGCTGCTGAATTCTACATTCTCAAGCGTTACCTATTCACCCTCACCTTGATCGTTTTCATTGGTATTACAAGGCTGACCAAATCCTTGACGTCACTGCGAAAGCAAAAGAAATTGGGCGACAGGTAGATGTAGCCCGAATGGAAACGCTTCGAGTAGGGCGTCCATATGTCTGCCTTTATCTTGCCGTCGATAATTTCCGTCTGCGGTAGGCGGAAGTAAACGCGGAATTCCTCCGACTTCTGACGTGCTGTCAGATCGCGCAACAGCACCGGCTTCTTCGAGGTCTTCGTGCCGAAGCGTGTGAAACTCGACGGATCGTGATCTACGACCGGACTCTCGGGGTCCTGGATCAGCTTTTGTATGGCCATCTTGTTGAGCTGCTCGATCAGCTGATGCGCCTCATTCGGATTGGACAGTATGGTGAAATTGTAGGTCATATTGTTGGTGGTCTTCAGATAGATGGTGCTGCCGCTGCGAGTGACGTCCTCCAGCTCCGCAAAGCGTATGATGCGCTTGATCTCCTGGCTCAGCATGTACGCATAGAAGCAGACATGATTCAGCGAGATGTACAGCTGTCCCTGGCGCGGAAGCTTGTTCTTCACGTACCTGAAAGCGAAGTAATTATTTAGATCAGATTTAAATCTTGCTGTCGAGCGCTTACATGGCCGAGTACGAGTTGACCAGGCGCTCCTCTTCGGGCATCTTGAAGATCTTCCGAAACTGTGAGGTCATCACCTTGAAGTCCGGCGACTCGCCAGGATCGTCTTGATTATTTTGAGCATATAGCGATTGTATCTTGCATATGGTAAAGTTTGTGACTTCATCCTCGTTCTCCATTTCGTTGAGTACACTGAAGAGGTTCGCCTGCAGCCATTCCCAGTCCTTGACGATCTCATCCTGTGTAATGCCAATGGCTATTTCTATAATGATAATGACATGAGAAACGCAGTGTAAGTAAATTCCTTATGCTATTACGTATTTAGATGTTATCGTCGTAATTGCACAACAAATGCGCGAACTATCAAACAATTGTGTGTCTGCTTTATTTTCATATTATTATTTTTTTTCTTTTTGTTATCTTTTGGAGTGACACAATGCTGCGGTTTTATATTAGTGTACTTCAATTATTAGTAATAACATTTTACTTTGGTAGGTTTGGTGCGTCTATTTTTGTACATGATTTTGGATATTAATTTAATATTATTAATGGTGTTAAGTATGCAAGGTTTTTACTTAAAGCTTACAAATTTTTTATTTATAAATGAAGTGTATTTATAAATAAATAATTTGTAAGCTTTAAGTAAAAATCTTGCATACTAAAGACCTTTTTAAATATTAAATAAATATCCAAAATTTGCTAGATCCATTTGCATTGCGAAATAGAATTTCTGTGTCTTTAAACACATTTATTTATAAATTAAATTAAATTTATTTATTAAATTAATATCCAAAATTTGCTAAATCCATTTGCATTGTGAAATAGAATTTCTGTGCCTTTAGCAGTTGTGTTTATATACCTACATATATATTTTTACTAAATATTTTCCAAATTTGTTCAGCCCATTTTGATGATATTATGGAAGTTTTGCCCATAGGAAATTAAATATACCCCATCTATAAATAGTCTGAAATTACACTCGACGTCTGCTCCGTCTATTTGCATCTATTTGCTATAATCGAAATGCTCTTCGTTGAGAGTTCATCAGTTCTTTGACTTGCTTGACGCGCTTATCGCGTCCACCCCTTTAGGTATTTCCAGATGCCCTGAACATCATTTTTGGCACACAGACGAGTGCAAATCGCAGTACGATTTATGACTCAGCGATTGGGCTGTTGCTGCTCCCCTACAGCTCTACTCCTCAGCTGATTGCACCCGTATCTACTGCATAGCATATGTGGAACCACACACGCTGATAAGGCGAGAACTGGCAGCTGCAACCTACCGTAAGAAACCTCCGAGGACGGCGTGTGATGTACTATGCGATAGGGCGCCGGCTTGGTGTTCATCACGCTGTCGAAGGTGCCCACGAGCATGGAGCCGAAGCCACGTGATTCCCCGTGCCCGCGTCGCTTCTGCAGCACGAAGTACTTGGAGTACATTTCGCCGATCCTGTCAAGTAGAGAAAACGAAATTCGGAATGCCAGAATAGACAAACACAGGGTGCGCGTGTGTGTGTGTGTGTCTGTTTGTTTGTGTGCCCGTGCATTGGTATGCGTGAGTGGGGGTTTTTACGCAGCAAAAACAGTTGTGCCAGCAGCGAAAAGAAGAACAATCAATTTCCAAGCGCTTGCTGCGTCTTTGTTCCACTGCTGCTGGTGGAATCAGTGCTGGGAGCTGCGCTGGCGACGACTTGAACTCTGCTCAATTAGTTATCAGCCTGTTGTAGTGCTTGCAAAAACAACAACAACAACAGCAACAATAGCCCCAATATGCACGCACACCTACACACAAACGCACACACACACACACGCCTCAAATTAATCAGCTGCTGGAGCGAGAGGGGAAGCCTGTCGACTCACGCTCAGCATCCCAATGGAGCAGAGGCAACTCCCTGCCTGGGCAACTTGCAAATTATTTGCAGCTTCCTGCAAATACTTACCAAAATGCCGTGGGCAGCAGCAATTCCTTGGGTTGAATCCACATCTTGGTTTTGTCTCTATGTTTTTTTCTTTTTTTCTGTCCAAGTACCTGGAGTTTTTCTCTTCAATTATATGCAATTTTCATAGTTTGCTCATGTAGAACCCGCCACAAAGTTAAGTAGCGGCAAATAATTAACGCCGTGGAGTCTTGTATTTTTTTTTATTATTTATTCTCTGCATGCAACGCAATGCACTTTGCAATAAACTTGTCGTTCGCCCGTCTTGTTCGCTTTGTTGTTTTATTGTTGGCCACATTGTTTTTGTTTACAGCGATAAAACTTAACATTCCTGTGCACTGTTAGTTAGCAGAGAGCGCTTTGGCTGGACAACACGCCGTTAATTTCAACTTTCAAACTATTATCAATATATTTACGCTAAATACATCAATATAGTTACGCTTTTCAGCAGTTATTGCATATTTTGGTGGCATTTCTGATGACGGCTAGCTTATCAGGCTGGCAGCAAGTATTTGCCAACATTTTTTTAAACTATAGAACTGGAGTGTGAACTTGTTCTTACTGATTCTGAAGCATACACAGCTGTTTCATGTTAAACATTTATCGATATGTCTTATCGGAACAGTTGAACAATTGCAATATTAATTGAAATAAAATATAGTATTTAATAAAATAATAAAGAGTCATCAATTTAGTACTATATGAAATATACAAATTTAAATTTTAACAAAAAAATTGCTACCGATTAGTTTAATCGACGACTGAAAATAATTTTAACAGTCTGGCAGCGCCGATGTTCGTTAACCCGCAATAATTCCAGTAGGCTTTTTTGTTTTGAATGAATTTGCCTTTTAAATCGTTGACGAGGGCATTCAATTATCAATAGTATGTGGCATATTCAACAACAAACATAATCAAAATACCAAATTATTTGTGAACAGATATTATTAGTTGCTTAAGAATAAAATCGGAAAATGCTTAAGAAATTCGTAGAGGTCAATGCGGACGCGAGTCCCTCGGTTAACCCCTATGCGGTGCGCACCTACATGGGCGACAACGTGATAACCGAGTGGAAGGTCGAAAACTGTCCGCCACGCGATCGCGTCTGCCAGAAGAAGCCCCCGAACTCGACCATCTCGCACGTGCTGACCATTGAGGATGAGCTGCGCCGCCTGCATCAGAAGGCCGAGGAGTCGCGCTTCAAGCGTCCGTACAAGAAGAAATGCGATCTGTACGACGAGTTCACCATGTGCATCATACCGCAGAGGCTGCCGGACGAGCTGCGCGTGCACGCCGAGATGCGCGAGCGCTACATACGCGACAAGGGCGAGGTGGGGCTGGTCGAGCATGACGCGCGCATAGACAAGACATGCCCCAAGGATCTCGTCGCGCTCAACAGTCCCATGAACCTGGACGAGGGCGAGGAGGAGGAGGACGACGGCGAGGGTGAGGAGTCCGAAGTGAAGCCACAGCTCGCGACGCCCGAGTGCAGCTCCGACATGATCATCATTCCCGACAAGCGCATGGTACGTGCTAACTGACTTTATTATTCAGATACAGCTATGGGGTATACATCTATATAGTATAGGTATATGGCCTTATCGCTAGCATAACTTAGTTTATTCTACTCCTCCTGTGTTCCTATTCTATCAACTCGATGTCATCGATATCCGCATAGATGCTGCCCGGCGGCAGCTCTGGCGGCGGCAGGGCCTGCCCCTCGTCTCCCGTCGCCAGCGACAGTGCGTGATAGGCGCCGGATGTGGCCTGCTGCTGCATGTGCACGCCCAGCTGTGAGATCAGCTCCAGTGCCTGCACGTCGGAGTTCATCAGTGCGAACTGGTGAATGATGGAGAGATGCGGGAAGATGTTGGCCAGCAGCGTGCAGGTGCCCGCATTCATCAGCAGACTCAGCGAGGCATCCGCACCTGCATGCTGCAGTTGCTCCTGCTGCTGCTGCTGCTGCTGCTCGGGCGGCTGCTCCTCCTCCCCGTCCGATGTGCTGGCCGGCGAGGGCAGCACGCTGGGCTCGCAGGTGACCAGTTCCACGCCATCGTCGTCCTGCTCATCCCCATCGGAGATTTCACTGTTCTCGCTGGACAGGTTGACGAACTCGGTTGTTGTTGCTGCTGCTCCTGTTGCCGGCATTTTCCCGCTCCCATCAATGTCCGCCAACTCCTTCTGCATGAAGTTCGGCAGTGAGTGCTTGAACTCCACGATTATCTGCTCCACGGGTAGCACATCGTTGACGGCATTGGCTCCGGTGTAGCCCAGTTCATCGCCCTCGTACTTGTACTTGCCGCGAAAGCGGTTCAGCCAGCGATAGGATGGCCTGAAGGCTGGCAGATTCAGCACGGCGGCCATGCGCAGCGCCGTCTCCTTCAGCGTGTGATTGCGTATGCTGCCGCTGAGGCGCAGCTGGCGACTGCGCTCCACCCACTCGTGCAGCAGGAAGCTGATGGCGCTCATCTCGAACTTGCGGCGCTTGCGCGTCATCTCCTCGATGATGATCGAGGCGTCCGCCTCGCTCAGCGTCGCCAGCTGCTGCAGCAGCTCGCGCTTCTTCTCCAGAATGCGGCGTATCTGTGTCGCGCAGCAGTGGAACATCTTGGCCAGGCTGTTGCGCGAGATATTGGTCTCATCATAGTAGCGAATCACGGCGATTTTCTCGTAGAACGTCAGAATATTGCGCTCATTGCGACGCGATTTGGACTTCTCCTAGAAGAAGAAAAGCAAAGGATGCGCCGAGCATTATAAATAATTCATTAGAGCAGGAGAAAAAGTTGAATTTCAATTTTTAACGTCAATCAGCGTAAAAGTGGCAGAAAAACGAAAGCTGTCGAGCGTGAGAAAAAGAGTGCAGTGGCGCAGTCAGAGATTTTCCAGTGGGGTAATGCAGTTGGAAATGCACTTGAGATTGTATTTAATTTTCTAGGCAATCATTTTTAGGATTTAATGTTGCATTTTTTAACTTTTAAATTTTAATTTATATTTTATTTGTATTTATTTATTTGCATTAACTTGAATTTTTATTTTTATTTTAGTTGTTTTTATTAATTTGCATTTACTTATCTGCTCATTCCACTTCAGATTTAATTTTAATGTTAAGTTTTTAAATTTAAAATTTAAGTTTATATTTTATTTATATTTATTAATTTGCATTTACTCATCTGCTCTTTCCACTTTCGATTTAACAGAAGTCAGCATTTAAGAAAAAATAATAATAATAATAATATTTAATAAATAGTACAACATTACGCTCCCCTGCATCACTATAGCTTTATGCTTAAGACGCCCTTACAGCACTGCAGCCTACGCCACTGCGTTCGAGTGTGTTTGCCTTGCATTCACGTGCACGTGTGCGTGTGTGACTGCGTCTGTGTGAGTGTGTGCCGTAAGCAACGCAAGCAATACGCATAACAAATCAACCCTCGACCAGCTTAAAGGCCAAGTTAACACAGACAACGTTGAGACACACCGACTTACCCCTTTGTTGTTGTTGATGCCCTTTTTACTGCCTGCTGCTGCTGCTGCGGCCATGACTGCTGTTAGTGCTGCTGCTGCTGCTGCTGTCGCTGCTGGCGTCGACGTTGCTGCGCTTTCTCCAAATGCAGTTTCAATTATCAACCCAGCTTTCTGTCCTCTTCTTCCCTTTTCGTGTGGCCGCCTCTGCCCACGTCGACAGCTGCGCAGCGTCCTCAAAATGAAAGCTCAAGCCAACTGCGCTGTGCTGTTGCCTGCTCTCTCTTTCTCTCTCTCTCGGAGAGCGTTTGAAGAGCAGCAGAGAGCGAAAGAGTGGGAGAGCGAGTGCGATTTCACGTTTTACTTGCTCCTTTCAGTGCTGCGCAAATAGAAAAGTAAAGCTAAAGTAAAAATTCATTTGTTATTGCACATTTGGAATTAGTTTAAATGATGCCTAAATGTTTGCTAGCACTTTAACGTTTTGGTTTCTACTCTACTTTGTTTATTTCGCTCGATTGCTGTTCCAATTGCTTTTGGGTGTGTGTGCGTGTGCGTGTGTGTGTGCCTGCTATTGCTGTCGCTCTCGTTGTTGTTGGCGCTGCCGGGGCGACATTTTTACACGCGTGCTTGGCCGCTGAGTAACACTTGTGCACTGTTTTTTTCGGTTTCAGGTGTTTGCCGTATGCTCGCCTGCGCTTGCTGTTGCTGTTGCTTTTGTTGTTGTTGTTGTTGCTGCTACTGCTGCTCCGTATGAAATAAAAACGGTTCACTATGCACAGGCCGGCGACGACAGCGTCGGCCGTGTGCATGTGTGCGACTGCTTATGACAGCGAGCGTGTGTGGCTGTGTGCGTGTGTATGTGGAATGTGTGTGCTCTGTACGTCGTGTACGTGTGCGCTTGCTGCTGTTGTTGTAGCAACAGCAAAGTGCGCTAATGCAGCCCCCAGAGTGCCAGCAGTAGATGCTTGTGCATGTGTTAGATAAGGACAGCAGTAGAACGTTTTATTTATTGTTTTTTATTTGGTATTTCGTTTTCTAAGGCAACTCATTTTTCAACCAAAAATCCTCGTAGGACTCGTGGAACAACACGGCATCCACAAGTTGTTCCACTGAACCTGCTGGAGTTGAACCAACTGCATGCATAGTTAGAACTAGTTCTGCGGAGAGCAGCATGCAGCAGCTGCTACGACGCACACGCACACACTTGCATTTGTTGCAGTTGTTGCTGCTGCGCATTGCATTCGTTTCGTTTCTATGCAAAAAGCCGAACGAAAAAGCAACGCCAGCGTCGCAGTCGCAGTCGGCGTCGCTGCTGCTAAAATTGCGTTTCATTTGCATTGTTATTGTTGGTTACATGCTGCGCTTAGTTCTTGATTTCCCTTTCAGCGCGTTATTTGCTATGTTCCAATGCAGACAGGGACGTAGGCGTGCGATGAGCTTTCGAAGCGGTGCTTAACTTGAAGCTTTTGCTGGCAGATAAAAGGAGAGAATTATCCACAGATCAAGAACTTCAGTTGTTCTTTAGGCTAGGCTAAGCTAATTTATTTTTCTACGCAGATAAGGCTGAACAAAAACTAATACTAATGCGCATATTTATACATATCGCTCGCTGTTGTTGGTGTGCGTGCGCGAGCTCTTCAGACTCGTGCGCTATGATGGGTTACAGTTGAGGCTAGCGAATTTCTATTGATATTGATAAAATACGATTTTTATGGGGCGTTTATAAAGTGTGTGCGCCGCTTATCAACGCCAGAGCGCAAGAGCAGACATTGGAAACGTTGTCGGAAGTGTAAACAATATGAAGATTGCTTGGAAACAGCATTAAAGCTCTCATATCCTTGCTTAATTATGCAATATATTTTATTTGAGTTGGAGGAGCTGCTTTATGTCTTTAGCTGCTATGCAATTTTTTATGTATTTTTGCTTTGCTTTGTTAGTTGCCCAGAAATGAGCTCCAACTGTGTGAATCCCTTTTCATCCCCCTTGTGCGCTACGCCACTGCAGCTGCCATTGCTCTTTCTCTCATTGCGCTTTACGTTCGCGTCGCTGCTTGTTTGTGCTGCCTGCTGCGCTGTCTATGTGGAATCTGTTTGAGTGTGTATGTGTGTGTTGGTGTGTTTGATTGCCTTCGTGTGGGTTATGTGTGTTGTTATGGCCGCTCGTTCGTTAAGTTTGTTGTTGGCCGCTTAAAAAACTGACAGCGACGCAGCTGCACAGGCAACAGCAGCAGCGACAGCGACGGCACCTGGGCCCGAGTTTTATTGCATGCAATGTGTGTTGACTTGGCTTTTATGCAACTTCAGCATCTTAATGGCAAGCGCACACATACACACGCACGCACGCATACATATGCCTAGTTGGAGTTCGCTGACGTAGCTGCCTGCTGCCTGCGCCTGCCTGCTGCCCTGCCTGCTGCCTCCTGCTCCTTCTTGAACTTGAAAACAGAAAACATGCTACAGCTGCGCGCTGCACAAACACAAACAAACGTCAAGCACTCACGCACACACACACACGAACTCAACAGCCTGCGTTTGTGGCTGTGTGCGTGCTTATAAAGTTTCTGCATTTGCATGCACGCACGTGTCTGCGGCGCTTAGACTTTTGCTGCAGCCGATCGCTGTGGTGCCTAAGCCTGCGTGCCACCATTTTATTGATTTAAAGCTGCGTAATTCATTTATTTATGAGTGATTTTAAGTGCAGCCAGGGACAGGCCCAGGGGCGTGGGCACTCGAAGCACACATGTAATAAACACACATACATATGTATGTACACGTAGTGCGCTGTGCTGCGCCTTTCGCAGCGCTGCTGCTGCGCTGCCGCCTCCTGCTTGCGTCATGCAAGCAGCGTACAGCGAGCAGCGTACTGCGCTACGTACTACGTACCTGGTTTGACATTTTGCCAGCACTCGCGCTGCCAGTTGAGAGGGTTGCGTTGTTGTTGTTGCTGCTGCTGTTGCTGGTATTAGTATCGCACTACGTACTCGTATTTATTGACGTCGCAGTCGTCGTCGTATGCCATAAGTGCTCGCTCGTTCGCTGCGCTGTTGTTGTTGTTGTTGTTGTTGCTGCTGCTGTTGTTGTTGTTGTTGTCGTTTGTCTTTCTTTCTTTCGTACTGCTGTTAGATGACTTGTTTGTTCTGCAGCCGACCTACGCTCGGCTCGGGTTTGTCGGGTTTTTTGGTTTAGTCGTAGTTGCTGCTGTTGCTGTTGCTGTTGTTGTTGTCGTTGCTGCTGGTTGCTGGCGTTCGTGCGCTTGCGATAAGATTCGTGATGTGGCACTAAGCGCTGTTCGCTGTTTACTGCTCTGTGCGCTGTTTTGTGGCCGTCAGCGTGGCCAGCCAGCCATAGAGGCACTCACAGATACACTCACACGCACACATACAGATACTCACTCACACAGTCGACTGTGTAGTTAGCCAGTCTAGTTGGCATTTCGTGCTTACCTTATGCCGCTTACTAACTTCACACAAGAGTCTTATGGGCCTGGCCTGCATACCTAGCGCTAGTTCTCGTTAGCTCTCCTATATATATACTATATATATGTGTGTGTGTATAATATATTCTTGCGAGTATGTTGTACATATACATTTGTAGGCGCGTTCGCGACGGCATCCGTGGCGTATGCGTGCTATTTTCAGCTTTGTCGCATTAACTCGCACATAAATGTCCGGCAAGCGCTTATGCGAGCGGAGCAGGAAAGACTCGGACTTGGACAGGTCTACCACGTCTGGCGGTGAAAGTACAAAGCAGCAGCACTCAGTGCTGCCATATGGTCGGTCGCTCGGTCGGTCTGCTCTGCGCTTTTTCCTTTTTGTGTTGTATGGTTTCTATTTTTTTTTTTTCTTTCGCCAAGTTTATGCGTCGGCGCGCCGCAACCTACATAGCGTATGCGTAATGGCGTCGACAATTAGCTTTAATTAGTTATGCGCTTCGAGCGAGAGCCAGACAATACCCCAAGCAGCCGTCCAACAGGTGTCAAGCGCACAACAAACAATTGCAGTTCCCACACACAGCAGAGGGAAGGGGGGGAATTGAACTGAAAATATTTTGAAAATATTCTGCAGCATTATAAGTGCCTTACTATATATAAGACCTTTCACACAGCTTGAACTGAAGCGTCCCAAGAGTCGCATTTACTTAAACGAAACTCAAGTTGGTCCACTTGAGGAGCTGCCCTTCCCCTCGTACAATCCACGCGTCCTGCAGGAGGGTCTAGAGGGGGAGAATCTGAAGACCTACGATATTATCGAAGGCTGCAGTCCCCAAGATCTCTGGACATGGAATGTGGGCCTGCAGCAGCGTGAAATTGACTTGGATCAAGACTTTATCTCTGCATCGCTGCCCAAGTATGGTGCGTAGCTATAGAATCGGCGTATTTGTCAGCTTATGGCGACTAAATGTTGTTAGGCCTGTCCAAACATAGGAACCGACTTGCAACTCACCGTCTACAAAATACCCGATCAGTTGTCAAAAACCTTCGGCGCTGAAATCGTATTCGGCACACGTAACATCTATCCAGAAGTCAAACCGGAACCATATCGTCAGAGGTGAGTCAATTGATTCGAGAGAGAGAGGAAAGATCTAGAGATAATTGTATCCTTTTCGATCTCCCCTTAGATACTACTATCGACCGTGTGAAATCGCCTGCATTATAATAGCCTTTGTCGAGACCTACCACATGAATCCCGACTTCTGGACGGCCAACACCATGGATACCATACTGAAACGTGGCATAAAGCTGCTGAAGAAGAGCGATAAGCTCAACTACAAGTCGGAGGACAACGACTTCGATATACTGCCTCAGGTTGTCGAGCGTCAGGCCGCTGTGGAGATCAAAATTCACTTCACAGGCCTCTTCAAGAACGAGCCGAACGTGTACAAGGCTCTCTCGCTGTACTTTTCGCAGTATAACGCCTGCATCTTTACGTCGCGTGACATGTTCCTGCTGATCTGGAAGCGTTGCTCGCACTCGTACTTTATCTTCGATCCCAATGGGCGCAACGACATGTGCCAGCGCGATTTCGAGGAGGGAAAGTGCTCGCTGATGGCCACGCGCTTCGAGGAGCATCTGGTGCATCTGATCACGCAGTTCAGCGATCTGACACCCGAGGATGAGTTCAACATTTATGAGATATCATTGACACAGTACGGCAAACTGAAGGAGGCTGTCATTGGTAAGAACAAGCTCTATCACTACCATAAGCTGTGGGCCGTCGTCAACGAGCACTACGCGGTGAAGACGGGCGGCAACAATGGCCTGCAGCAGCCGATTTCGGGTACAGAGAAGAACGCCTCGTTGGTGGCATCGCTCATTGCGCTGATCTACTCGGAATTCGAGTTGGCCAAGCTCTGGCGACCCATGACCATCGATGATATCATACGCTACGGCGTGGCTTACTACAAGACGCTGCGCAAGAAGTTTCGCCTGGATGGTAAACGCTGGAAAAACAAGAAGCCGGAACTGAACGTGGTCGATCTGCCCGAAATGTTCCTAATGGGTGCCTTCAAGGCGACCGTACGCAAGTATCCCTTCATGATAACCGGCCACATCACGGACTGCAAGACCTACCTGGAGTCGCAGCTGACGCAGGCCCTGCAGAAGCTCTTCGAGAAGCCGGAGTGGCCGGCGGCTCTGCTGCAGATCGATAACTCGGTGATGGCCATTTGGCGGGATCGCGAATTCTTCTATGTCTTCGATCCGTTCCGACGCAATCGTGTGGGCATGGTGGTCGATCCCGACGATTATCGCATCAAGGGTCTGGCTGTGCTGCAGATGCACACGACCTTCGACTCCTTTGTGCGTGTGCTCTACCAGAATGCCCTGAAGATGCGTCGCGGTGGCAAGTTCTTTTTGCATGGCATCAGAACGGGATGCATTCGCCCGCTGCAG
The DNA here is from genome assembly GCA_035046045.1 of Zaprionus bogoriensis. Taxonomy (NCBI): domain Eukaryota; kingdom Metazoa; phylum Arthropoda; class Insecta; order Diptera; family Drosophilidae; genus Zaprionus; species Zaprionus bogoriensis. Next base: position 1,148,440 of record JAWNOI010000192.1, on the reverse strand, counting down.
GTGATGACGCAGCAGACAAACAAGTTCCCGGCCCTTCAGATGGGACTACCGACGTTCGTGGACGAGCCGGAGGAGCCGGAACTCGTGCAGAAGAAGAGCATTGAGAGCATTCCCGAGGATGAGCGCTTCCCCACGCGGGAAGAGAAGGAGTTCATCGAGGAGCTCATTCTGGACATCATCAATGGCATTATCAAGGATTTCCCGGACATGAAATACGATCGGCCCTACCTATACAAGCCGGCACAGCAGGTACTGCTTCGTTCGGACAAGGAGAATCTGCGTGCGCTGCGTCTGAAGGTGAAGCGTGGCTACGAGCTCAGCGACGAGGAGCAGGAGGATCTCAAGCGTGTGCTGACCATCGAGGAGGAGCTGGCGCTCAAGAGCAACTACGCGACACTGCACGACGGCGCCTACATCATAATGGGCACCACCAAGCTGCCGCCGCTGGATGAGGAGATGACCAAACTGGGCGGACTACTCTCTGCTCTGGTGGCGACTGCTGTGTCGGCCAAATACAAGGTGTCCACCTGGAATTCAGATATCATCGAGTTCTGCCTCGTCTCGGTGAACAGTTTCAGCGAGGATTACCAGAATTACGAGTTCAATCTGTCGTGCCTGCTGAGCAGGAAGTTGCCGGACATTTGCGTGGGCAAGAGCAACTTCTCGCTGGTGGTCACCGAAGTGTACAAGTCCTCGGTTGCCTCGTCGCTGCGCCAGGACCTGCTCCAGCTGCTCATAGATAATAATCGCGTGCTCGTTGTCTGCCAGCACTTCTCCTGCGTGATCATTAAGCGCTGGAACCTGCTCTACATGTTCATCGGGTTCCCCTGCAACTCCATTGGGTATCGCAAGAGCACTGCCGGCCCGGCCTGCATGATGCGCTTCATCGAGCTGGACTCGCTGATCAGACGCATCGAGTTCGGCTGCAACCCGCAGGGCTGCACAGTCATGAACTACATTGTGGCCGCTATCAAGATCGTGGACAATAATATACAGGGTCGCTTTCGACGTTGGCCGAAGTCGGACGAGGACGCTGAGTACGATGCGGAGGCGAAACACAAGAAGAAGCTGCGCGAACAGAGGCTCGAGAAGATGCGCTACATTGACGAGGAGCTCAGGCGGGAGAACACACGCATTCAGACCTTCCTGGAGGCCAAGAAGGCGCACGAGGATCGCAAGCGGGGTATACGTAAGTGTTCCTTAGCGTGTTCAATCAGAAACACAACACGACAACAAAAACAAAATTCTATTAACAATTTCGACACACAGACGAGTATAAGGATACTGGCCTGGACGAGGCCGCCGACGAGGGCCAGGAGCTGGACTTCATGGAAATGGAGGAGGAGGGCGAAGAGGAAATCGAACTGCAGCACAAGCCCGGCAAGAAGCTGCCCAAAGAGATACGCAAGACCTACAAGCCGCGTCCCATTCTCTATGGCTATCAGATGCGCGAGAAGGACTGTAACTTCAAGATCCAGGGCAGTCTGAATCTGGAGGGACGCGAAGAAGGCACCTTCAAGGAGATCAAGCCCTGCTACTTCGCCTGCGCCCTGGCCATTCTCAGCTGTTCGCTGCGACCGCTCCAGCAATGGAACTCGTATCGCATCGATCGCGTGATCAACCACGCCAAGTCGATTGCGACGCGTGTCTGCGATCTAGAGTCGATCTTCGAACGTGTCGTGCGGCATGTGACCATCGATGACTACGAGTTCGATATCTGGATACGCATGTTCGAGCCCGCGGGCATGTGGACACCGCCGCCGCCGAAACCAGTTAAGGTTACTCCGGAGGCTGGTCTCACCATCTTTAAAAAGAAGCTGGAGAAGACTCTGAACACGCGCAAATACCTGATGATCTTCACCCCTAACGGCTGCTTTGCGCTGTACCACGATGAGTTCTATCATCTGTTCGATCCATATGCAACTATGGACAAGCCGGGTGATGAGGAGGAGGAAAACGATGGCGATGAGGAGGGCAAGAAGAAGCACAGGTGCCCCAAGGGACCTAAGCGTTACCCGGAGCGTAACACCGCATCGTGGGTGCTCTTCGCGGACGACGACTGCATGCTGAAATACATTGACGATCGCTGTGTGCAGGCCGACTGGAAGGAGCAGAACCAGTACATGTTCTACGTTGTGGACGTGCTCTCCTACAAGAAGGCGGCGCCCAATGCACGCATACTGCAGCTGCTGACGGATCTGTCGGTGCCCATGACATGCTCAAACAAACAGTACGGCCATCCAGAGTACGAGATCTGCGCTACCAACGAGTCCTTGGGCTGGCTAGAGCTGGAGAACTGCCTGCCCGTCTGGAGTCGCATGAACCGACGCAACACCGCCGGCAAGTACCGCAATCTGCCGCTGAGCAAGATGAAGAAGTACGACATCGAGATCGAGGGTCGTCTGTGGTCGCTGTGGGGCAACCTACATCCGGAGGCCCCGGTCTTTGAGGAACCACTTCGAGGACGTCAATACCTTGCGATCTATGTGATTGCCTGTTGTGCTGCTAGCGTGTACAATCTGATGGACTGGAGTGCTCAACTGCTGGATACGATTGTCGTGAGCGGAAGCAAATACTTCCAGGAGAGCATCGAGCAAATCAAGCAGGAGGACTACGAGTTTTCACTGGAGAATCTCAACATCGACTGCTCGCTGGAGTCTACCAACTTCGTGGTCCACATCGAACATGTCTGCTTCGGCAAGCTGTACCGCGTGCCAACCTTCAACCGCATGAATCTCTCCGAGGCTCTGATCTACTTCTTCAGCCACTATCAGTACGGAATTGTAATGGTGCGCAAACGTGCCCTGGCCATAGGCTTCTGTCCAGGACACGATGGAGGTTACTTCATGTACGATTGCCAGGAGAAGGATCAACCACTGTTCCCCAAGCAGCAGGGTGCTTCTTACTTGCTGCGCACGCGGCATCTTCAGGTGCTGCTCTACTGCATCGTTGTGACTCTGAACGTACCCTTCTACAACATCGACTTCAACATACACAAAGTGGAGATGCTGCGGGAAGGCGCCACTGTTGAGCAGGAAGAGGAGGAGGAGGGTTAGGTGGGTTAGGTGGGTATTCGTAAAGTCGCGATCTGCTGTGCTGTGTAGTGATATTATTGACAATTTTATAAAACAGCTTTTGAATAAAACGATTTCTACAAAATTTCGAGAAGTACGTTTCAGTGCTTAAGGCACCCGAAAGAACAGTTTTTCTTTATTGGTTGAGAAAGCTAAGATTGAGAATAAGACTTTTTTTTTAAATTAATAATTAACGAAGTTAATTTATATATATATAATATATATTTTTAATTGATTGAACAAAAAGTTATGGTTTCCGAGCCTGTCTTTTTTCCATCTCACGATAAGAAAATCATAAACGTAGTAGGTCTGGTCACAATAACAAAATTTTAGTCATGACTCCATCCGAAATGTCTAAACCAGAGCTGTGGGCAACCCACGAGTCCCTGCGCTGGCTGGAGCTGGAGAACTGCCTGCCCGTCTGGAGTCGTATGAACCGACGCAACACCGCCGGCAAGTATCGCAATCTGCCGTTAAGCAAGCTGAAGAAGTACGACATCGAGATCGAGGGTCGTCTGTGGTCGCTGTGGGGCAACCTACATCCGGAGGCCCCGGTCTTTGAGAAACGACTTCGAGGACGTCAATACCTTGCGATCTATGTGATTGCCTGCTGTGCTGCGAGCGTATACCCTCTAATGGACTGGAATGCTAAACTGTTGAATTCGATTGTTGTGAGCGGGAGCAAATACTTCCAGGAGAGCATCGAGCAAATGAAACTGGAGGACTACGAGCTCTCGCTGGAGAATCTCAACATCGACTACTCGCTGGAGTCTACCAACTTTGTGGTCCACATTGAGCATGTCTGCTTTGGCAAACTGTACCGCGTGCCAACCTTTAGCCGTATGAATCTCTCCGAGGCTCTGATCTACTTCTTTAGCCATTACCAGTACGGAATTGTGGTGGTGCGCAAACGTGCTCTGGTGTATAACGGAGGGTACTTCATGTACGATTGCCAGGAGAAGGATAAGCCGCTGTTCCCCAAGCAGCAGGGTGCTTCTTACTTGCTGCGCACGCAGAACCTTCAAGTGCTGCTCTACTGCATTGTGGTCACACTGAATATGCCTTTCAACAATATCTACTTCAACATACACAAAGTGGAGATTGTGCGAGAATGTGCGACCCTTAAACAAACAGAAGAATGAGATAAGTTCTAAAAAAATGGTGAAAAAGTAACTTTGGGGTTTTAAGTACCTGAAATTCCAGATAGTCTTTATTTAGGCAGAACCAAAGAGTAAGACAGAGTGTGATATTTGTAATCATCTTTTTTGAAGAAACTGCAGAAATTTTTACTATTTTATTTTTGAGGTAAAATAAAGATTAATTTCGATATAATATATAATGGTAGCCATGTCAAATAAAGTAAAACTCTCCAATTAGTTTCAATCGATCTTAATGAATCTTGAATCTAAGTAATAGCAATCCTAATAAGGATCCTCTCAAATAATAAAATTTAATAGAACATTAGGCGTTTTGGCCTTAATAATTATTATAATAATTATAATAATTATATTATCTGATCAGAAGATTCCGTATATTATAATCTCGTTAATGATGAGTAATAACTGCCTATCGATCTTTGGGTATATTTCGTCTAAAAGGTACTTATCCCATCTTAAGTTCTTGGTACTTAAAAATCTTGCAAGTTTAAGTCTCAAATAATAAGTTTTAATCGATCTTTATGTACTAAAGTTAAGCATTTAACAACAACAACTGGACGACTGATTCAAGGGAATCCCCAATTCGCTAATGCCTGAAGCGCTGCTCTTCGGCGGCCTGTCTGTAGTGGTATCCATCCTCGCGCAGCTCATGGGCAGGCTCTGCCTCGTAAGTCTGACCATCGACATCTGACGGGGCAATGGGCTGCTGTACGTCCAGAATGTAGGGCATCTGCTGTTCCTGCTGCTGCTGCTGCAGTTGCTCCTGGTACTGCCGGTACGTGTACTGAGGCTGCTCGTTCTGCGGTGCAGGAGGCAAGTAACGCATGGCGGGTGCTGCCTGTGGCAGTGGCTGCTCCTGAGGCTGTTGCTCCTCAATAGGTTGCATGTATTCCATGACGGGTTCAGGCTGCTCAGGCATCATCTCGGGCTGTGCCATGGGCTCGGCTTCGGGTTCAGCGCGTTGAGTGGGCTGTGCAGGTGGCAGGTAGCGCGTGGCGGGCATTTGGGGTAGTTGCTCGGCCTCTGGCATAGCGGGCTGCTGAGCTGCAGGTGGCAGATAGCGTGTGGCAGGCATGACAGGCAGTTGCTCTGCCTCGGGTTGGGCAGGCGGCAAATAGCGAGAGGAGAGCATTTGCTCTGCTTCAGGCATAGCCGGGGGCGTCAGCTGACTGCTGGGTGCCAGCTCCATGGCGCCCTGCTCGTTCTCATGCATATAATCCACTTGTTCCGGCAGCTCGCGCAGCTCGTGCTGCTCAATTGTCATGTGCTCCACCTGTTCCGGCTTGGGAGGCGGCAAATAGCTGTTGGGTGGCAGATGGGATACATCCGCCACGGCCAGAGCCAGGTAAGCGCACATCGAGAGAATCACGAAGCTGGTTTTCTGGAGAGGATTCCGCTGTTAGTTGGCTTTAGCTATGGCTATGGATTCGGCTTCGATTTCAAGCTAGGCGCTAACTTACCATGTTGTCGGCTGTTCGGTTGTCACGTCTCTGCTGCTTGACCAAACGCTGCTCGGGGTATTTATACAGACGTGTAGCATCTGGCTAGACCTTCGACTCGGCAAGTGTTTAAATATTTGGCTTGGTCTGTCTTGATGCCGTGTTCCGTTATTTGTCTTTTTTCCGTGCGTTTTGCGCATCTTATCAACAAACATTTAAGCATTGCTGAATCATCTCCCAAAGTCAAAAGAAACCACAAAACTATGACCACTGAGAGCGCAGCAAGTGAACCGAAACGATCCAATCGGATCCGATACGATGCTGAATGGGACGCGTAGCTTAAGCCGATTTCTGGCGGGGCGTTTGACAATTTCAATGGCCCTCGAGATCTTCGGTGGACGGCGGCCGGCGGCCGGCGGCCCGCGGTTGGCGGCATGGCAACTGGAGCACGGGGCTTGCCTTGAATCGCTGCTTCTTCTTCTTCTTCGCCTTTTTGCAATGCTGTGTGAGTCTTGTGACCGTCTTCGCCTTGTCTAACATGTAAATTTCACGGTCACCACGTGGGCCTCAAGTACCCTACGAGTGGTTAGGGGAAAGGGTCTGCTATCCAAGTGCGCTGTGAACTGTGCTGCGATGTCAAGCAGCTGAGTGCGGTTTCTCTTGCTCTCTCTCTCTGTCCATCTCTTTCGTTGTGAGGCTAATCAATGCATATATTCATATATTTGTACATGAAATATGATCCCACGCACGATTCAGCTGTAGGTGATGGAAGCCTCACAATTTGCTAAAAATAGCTGAAGATCTGAGAAGAGAAAGAGCTTTGGTCAGAATTTCATAGAAATCATGGCCTACCCAGCAGTTTGGTTTGATTGCATGGATATAGACCTCTCTGCTTTGACATTCAATATCTTTTTAAGTTGGTTATAAGATAGTCAGTACTTTAAAATTGTGTTTTTCTTAACAGTTTCTTAACATTTATACGAGACTTCGATAAGACCTTTAGGCCAGCTACACGATGTACACGTGCACCATGTGTCATGCCAAGAAGTCGCAGCTGTGCAACAATCCGCAGTTCGAGTTCCGGCGACGCCGTCAACCCAACGAAGAGCCCTACATCGAGGGCATTTCGGATTGGTGCAGCGAGTGCGGTGCGCTGAGTTTCTTCTTTAGAAGCGACATTCAGCGAGATCCAATCCAGCACTTGGAGGAGGGGCAGCCGAAGAATCTACTAGCTAGCCTCATGCAAGACACGGCAAAGGGCAAGCGGAAGCCACCAGATGGCGCTGGGCATCGATCTCGCCAGTGTGATCCTCGCCAGGAGGTGCATAAGCCGCAGAGGCGCGACAACATGGGCGAACCGATGATGACGCACGTGCCTCGTGGTTCCCAACCGGAGCGTCAGGCTCGCTCCGCAAGCGCTGAGCGGTTACCTAGAAGGCACAAGATTTCCGAATTCATACACCGACGCTCTCGATCTCTGATCAACGAGCCGCGAAATCGTAGCAAAGCCTACGCAAAAAATCTGCAGATGGACTGCTGCACCACTCACAGAGCGAAAGAGCCCGACAAAACGTTGATAAAGCGTTCTCCCAAGAAGGCTGAGATCGGCGAAGATTTGGGTGAATCACACAATTACATGGGCGCAGAAGATAGCGATTCGTCGTACTGTGCGACGACGCGGGGCAACCAAACGCCTTTCATCAAGTTGCAGACAGACATGGCCAATCCCTGGCAGGAGCAAGTGCAGCAGCAGGTACAACAATTGCTCAACGGCAGCCCGAAGAGCAGGAAGTCTGGAGACGCGCGAAAATGTGCGCCGAAAAAAGATGCGTCGTCTGAGTGTTTCGCTTCAAGGCGTCAGATTCCTTTACTCAAAAATCAAATGGCCAAGGAGTTGCGAGAATTGCAGGATATGGAGAAGATGAAGATGATCAACACCAGGCTGAACGAGAAGCTGGTCCAGCTGAGCGAGTGGGAGCGCATCAGTCGACGAGTCGATAAGGAATCTGGGCGCGTTCGGGCGGAGCTTGCGGAACTGCAGCATGAAAAGGAGCTGCAGGCGGAGAATCTCAAAGCAGAGGATGTGGCTGAACGCAAGCGACAACGTGGTGGGGCACACATAATGCCGCTCGACCGGAAAAGTGAACAGGTACAGTGTACTCAGGTGTGCACTGAGAAGACCATCGGCGATGCGTTGGACGAGAAAATGGAGTACATGATGGAGACGCTGATCGAGCACAATCAGCAGTTACAAACGAATGAACGCCTTGAGGATGAGGAGGAGGATGACAACGATAAACGACCGGATGCACAGCACTTAGAGCCGAACGTAGAAGTGGTACAGGAGACAGCAGAGATTGCAGACGAAACTGTGGATGGGCATTCTATCAAAATTGCAGACAGTTCTGCGGCAATACCCAGGAAATTTATGGGTAAACTCAATGTACTCGTCTCGACAGTGCAGCGTGCTAGATACTGCGGCTTTCCCGAGGATCCGCTGCAGCTGATGCAACAGATGCATTCACCGGAACAGCTGAAACTCCGTGACCCGCCGCTGGCACAGTTCGTCACGGTGCCTTGTCCGCGCAGCGAGCTGGCCGAGTTGCTGCTCAACAAGCAGGAGGTCCTCGAGCCGTACCACTTGCACCCACTCAAGGTCTGTCGGTCTCCCATCTATTGTCCCGACGCCGATTGCCGGCGCATGATTTTTGCTTCGGATTTCAACTTACACTTGACGCATGGACATGCCTCGTTGGCCATGGAGCGGATTAGGCCGCTGCAGGTCAAGACCTTTTTTCTGGACACACGCCTCTGCTTTCGCAACAAGGCCAAGTGTCATATGGTCTACTTTTTGAGGGACAAGTTCATCGATAATCATACTGACAAATATCCAGAATTGTTGCCGATTCTCGTCATGTCGGCACGCTTGCGTCTTGCCGATCTGTTTGCGGCCAGTTCGGAGTTGAACATCTCTAGAAAGAACTATTCAACGGGTCCAGACGGCGAGCTCTTCTTGATCTGGCTGACCAGTATCCGTCCCGATGATCTCAAGCTGATGGGCACGCTGTCCGTGTGGCCCATCAGCAGCAAACCCTTGATGGAGTATCTGTATGTGCAGACAGCGGAGCTCTACAACATCCGCTCTAACCAGAAGCTGCGCAGCATCTGCAAGAGCAATCGCGTCATGATGCTGCCGGGCAGCCTGGTCCATCGCATGACCGAGGGTGGCAAGAACCTGCTGGCCGTACAGGTGCAAGTTTATTGAAGCGACTTTCGGAGCGTTTGTGGATAAATTGTCTTTTGTGCATATTTTATATGATCTATTGACGATATTTCGATTTTACTTAAATTTCATATATAAATTTGTTGAATTCACTTTTAGTTTTAAGCTTTAGTTTTTTTTAGTAAGAGGAAAGGGTAGAAAGAAGAAATCAAATATGTTCTGCATATTTTAAATGATATTTGAGCGAGTTCTATATTTTAAATTAAATTTAAAAATTAGTATACAAATATTTGAATATTTTGTTGTGGAATTATGAAATAATCTAGGGTAGTATTTGGACATATTTACTATATAAAATATATCTGTTTATCCGCTCGATTTCTGCTCTCACTGGCGTTTTGTAAAAAATCCATTGCATACTTTTAGGCTGCGCGTGCTAAGGAATTTTTTCGCGTAGAGCTAAGTAGGTTTTGCAATGGGCGTATACGTAGATACACATTAACTCAGAGCAGGCCTTGCGTTGTCGTTAAACAGAAAGTCAATTTAAAATCGAATATCAGTTTATTTTAGTCGCTTTCATTCTTTGGGCTCTTTGAAGGAAATAAATTTATCAGAAAACAGTGTTTGGGCTTGAAAATAAGAAATTTCTACAATTCTTTGGCTAGTTTCTCTGATATAGTCTCTCTATCTCTCTCTATCTGATCAGATAGTTCTGCGCACAGAACACAGAGAATGTCTTCACAGTACGGCGTAGAGACGTGCGGAGGCGAAGGCTCCGAGGCGACTGGAGCAGCTGCCGTCATCAGTGCCTTGGGAAGTGAAATGGCCCTGGAACTGAAACCATCGCCCAAGCAGACTTGCATTCCGTTGCATCAACGCCAGAGAATGGTTAGCTCGGAGACCAGGTGAGCAGCTATACACACCCATCCGATATATATATGTATAGCGAGCAGTTCAATTCGTTGCAGCGTAAGTTCTAAGAAATTGGATATCGATATACCGGACAAGTCGTGGTCCGTCCTGTATATTGGCAACAAGAAGGATGAGAGTTTTGAATGAATGCTAACTACTAAGTGCTGAATTGAAGAGTCCATGCAGAATGCTTATATCCAAAAATTGTTGCAATCGTCTCTGGAGAGCCTGGCAAACCCACTAATTGTGATTGACTTCTTACGCCTCCATGTCGCTCAGTCACCCAACTTTATAGTATTAAAATTTTTACCCATGCCAGTGCGACCATATGTCTATTGGTTTCTATGTCTGATATGTGTGGGTGGCTTTTCTTGGCAGCCAATTGCAATTGACGATGCGATGCGCTGCGCTGCGATGTCTTGTCTTGTCTCGTCTCGTCTTCGGTCTCGGAGCTCCTCTCCCGCTCGGCGTCTCGTGGGCAGCGATTGTGATTAATGGGCGACGGCGTCATTGAATGCGATCTGGCGCTAAATATGCACGACCACGACGCGCTCTCATGATGTCATTCACGAATGATAGACCCAGAATCATTGAATGACACTTGATATGCGATACATGCCACAAGACGCGCGCGCCCCTTAAGAAGCTCGCGACGAGTGACAAATGGAACTATGCCCGGCTCAGAGAGAGTCTCTGGAATGGGCGGAAATAATGACTTAATGATACAAATGACGTGTCTTATTTAGCACTTGACATGATCTCCGAAATACGTGTGAAATTGTCGAGATGCAAACGAATGCTACTCAACGATGATAATGAGCGATTCTCGAGTAAATTGTCGTCGCGAATATCGTATTCGGTATCGTATATGGTAGTATGTTTAATCAATCAAGTCCAAGTCAAGTTTCTTGTCTGACAAACGAGCAGCATGTGCCAGAAATTATCCAATAATTCTGTCTTACTTCTGACTGTCTAATTTTCTTTCTATTCTAGCACTTGATTGACTCTAGGGGTAATTATATTTGTATCTCAATATTTTGGTTTAGTTTTAAAAAATATAAATAGAAATTTAAGAAAATTATCTCACTAGATTTTATTGGATTTATAATTGGGTTAAGCTGTCAGCATTACTAAAAAAAATAATAAAAACAATTAAAAAAAATTTCAATGTTTAATTTAAGCACTTTACAAGATTCTTACAATATTATTGATAACAATGATTGACTTGTCAACGTGGGAGTATCATGCATATCGTAATATTGTGCATACAAATATACTTAATTAATCAAACTCAAGTCAAGTACTACAGCTGACAAATGAGCGTCATGTGCTTGTTGTTTGTCCCACAGATGATCTAATAATTCTTTAATTATTCTCTTTCTTCTTTTAATCTTTCTACTTTCTTTCATCTTTCTCTTTTTTGTTGACACTGCCAAAGACCTTTCACCGCGAAACGCTTAAAAATAGCTCTAGTGCATGTGAATACGTAATTGAACGCTTGCCAAAACACAAACAGACACACACACACACACACACACTTAAAATACAATGCTTAATTAATGAGGTAACAGACGGCGGCCAGACAACAAAAAATGGGGGCGTGCCACTTGAGTAAGTGACGCAGCGTCTCTCCCTCTCTGCCTCTCTCACTCATTGGTCCTCTCTTTCTTTCTTGTAAATATGCCTCAACCATTATCGCACCTGGTTCAACGTTCTCGAGTTTGTATAAGTAATTTCCCACTAATTATAAACTCATCGCTAAATTTAGATTCCGAATTAGAATCTTGAGAATTTTAAAGATCTTTCATAGGAAGCTCATTAAGTGCAATTCTCACACTGCATTCAAATGAACTGCAACCATTTTGGCACCCCGAAATGCCTAGAAGCTTTTTCATTTCCGTTTTTCTTTTGCATTCTCGGAAAATGGTGTAATGCGATGATTACATTTATTTATTATTCTAGCCATTCTTATTCGAGCAGAGTGACATCAGTGCAAACAATGATTAAAGGTTTCGCAAGAGGCACTCTGAGATCATCGCCAGTTGGCTAAAATAGTTGCACGCCTCGACTTAATTAATGTGGATCAAGGATTTATGGGCATTAATCGCCGCGGACTGAACAAACACAGGCGCTCTCTAAGTTATTGGCAAACAAATTTTCAGCCAAGAGAAGCACGCGTTATATATATGGCAGATACGCACATACACATACCATATATCTCTGACCCAATCGTAATTGAAATGGACCACGAAATTGCGCGCTCACCTCCTTCTTCCCGAACGTTCTGCAGCTTCAAAGTTGCCTACATCGCGCAGCGTTTTTGCTGCTGCTGCTTCTCTGCCGTCTGATTGATGGTTATGATTGATGAGTTTCACGGGTTGGCCGCAACCCCACGCCAGCTCAATTCTTCCACAGGGCCGAGAGTGTAGAGCAGAGTGCGAGCAGCCTGTCGCGCCTCGCATTTCTTGCGGCTTCTGGCGCTTTTAATTTATTTTCACATCGCGTGGCGAGCAGCATTTTTGCTGCTGCTATCCAAATTGATACAATTGGACTTTGTTATACATTTTATACGCCATTTATTGGACTCCGGCTCCCCTTTTTCTGTCTCTCTCTCTCTCTCTCTCTCTCTGTCTGTCTCTTTTGTGTCTCTGCTTTTCTCTTATTTCAACCTTTCCAGCATTTGCATAACATCGCCAGAGTCCAAAGTGCATGCCAACAAAAAACGTGTTACACATGTCCAAAAGGCAAAAATGAGTATTGAGCACAGTGGGACTATGGACGGATGAGGACGCCCTCTTACATGAATTAATATGTATAGGTAATTTAATTTAATTTAACTTATTTTTTCATTAAGTCGGGAAAAAAGTACTTTCTGAAATTGATAAAAAGTGAAATGGAAAATTGAACACTGGAAAATTTAAGATTAAAACTTTTTTCCAATTAAAAATCGATGGATTTCTCAGAAAGTTGTGGAACTTTGAAATCTAAGTACAACATTTTCGCCTTCCCATTCCGATTTTCATTAAAATGCCAATTGATTTTGGTCTTCTTGCCCCAGTGTGCTGAACACCCGATGCCTTTTGCCTTTTACATGAAATTTTCATTTTCATTTTTGGGCAAAATCTCCGATTTCCATAAAGCAAACATGAGCATAAGCATAAAATTAAATATGCATAAGAATTGGCAAGTCATTAAGGCAAATGGCAATGGCATTGCAGTGACAGAGGGGGCGGCGCAGGCGGCAGCGGGAGTGACACAAAGGGAAAGGTGGCTAAAAGGCAGAGAAGCAGCATGCCGCAGCGGCAGAGGCAAAGGCAGAGGAACAGAGCGCAGTTGTGGTTTCGTTTTGGTCGCAATTGCTTTGCAGATATGACAATTTCATAGCGGTTGTTGTGGTTGTTGTAGCTGTGGCTCTTGTTGTTACAGCTGTGGTTGCAGTTGTTGTTACTGCTGCAGTTTGGCCAATATGTCATTGACACGGTTCGTGGCGGCGCGATTGCGATTGCGGCTTGCATCTCGCTTGCATCTCCAAATGCGTTTCGCAGACTTTTAAAGCCTCCCCGAACAGCGAAACGCAATTATTTCCCGCGAACTGCAGCTAATTTCGGCAAACGCAATTGACAAATTCAATTTCACTGAAAGAGGAATCAAGCCGATGGGGCAGCAGGGAGCAGAGCGGGATGCGCACACGCCAGAGGCGCGGCCAACATGGCGTATGCGTGTTATTGTCAGCTTGCGGCCAATTTGTCTGTTACTTTCGACGCGCTAATTAACAAACTGTTTGATTAATTGGCCTCAAAATAAACGAAAGTAAAATGATTGAAATTCGCGCAGAAATTTCGCTTCTCCGCAAAATGAATAATTTACGAATACCGTTAATTGATTGGAATATTTCCAGCATTCTTGTCGATCGATAAGTCTGTCCATAAAAAAGTTCTGTATAATTGCGCTCATTGAACTGCAGATGTTTATTGAAGCGGCATTAGTCATTTGCCTTATCCGCTGTACAACTATAGATTTGCATACTGAAACCGAGTCTGACTCAGTCGCCATTGGAAATTTGCATGAAATTGTCGTCAAAAAATTCTTAACTGAGTTTCCGTTTCTTAACTGTGTGAAATTCTTGTTTGCCATGCATAGAATCACTAATTGCTCATACTCTTGAAATATCGTGCCATTAATTGAAGTGCAATTGAACTTGTTTTTGCAAGGCTGAAGCGGATCGGTTTGAGTTTACATTAAGTTAGCTAGCATTTGCTATAGGTTTTCTAAGTAATTGATAAGCTTTTTGTATTTATTAGCTCAAGATTGCTTTTGGATTTTTGCTTGAAAAATTATTTTTTAATCTATTATTAAAAAATAAATCAACTATTCTATTTATTATTTTTTTCAGAGTATTCTGAAGCACTTTCCGTTGTTGCCTTCATTACCCTCAGCTCGAAATTGAAATTGTTTTAGGATTTTGGCTAAAAAAATTATTTTTTAATCTATTATTAAAAAATAAATCAACTATTCTATTTATTATTTTTTTTCAGAGTGTTCTGAAGAACTTTCCGCTGTAGCCTTCATTACCCTCAACTCAAAATTGAAATTGTTTTAGGATTTTTGCTTAAAAAATTATTTTTTTATTAATTATTAAAAATTAGCCCAACTATTCTATTTATTTATTTTTTTTTTTCAGAGTATTCTTTCCGTTGCTGACTTAATTACCCTCAGCTCGAAATTGAAAAGTGCTTCTAATCTCTTCGCCCAAAAGAAGGCTGTCTAATTGAACTTGAACCGCGTGTTAAGTGACAATTAAATTTGATATCTTCATTTGTGTGCGCACAGCTTAACCAATGGGCTAGTAGTATATTTTTGAAACTATGAATTTTCACCGAAAAGTTTGCCTAATTTGTTTAAATATTTTAGGCGCTGCGCTCCAAACTAGCCGCCGTCGAGCTATGCGAGTGCCGTAAAGATTTTGAAAATCAATTAGTGCAGAGCTACGGCTGATCGCTCTCCTCTCCTCTGTCTCTCTCTCTCTCTATCGCTATCTTGCTCAAACTCCCGCGCGGCCTTGAAGGCGCCACGCACCAAAGTTTTGTTTACTGCCTGCGGCTTTTTCGCAGTCAGTTTTTTTTTTTGGTATTTTCAGTCGGTCTTCAGTCTGCGGACTTCTGTCTTCAGTCTTGGCTCTTGGGTCTTTGACCAACTGACCAGTTGGCGGCTCAACAAGTTGCCTTCAATTAGCGCCAATCGCCGCACAACAACGAAAACCAATTAAGTGACGTTTCCAGCGCGTTGCCAACTGCATCTGCTTGCCAACTAAATGTCAGACTGTTTGTCTGTCCGACTGTCTGACTGTCTGGTGAAACTGCGTTTGCATTGCGTTTGCATATTTTTTTCTCTCTCTCGCTGCGCTTATCAAATATAATTTTAATTGAAAATCATTTTGAAAAATGCCCGCGCTTTAACGGAAATCTTGCATAATTGGAAACATGTGCACACATCCACCAGGGATAGTTGTTATTGGCGGTATTAATCATCCGCGTGTCTCATGTTTATTCCCTGCGAAGCCATAAAGTTGGCGGCGCGCATATTCGAATATTCCCAGCCGGTGATTCAGCAGGAGGACCAGCGTCGGCCTCATGTGTGACCTTCGCTTGACGCATTATCGCCGCTATTTGGTGTACATATATCCGGGAGCACTGTAAATACTGCCATTTGGTTTATATGCGAATTTATGTCTGGCACGCATAGTCGATTTCTAGTTCGCATTTAGCATGCACAGCATGGAGATCGGGATCGCGGCGAATCGGCCCAGTCGGGCGTGGTGGGCAGGCGGACAGCAGGGCAGCCGGGCAGCCGGGCGGGTAGGCCCCAGATGGCGCATCTCGTTGGCCATTTTGATTTGCGCTGACTTTCGGCTCGTGGCCCACTGCTCGTTGTGGGTGGCTCGGTGGCTGGTGGTGTGTTGTACAATATCGGGTTGGGTTTATATTTATGGCATACACCAGGCGGCGAGGCAGGCGTGTACTGTCTGTAGAGTCGGGCAACAAGTGCAAGTTTGCGTATCCCATTAAGTTTTGCGCTTTTGTTTATTTATAAGGCAAGCATTCCATTTTATGTTGGTTTTTCATCTATTTCGTTCTATACGGAACAATTTAGCGCTTAATTTGACCCAATTGGACGGGGACTGCGGGGAGCGGTGCTCTTTCAGATTGTTTCTTACTGGAGCATAGCAATAGCTATAGCTCGGGCTGCTCGGGCTCTGCTCTTGCTGCTGCCGGAATGTGCGAAAAATGGGAAACTTTTGGCACATCTGGCATACACACACAGACGGTCGGGGAAGTGCTTAGAAATTGTTGAGAGCTATAGAACGGTGCTAAAATTGGCATAATGCTTAATGATATCAAAAAATTTGATGATTCACAATTACTCCTAGCCTAGTGAAAGATATATTTAACTAGAATGCTATTTAATTTCTTTCGTCTAAACAAAACTCGCTCTTCGACAAGTTTCGGGGCATACTTTTCGGCTCTGCTTTGTCTGGTGTGCTCTTGAGCTAATTACAGGGTATCTGCAGCTGCACACCACCTAGGGCCAGACAGTTGACCCCTAGTGTGGTACCCGTGAAATCTTTAAATTGTAATAAATTACCCAGCAGCAGAGGCAGCAGCAGCAGCAGCAGCAGCACGAGTTGCGCAAGTTCAAGAGCAGCACGAGGCACGAAGCAATCTGTTAGAACAATTCCCCGAGCAGCTCTCGGTGCGAGGCATTAATTGGACCACGGATGGTGGGTGACGGGGGCGTGGTCAAGTAGTCGTCTAGTGGAAATCAATGCCATCTCGAATGCGAGCAGCCACTGCTTGCTGCTGACCTCGTCACATAGTTCCAGAGGCTATCAAATTGTAATTTGTAATTCGTTCTGCTCAGAATCGTCTTATGTTGTTTATGCAAAAGTTGGCGCCGCGTCGGCCCACGCCCCAGATGTTTTGGGGCCTGCCAGTGGCACCCCCGCCTCGGAGCACTTGTCGTCATCGGGCCACCGGTTTTCACATACATAGCTTCGCCGCTGACTTGTTTCCATTTCGATGTCGATGACGTGGTCGCGTGGCTCTGGCTCTGCTGGCTCTGTAGTTATAGTTGTAGCCGATGTTATTGCTGTTGTTATTGTTGTCATATTTATTTTTAGCGGCGCGATTCAGTCAGCAGGCACCCTGTATGTGTTGCCCATCAACTGCTACATAAATTAATCTATTTCATTCGGCTTTCGCGTTTCCATTTTAATTTGTTCTATTAAAAACATTTGTTTAGTTTCAACTACTTTCGGCGTGTGTGCGCCGCATGTGAAACATAAATTGCCCGAAATGCTTGATAAATAATAATGCTTTGTTTACAATTCCAGCGCGAATTCAGAATCAACAGGCACCCAGGCAAGTGCCTCGTGCAACATTGTTGCAGACCACATCCATTTGGCTACATTGTATGTGCAACATAAGAGCTGGAATGACTTTTTATGCTATCGCCTTATGAGTGCAACAGATTAAGTAATAATAAACAGTCTTCCATTTATCCAATTAAGTGTCCAGCAAGCACTTCAATGTCTCTGTCAAGGGGCTCCAAACTGGGACAGGCTCTCGAGTAGGCCATAAAAATGTGCTGTTTGTTTTCCTTCTAGAAGCTGCTTACACTTGGGCCAGAGAATATCTTAAATAAATAAATTTGTAAAAAACAATGCTGCACAATAAATTAAAATACAATTGAAAATAAAAAAATAAGTTGAAAATTAAAAAAAAAAATGTAGTATCCCAAGCCCAAGGCAACGAACTCATTAACGCCCTGTTTGTAAGTGAAAGAGCTTCGCATTTTATAGTATTTGCACCACTTATACTAGTATATATGGCTATACGTGATTTGACTCGAGCTGCTTCTATAATTTCATTCAAAAAAATTTCTCTGAAATAAGTTGCTCTTGAGTCTGGTTTGTTGTCGCGCTTCAGCAACAAGTTGCCAAACTCATCGCTGAGCTTTTGTTTACTTGGCAAAAATCATGCTAAATATAAAAAAAAAACAAGGTTCCCACTCGGTGGGTGCACACAGTAATCGCCAATTCGAGACAGACAAGCGAGATAAGAGCATGAGCTGATAATGCGTGTAGTATGTTGTCAGTCCCCAATTGAGTGACAACGAGGCGCATACGTGAATGTTTCTAAATATACGTCATGATTAGCTTTGGGAAATTGCATCACTTTTGGCACTGCTATGAATAAACTGTGATCGCCTTTCGAATCCAGCACAATCTTCGACTGACTAATCTGCGAGCGAACAGGCAGATCAAATGTTGCGCAACTTTGTTGCTGGGAGAAAGCAGCAACATTTGTGGCCATGAATTGTGTTTGTTTGGCTTAAGCATAAATTAATGAGAACGACAACAACGACGACGCCGACGAGGAGCATATAAATTAGTCGATGCTGATCTCATGCAAAAATCTGCCACAAATGGGTCGGCAACTATAAATTTTAATGTGTTTATAAATAAGCAGCCGCAGCAGGCGCAGCAGACTAAAACGAAACTAAAAAAAAAAATATATATATGGCAAAAATAGAGCTCTATAAATTATCGAAATCACGCAGTGCCAATTAAAATAAAACATCGCGCGCGCTCTCGAACGGAAGCATTAAACACCCCTCGGGTCAAACGCAAACTGTTGCCAGAAACTCCGTTTGAAAACACGCGCCAAGAGCATAAAAAGCTGTGCAACATGTTGCCAAGCAGCCGGCAAATTCGATGTCAACAACAAACTCACACACTCACACACACGCACACACTGAGCGCGAGAGTAAGCGTAGGCCAGCGAGCGAGAGAGATAGAGAGAGCATAGCTAAGAGAGCGTGGCCAGCATCAGCAGGCGCTGCTGCTGACGTCGGCATTGGAGCCGGCCGCTTTTGCTCGGCTTTTATGCTCTTCTCCCACGTTGGGCATTGGAGTTGTAGCACGAGGTTTAAGCTTGTTGGAATTAGCCACTAGACAAAGGCGTTTCATTTCCATTCGATAGATTCAATGGAAGCTAAGGTATATGGTAATCTGAATTTGTAGAAATTATAATATTCTATTGATAACTCTGACTTAGTTAAAATATTTGTGTACTTGGACTGATTGTTCCTATGGTAGATTTGATCGTTTTTACGAAATTCAGAGGGAATGCTTAGAGTAATGCTAAAATAAGATGTGGCAAGTTTATTTAATTATGTTTTAAAAGTTAACAAAAACCGGGTAATATGTCAGCTATACGATATATCGCTCCGAACTATAGTGTTATTACGTATTTCAGCCCCTAGTAGAAAGATCACTACAAAATTTCATAGGTATAGTTACTGAATTGTAAGTTTTCATTGCAACAATCGGACAGACGGACAATAATACATATATTATATATATATTATATAGTATATATTATGCTTCATATGATTATAGACTTTTCCTTCAGTGTGTTGCAAAACAGCTGACTAAAATTATTATACTCCTTGCAAGAGTATAAAAAGTAAATATTTGAAAACTTCTAAAAGCGATTAAGTATATGTTTACAAAGCCGAGTATTTGTACTGAGACTCGTAACCGAATTGAAGCAAACTCACTTGTAGAGCATTCACAGATCGACTTGCCGCAATTGGGCAAAATGTGTTTGCTTGTTCGCTATGTGTTTGCGTTTTCGTGTGCTTGGCGAACAGTCGCAATTTTACTGTCGCTGTGGCCGAACGTGCGCGCGGCCAACGAGAGCCAACACAACAGCCGTAAGACATAAGACCGAACCTCTAAAGAGCCGTTAACAACGACGACTAATTCAACGTACCAACTAACAAACCGAAGTCGAAGCGCACGACAAGTGCATTTCACAATTGCAGGTGAAATTTTCGGCGTCTCTTTGTTGTGCCGGCACTATTTGCCGTAGTATCTGTAGTAGTTGTAGTAGAAGGTAGGCCAGGTAGACCTACTACTACCTGCTGCCTCACCCCTTGTACCTCAGCCAGAGTTAGTGTTAGCCCAATTCGCTAATTCGCGCCTAGTCACAACGCTAATTGGCTAAATCTGTGGAGTCTTGTCCGTAACGTAAATATCAAGTTTCAATATTTGCGCGCCGGTAAATTTTGTAAATTTCGTAAATCCGAAATCCGAAAACCGAAATTGTTGTGTGTTTTGTGTGCCAAAGAAATCGACAATCGACTCGCGTGGAATTCGGTGTTGATACGCAGAATTGCTAATAAGCAGAATTGAATTGGAAACCCTAAAGGTTAGTGCCAATCGATTGAAATGCGAATTGTAACAGAACCATGTGCGTTTTTAATTACTCAAGCACAGTAATGGCCCCAGTTGGCAGTCGTAAAATTCGAGTAAAACATCGTAAACGAATAAGCAAAATATGTTAATACCTGAGAAGCACTTAAATAGGAAACTGTCTTATAAGTAAAGATTTATTAAAACAGGAAAATAATGGATTATTTCGCTAATTGTGGGAATTAACGCTGCAAGACTAATTATGAAATTGATTTAATTTTATTTCAAGTTTTAGAAGACTTTAAAATGTGCTAACAAATTAATGTACACGTGCTGGTAAATTATTTTAGGTATTATTTTATGTATTATAAGGCGCTTGAAATAATATTCTGTTTATTATTTAAAAATTTTGGTTATTTTATTAGCATTAAATATAAAAAAAAAAATATAAAATTTTTAAGAAACTTAACTTTGCATAAGTTTTCTGTATAGAAAAAAAGTGCTGAAAACTAGTATCAGTTCGTAATTTTTTTGGAAATTAATAACAAGATATAAATAATAATAAGGGCATCATAATTGATAGTTTTTCGATTTTTAGCCCATTTCTTTGTTTTCAAGTTTCCTCTGGAAACTTGCTGTAAATTTCATCCGTTCGTCAATTGACCGACGTTTTCGCAGTTCAGTCCCAAGTATCGGCAACGCTCTAATTAAAAGTGCGAACTGTGCGAGCGTTTGTTCATTTAACAGCCACGCCCCCCTTGGCTGTCACCTACCGCCTGCCCGACGTGCTGTGAGAGCTGCGCGGAGTCAATAAAACGCTAGATTTATGTGCTAGATTAGCTCGTCAACAAAAGGCGCGCGAGCAGCGGCGGAGTACTCGCGGCACTGGCCACTACTGAGTACACAGAAGACTCCCTTCCTCCTTCCCTACTTCCTTAGCCCCCAAACACCCAACTGCTTTATTGTAGGCTAAAATCCGTTTATTAATGAGCTGTCAGCTGGGCGCACAAAGCGCTCTAAAAAGATGACACAACAGTCGAAGCGAGACGCGAGTTCCATTGCAGGCGTGAGGGGCACCAAATCCTTGGCTCATCAATTAACGTCGCCTGCGAGGGCCAAACAGGGGGGACTACTACTCCACAATGAGCTCGTGTCCTTGCCACAATTTTGTCAATCAAAAGCACATTTGCAGCGTGTTCCCTTGTCCCTGTGCTTGCTGTTGTTGTTGTTGTTGTTGTCTGACCATGCAATTGCATTTCATATTCATAAGTCGACGGAGTGTGGCCAAAGCTGAAGGCGGACTGGCGGGATGACGTCGTGTCGCTGCGCGCAGGTAGAAAAAATCGTTAAAATCGATTCAACTGCTGCACGGACGGACGCGAGGGGCAGGAAGGAGGCTCGGCAGCTCCAAAACTTGAAGTGACCTTCAGCAAGAGTAACAGCAGCAGCATCAGCAGCAGCGGCAACATTAACGCGGTCCGTCCTCCTCTGCACGCTGCAAAGATTCGGTCCGTAGCCAAATGGCGAGCGCGTCGTCGTCGTCGTCGTCGTCGTCGTCGTCATCGTCATTTGGCGGCTCATAAATAAAAAAGTAGACGGCACATTTCTTGCCAGGCTCCGCGTTCAGGTGCTCGTCCCCATCGCGCATATATATTTAGATATTTAGCAGGCACACTAAAAATACATTTGTGTGTGTTTTATATTTTGTTTTGGCCTTCCTGCCCAACCTCTCACTCCTCCCTCTCTCGCGCTCGCTCGTTCTCTATCGGCCTAAAGGAAAATAAAGCCCTGCACAAAAAACACAACAGAGCCGAAAAAAGAAACAACACCGAAAACATTCGTCGGCAGTTTTGGTTCAACTTTGAGCATATCACAAAAATGCCACATGAGCAAATCACGAAAAATTCGCAGTGAATGGGAAATACACTGAGATTCAAGGGAAGCTTGCAATATACTATAGAAGTTATTTATAGAAGTTAAAATTTATTTAGAGTTTCTGCTGATTATTTAAGGATTTTGTCTCTTTTAATTAAACTATAAAGTTTTTTTTTTTAATGTGATAAAATACAATTTCCAGCTTAAAGTTGAACGGGGAATAGCAATCTAGTAAGAATAAAATAAAAAAATATTGTAGACTTCCTCTACTTAATACTCTACATTTGGTAAGGGGATCAGCTGAATGTCTCTAGTTATTCTCTACAAAAACTACGTAGTAGAGAGTAGGGAGTTTAAGCTGATTGCTTAAAAATGTTGAGAGAATTGCAAACATAAAGATTGTCAGGACTTTTATTGCATTATTTAAATAGAGTTTTAGCTGAATTTTTTAAGCACAGCCCGACTGCATAGCAATCCTGCTGCTTCGTTATACCTGCCTATAGTATATATAACGAGCACACAATACGATCTAGACATTAGCCAAAGCGAGTCAGGCAAAACATTACCGAGAAGACAATATGATAAACTTCTGTGCGGATGCTGCGAGCGCATGCGAATGTGTGCGGAGGGAGCGCAAAAATAAAAATCCAGAAATAAGAAATAAGAAATGACATAAAAAATGCAACAGCTTCGTGGAAGCAACAGGAAGCGCCAAGCGGGACGGTGCTGAGCCCCAGGAATTTGCGCACGAGCAAGAGGGGCTCCGGGCTGGCTGAAGTGGCGAGCTTTGCTCGGATTTGGAGGCGCTTCGAGCACACTTGCTCCAAGAGCTCCTGCTGGCCGGCACTTTAGTTAACAGTTGTCGAATTTTAAATGTGTGCGCGCTCAGGTCGCCAGTTGGTTTCCGTTGCGCCCGTGTCCAGTCCAGTTCGGACGCGAGGGCAATCCTCCCGTTCTCGCCTCTTCAGCACAGACTGCAGCTCATCCTCCTGCTGCTGGCACTTGGCACGCTTTTAATGCTTTGGGCCAAGGTTAACACGAAGCACACATAATGATGAGCAAAGAAGAGCGAGCAGAAGTGGCGAGTGGAGCGCGCGGGGTGCCAGTAAATAGACGAAGAAAATGGCGAAATACAAATTGTATAAAAAGAGGCTCGAATGCGAGCAAGAAGAACTCGCTGAAGAGGAGCGTAGGAGCGACGGCGGGGCGGGGGTCTTTGGCGCCCGAGTGGGGCACAGAGATAAAAGCGTAAATAGAAGCGTGGCACGAAATTTTCGTTTTTTATTTATTTTCTCTTTTTGTAGATTGCCAGACTAGGACTTAGGTCCTTTGAGATAGGTGTGCGTATGGTATGTGTGTGTGTGTGTGTGTGCGGTATGTGTGTTGGCGTGTGAGTGTATTGAAAGTGCGAATGTGCACGGAAGTAGGCAGGTCAGCTTACAAACACGCACAAAACCAGAAAATATGCACACCCAGCTGGAAACGTAGGAATTACGTTCCCACATCGAGTGGAAAACCTCAAAGCTGCAAATTGAAACTCGAGATCTTCAGTTGAAACAGTTAAGAAAGACATTGCTGGAAGAATCTAAGGGAATTTTCCTATAAGGATGAGTCTCATATTTTTAGATTCTCAGATAGAGATTCTTCAAGATATTTTATTTTTGGAGATTATGTATAATATATATAAATTAATATATAGCACTGATTATTATCTAAATCATTGAATCAATAACTGCAAATTAAATAAACAAATGTAGACTTGATTTTAAAAATACTATAGTTGACTTTAATATTGCAGGTCTTAAAAGTTGAGAATATATGAAAAATAGTCTATATCGTCTTTGTTCAATCAACTCATCAAGCGCCTCTTCTCCTATGCGCCACACTGCACGCAGCCAATAAGCTAGCTACTCTCTCTCTCTCTCTCTCTTTCTGTAGTCCGACTGGGCAATTGAAACCGTCGTGTTCATGTTTATCCTGCCCGGTGACCGCAGTTTAAACAAACTGCTGGCAAACTTGCTCGTGCTCGGGCTCGGACTCGAGGTCGGACTAGTCCTGCCCACACGTGCACGTGAAGTTGTCACCAGCATTTGGCAACTCTGGCTCGCTCGCTCGCTCGCCCACTCGCGCTCTGTCAGACACACGCATGCTGCCTCGCTCTGCTGCTGCTGTTGCTGCTACTGACTTTGCGTGTGTGTAATGAATTTAAAGTTTGCTCCACATACATTTTTCATCCGCTTGCAAATTGTTATGTGCTTTTTTTCGGTGTTGTGTGTGTGTGTGTGTGTGCCACGACACCATCTCGCACCACTTTGAACCCGCACGCCGCCTCGAAGCGCCTCTCAGTCCCTCCCTCGCCAGTTCCACCTTTCCCCCTCATTTTCTATTAAGTGGGCTGCGCGTTTGTCAACTTTACGTGGGTGTCGAGTATTTCCGTGCATGTGTGTGTGTGTGTGCGAGTGCGTGTATGCGGGTGTGTGTGGCCTGGTGCGAGTGTCCTTGTTGTCCTTGGCCGTCCCGTACGAGACACGATTATTAATTTGCAATTGCTGCTAATTACACGGAATTTCCATGTGGTCCGCCCCCCGCTACGCCCCCCATACGCCTCTGCTTCAGGAGCCCAGACACCTGTGTCATCTGCTTTTTCATCTGCTCGACTGTGACAAACTAATTGCGCAAATGTTTGGATAAAGATAAGCGAGCCCCGATTAGATAACTCGCCGCAGCATTACTCAGTTGATATTATAGCTTCAGTTGTTGGTGTTGTTGTTGTTGTGTCGGTGGCTAGAACATAGTGAAATGAGCTAATCGCCCGAACGTCTTGGAATTTGCATTTTATGTTTCCACTTGAATTGAGTTAGTTAAACCCATTGATTAGTGTTCATCTTTAGAAGGAATTTATAATTAGATAAACTCTCTGCTTGTGTGTGCTTGCATATTTATATTGAATATCAGATTGAGCAAACTATTTACGTAAACGCAACTTAATTATTCCATTGTATTAGAGCGCTGCCTTTATGCTTCAGTCTTGAGTTCATAAATACGTCGAGCATTTGATAAAAACATTTAGTTTTCGCAAGACAATGAGAGTTGTTCTGGTATGTTTACAGTTAGTAGTTGTGTAATTATTGCAATTAACTTGCTGAATTATAAATTTGAGCAGAGCTGTTTAAGACATCAAAGGCTTGCCTGACGTCTACTTATATACATGATAAGTAGGCAGATCTGAGTGCAGATTGCGATACGGCAGAGTGTAATTAAGATGAGAAAGAATAACATAAATGGCAGCGAGGAATTAAAAGATAACATTTAAAATTGCAGTAGGTAAAATACTTCTCCCCGCTATTGACCAACTTATAACTTCCTGAGCGATCAGCTGTGATACTTTCAAGATCATTGCTCCTTCTCTCGCTATCGCTTCCTCTCCTTCTCTTTTCTATGTTATCTTGCTGATAACGATTGTTGACTGTTTAAGATGCCTGATAGGTAGAAAAGCAGTTTTCAGGTTCAAGCGTTTGTTTTTAGAGTTCGTGAGAGGCTTTTATGTTTTTAATTAACTATGTTATACCATTATTAATTATTACTTTTTTCTTCTTCTTCTTTCAATCGCGAGGGCAGTAAAACGAATCGATCTTCGTCTATCAATCATGATAGCATAGCACGAGCTGTTCGTTCGGCTTCAGTCGTGTTCTTCTTCTTTCAATCGTGAGCGTATCTGCCAAATTTGTGCGACCGCAGCGCTCAAGTTGTTCTTCTTCTTTCAATCGCGAACAGTTACATGATTGGTTCGCTCAATCGTGACAGCAGAAACGATGCTGTTCTGCTTTCAATCGTGACAGTAGTAAAACATTATTTTCATACATTTATGCGATGTGATGCATTGATTCTTTTAAACGGGCAAAGGTAAATGGTATCATACTGTCGAGAGCACTCTGCTATAGCTTTCTCTACTTATTTTCAATTCGGTTTCTTCGGCTTTCGTTAATTATCAGTAATTACATGAAAACTATAATTATATTACATGTAATAAAACCCTAAATTCACTTCAGCACTCAGATTTTCGCTTTGCCATAAAAATGTTTTTAACGCTCGAAAGTATCGATTATTCGTGCGCAAATTATTTCGATTTGCAGCAAATTGCCGTAAATCAATTGCAAAAAAACTGGCATAAAAATGAATTCACAACAAACTGCGTGCCATTAAAACGTGAAGCACGAGAATGACTCGAATTTCCTTTCACAGCTGCGACCCTCGCGAACAGCAAACTGGGAGAATTGTAAAATGTGAATTATAAATCGCGAATTGTTGACAGTAACATGATGATCGTACGATATTTAATGCGCGTACGTCCCATTGCATTTGATTGAGCGACGGACGACGGCGCCACGATTACATAATCATTCACAAGAACAACAACAGTAGGAGGAGCAGCTACAACAACAACAACAACAACAACATGGAGAGACTGGAGAATGGAAGCTGTGTGTGTTTGCTCTATCAATAGCAAAAATCTAATCGATTCCCTTGGCATTTGGCGCCATTTGATTAGCGACCGCCCGAGCAGCGCGCTGCCTACAATATTTCCGGCATGCTCGAGTTTAGGTCGCCACTCGGCGCGTCCTTGACCTTTTGTGCTGCTGCCTGCTCGGGCTGCGCGAGGCCCACGCGGCATACAAATAAATCAAATCGAGGCAGCAGCATGAAAAGAGCACAGCCAATGGACCGACCAAGTGTTGACTCTGTATTCTCTTTAATCAAGGGGTTGAGTCTGGCTCTCACGCTTTTTCCCCCCGTGGAAGAGTCCCAGTTCGATCGCCCACTGTGCGCATTGCGCATACGCCCCGTGGCGTGGCCTCTAAACTTGAACTCGCCAGTCGCGCCAGTGTTTCTTAATTAAGTCTTTATGGGGCCACCGAGTCATCGAGCTTAACTTGTAATAACTGCAACTGCAGCTGGGCTAACTTTGTTCGTGTGAAACGGTAAACGGTAAATTGCACTCACAGAAGAGAAGTTTTCGTATTACCCAAGCTCTTGGAATCGAAAAGAGATTGTATTCGAAATTATATACCCGCCGGCGACAAGGGCCCGAATTTCTTCATCTTCTTTGTAGCCCTGCCCTTTTTTTGGGTTTTTGTTTTCATTTCTGCTTTATGCTGACTTTGACAATTTCGGTTTAGACTGGTGTCTGGCTATAATAATGTCGCGTTTCGCAGGTTCGTTAAACTGAAGTGTCATTCGGGGAACTCAGTTCTCTGTTCTCTGTTCTCTCTTCTGTTTTTTTTTTTTTCTGCTCGGGCCTCGAACGAATCAAAGTTCAAGCTCATAAGTTGAAGGTATGCAATGTAATAACAAATCAGAAAGCTCTGCATGAGTTGAGGGTTTTTACGGGGCTTGTTGAAGTGCGCAGAATGAATATTACACTGAAAAGAATTTCGTAATTGTGTTAGAGAATTTGCTAGCAATATTAGAGGCAAAAAAAGAAGACTTCGCCAAGTTGAGCTGAAAGTCATTTGCCTTCGTGAAGCATTCTTTGCGATTAGCTTTGCTTCGCACTTCTGTGTAATTACGATTATTGGACGAATCATCACAAATCCTAACCGTTGTTATCTTATTCATGCCATAAGAAAATTATCAGCTAATTAATTGATTCACTTTTGCTGCCACTCCCCGTCGCTTTTCGCTTTTTGCAACACTTAATTAATTGATACACTCGACTACTCGTAAATCTTTTTGGGTCATTGTTGCTCGGCTACGAGTGTTCTGGACTAATTTACTTTGCTGCTCTCGTTCTGGTTACTGCTGTTCTTGTTCTTGTTGTTGATGTTTCTCTAGATAAGAGGCAGGTAGTGTGGGAGCTCGTTGGCAACTGCCTGCCCTGGAAGAGTTGGCCAACCTCAAGCGCTTTTAGCAGTGATAAGATAAACGTAGCGATAAACAACGCATTTGCAGTGGAAAGTTATCCCTTGCCATATAAAACTCACTTCAATTGTCGACCAAGTTTCATTTATTTAAATAAATGTGGTAGCCGCAGTAGCATCATCGCATCATCATCGCCATTAACATAAACGTCATCAGGTTTTCCATCATTTTGCATATTTATAGCATTTTTCAGTGCCTTCCTCCCGACTCTAACGAGCCGGAACTCCCACGGAATTTATAATATGACTACCCCGATGGTCCCTTCTCTCCAACTTTAATAATCTCGCTGTCCCCTCGCCTTTGCCATTTTTGGATAATGTAGTATTACATCATTAATTCAATGAACCAAACTCATCAAGTGGGCCTCACGCTGACAGTTGTAGAGTAGCGGTTGAACATGGCGTTGATTAATTTTTGGGAAACTTTTCTGGACGGTTTTATGGCCAGTTCAATGGTTCAATTGGGAATAAAATAAAAATACTTTGAAGCTTGGTAAAACCGCACGCGTTTTGCATTAATCCGACTTGTTCCGCAGTTATAAGAACTTGTTAGTGAATGTACATTGTAAACGCATGTGCCTTAATATGCGAGTAACGTTTCCAAAAGCATGTTGTGTGAATTAATTTTGAATAGAAAGGAGAGGGAGGGAGAGGGAAGTATACCATTATGCGGGTCTTGACTTGCAGATATTCAAGTTCTTGGCAATCAAAATCGATTTCTCAATCTCAAACTCGCAGGGAGCAATTTGAACTTATATCGATCAGTCATAAAACTCTCATATTTCTCAATTTTTCCAATTAAAATTTATAACAATTTATTTATTTTCTATAGTATTCAAAGTGACTTCAGATGCTGAGGAAATAAATCTTAGTTTCCTCGAATTAATGTGCGAATTCCCCTGTGTGATCGCTTATCACGACGGCTATACACAATGCATGAATACATATGTGTGTGTTCAGTTCCAGTTTGAGCTTCAGGTTCTTTTTGCTTTGTTTTCGGCTCTGCACGGCGCATGATCTGGTATTTCGCATGCCATGCGCATAAGCTGGAAAGTTTTATTGTATGTCGTAAGGCTTTTCGATCTCGAAGCAGACATTTCTCTCACGAATCGAATATTCGATTTGTGTTTGGGTTAGCGAGTTTCGATCACGCACTGCTCCGCACTCGCTCTCCTCGTCTCTTTTATATCACACCCAAAATCGAAAACACATTTATGCGACTTCTTTTTATGATCCGCAGGAATTTTGCATGCCAAGTTGAATTTTTTTTTTTATATTTTCTGCTGCGCGTGCGTGTGTTCTCGCAATTATAATGCGGCCATATATTGTTGGCTTAGGTATTCTTTAGCCGCACTCGTAAAACATATTTTATGGGGTTTGAGTTTGAAATGTGTGCAAATTATATTAGGCTGAAGTACTTTACAGGTGCGGCCGCAGGCTTTCAGTTTTTGGGCGAATGGAAGTATGAATTGTTAATTAATGCAAGCCAATAAATAGCACTGGCTTAGAACCTAATAGACACTGACGGACAAAAGCTGACTCATACAACACTCAAGCTCAAAGCGTTCCATTGTTAAACGAATAAAGAAATAATTGGCACGTAGTGTTTGAATATGTCACTCTCCCAAAACTTTTCCTACTTGTTCACTGGCTGATCTGCTGCATTCCAAGGATATGCTCTCTCGTTTAAGCGACCTTTCTTAATCCCTTCGAGTATTCCCATAAATAAACTTAACAGCATAAATACCAGTGAAATAAAACCAAAAATCATTGTTAGTCGATTTACTTACGTTCTGTGTCTGACTCTCATTTCGTTACACAGTATTTATTTGGGCCAAGATTTATTTGCATATCGCTCTTTATTCTGAGATGATTACGAAATGTATTGCCAGCATTTTACTGCTGGAAACGGCCAGCTGAAAATGTCAACTTCAAGGTAATAAAAGCGACAACAACGCCAACAATTTCTGCCGGCTTAGAGGCCTGGCAGATGGAGTTCGAAAGAAAGGCGGGGGAGGCGAAAGCTGTCACTCGAAAATAATATGAATTTAATATGTTTGAAATCTTATCAAAAAATACCAAAATTGCGCACAAATTTCCGGCACATATTGCTATCGTTTTCATTCCATAAATCATTTGAAATGAAATCGTGCAATCGGCCTGTTTGATGGCCTGTTCTGGGTTTGGTTGCGGTTCTTTATGGCTCCGGTGAACACAATAAAAAGCCCATGTCCGCTATTTATGCAAATCGAGCGAGTTCCCACTCCAATTTCCTGGCAAAATCAAAATCAATTCGAAAATTCCATTTATAAAATTCGATGTGGTCTTCTGCCAATTGCAATTAGCATTTCGGTTGATTTTGCCAGAGATTTTTACCTAATTTAATGTCAAACTGATTGCACACTCTGCTCGGGCACTTATTGAATTAACATATCCGTAATGATTTGTGAAGCTCAGTCAAATTTAACAGTTAATTGAATCGAAATGCATTTGCAAATTAGAAGAAGAGAGTCAAAAGCAGAGAGAAAGCAGAATCTCGACTTAAAGTCAAGTTGAATTTGCATTTTTAATGCAATTCCTGAAGTCACGCCCCTCGCAAGGAATTCTGCATAAGCCACAAATAAGACGCAGCGAAATGAAGACAGCAAAAAAACTGACTAAATTGAAATATGTGCGAGGGAATTTCAGTGTGGCGTATGCCCCGTAAAACAACCAGCAAAACGGGTATATTAGTTGTGCCTTTGCCAAGTTCCCACAAGGCAAAAATAAACGCTTGAATTTCACTCTCAATTTCGTTCTGTACATCAAGGTTTCTGCGCTTTTACAGGGTATCGACCAGCTCATCACTCGGCAGACTCACGCTCTTAATGCTTCGCTAGCTGTTGCATCTTCTTCTTTCACTCTTGTTGCGCGTTTATTTTTGTTAGTTTCACTTATTTGCTTTGTGCAGCTGCCACAGTTTTCTTGCCTTTGTCTGGCTCTTCCCCGCGCTTCTTTCACTCTACCCTACCCTACTCCCTGCACTCCCACTTCGTAGCTCTCTGCACGCGCTAATCCTGTGCGAAAGTCGCGACATTTTCGAGTTGTTCGTCGACTTGTCAGAGATTTGCGCATTGTTTTCGGCAGCAAACTCATTTATTGTCTGTGAGAGCTCGCACAGGGCTTGGAATATTTTAGAGAACGCATCCAGAGCGGAATCTCGACTGGGGGACAGTGCTTAATTTGAATTTGTATGGTATTGCGCACAGTATGGAGCATAATGCACATGAACTTTGTCACGACGGGAGCTCGACTAATTGAAACGAATACAAAGTGCCAATTGTTCTTGTTCGCAAGTCTCTCGATTGTGTTTTTCTCTTTCTCTCTCTTTAGTCTACGATATATTTTCAAGCTAATTATCGCTCGTAAATTTTATGTTCGATTCAAAGACAACTTCAGTAATCAATTGTTCTATCTTGTTCTTGTCTTTCTAGGTAAGCTATCATACACACACACACACACACACACACAGGGATAAGCAACCCTCCGCTTGCAGACAAATGGCACAATTTTCTCTAGAAGAGCAACAAAAACAACAAGTTTGGCAGGCAAGAAAAATCGCCAACATTTTTGTCGGCTCGAAAGAAATATATAAACGAAAAATTCCAACATTTTATAGATGGTGTGGGGGGGAGGGGGGGCTGGGTAGGAGTTTGTATATATGTGCGTGTTTTTGGGACTACAAAAATATTTGCTTGTTGATTTTCGAGCCGAGCCGAGGCAATGATTTCGCTGTGTTTGTGCTTCTGGCTTTTGTTGCTAGCCAACTGTGCGTATGTGCAATGTGCGCATATAACGCATACGCCGCATGCAACACGCGCAATTAACCAAAACAAAATGTGCTCTCTCGCATGGAGCTTCAGTGGCAACTGCAAATGAAAACGAAAATCAAAAGCATGCCAAAAATAAATACGAAAAAAACTAGAAACGCGACGACGGCGCGTGCATAATAAATAAATTTTAGAGTTTCGCTATAATTAATAAGCAGCAGCAACAACCACAACAACCGGCTGCACACACTGTGCAGTCAACCAGCCAGAGGGTAGCACAAGACGGGCAGAGGGAGAGAGAGAGCGAACAAGCCGTACTGAACTGCATTGAACACTTGACCATAATCAGTCAATCAGCCGGCAAACACGGCCGGCAGCCGGCGGCGCAGCCCGCTAATGAAGTTGTTGTTGCGTTTATTTGTCGTGTGGCATGAGCCCACGCATATTAATAAATGTTGCAGTTGTTGCATGCACAGTCACACATACACACAGGCATACACACGCTGGGGTATTCAGCTCGCCTGGATTGGCCAAAGCCAATTAGGCGCATCGATTCGGTTCGCATGTTTAGCGTAGACACAAGGCACATGTCGCATGGCCAATTTGGAGCACATGAATAAACGTCAAATACATAGGCAAATGTTTGTGTATTGGTGTGTGTATGTGTGTGTGTGTGTATGTGCAGTGCAACGCACAAGCTGTGAAAACAGTTTGTCTAGCTGAAACAGCTCAGTCCGGAGCGCTTAAAGAACAAATATGCAGGCAGGCGGTAGACTTGCAGAAAATGCTGAAAGTATTTTTTAAAGCAATAATAAATATGTAGAAAATATAGAAATCTAAAGAAACACTATGAACAATCACAAAAAAAAATTATAAAAAATAAATTTACATTGTTTTGATGAAATGCATAATAATGCTTTCTTTTCATTCATAAAATATCCAAAAAAAATGTTCAATGTTTTTTGCAGAATTTCTCTATGATGAGGTCATTAGACTATGTGAAACTTTTGAGATCCATTCATACTTTAATCCATTTTGCCATGCTTTGAAGTACACCCAATATATGCAGACGCTTGTTCACATTTCTTTCTTACTTGCTCGCCTCTGACACAGTTCGACTGCTCTTTGGGGGCTTTGTAATTACAGTCTTAAGAGATGATCTCCCGCCAAACTAATGGCCGGCACAGATATCGCGCATGCATGGCCGGCATACGCGCGTATGTGTCCGTCCGTCCATGTGGGCATGTCCATATTCCATACAGCATAATCCGCTTGGCTGACCCAGTTGCCGTAAGTGCTGTTTGCTGGTCAACGGCCATGGAGGGCGCTCTGATATGGCGCGTGGTGTGTGGTGCTTGGTGTCTGGTGCCTGGTGCCTGGTGCGAGGCGCGTGCGGCGGGGTCAACACTCAATTCACAAACAGCGCGAACAAAAACGGAAAATGGAAAATGGAAAACAGGGAAAACAGAACATAACAGAACTCTATGGAAATACGCTTGAATAAAAAATAAGGGAAAACTCTCAAATTGCGCTATATGGGCGAATTGTTGAGCTGGCTGAACAGGTTGTCGAGCTGAAAGTGCTTAAAGCAAGCCCAGTGGCACTTCTAGATTAAAGAGGGATAGGGATGAGGTCTTTATAAGGATGTTCGTTTGCCGCAAAGGCGCTGAACAAAACAAAATGAAAGCAAATCGCGGATGCGCTTGTTAGCAGCGGAAGTGCCAACTGGAGACAATTGCCAGCCTCTTGTTGTTGTAGCACTTTGTAATTAAAACGTTTAATGCGACTTTTGTTGCTGTTTACCATAGCAAGTTCGCTCTCTCTCTCGCTCTCTCTCTCTCTCTCTCTCTCTCTCTCTCCCTCTCTCTCTCTCTCTCTCTCTTCTCATAATTAGGTCACGTGGAACGCATTTTAGCGCTCATTCAAATTGCCGGTAGCTTCTCCTTTGCTTCCTCTGGCGTTGGCCTTAGATCCGCCTTTAGCCACTTAATTGACTTGCAGCTGCTGCAGGTGCAACACGAAGCAACAACTCAATTAGTTGGCAAGAACGAACGAACGACTTTGCAGTACTTTTCACACTGCATAATTTTTAGGTCAGCTGCTGCGACCTGCCAGAGCCTGTGTTCGCCTCCCCGAAACTTGCATAAACTGCACTCGAATGCAATTAGAAAAGAGTTTTGTTCGGCTTGTTTACATGATGCGATTGCAGCTATAAAGTAGGCAACATTTATCCAGGGGATCAAAGCAGCGTCCGCTACTCGAAACTCGCTCAAAGGCAGCTTATTGGGTTAGCAACTTGTGCGCAAACATAAATCAAGTATATTTAGCTAGAGACGTGTAAACAAACTGCTAGAAAAGAAATGGGACTGCTCCAATCGGGTGTAAACTTGATGTAGTTGGGCTCGGATACTTGGCTTGACTCACTTGACCAATTAAACTTAATTCCGGCTTATAACTTAAGTCTGTGTGAATAAGCCAAGCATTTTTCTAGGCATACAACGCAGTAGATATGCTGTAGAAGGTCCTTGACTATTATCAAAAAATACAGGGTATCCGCTTGCCTCTATGCTCCACAAATAGTCAACGAAACAATTCGTCATTTCAATTTTCATGCTCACTTGCCTGGCTGCCTGGCTCTTCACTTCATTTACCGTCCTTCCGTTGGGTCCCACTACCTTCCACTCCCTTCTTCTTCTCTCTTCTTGCTCTCTTGCCAAAAGGGTCCTCTCGCCATTAGGGCTAAATGTCTGGCCAACTTGAAGAGGAGCAGGAGCAGGAGCAGGAGCAGGAGGCGCTGCGAAAACAAAACGAAGCGTGCAAAATGCTTGACGTTGTCGACTTTCTTCCAATTTGATTAAGTTCAATTTGGGCCAACTCTGTTGCCACGCCCACAGTGCCGCAACGCCACAACTTTTGCAGTTAAGTTGAACAACGGAAAATGCCGAAATTTCGGTTTAACTTTTTCTATGCAGAGCAAGAGAAATTGTGATTCCATTAGGAGAAACGTCTGTGACTCGAATGCCATTTAAGTTTCGCTGACATTTATTTAGTCTCGCAAATAAACTGAGTGTCTGTGTGTGTGTGTGTGTGTGTGGGCGAGCGTGTGTAGGTGCACGTATGTGTGTGAGATTGGGCACTCCCACTGCTGGGGCTGAAACGTGTCAGGACACTGAATGAGCACTGAGCTGATTTGCATGGCCAATATAATTATTGTAAGTAGCACTGCCGGCAAATTGTAATGGAAATGAAAATTGAAAATTCAATGGAAAATCGACGAGGGTGGCAACTGTTTTCACTGTTACATACAAATTGAAAATTCATGTCGGAATAAATTAAACTGATTAAAAAACTAGAGAGGTCAGAGTATTCATTAAAAGTTCTTAAACGAAAGCACAACCTTTTGAACTGCCCTCGAGACACTCAGGCACACTTTTTGGCAGGCCGCACGCATACACGAAAAAGCCACAGTCGAGCTCTGCATTTTCGATTCGGTTTGATTTGCATCGACATTCTGCCTGCCCTATTAAATCAATTAAGTGCTATGAATATCTCAATATTTCAATATTGTTTTGAGAGCAATAATTCCGAACAGAACTATTGTTACAAGGGCCAGGCAGACAGATAACAATTGCAGCTATCTCTCTCTCTCTCTCTCTCTCTCTCTTGGTCGAACTAATCAGTTGTTTCAATATTTGCCCAAGGCTCGTCGTAGCCAACAGCCCTGAGTGCAGACAGGAAACGGAAACGAGCGATGAACGGAAGCGCAGCCTGCAACCAGATATGAACTGAGTTATTAGCTACGCCATATACTATATGCTGCTCACTCTATCTGTGCGTGTATGTGTGTGTGTGTGTGTGTTTAAGCACTGGCACGACATTGAGTCGATTGCTAAGTTTAGGCTAATTGATTTTCTCACACTGCGCGCTACAAATATTCGCCCCTTGCCATTTTAATGCTTTATCGCTGTTTCGTTTGTTGTTCTCGACTTCGACTCGCATAAAATGTGGCTAATTAAAACTTATGAAGCTCAGTCCATCGAAAAAAAAATCCGAAAAACAAGAAAAAGAAAAACATTGAGAAGCGCAGAGAGAGGCGCGGAACCGCAAAGGAACATGCATTAAAAGCCGCCACATTCATTTGCCTGCGAAACTTATTGAATTTTCATGAAGCTGTCAAAAGAAAACGCCCGCACAATGGCAAGGGGAAACAAAGAAAGCAAAGCATAAAGAGGAAGAAGTAGAAAAAGAAGAAGAAAACAAAGAGAAAGAGAGAACAGAAGAATGAAGCGTTAAGCAATCACAAAGTGCCAAATGGGAGACAAACCGAAAAGTCGCGCGACTTTTCTGCAACTGGAAACAAAGTTTCCTCTTTGTTTGCATGGCAATTTTCAAGGTTTGCCGAGAACTTGAGTGCACTACAATGAGATGAAAGAGTAGAATTATGAAGTAAAAGACAGAAAAAACAATTCAATAGCAACTCTTAACTAAAAGTTTATTTTTAGCTGTGCTAAATTAACTTTTATGCTATTTTAAATGCGAATTCACCTTAACATTATGATAGGTCGCATTAAAGCGTTGAAGTTCTCTACGTACTTGACCGTTTCATAGTACTGGACTTTGTTTTTGTTTTCCAACATGTTGATTTTAACTTGGGCTTCTCATCTTGTTGTTGTTGTTGTTGTTTTCGCTGTGCAAATGAGCAATAATAAAGCCAAAACTCTGGGCTGCTGTTAATGTGTGTGCATTAAAATATAAAGCCAACCGTCCACGCACACAAACACACTCACACACCCACACCGACAGACATTGGCAGCAAAAACAAGAGCCCGAGAGGCAGAAGAAGTAAAATGAGAAAAAATGAATTCATAAATTGGGACAGTGAAAAAGTTGAGCAGACAAATGCAAGGCAAGAGGGGGAGGAAGCAGCGGAGGGGCAATGGTTTAACCAGCACTCTAGGGATGTGGATGTGGCCCTCCTGCGGGCATGGTCCAGTAGCTTTTTAGCCAGGCCATAAAGCATAATCAAGTTGCAGTTGACGACGACGAGCGAAAAAGAAGAAGCTGCCAGAGTTCAAGTTTTTAATGCTCATTTCGCAGCTTGTCTAAAGCGCTTGCATTTAAAGGCTTCCTTCCGCCTGCCAGTGCCAGCATATCTCGCAGATACAGATAAACATAGATAGAGAGATATACGGATACGGATACAGTTGAAGATACAACACCGAATTGGGATTCGTGTGTGGCCTCTGCTTGCCGCCTATCCATTTACATAAACAAGCAGCTTCGCCGCCCGCGGCACTTGCCTCCGAGTAAGGGGGGAAGGGGCTCGACGGGGGGCCTGTCATGTACTCGACGCTATTTGTGTAGATTATAATGCGTATACAAATTGCGGGCGTGCATAAATATCAAATACTTACGAGCTTGCCCATAAAAATCAATTCAAAGTGGCCAACAAATTGTGCTGGAACTTTTCGCCCAGACTGGAGGGAATCCAGTTGCAGAGCCACTCCAAGTCCGTCTCTCTGGCTCTAGCCGCTCTGGCCGCTCCCCGTACCCCGGTCCCCGACTGACGTACACAGTTGCCGTCGCTTTTTGTTTATTTGCATTTCCTGCTACGCAACGGAAGTTCACATCTCAGTCAGAACTGGATAGGGCGAATGGAAGGACTGGGAGGGTGCCTCATTAACTCAGGCGCCCATGTGCCAGAGTTATTTATTTTATGGCCTCCATGTGGCTCGTTCCAGTGTTGCCAGCATTTAACATTTCTCCTTCGTTCGCACTGTTTCGCGATCATCAAAGATTGCCTCTGCATCTCGCACTTCATCACGACTGTACGGACAGTTTAACCAGAACTGCACATCACAGGTTTTTCTTATCGTAAAAAAGCCATTAAGCAAAAACATTCTAAATATATCGAACACATGTTGGCGCTCGTTTCGGCTGCGATGATATCAACCATTATGAACACCCAAGAGGAATAACAAACAAATGCAAGTTTGAAAATACAAGAAATGACAAAAAAAAAATGGCAAATTTATCGTAAATTTTGTTTCTATTTCGAATTGCGAAGACTTTTCAGCAGCTGCTAACTCTGCCGATCGGCAATGCATTGTTAATGCTATATCTTGCGTGCTGATGCTCGATGCTTGATGCTTTGCCAATTATAATTCCTGCAATTTCATCACTTTCTATTTTGAATTCGTAATTGATGCACAAACAACAGCCGCAGTTCGTTTTACTTTTTGGCATAGTTGCCAGCAAAATACATCCCACTGCATATGTTAATCATTTACATATATACACGATTGATATACGTTTGTTATTATATATCCCATTAGCAGATCAGCTTAAGACACTTAGCCATAATTCAGTTGTTTAATTGGCGCACAGTCTCACAGAGGTCTTGTCACTGTCGCCTGCCTACGTAGCAGCCGTTTGAGGTATACCCTGAACTTGGTAATACTCTATAAATTTTTATTTATACTTTATATAGATTCAATGAAGCATATATCTGCTAAATGATTCTAATGCCTAATATAATGAAATATATATTAGCATATTTTTTTCTAAACTCTACAACTACTTTATCTAAATAACTTTAAGTATCAGCCCCAAATATACATCTAGAGTGTGCTCTGTTCGTCATTTCCACGCGTAGAGCTCTGTCTGCTTCAGTTGTGGTCTGTTTATTGTGAGTGAAACAAGAAGCGTGCCAATTTTCTGGCTATTTTCTTAGGCTTTATTTAGAACGCGAAATTAGTCATCCTCAGAGAAAGAGAAAGAGTGGGAGGCTGAGAGCGATTTAAGTATTTGAGTTCCATTGAATTGCGATTTAACAAAGGGCCACCGACCACTTGTTGCCACATAGTTGCCACGAAAGTTGCGGCCGGGCTTTCATCTAATTGCTTATTAATTGCCTGTTTGGCAGCCTGACAAAGCCGCACCAAATCGTGGACAGATGGACCGAAGGCTAAGCGTATTACGTACGCATCGAGCGAGCGTTCTCAGTGGGTGACAGTGAGTAATATCGTATGTTATAAATATATATATATATGTTATATGGCACGACGTGCGATACACATATTTTGTCATATTTCCGAGTCCGTGAACTAATTTATGAATGTCGGGGAGACTTGATCTGGCCGCAGTAGTCGCCGGTCGCTTGGAAGTTCTTGATTTATTTTGCTGGTGAATTTAATTAGATACAATTTCTGAAATGTAGGTTAAGCGCGCTAAGCCCCTTCAATTTTTCATGCCAAGTGTTGACACTTTAAACGATCGAACGACGCGCGCTTTACAAATGTCGCACGAATCGCAGACGCCAAATCAATGGGGGGAAAGCCAAAGCTAGGCTTATTTTGCATTCCGGCAACGATTTTTTATTGTCGCCAATATTGTATTGTATTGTTATTGTATATATTGTGCTGGCGTTGGTGTTGCTGATATTGTTGTTGTTTTGGTTGTTGTTGCTGTACAACAAGTGCTTGTACATTTTTATGTCAAAATTTCTTGTCACCTGAGCGAAGAGAAATGCAATTTTGCAATTCTCTGACAGACATTCTCCAACAAATGTCAAAATTGTCAAGTGCACGCGGGGCAACGCGGGGGCGGCAAGTGGGCGTGGATGGACACAAATTGGCTAGTTTTTCAGGTGTGGTCGAATGATTGATGCGCTGGCGGAGATAATAAAAATGTCAGGAAAATACAGCTAGATACAGCTAAAGATAAAACACGCTAAATGTCAAGGGCTTACCTTCTTTTTTTTTGGGAAAGTTGCCAAGCAAATTAACCCTCAAGTTTGCCCATTTATTGATGTAAAGGTTAAACTTACCCAGCATTTGATACTACAGTTATCAGCTGGTCTATAGGCTGCTGCTTTACACGTCGATAGGCCGCACAAATGCGACTGTAGCGCACTGCAAAAAAAAAAAAAAACATTTAAATATTCCGACATCATGGTACGCGTGAGAGCTTTGCTTAATGCGTATATCGGATATAGCATGAAACCGACCCGAATCCACATTTAACAACGTAATTCGCCTGCATGTGAAATTCGAAAATTCAATGGCCAAATGCACATTTTGAAGACCTTAAATATTTATGGCGTTTTCGGCTTTTCATGCAATTAACGAACCGCAAAAGCAAACGAAAAATAAAATAATAAAATGCAGTACATAATTCGGTTAAACCTCATTAGATTCATTTGCATAAATCGCTTGGAAATCGCATAATGTCCGAATCAATTGAGGGTGCCCTCCCCGCGCACAGGCAATTAACGCGACGTAAATATTTCAGATAAAACTGTCAGTTCGAAAATGGGGCAGGTCGTGTGGCGCGCACAGATATATGCAGCTATATATATATATATATATATATTTAAATATACATATATCTTTTTTTTTATGGTATATTAAACACATTGCCCGCACGAAGATGAGTGAAGCTGACATTAGGAAACACAGCAGAAAAAATAGTTTCAAGTTCATTCTTTTATTTTCGAAAATACACATACAAATAGAGAAGCACGTCAGCGCGAAGGGAGGGTTGTGTCAGCAAGCTGTGGGCGTTGAAGTGTCACTGTGTGTGTGTGTGTGTGGGTATGTGTGGTCTATGTGTGTGCAAGCGTGTGCCCTGGGAACAAGTGAAATTGAATTCAAATTGCTAAACGTGCCGAGTCATGTGTGGCAAGTTGCAGTTGAGAGTCTAAATGTCCTGGACAGCAGCGGGAGGAGCGGAGGGTAGCCGCTACTGCAACTGCTGCCAGCGAGAAACCTACTGTACCGTAGTGGTTCTTGTGGTTCTGGGATTGGGATTTGAATGCACATGCACACGGGCACACACACACACACGCACACACACACACGCCAAATGTCTCAGTTGGGCTAAAAACTGAAAGAGAAATAAAAAACATGAGCTTATTTCATGCCACAATGCGATGGCAACAAGGGAATGCACAGACAGGCGATGGCACACGACACACACACACACACACACAAACACACACACACACACAGAGAAAGACTAATAGACAAGCGAAGCGATAGACAGCCCACTCACTCAATAAACTCATCGCTTGCCCAGCCCGATGATGAGCGCGATGATCATCCCGACAGCGACGAGGATGATGATGATGATGATGATGATGATGATGGGTCTGCTGGTGATGATATAAATCGCATTGCTGCACTGGGCTGGGCCAGGTCAGGACAGAGCTGAACAGAAGAGAACGTAAATAAAGCGCAGACGAAATGTTGCGCGCATCGATATACTATATCGGAAATCAGACTACGACGTACTCGACTCGACTCGTAACGTATTATATCGGGGAAATGCATTTGCCAAGACTTTTTACTTTTATTGGCTGCTCATGACCTGCGGCAATAAAAGTTGATGTGCCATGTGCCCTGTCCGCTTGGGTGGGGCGGTGATTTGCGACGCTGGCAACATGTTGCCAAGCGAAATGTTGCCGCAACATTGCAGAGAGCTGTCGCTGCCAGACATTGCTGCTGCCGCTGCTGCTGCTGCTGCTGCTGTCTAATCTCAGCAAGATGAAGCGTTGGCCATATGGAAAAATATTTTCAAAGAGATTGCCAAATGCTGATTAGCTGAAAGCGGCGCACGACTCACAAAAAATAGAGAAGAAAAACTCGCGACTGCCATTTGAAATTGATTAGGGAAGCGAGCGAGCGCAATGAGAGCGCTGCGAGCTCGGCGAGAGTAACTGAGACGCAGCGGGCAGAGGGGTGCATTATGACAGCGACGGGAGATAAGTGTTCGGCGATAGCGTCACTGCGCATTAGGCCAACATACTCCCGCTGTCTGGCACATAGATCAGCGCCTGATTTGTGGCATCTCCCTGGGGCCATCGGCAACTCCAGACAATAAACGACTCGCAATGCAATCATTTCGAGCGCATTGCGGAAATCGGCGTTGAAATGCGCACCAGCGCCAGTCTCTCAAGTGGAGTAAGTTGCAGTAGTAGTCGTGGGCAAATCCCACCTTTTATGCAGGCTGGGCAATTCGAGCTGCTGCCGAGAGTAGATGCTTATCAGAGCTGCATTAAAGCATGGAGCAGGGGCGACTGCAAGGGCAACTACTCATGACAATGTTGCGCATGCGCTGCCCTTGTTCGCGCTGTCAGCTTTCTTTTGCTGCTCGCTTAGTTCGCGTAAGCTATAGTGGCTGCAGCAGTTAACAGGGTATGTGCGACTGTAAGCGCAATGTGCTCAAAGGAGTTGGCTGGACTAACTTTAGAAAATTTATTGTTGCGTTTGAAGTTGGTTTATTTTGCCGTTTTATATATTTTAAATATATTTTAGAACGGTTTTCTTTAGATATTGAAGGGTTTTTTGTACAAAGAATATTATTATAAATATTTATTTTATTTTATATATTTTTCAAAAGACTTTTTATACCAAGAATATTATTATAAATATTTTTTCTATTTTATGCATTTTTAAAAGCCTTTTTTTAATAATTTCGAATAGAGTATTTTTCACTCGCTTTCGCATATTTTAGGTATATTCTAACACAAAAAAATCTCGAATTACTAGACCTTGCTCTCTCTCTCTCTTTCTTTCTTTCTTTCTCTTGCTCTCTATGTGCTTGAGAAGTAAGTAATAATATATTTTACTCACATACTTTATAGTGTATACAGCTGTCTACTCCGCTGCTCTCTTAATTCTTAGAGCATGCAGTTACCTGGCTGTAAAAAATATGCTCCAATTTGCAAGGCATTTTGAATAGGGTATCTAGCTCTCCACTCTCTCTCTCTCTCTCTCTCTGCTCTCTCCGTCTTAACTGACTGTTCATTCATAGTGTTACCACGGCTCACAATATGCAACATTCTTTTGTTCTGCTCCGCTCGCGGCCAGCTGCCTGCCAAGGCTGTCGGGCAACTCAACGGACTGCGCTGACTTCCTGCCACGACGCGCGTTGGCTTTGTTCAGACGGCTTGACGCAAATGGGCA
Organism: Zaprionus bogoriensis; assembly: GCA_035046045.1. Taxonomy (NCBI): domain Eukaryota; kingdom Metazoa; phylum Arthropoda; class Insecta; order Diptera; family Drosophilidae; genus Zaprionus; species Zaprionus bogoriensis. The sequence continues at coordinate 1,105,808 of JAWNOI010000192.1, read as the reverse complement.
GCTTTAGTGGGGCAAATGCTAAAGCTGTTGCTGCCGCTGCACTTGTTGTGATTATGAAATGCGAAACTTGGTCTGGCCAACAACAACAAGGCGGGCCAGGTTAAGCGAAATGTGCCTCATCGCGGCTCCATCCGCAGCGTCAGCAGCAGCGTCGTGATTGTGCTTATTTGTTATTGTAAGCATTTGCCTTTGTGTTTGCTTTGACAAAAGATAACAAAACTTCTCGTAGCTAATGAGACAGCCCGCTAACGGCAGCCGCGCCCCTTCCCCTACCCCTTGCCGTTTACCCTGCCCCCGAGAACGGTAGTCGATTGTGAAGCTGCGCTTTGAGATGCAAAACGAAATGCAGTTGAAATCGGAATAGGAGTCGAAATCGGTATCTGCACAACGGCGTTATAAAGCCATTAGATATTCAAAAGATTTTCTTTGACTGCTCGCGCGGTCTCCTGCGCTTGCTCATTAATTCAATTGCCTTGCATTTTCGTGGAAATTGCCGCTTGTATGTGTAGAACTGTGTAAATTTGCATAACTGTTGAGCGCGTGCAGCTGAGCAGGTGAGCAGGCAGCGAGAGCTCTCCCCATCTCTACCTGCCATGCCCTCCATCTCTTTTTGCCTTTGAGACAGCGCCAAGAGGCAAGCTGGGGCTGCCTTCAGCGCGTTGCTAATTGCTTTTGCAGTCGCCTGTAAAATATGCAACAGAGTTGCACATGCCGAAGTGCACTCAGCTCACGAAATTGGCAACTCTGCCAGCAACAAGGCAGACGGCAATCAAATTCAATCAATTTAATCAAGCGCACACACACACACACACACACACACACACACAGTCGTTGGCACACGCGGCGTATGCGCAATGTGGCAGCTGCTTGTGGCGTCTCGTGTTAATTTTAACACGTTACGCACGTAAAACGCACAAGCGAGGCTAAAAATACCTATCATACATGTATGTATACAGTAAATGTGCTTTTATATAGCCGCCATAATATCGAGTAACAAACGCCAGCAACACCTACACTCACACACACGCACACAGACATTTGATATACAAGCACAGAGGCACAGACACAGACACACGCACGCACAGTAAACTTGACTAGAAGGATGTTGTTGCCACTTGCCACTGTGCGGCAGCGGAGCGAGTGTCAGTTCTGGGTCTCGGTCTCGGTCTGGTTCTGGGTCTGGGTCTGGGTCTGGGTCTGGACTACATAATAAAGCAGCCATAAAGCAGCAGCAGAACGTGCGAATAACACGTACAAATGAACAGTTGTAGGGACAAAATACAACAAAGCGGAGGCGGAGACGGGGACTGGCACTAGAGCTAGTTTAGCATATAACTCACTATTGTGTGCTGCAAAACGATTTCGCCAGTAATTCGCCAACTAACATTATCGCAGGCAGTACTGAAATCATAACAGAATATTTGTTATTATTGCTTAAAGAATTTCTGATATAAATTTCCTTTGCAATAGAATTCGCTTTCGCCCGCATTTCGCCAATGAAAGCTTTATTTGAAAATAATTTTTTACGTTAACGTTGGATTATTTCTCACTGAATCTTAATTTTGGCTGATATAATATTTTCCAATCTCTCAGAATTTACTTAATTTTCAATTAATAATATTTTCCAATCTCTCAGAATTTACTTAATTTTCAATTAATCGAAATCACACTTCCCATTGGCGAAATACAAGCGAAAGCGTATGGCAACAACCGCTTCATTAGTTAAGTAAAGTTCTTTAGGCGCGTCATATGGGAGAAGCAGTGCCCAAAAATTTGTATTTCCCCCAGCGAAAGTCGAAGTGGAGTCGAGTCCAAGGCGAATTCTTATGCTAAACACGCGCGCGTGTCTGACGAGCGATTTGCTGGCGTTTTTCTGCCGGCCCAGCCTGAGCTTTGGCTGCGGCTCCGGTTTCACCTACAGCTTGTTCTCAGAGCACACACAATAATAAAATACATGCACATAAATAACACGGGAGGGAGCTCAAGCCGGGGAAAAAAAGGCCAAACAGAACGAAGGCAAAATAAAAATCAAATAAACCGAAAGGCAACTTTAGGATCGCAGCGAAGATGAGGAGAAAAGAGAGCAGAAAGCAGAGGCAAAGAAATGAAAAGTAAAGTAATGCAGAGCGATGCGAGGCGAGGCGAAATTCATGCACGCGCCGCAATTCTTAAGCCATTGAGAGAAGCGTGAACTTGAATTGATTTGCTTAGAGACTTTCCCCAGAGAGACAAAGAGAGTGCGAAACATAGAGAGAGAGAGGAACATATGTAAATACATGTGTACATGTATCGTGGCTGCTCTGCTGTGGGCCGCCCCTTGACAACAGTAAAAACGACGTCATAATTATAACGAGCCAGCAATTTGTATCTTTCTCGTACGGGGCGCTGGCAACGGAGCGTATGAGCAACGCGGGCATGCAGGCAGGAGAGAGCAAACAGCGTTTTTATAGCCGCACAACAGAGCGTTAAATTTAAAGTGTATTTCGAGAGAAAAAGGTTAAATGCAGCCGTAAAATGGCAAGCACAGGCAGGAAGGTACAGGGGGGGAGTGGCCGGGGGCTGTGGCTAGGGCTGGAGTATGGGGTTGACAGCGGCAAGATTTATGAAAAATTGGCTTTTGTTTGGCCACACACACATACACACACACGAACAGGGAGCAAGATAACACGCATGTGAACCGAAATGAAAATGTAAGCTTTATGACAAAGCCGAGCTTCCCTCCGCAGGGTATTAAATTCATTTCGATTTCGAAGGCAACTCGATTTTCCTGCAGTTGTCGGATTTGCGTTCAATTCTTCCTGTTGTTTATGTTGCAAGATAAACAAAGCAAATGCCATTAAAATTGTAATTTTTCATACCCGATTGCCACACAGGGCATCTTGCCGTCGTGCCCTCCCTGCTCGCCTAGAGAACACTTGTTTTCTCTTGCACGTTTTCACTTCCGTCGTCGCAAGCTTGTCCGTTTGTTTGTTTGTGTTTCGTTTTTTTTGTTTTTTTTTTTTTTATGTGTCTGCGCCTAAAATAAATAATTGAAACTACAGTTTTTGAGTGCAGCCACGCCCACGCGCGGCCTTGCCGCCCCCCAAGCGGAGGGGAGACATATCAAAGCTCTGTCATAATTCAAAAATTTATCTCTGACCGCAGGCAAACAGAAATCGCTGTGTCCGGCGAACATGGGTTAAAATGGGGTTAAAATGACACACAGCGAAACGAGGACAACAAAATACTTAAAAAGAAAATAAAAAGCGTAAAATTGAAAAGCTTGCTAAATGCAACAGATGCGTCTAAACAGATTTCTGAAAATGCTTTTCAGCTTTGTTGTTGCTGCGTTATTTGCGTAATTATCGCGTCGTTTCGAATTGGGAATTTGGTTTTTGGATTTTGGATTTTAATGTGCCGCCACGCATTGTTTAGTTTTCGTTTAGTTTATGTTGATGCTACAGCGACAACAACAACAACATCAACTGCTGGCGCCTGGCCCGACTGCAACTGCAACTGAAACGCTCTCGACTGTAGCCAAATAAAACAATCGAAAAAGAATAAAAAAAAATAAATAAAAAAGAACCTTGCAGATACTTGCATAGGATTTGTCTGACTATTCCTATATGTTATAGTAGTCCGATTCTAGTGAAATTTTAAAAGAATATACTGCTATAATTAAAAGTTAAATATGGTAAAGTTGATTGCGATTGGTTGTAAATTAGCGAAACTATTTCAATATAAATCAGATTTATTCGACAGACAATGCTAAATGGAGTTTATAGCCTTGGATATGCCTTCTTTCGTGCATGGCAAGCTTCTGGCCAAAATGAATATGCTCTCTGTAGTGTATTTAAATGGTAATTCGGGGAAAATCAAATTGGAAACGCACAACCAGCTTGCGGCAAGTTGAATCTGTGGCAAGCGCTGACAATAATTACTTGTGATTTTGGCGGCGACTAATTGTATTCTGTGAGCTGAATTAATTTGATCCCCCCCCCTGAACTGAGTTGACTTTCCTTTAGCCCAATCCTTTAGCAACTGTGAATGCCCACCGGCTCGAGCAGCTCGAAGCTCAAATAACTTGCAGAGTGGGAGAGAGTGAGAGAGACGCGGAGCACAAGTCGCGTGTAATCCGAAACGCTTCTGCTTAAATATAGACTGAAAATCCTTTGGCCTGCACGACTCCAGCTGTCTCCTGTTGCTCTGACCCTGCCCCTGCTCCTGCACCCTCCCCTGGCACCTGCGTCTGCCCCCCATTCGCTACGTGAGCGAAGTTCAAGTGAAACTTGTTGAAAAATTGCAAAACGTTAATCAAAGTTAAGCGACGCGACGGCAACGCCGGCGTCAAAGTTAATTAAATTACAAAGTTATTTAATACCTTGGAATCGTTACCGTTAGCAGCAGCAGCAGCAGTCAGTCCCGGAGTTGCAAGAGTCGTCGGGCAGCTGCTGCTGCTGCTGCTGCTGCAGTGGCACTCTGAACTCAGCAGGGCTGTGAGGGGGTCAGACAAGCTGACTTCAGTGAACTGGCGCTGGCACCAAATCCCCTCGAGTACGTGTCAGTTTTTAACGAAATGTAATTGAAGTTATTTTAGTTGCACATCGCAGCGGATTGCAGTAGTCTACCCCGAATTAATTGGCCAAAAACTGCAGGGAAATTATGCATGAAAAATTGAAATTTTTTAATATATGGAAAAAAGGTAGAACTTTTTGTATTATATTAAGGTATAGTTTATTATTTATTATTTATTTATAATCGTAGTTTCGATTTTGTATTCAATATTATCAAGCTGACATTTTTTATTGGCTTTCTTTTTTTTCTGGCATTTACTTCTTTCCTCTCCCATCTCTTTCTTCACCCACTGTAACTTCCCCCAACTCTGCTCTTTTCTCCCAGATCTGCTTGCTTAGGTATTGCTCTCTTTTCTAACTCAAGCAGCTTCTCTTGTTTATTCCCCCCCCCTCCCCTTCTCACTCTCTCCCTCACTCTGTCTTCAGTTGTTTCTTCTTGTTCTTTATCTTTCTTCTCATTGCAGGCTCAGCTCCGGCAGCGTTCCCTGCACTGCCCCCTCCGCTTCCAGTGTTAGTTCTTCTTCTAGTTCTCTCTCTACTTTCACCATATCCTCCACATCTGAGGTGATTTCTCGCATACTCTCGCCTCCTTCCGCTTCCTCCACGACTGCCATCACATTCGGCTTGAAGCCCAAATCTTCATCCTCAGTTGGAACAGACGGGCGAGTGCTCACCAGCTGCGGCTCCTTCAGATAAATGCTTACCTTAGCTGCAATATGCATTAGATTTATCAGTTATCAAAGTTATATATGCGTCTATATATGCTCAGCTTTACACTTCTCATTTGGCTGCTCATTGAACTCGTAAATGTCCACATCGAAGATCTCATCGCGCGGCATGAGAGCGCTCTGGTAGGCCGGCTCCTTGGGCTTCTTCAAGGTCAGCACTGGCGGCAGGAAAGATCGTTAGAGTTAAGAAATGAGAGCGCTCCCCGAGAGACTCACCCAGAAATTCTGAGCCGTTCTGGGGCTCGGTGAAGAGCGACATTGTCGGCTGTGTGCGCACGTAGTAGCCGTTCAGAGCCTTCTGCGTGCTCATGCGATGCTGTGCGAGCTTCTCGCGCTGAGAGACATAATTCCGGTCAGTGTACATGTCCATCATGGTGTTCCTGTAGGTGTGCACACTCGGAAATGGTGGCAGAAACTTCGGAATGTGCCGACCACTGCGCATGCCACGCTCCTGATTGATGTCCAGCTGCGGACTCAGATGGTACTCCTCGTCGGGAGTGTCAAACATGGGAAACTTGACAATTGGCCCCTGCGCCTGTGCCTGATCCACAGCGCTGCGCACCTTACGCAGCTCCTGGCCATGCACGCCCAGCTGCTTGAGCGTGCGCTCCACATCGAAGTAGCAGGGTGTGGTGCGACCCGCATGGCTGGCGGCACTCGAGATGCTCACAGCAATCTCACGCAGGCCTGCAAGGAAGCAAAGGCAAGGCAGATTAAGCAGCACCGGATGCAGACGTCACTTACGTATGTGCCACAGCACCACCAGCTTGTCGCGCAGCATGAAGCTATCCACGCGGCAGTGCCTCTCGTTCAGCAGGTGATTCACCGCTTGCATGAGTGCATCCTCGTACGGATTCATTTTTCGGCAAATTATTGTACTTACTACAACTTTTTCAATGCGACAGAATCACAGTGACAGTGACAGTGACAGAGACAGTGTTGTAAAGCGAGTATATTGTCAGTGGCTTTCGATACTCCTTGACAGTACGTCAACAGTGCTGACAGTGTTGTAAAGTGAGGCTACTGTCAGTGTCTGTATTTCCGCTTCACAGACTGTCAAAAGTGCTGACAGTGTTGTAAAACGAGTATATTGTAAGTGTTTTTAAATACTCTTCCGGTTTGACAGTACATTATACCGGTTGACAGTGTTGTTAAGCTCCGTCAGATGACTCTAAGTTCTAACTATTGTATATGCTCATAGATACTCTGTAAATAACTCACATCTACTTACCCAAGGGGAACCACAGACGCTCGCATCTCCCAGCCAAACCACCAGCAGATTCCACATTGATTTTGCTACACAATTCCCCCTGCAGCTTTGTGTGTAGCTTGTTCTTAACATGTTTGCATAATCTTTCCATGAGGCTGAACACAAGTGGCGGCCCTCGTTGCCACAACACTCCCCTCTCTCTCTCTCTCTCTCTCTCACTCTCACTCTCTCTCTCTCTGCCACCCCACCCGAAACTAATTAAAATATTTTCGCTCGACGATCGCGACAAACTGCAAACTGCTTAACATTTGACTGCTATGAACACACGCACACACACACACACAAATACACTCGAATGCAGGCATACGCAATACTCACGTATGCGTTTACGTTAACGTCTTGCCTTACGTACAATCTCGCAACGCTCTTAATGAGTTATGCAAATATTTGCTGCTGAATCAATTTCCCAGAAGCCAGAAGGTTCGCTCTGCTGCTGCCGCTGAGGCTGCAGATGACAATCACAAGACACAGCGTGGGCAGCTCTGCCAGGCTATTCGACTTGCAGTTACCCTACTTGAAATCCTCAGTTTCTCTGACGAAAACTTGAAACCCATGCTAGAGACTGAGTTCTACATGCCATAAACCCACTGTTAAAGTTTGAGTGTGCAAATAAAACAATAGACTACAAAGTGCTTGCGAATGCTCTAAAAAAAAAAAGAAAAATTATATATAGAAAAATTATCAGTTTATTGATTATTATGATAAATTTAAATAGAGCACTGAAGCCTTAAATAATGTGTTTTCAGTACGGTTTTATATATACAAATACTGTTATATTTCATACTCAGTCAAGCCTGCAGACCAACAGATGTACTATCTTTATTTTTTGGTGGGTAAATGCAACTATTTTTGCAGCTTTGACTTTAGATGAGACTGAGTTGAGCAACTTTCTATACTCACATACCCTGAGAAGTCCCCAGACTAACTACTTTCGTTCAGGTAGAGTATGCATTGCTTGTTAACATGACTTTTAATACGAAGCTGAAAATGTACAATGTTAAGCTCAGTGTTCTATAGTCGCCATGCTCATAATCTCTGTCAAGTCTCTTGGGCTAGCCTCAGTTACCCTCTGCGGGCAGGGTATGCCAGTACATAAGCAAACAAGTCAGCTTGTTAACTTGCGAAGAATATGCGAGTATTGTGTCTAATGACAAATTTTCACAAGCCACACGTAGGAGATAGACAAGCAGACAGACAGGCAGGCAGGCAGACAGCGAGATGGAAGTGGGGTGTTGCAGCAGACACCGTCATACATCATACACGTACTGCTGCTACTGCTGCTGCTGTTGTTGTTGCAGTTGTAGCAACTGGAGGCGGTAATCATTCATGAGGCATAAAACAGCGACGAGGTTACTGTGTCAATTGAACCCCAGCAGCAGAGAGAGAGAGACCGGGACAACCAGGGGAAAGGGAACCGCCAAGTCTTTTAGATGCGAACGGCGCGATGCGAGATTCGCATTAGTCGACGCCCAAGAGGCTGCCGCAATTGAACAAATTGCCTGCCGCCAGGCAGATAACCTACAGTATTCCCCTCCCTCCCATCCTTCCCTTTGTGGTCGTGTGTTGTGGGCGTGCGCAACTGGCATTTGTGCTGTCTGCAATCGCGACGGCGAAATCAGTGACGTTTCGCGACTCAATCGCAGGCGCAGGCGCAGACGCGATTGCCCCGCGGGCAGCTTGTTCCTATACAAGCAAATATATATGCTATATATCTCTACGATCGCCTGGTTCTATGCAAATATGCCGCGCTACTGCACCCATTGTTGCATAAATTTCCGTTCTACTCGGCTCTGCTCTGCTCTGCTCATAATCGACAAGATGCGCGGCGCGCTGCACGTTGCTTGGCAAACAAAGTAATTGCCACAATTTGCTGCAACAGGCGCAGATATTGAGCCGTCGCTGTCGCTGTCGCTGTCTGTTCAAAGCGGCAACAGGCTAATTCGAACGATTAATTCGATAAGCTGGCAGACAGCTGCAACTACCCTATACCCCTCTGCCGCTCTCCCCGCCTCGACACCCTCCTCATTCTCATTCCTTGTGCTGCCAAGCAAACCTGCTGCAAATTGATTGAGCGGCAGATTACTCTGGAAGTCGTTGTCGATGCTGCGAACTGGTGCAAATTGCTGCAACAAATTGTTCCAGTTTCACCAGAGCTTCTATTGAGTTACCCAATCAAAGGCCTTTTGTGGGGCACTCTTGAAGCTCTTGATACCGTTAAGCCCACGCAATTGCACGATCTGCTGCTGTATGCAATCTGTGTGGAAGGGCAGGTCAAGTTGAAGACGGGACTGCAGGCAGATTGAGAGAGACAGAGCAAAGGGGAGAGGAAGATATGGAAGAAGGGAGTAGGAGAGATGAGGAGAGAGGAAGGAAGAGAATAGGGTAGGAGAGAGGACAGGAAGGAGAAAGGAAGACAGGGTAGATGGAGAGAGGAAAAGAGAGGCTGAGAGAAATAGAGAGAGGGAGAAGAAAGGGGAGTGGATAGGAGGCAAGAGAAGAAGTGAGATGCTGAGTTAAAGACAAGTGAAAAAGGGAAACTAGTGAGATAAAAGATGTTGAGGTGGGGAACAGAGTACAGAGGATAAGAAGAGTAGTGAAAAGAATGATGGCCCCAAAGAGCAGCAGAATATCTGGCCAGTCCATGGGCCAACAAATCATCTTGCAGCAGGTGATTGAACTTCAGCAAAGTACACCGAAACGTGGCAACAGCTGCACGACTTTTGTCAGCTTGAGCGTTTCTCAGTTGCAGATACAAAAGTATCTATAACCAGAATTCGGTATAAATTACGTGAAGCTATAAATAAAACGAGCTTTCAGCCAAATTTTGCAACTATATTCGGAGCTTCCATTTTTCCATTTGGATATTCATTCCATTCTCCGTTCTATTTTAATGCTAAGTAGCAAAAGTTGCAAATCTTTTTCGGACATTGCGCCTGAGAGATAATCGCGCATACTTTGGCAGTTGCACAAAAAGCATTTTTGACCCAGTGCAGTGCTGGCAGGCAGGCAGCCAGGCAGGCAGATAAAAGTGCAATCTGTGCAATTTGTTAATGCCATAAGCGAAAATGTGGCCCAAACAGGGCAAAGTCCAAGCGAGTGCAGCCGAACGGCAGCCACTCGAAGTTGTCACTGAGTTTGACGTGGCTCTCCCGCTTCCTCAGCAAGCTCTCCCTCTCGCACTCTCTCTCTCTCTCTCCTGCCCCTTCAGCTGTTGCTCTCTCACTTGGGCTGAAAATTCTTTCAAAATTTGCGTCTGCAAAATGTTCGCGCTGTTGTTTACCAGAGCTGTCGCTGCTTAAGCCATCTCTTTCACTCCCTTCCTCTCTCCCTGCAGCCTTGTCACGTTTCTTTTATGTTTGTTTGTTTTGTCATGCGATATGTGCCATATGAGCGTATGGGCTGTGGCATATGTCAAGCTTAAGTTTCCCACAATGTTATTGTTATTCCTCTCATCCGGCTTGCCGGGCTCATCCTCATTCGCATTCTCTTTAGTATTCTACCCCTTTTTCTTCCCTCCCTGCGCTTCGTCTTCTTTTTTCTCCTTTATGCAGCGATTTTTGCCTATGCAAGTGAATTTTGTAATTATGTTTCGAATGCTTTTTCGAACGCTTTTTCGAGCACAAACTTTGCATTTCATTCAAAGCGTTTTTACCATGCCGTGTTGCTGTTGACATTCTTCTAGGGCAACCATCGGGAACCTGGCCAGCAGCAGCATCAGCAGCAACAATAACAACAACAACAACAACGGGAAGAACTCCAGAACTCAAACTGTGGAGAAATATTTCTGCATAAATTTGCCGCCAGCTTGGAAAGTTGATTTGAATTTAAATTTCAATCGAATATATTCGCTCTGCTTCGGTTTCGCCTGCTGCCCCTCGTTCTCCTTCTACTGTTCTTCTGCTTTTGTTTTCGTTCGTTTCGCCCTGCTCTGCTCTGTTTTTTATTCATATTTCATTTCATGGCAGCCAAACGAATTGAATTGAATAAAAGTGTGCACCCAAGTCGGGCAGTTCGTTTCTGGGCCCACGACCTGACCCCTGTCTGTATGGTATTCCGAAATTCTCCGTCTTTAATTTTGTGTGTCCTCGTTTTAATTGCCATTTTGCATACATATGAAACACGCTGAAGTAGTTAATAAAACGCTCCACAATTGATAAATTATTCAGTTTTATTTCCCATAATTGTCTCGTTTTTTGGAGCTCTTGTTTCGCTGCTTAGAAATTCCGATTTCAATTTCAATTTCAATTTGCGAGGCACACACCCAAATTTCGAGGGCAATTAAAATTGATCAAAATTCGTGGGCGTTGCCACCTGAGCCTGGGGCGTGGCACGCGACATATTCGCCGAGAAATGGAAAGTCTCGGCATTATTGCCGCCTAATGTGGCGCCTGTCTGCCCCCTTCGATTTGCATAAATGTGCCACACAAAAGGAGACCAAAGCAAATGGAAATGGCATGAACCTAACGGAAAACTTTTGCCAGAGATGTTGCAACAGGAAAGCAAATAGACCGCAATTTGCAGCACAGTGGAACGGGAAGAAGCACGCGGGGCAGATCACACTTTAATAAATAATGTGTTTCTGGGTACAACTTGTAAGATCTTCGTATGGTATTTCGAGCTTAACTTTCAATTTCGTAAATTGAAATTGTTCCAGAATTCCATAGTCTATTATGTCTCGCCCACTGTACCAACCAGCAACTATTTGCTGCAAATATACACAAGAGTATATGAGACGTCAGCCAGAAAAGTCTTAAAGCTGCTTATGTGTGCTCAAACTCAGATATGTGTGTGCATTACACAGACTACTATAGACTATAGCGTATATGGCATATATAGATATGTGCACTGGCGCTGGGGCACATTTCACTTGTCAGTCGGAAAAGCTACTTAAACTTTTCGTACACAAAAAGTGTGTAAAGTGTTCACTTTGTAAAAGTATTCCCAAAGTACGTCGGTATCAGACAATGTTATTTCTACCCTGCATTCGTGTGAAATGAAAAGGGACATGACGGACCTTACAGACTATAAAGATTCTCGATTGATATTGGGAACTGGACAGATCTCGATAGCTCTCTCTGCCTGCCTGCCGTCGGTCTGTATGCTTGTCTGTCTGTCTGTATGCTTGTCTGTCTGCCCGTCTGTCTCTTCTTTCTCTCTCTCTCTCTTCCCCTCTGCATTTCTTTGTATCTGTCTGTCTGCCTGCTTGTCTCCTTGTCTGTCTGCCTGTTTATCTCCTTGTCTGTCAGTATGCTTGTCTGTCTGTCTGTATGCTTGTCTGTCTGCCCGTCTGTCTCTTCTCTCTCTCTCTCTTCCTCTCTACATTTCTTTGAAGGCAGCTCCTTTGTATTTGTCTGTCTGCCTGCTTGTCTCCTTGTCTGTCAGCCTGCTTGTCTCCTTGTCTGTTCGTCTGTGTGTCTGCTTGTCTGCTGGTTCGTCTGTTCAACTTCTTCATTCTCTGTAGGCTTTTCTCTTCATATCCCTCTCTATGCTGTCTGTTTGTTCCGCTGCTTGCCTGTCTCTTTGTCTGTCCGTCTGTCTGCCTGCTTGTCTCTCTGCCTGTCTCTCCATCTTTTAAATCAAACAAACTACCTCTGCAAATTAGCGCAAATGATTGTTCAGGCTGACATCCAACAATTCGAGCACAAATAAACTTGTTCAGCCAACCCGCCTCTCTCTTCTTCTTCTCCTCCTCCTCCTTCCCATTGGCGCCCACAAACATTGTTGTTGACAATTTACAATAACTATTACCGTTATTTTTATTGTTGAAGTGTTGTTTTTGCCGTTGTCACTTGGCACAATTTGACAGCTGGCAGCACTGCACGCTTTTGTTGTCCAATTGGACATGGCTTCTGTGGTCACAGTGGTTCGAGTGCTTGGAGTGTGGTTCAAGTGGTTGCAACGGCTGCTTTCTGTGTCTTTTGCCCGCTCTGGCAAAATCTCAGAAATGTGTTACGTAATTTAATGCATACTTAGGCCGACTTTTTGCTGTTGTCCTCAGTTGTCATTAACCATTAGCCGATCAGCTAGGCTCAAGTCGTGCCATTTCGAATGTGTCAACTAAGGCCTACTATTTTCGAAGCGAATTCGAATTCGGTAATTGACGTTTTCAATGATCATTATAATAAATTAGAATACATTTCGTTGTTATTTAATTAAATATAATTTTGTTTTTTGTTTTCTTTTACAGCTGAACCAGTTCTCACATCAACACCGGACAGCAAAGCGAATCTGTTTTGAGGAATTTAATATATGTTAGTAATCAATAAAGTAAGACAAAAAAATGGATTGAAAAAAACATTTAATTAAAATTAAATTTAATTTAATTTAAAATTTAAGATCTACTGCCATTATTTACCATTTACATTTAAGCACAAGTAAAATATTCAGTACGTTTTTAATAAGCACTTACCAAATTCGATATAAATTTATGCCAAAGCTTAGGCTTTACTTCAGATTAACAAACTAGTTTCCCCATTTCTGATTTAGGCATAAACTTAGACCCACTGACAACTTGAGTAAAGAACAATTTCCATAATTCTCAGGCTTCCCCTTGCCATTACAATTTATTATTTGCTTGTATGCGGTTTCCGTTTGAACTGGAGACGACAATTCCAGTTTTCCGCTCTGCGAAATCTCATTCCCGGTCAATATTTACCGCACACTTTTCGCAGGCCGCGATTTACTTACGTTTTCATCCCGGTCCCCATTCGCTTTTCCATTTCGCATTTGCACTTAGTTATTTTTCGCGGCAGCACCACATTTATTTATGTTTATTGTTCGCACTATCGTCACGTGCATTTGCCAAGCGTTGCTCCGGCTTCGGCCTCGGGTGACAGCAGTTGCATTTGCAAATCGAACCTCAGCAGCAGCTACAACAGCAACAACAACAATGGGAGCACAAGACGTTAGCGATAGGGTCCAAAGTGGTTGCTGTGCATCATTAAATTAAATGGGACTGTAGCGGAAAAAGTGTGACTGCAGCTGGAAAAGCTAAGTGTTTGAGCGGAGCTATGTTAGAGATGTCTGTACATATATGCCATATAAATATACGATATTTGTCGAACTAACAAAAAAAATTAATAAAATGTTATTCTACAGAATGTAAAAAAAAACTTTACAGAATGTTAATAAGTTCTGCATAGAATGCTCAAAGATTTGTATAATCATAACATATGAAAAGCAGAATGGAAATATATTATACTGTTTAATATGTGATAAATAATAACGTAACGAGTATGTAAAATTATATATACACTGCAGTTATCTAGATGTTATCTAGCGAACACTATCAGCTATTTTCGTGCACTTTCAGCTGGCGATAAGGTGTGCATCTCTGCTGGGAAGATTGCGTAATTGTCGCACCTCTTACGCAGTGCAAACGATCCACAATGTTACTCATTTGTGCTTGCCGGGTATGTGCACAGCCATTCATTCACATGCAGACGGCAATTGCGTTTATCACGGCGCTGTTATGCGCTGCACGCGGCGTATGCGTAATAATTGTCAATGAAATATCCACAACAATTCGTTGAATGCCAAGTGAATGATTCCGTTGAATGCAAACAATTATCATCATTTATTTATGGCATATACACTTTGCGACATGCTTGTGCGCAGTGTGAGCTTACCTCGAACAACTCCACCAGACTCGGAGTGATAAGAGCGCGAGATCGCTAACAACTATTTGCACGCTCGATGAGTCAATTGCAGTTGCAAGTCTTCGGAGATAGCGAATATATATTTTCAGATATTTGCCCAATATTTAGAGCACAGATACATCTACCTACATATATGATATTTGCGTTTGCCTCGAGTTGGACTCGTAATTCCACCTGACTAAGAGTGATAAGCTCGATGAGTCAGTCTCTTCGGCTCGGCTGGGGAGTCGGAGACTGCGCCGCACCCAGAGCAATTCTATTAGTCAGCTTTACGGCTTTTAAGTTTTGAGCTAAATTTGCATTGCAATTTGCTGACAAGCTTTTTATTTCTGTTCGTCTTACCAAATTCGTCGCTCAAAGCGACGATTTGATGGTTTTTGAATTAAGATTTGATTCGTGCGATTTGAGTTTAATTTTGCCTCGCCACGATTTGATTTGATTTGCGAGACGAAATCGGGCCTTGAATCGTTTGCCTGACATTTGAAGGGGGGCACGGACTTGAGTGCGCGCAACTGTGCCCAAATGGGGCACAGAATCGCAGCAACGTCCACTTATTAATCAGCCCACACACGCGCACAGACACACACACACATACACACACACACACACTCAGAGCTCTGCCAGTTGGTCAATAAATTGATGCAGACTTTGCATAGTTAAGTCAACAAATGTGGCTGGCTGGCTGGCTGGCTGGCAGGCAGCTGCTGCTGCTGCTGTAGCAGGACTATAAATTACAGCTAAACGGAAATAATTTTCATGCAGGAAAAACTCCAAATGCAAATGGAAATCAAACTGAAAAATGTTTGCGCCCTGTATTTGTGTTTCTTCTGCTACTGCTGCTGCTCTTCTCCCTCCCGTTCTTTTAAGCGTGTTTGTGTTTGCGTCTGGCAAGCGGATTTTCAACATGTTGGCAAACAATTTGGCGACATGATTGAGCGTGGAGTGCATCGCCAAGGATTGAGGCTGCTCGCAGAGCTATCATCCTGGCTTGGATACTCTGCTAGCCAAATGTTTGGCTCGGACCAGAAACTGCTGAGGCTGCAAATGATGGCATGGCCTAACGCATGTAATATGTCTGGCCATTTGCGGGGGAGAAGGGAGCAGCAGGACAGGGTCTTGGGCCAAACAAGATAAAACTTTTGATTTATTGTTGACATGAACAACAGGCTGCAACAATGGAACATGGCCGAGGCATGTCGAGCAGGAGCTGGAGCTGGAGCTGGAGCTGAAGTTGCTGCCACCGGAAGCGGAACTAACAGCCTCAATGCGTGCGGCCACCTACAGTAGTGGGAGGAACAAAGGCCCGCCTTATGGGAGTAGCTGCTCCCTCCCTCTCTCTGGAGATGCTGCGTTTTAGCTAGGCAAATTGCCATGTGGTCAGGGGGTCAGGGTGTCAGGGTATCGTCAGCATGAAAAGTGTCAACTGTGTCACAGACACGCGCTAAAAATTTGTTGACCCAACTGAGCGCAGGCCCAACAACTACACAGCAACACGGACAACACGCACAAGAGAAGCGAAAACAATGCCAACTAAACGCTTGTGTCCACTTGGTAAATGGCCACGCAGCAGCAGGAGCTGCCGGAGCAGCAGCTCAGCAATTTTACCAGCCGGAAAATGCGAAGGCAAACTTTGTGTGGTCATACTCGCAAAATTTGCGTGTTTGTCTGGCATTAATTTGCGCAAATATTTGCCATGAATTAAAAACAGTTTTTTCTCTATCTTCTGCGCCATCTCTTCGTCTTTCTCGCTCTCCCTCTCTCGCCATGCCTTTGCTTTCTCGAGCCGGGCAAATAATTAATTGAAAATATTTCAAGCGCAGCTGAAGTAGCAGCAATGGAGAAGCGCACATTTCAAGTGACATTTTGATGTCAATGCAAACGGAAAATCCATAAAAAAATATATGGAAAAAAAGCTACAAAGCAGCTGCAGCAGCGTAAACGGGTATACCCTTGTAGTTACCCTGTAAAAAATGTATTTAAAATGCTAACAAAATAGCTTAGCTTTTAGTTGGGCTCAAGCACACCGAAGTGCGCCTTCTGACATTACAGGGTATGCGACTAAAGCTGTAATTGTAGCTGAGAGCGTGGAATTTAAAAACGTACAGCGCCAGCAGGGCGAATGGCGAATGGAGATTAAAGAGGCTGGGGCGACGGTTCGGCATAAATTCAAGCGAATGACATCACTTGAGAGCAAACAGTTGTCGTTGTTGTTGTTGTTGTTGTTGTTGCTGTCTCTGCTATAATATTTGCCATATATTGGTGTCTGTTATTGTTATTTGTAGTTGTCGCTGTAGTTGTAGTTCATGTGCCATACGTGTTAGCGACGCTGACGTCGTCGCTGGCGCCTGCGCCACATACGCAAATTTATTTGCTCGCACAATTTAAAATGCAATAGACAGGGGAAGGAGAGGGCGGCGCGGGGAGCAGGCTACATTCACTCACAACGCATAGTCGGGTCCCCTGAGTACGTGTTTCGATTCAAAGTCAGGCCTAATGTGATTGATGCAGTCGAGATATTGCGTCGAGTGCGGGAAATTATGTCATGCTGCTCGGGGTGAAGGCGTTGGAGGTGGAGGATCCCATTCAGCCAGCCAGTCAGGTAGTCAGATAGTTGTTTTGCTTTGTTTCTGGAGCGGAAATGATTGATAAGTGAAGAAGGTGATGATGCATGCCTGCGATGACCCAAAAAACACAAAGCCAATGAGCTGATTTCTGGCAGGCAGTCGTGTTCCCAGAAATCGGGTTGGGCCCGTGAGTCAGTCAGAGCGGACAGCAGCTGGAAGCACTGCGAAGGTTGAGCTTCTTACTGTAAATATACCCCATTTGAGTTGTGGCTTCACTATGAGAGAAGCCAATAAGAAAGAGAAAGAGTGATGGCTGCAAAACGATAGCGATAGCATTCATTGTTGAAATTCATCGACTAAACTCATTAAACAACTTTTTCGAAAAAAAAAAACAAAAAAAAACTCAACTGGAAATTAATTTAAACTTGTGCAAACAAACAAAAAACTTTCGATTCCAGCTCGAATTCAATTAAAACTGCAGCCTCATGGCTTCAGTTTGTTTTCGCTGCGTATGCGGCGTATGCGTGATATTGCGCATACGACCCAAGGGCCGCCCCGCATCGCTATCTGATTGCGCTTGGCCATCGAGGCGCATGCCGAACTGTCAAAGGAGTGAACCTTCAGACAACGAACTGTCAACACTGACAACACCAACACCAACACCAACAACAACGGCAACGACAACGACAACGACAAGGGACAGAGTATTAACTAAATGACTTTCTCTTTTTGTGTTTTGTGTGTGCAACTTTTGTTGCAGGCAAAGCGAAGCCAGCACATTCAGCTGCTGCTGTGATACAGACAGACAGGGGCGTTAGGGGGCGGTACAGCCATGACATGGCTCCAGGCGCAATGAGATTATGTCGCCTTGATAGCAAGCAGGCAAAAACAGGCAGCCTAGAGGAGCAGCAGCAGCAGCAGCTGAGGCAGCAGCTCTGCCTGCCAAAGCCAAACGGCATATCAGATGCGTGCGTAGTACGTGCTGGGAGCTCCTCAGGTTGGGAGAAGCTCAAGTCGGGTCTGCAGACGTTGCTGCAGGTGTACCTGCCTGCCTGTCTGTGTGCTGTGAGTGTGTGCGAAAAACGTTTAGAGCTGCCAAAAGAAATGGAAACAGTTTTTCAGCTCAACTGCGCCCTGCAGCACAGTCCACAGTGCAGAAGTGACAGCTCTGAGAGAATCGCTTAGGAGAGCTCAGCAGCTGCCTGAAGAGAGGAAACGACATGGAAGGGGCATGCTGCAGCCACCTACCTAGCCACCTGCCTCCCTCCATTTGCAGGGCATTCACATAAAAGTTTCATTAGCTTTTGCAGTTTTTACCCACTGAATTTAGGTACAAAATGGCGTATTGGTTTTATTGTTTTGACATAGTTTTTTTTTAAGTTTTTAAAAATATTGTATTGAAAATATTAAACGGCTTCTGCAACTAAATGACTGTACGTGCTTACTTAACATTTTATATATTTAATAATTGAAGCTATCATAGCTGGAGTAGCTGAAAGGTATCCAACAGTCGAGTGCGCCAGACTGCAGCTTTCTTTCCTTGTTTTTTCCTGTGCTGTGCGAATGTCAGTTGAATTTTTGCTTTGGTTTCGGCTTGCTGGTCTCGATAAGCAAACGCTTGAAATCAATAAAATGCGCATAAATTAATTAAGAGCGGAAACACTGGCAGCAGATGGAACAGCAGCAATTATGCCACACTGACCGAATATTTATAAAGCTAAAGTTAATACTTTACGCACGCGATTGCCGACAGAAACCGCATACTGGAACTGAAACTGGAACTGAATTTATCGCGAAACCTTTTCCGGAATTTATGACGCATTTGAAACTTCAATTAACGCGGCTGCAACTTAATTAGCTATGCCGAAAACGGGTTAATTTCTATTCCTCCGTAAAAAAAAAAAAAAACGAAAAACCAAAAACTAAATTAAGCTACGGTGTTTTTTCTTATCGGGCTTGGGATTTGTTTTGATTTCGCTGCGACTCCAGCGGCTCGGCTTGACTCTTGGCGCTCTAAGAATAATGTCGGCGATTTGTTTGGCACTTAACCAGTTTGCCGGCTTAGACAAATTCGAAAACAAATCACCCAGCAGAGTTTTCGAAGATTTATGAGGCAGCTGTTCGCATTGAACCCGACCCGAGAGCGCGCCCAGAGGTTACGGCCAGAAGATGCTGCGGCGAGCGTTCAACTTTTCGCTTTCAATTGATTGCCTGACTGATTGATTGACTGCTGCCTCTCTGCGAGTGCGTGCGAGTGTGCGTTTGTGTGTGTGTGTCTATGTGTCTATGTGTGCTGCTGGTGTGGGTGGTTATCTCAATTAAGAAAACACTCAGCGAGCTTCCTAATTTCGTTGAGTGCTGATTGAATGATCTCTCGCAGCGCTTGTTTACATTCATTCATCTCGTTCGCTGTAAATTCGTAAATTAATAACCATTTCCGAGCATATTTCATTCCATTATGAAGTTATCAATGTTTATTTCTGGCAATTTATTTATGAGTTCCATGAATTCGCATCAATTTTTAAGTCGCTTTCAAGGTTCGTATTCAAATGCCCATCAAGTTAGTTTCGATTCAGACACGCCCACAGCACATTTATCAGCCATAAAGAACACTCGGATCTGCGTTTTATACCGACTTTAAATTCGACCTTAAATCGCATGTTCTCGAGGCTGTAAAAAGAAAAGGGCTTATGGTCCCAGATTGTGAGCACAAGGCGCATAACATTTATATACCCTGTAGAAGAAGGGTATGAGGTATATTAAACTTGCAGATAATTTTGAACAGCTTTCAGCTGCTTTATTTACTTGAGTTCAGCTGCAGATTGTGAGTATGGCATTGGCATACCCTGTAAAAGAATTATTCTACTTGTTATTTAATTTGCTTTGTTATCATGCGAGGTATCTTAAAGCTCAACAGCTGTTCTTCCTCTTGTTTCTGTCCTAAGCCTTTGGGCTTGCTGATTGATTTGATTCGTGCGAGTTTTTGTCATTCACTGATGCCATTTTACGATTTCGCTTCGCCGGAACTTGTTGAGTTTTTCAGAAAATCAAATTAAAAACACATTTCGGCCGGGGACCGAACCGCAGAGAAGGGAAACACTCGAGGTGATTTCATCGCGTTGCATGTCCCCGATGCCTGTGCCCCGATAAATGCGGCGATGCTGTAATAATAATCCACCATCAAACCGGCTATCTGTGTGTCTGTCTGCCTGTCTGCCTGTCTGCCCGACACACCCGACAAGTTCAAGATCAAGGTCAGCCCCTGCTCAACTCCCCGTCTGTCCGTCGATTAGGCAGATTGATATCTCTGAATTGTCATCGAATGCCATTTGAATGTTGTCTCTCCCACATCGAACTGCACTCAAAGGCGGCCATAAATCACTCAAAACTGTCGCCCACTGGCGGCAGCGGCTGCTGTGTGAGTGTGAGTGGATTTACGAGTGTTTGTGGGTGTTGACTGTATTCAAACAAATGTCAAGTTGTAATATGCAGCGCCACGAAGGCCTAGCTGGGTCTGGGTCTAGCGTGCACACAAACCGTAACGGCTGCAAAGCAATAGCACACAGAGACAGGCAGGCAGACGGAGCGACAGACAAACAGACAGCCAGTTCAACAGACTGACAGACAGACAGACAGACAGCAATTACTACAGCGACACATTGCCAATGTCAGGCCGACTTCTCCGTCGTCATCGTTGAGGAATTTGTCGCCGACTGTGCCACCTCAGCTGTGTCGACTGTGACTCCGAGCTGCCCAGTTGCCAAAAGCCACAGCACATACGCACACACACACACACGCATTGTCGCAACAGTAGCGACAACAGCCGCTGTGTCTGCCAAAGCCGTCAAGCGAGTTGAGGCCTAAGACGACTGTGCCAGTCGGCGGCACTTTTAATTTGTGTGCTCGCTATTCGCAGGCATGAATTACCTGAAAATGAGAGAAAAAAGCATATAAAAATTATATATGATTAACAGTGGAAATGAGGCGTTGCACGTTCCCAATTGAAATGGCCAGAGGCCGACGGCTGCGTGCCTCTGCCTGTGGCCACACGCTTCGAGCAAATGGCTCGAATGGCTCAATTATGTGACACAATCACAGTGCAAGAAAATAGAGAATGAAAATAACAGCGAGAGATAGAGATAATTAAAGAGCAGCAAGAACGAGACAGAGAGAGAGAGAGAGAGAGGGGGAAGTTGTTGACAAAACGCTTATTATGCTGGGCCTTGGAATGTGGACATTTCGCGGAAATACATTTATAATGAGGGCGTGTCTTCCTATTTGTATTAGAACAATAGGTAATTGTCTATAGCTAAATTTTCAGGTGCCAGCTAGCATAATATTTGCACAATTATAGAGAGTTCAGTGCTTCAGTCAATTAATAATGACTAAAACGTAGTGATTAACCGATTGAATTTTAGTCGCCGCCTGAAAGTATGCAGCAAAAAATTACTAATGATGCTTATAAGTTTTGTCTAACTACAATCAACAAAACTAACATAAACATTAGGAAATATTACTAAATATAATTGCCAATTACTTTTGGGCACTAGTTTAACTAGCACTTAATGATTATTTACTGCAATTCATTTATAGGCCACAAAAACAGCTTAACTACAGACAGCTAAGCCTACTCTTAATTAAAAGCCAACTTTTCGTAGCCAATAACATAAATTATCTAGATTAAGTGCTGGCAATTTAATACAGAATCTTGAAACTAAATAACCAATTGGCGGGCTACGCCCAATGGGCCAAGGTAAATTACAACACAGAAAACGACAGCAAAATTGTAAATAGAATGGAATAACAACAATGGCAACGGTAGCCAATTCACAGAGGTGTTAAGTGGTAATCCACACAAACACACACACACACACGCACACACTGTCAGTCAGACGACGACGACTCAAGTGCGCTGTTGACCAAGAGCCGGAGCAGTTGCCAGAGCATGCTGGCCAGTTAAACGAGCGTCAAATTTGTCTGTGAATGAAGCGTTAATAAATCAAATAAATCTGCTCAGGAATTTAACGCTGGCGTGGGCATCGTCGGACACCTCATTTATCAGCGGAAATACTTGTTAGACGCTTATTTGTGCGATTCTTTTTTTTTTTTTTTGCATAAAATCAACAGAAAATCCCCAAATATTTACGAGCTTATTTAAATTACGACGGGTTAAGAGTTCAGCGAGCTAACAAATCTACAACGATTATTTCCCCTTTCAGGAAAGCAAACTGAGTGCCCCACAACAAGAACAACAGCAGCGACAGCAACAACTACAACTACAAGGGGAGCAGTAAGCATCGCAGGAAGCAGAAATTCTTGAGCGATCAACATGAGCAGCCGCCGCAGCCGAATGATGTTCAGCTGCCTAGTAATTAGCTTAGGTTTATGTGAGTAAATTGCGCATACGCCGCGTTGTGCAACCCAGAATTAATCCCCCTGCTCATTATGCGTAGTGGCACACACCAGCCAAGCGCAATTGCATCACAGCGTTTCCAGCGCCGGTGTCAGCTTTGGCAATGGACCCGTGCCGCAACCAGACGATGGAGCAGCTGCAGCAGCAACTGGCGCGCCCACCAGGACGCACACGCGCCGCATGTACGCCATGTGCCCGCCGCAGTTCCAGCGCGTCGGCACCGACTGCTACTCGCTGGTGCCGCAGCGCAGCAACTGGCTGGAGGCGCACTTCTTCTGCAAGGACAAGAATGCCAATCTGGCCGAGCCCACAAGGCAGGCGGATCGCAAGCTGAAGACCTTCCTGCAGCGACAGGACAACCTGGCAGGCGGTGAGTAAATCAATGAGCTTAAGTACTCAATGCGTAGACTACATTAACTGAGGCAATCGAACAGAGCACGACCCCATCTGGATTGGCGCCATGTACGACTATAACAACAAGTTCTGGCAGTGGCACAGCAGCGGTCGCAATTTGACCTACGATGCGTTCAGCCTGACGGACCAAACGTAAGCTATTTGCACAGTTCTTATGCAGTTTATATATGTGTGGGCTCTTTAATGTTAAAGCAACAATTTTAGCTATGTGCAACTTATTTCCAACAGCAATCCATTGAAGGACAATTGCGCCGTCTACGATCCAAGTCTGAACTATCGCTGGTCCGCTCGATCCTGTCCCGACAAGCTGCGCTTCATTTGCCAGCACAAGATGCCCAAAGTCAGCGAGGCGAATCGCTTCAAGATCTACAATCGCTGGAATGTCACCTATCCCAATTCGTTGGCCAATGAAGTTGTGCTGGAGATAATCGATGGACCACGCTCACCCAAGGATCGCAGGTACATTGAAATAGCTTAACGCAACGAAAAACAACGAGCTGCAGGCGAACAGAGAGAGATTTATTAGCTCGGTAATCGTCATGGTCTTCGAAGCATACTTTAGGTAGTGGCAGCCGCTGCCTTGGGACTGCCAGCTGGCGCCTCCTCTGCCTCCTTCTTGCTGGCATCCTCTGCGGCCAGATACTCGTCCCATTTGGAAAGTCGCTCCTGCGCCTCAGCAGCTGATTCGTCGATTCTGCGGCATTAATATAGTAAATTATATTCATAAAATAGCATACACTTTGCTTGCGACTCACTTGTATTTGGTTTTTCCATCCCAGTGCTCGGCACTGAGCTGGCGCTGACCAAAGTAGCGACCCTGCATCATTTGTATGACAACATCTGCCTCCTCCGGTGTGGACATATTGATCTGAGCTACGCCCTCAGGATGCCGCTGCAATCAAGTCACGATTATAATTATAATTATAATTTCCATGGTAGACCCATTCCAACTCACATCGTAGATGACAACTTTGCGCACTATGCCGCACTTGCCGCACTCCTCGCGCAAATTGTTCTGATACTCCAAGATGAGTTCCACTTCCTTCTCGAACAGCTCCGGCGTGAAGAGATTTTTAATAATGACGGTCTTCTCGTTCTTTGAGCGCTCTCCGCGCATCTTATCCGGTCGCCAGTCGAACAATCTGCAAGTGTATAGATAGTTTTAAATAGTCTCAAAGAGAGAGAAGTCTTTCATTCACATACTTCTCTTTGATTTTCTGCAACTTCTCCTTGTCTTTCTTTTTGCGCTTGGGCTTCAGCGCCGGATTGTATTCGCCGCGCATCTGGAACTGAGCGCGCTGCACGCGTATCTTCTTGCCACGGAAGTTATACTCATCCAGTATCTCCAGTGCCAAGTTGACAGATTCCACCTGCATATTTTAATATTAATTACTTTATGCGAGACTTGAAATAAAGCTTAACTGTCTTATAGGATGCTATTGATTGAGCTTTACAGTACAGTACAGTATATCGATCTGAAAGTAATTCGTGTGATTTGCTTGCAGATACCACCGCCGTGTCAAGGCTGAGGGCAGCGACGAGGAGATGATCATTCCTATGCGCAACAGAGGCAATCGCTATCGCAATCACCAACGTCAACACCAGCAGCATCCGCAGCAGTCGGCGCATCCCAATGACATCAACTATCAGCAGCCCCGTCAGCGACCGCAGCAGCGACCGCAGCAGCGTCCTCGCAACCGTCAACGCTTGAGCACCACAACAACTCCAGTGCCGGCTCTGCTGATGCAGAACAATAACAACAATGAGGCGACACCCACTGTGGCTGGACAGCCGCACACATCGACGACTCCGCAGCAGATGACGGCCTACGATCGCAAACTGCAGCGTCAGCGCGAGAAGGAGCTGCGCCGAAAACTGCGTCGGCAGGAGCGCATGCGCCTGCGCAAGGAGCGCCGCCGACAGGAGCAGCTAAACAAGAGGAAGATCGAGCAGCAGCAGCGGGAGGAGCAGGCGAAACGGCAGCGGGAGGAGCAGCAGAAGCTGGAGAAACATCGCCAGGAGCAGGAAACGGAGGCACCCCAGCAGCACGAGCCCCAGAGCGAACCAGAGGCACTGCGTCAGCGGCAACATGAGGAGCAACAGCGCATGGAGCACGAGCAGCGCGAACAACAGGAGAAGCAGCGCAAGGAGGAAAAGGAACGCGAACTGCAGCGACAGAAGGACAAAGAAGCTGAAGAGGCACTGCGTCAACGGACTGCCGACGACGAAGCTGAGCGCATACGTCAAGAGCGTCTGAGGAAACACCACGAACTGGAGGCCGAGAAGCAACGCGCTCGCGAGGAGTTCCTGCGCAAACAGAAGGTGGAGCAAGAGGAGTCCGATCGACGCTACGCCGAGCAGCGCCTGGCCGAAGAGAAGCGCCTGCGTGAGGAGTACGAGCAGCGATTGCAGCAGACCAAGTCGGAGCAGGAGAGAAGACTGCAAGAGCTGCAGGAGGAGAAGCGACGCGAAGAACAGGCCATTCAGGAGAAACTGGAGCAGCAAGAGCGCGACCGCCTGGAG
This sequence comes from Zaprionus bogoriensis, assembly GCA_035046045.1. NCBI lineage: Eukaryota > Metazoa > Arthropoda > Insecta > Diptera > Drosophilidae > Zaprionus > Zaprionus bogoriensis. Next base: position 1,080,685 of record JAWNOI010000192.1, on the reverse strand, counting down.
CAGATACGTCGCGAGCAGGAGGAAGAGGAGAGGCGGCTGGAGTTAAAGCGTCTCGAGGATAAGCGCAACTTCGAGCAGCAGGAACTGAAACGATACCACGAGGAAAACGAGCGCAAGGAGGCGGCGCAGCGTCAACGCGAGAGAGAGATCGCAGCGCAAAAGGCGGAGGCCAAGAAGCTGGAGGAAGAGGAGCAGCAGCTGAAACAGGCGCTGGCCGAGGAAGAGGAGGCGCGCCAACATGAACTGAAGCAGAAATTGGCGCAGGCCGATCTGGAGCAAGCGCGTCTAATCGAGGCAGAGAAGGCCGCCGCAAATGCCAAGAAGAATCAACTGGAAGAGAAGTACAAGGAAGCCAAGGAGATCGCCGACGCCAAGGTGGCAGCCAACCTCGAGGAGAAGCGTCGCCAGTACAGCACGCGCATCGCCCGCCTCAGTCCCGAGGAGCAGCGCCAGTTCGCCGAGATGCGCAAGATGCGCAAGCTGATGCGCGAGAAGGCGCAGAAGGCGCAGGAGCAGAAGCGGCTCAAGCGGATACAGGAGGCCATCAGGCAGAACGATATGCAGTAAATCGCACACTATCGAACGGACACACACACACACAGACACACACAGACACACACTCACGCAGAGGCACTCACTCAGTACGCACACTAAGGCAATACGAGAAACAGATACGAAACATATCGTGTGAACATTTTTGGGAGCAAATGTGTTTGCATTTCTTTCTATTGTTCGTCTTGTTTTATTCGACGCAGATGCCAAGTATTATTTACAGTAAAAGAAGAGCAAGGAAACCACAACAACAACAAGCACAACAATAGCACTTGCAGTCGCAATAGTCGTGCACTTTTTGAAAATATTCGAAGCGAGAAATATTTCCAGGCAAAGTTCTTTCGACTCGAGCTCGAGCTCTATATGAAGTACTCGTAATGTACAGCTACTCTATACATATAATATATGATACGATATATGGTTATTCTATAGGCCTAGCATATAGACACACACACACACACATTTACACACACACACCCACACTCGCACAGCAGCGTACGAGCGCAGTGTTTCCTTAATAACCAAAATAGCAATTAGCAAAAGCATTTTAAGTGAATAAAACGAAGATAGAGGAGAATGAGTAGAAAGAAAGAAGCAAAGAATAATAAAGTAAACGAAAAGCACAATGTCAACACATTTTTTCAACAATTACCGAGCACAAGAGCAGAATACACTGAGCAAATTCGTAGAGCGTAAACGAAAAGTAATTATGTTTGTTAATCCTAAGTGAGTCGCATTACCCAAGCCTACGCCCTACACCCTAGAGAACAACCCTCGCCCCCTCTGCCAGCCTGGTGTGTCCCTACGCCTCCAACCACTCCATTAGATTCTTATTCTATTGGCCAGGAAGCAATAATTTGTAAGCATATAAAATCGTCAACTTTTGATATAACAATTATCTATCATAAATAGAGAACTACATATACATACATATATCTATCTGTAACATGCCTGAAAGATAATTAACCCCTTGCAAAGGTTAAGCGAAACTATTGTACTAACTAATTAGGTTATATATATTTTGTATATTTAATAATTATTGTATGTTTAAATGTAAATTTATTGTATTTTTTAATATGTACCTCAAATAAAATCTTAAACGATAAACATCAAGAAAAAGAGAACTACCTAAGCAAACACTCGCCTCGTCTGTCTCCCCCACGTTTCACTCCTTAAACTGTATTCTGTTAATAATTCCTATTATCGGAGAACAACAATGTGAACGATGTGAAAAGCAATTTTGTGTAGCCAAGTAAAACGCATTTTAAATAACTAACCAATTTTAAAACACACATATATATATATATATATACATTATTATCCGAAATAGTCAGCAGACCTAAGGTGTATGGTCGAGCAAGAGAGAACTAAGAGTAAAGCACACAGAAAATCTGCACATTACGCGCATCAAATATCATAAAGTGAATATTAATATAATACCACATAATAATATATATAATAATAATATTGCCGCAAGCAGAGTTAATTTAGTTAAAGTAACCAATAAAATTTTAAACAAAACACTGAGAAAAACGAAGTGAAATTTCTATTGAGTTGGAAGCAGTGAAACAGTATTGATATCTGAGGAAAGCAAGCTAAGAACTCCTAGACTCACCTTTATATAGTCGCACAATCCATCGCCTTTGATCTGGCCATTCGGCTCGGTGTACAGTTTCAGCTTGTACTTCTGCGTCTGCGGATCTCGCATGACCAAGCCGCATTTGCCCATCAGCTCGGCGAACTCCTCCAGGGTTATGTCCAATGGCAAATTGGAGACGTAAACCTTGGTGTTCTGTGCGGGATCCATTTCAAACCATTCTGCAAAGTCAGGCAGGAAATTGTTAGTTAGGAACTAATTAAAAATACGACCTACTTACTAGCTGGTTCCTGCGCCTTGCGCTTGCCGGCCGCTCCAGTCGCTGCTGGTCCAGTTCCTGCTCCCGCTGCTGCAGGCGTATTCATGGCGGCCTGCGCCTCGGCTGTCATGCGCTTCAGTTCCTCCTCCTTGCGTTTGGCCTCGGCCGCCTCCCGCTCGGCCTTCTCGCGCTCCCCCGCGCTAGTGTTATCAATGAATCCGTAGTTCATCTGATAACGCGCCATGAAATCATCATCGATTTTGGGAAACCATGCAGATTTAGCAGCATCCCAGAAGAAGACCGCACCATCCTTGTCGGTGTAGGTGCGATCTCCATTCTCGTCCACGCCATAGACCACGTCCTGACTGGGTGCTGTCGGCGCCGCCTTCGCTTCCTGCTTCTGCTGTTTGGGCAACCACTTCTGCTGCTCCGCATCCCATTTATAGTGCTCCGTTTCGGTATGTGGGGCAGTCTGCTGTTTGGGCAGCCACTGCTGCGTCTCCTGACACCATTTGTAGTGTTCGTTCTCGTAGAGGTTGCCCGCACTCTCCGCCTCGTCGGCGCTCAGTGGCTGCCAGTTGTTTTGCGTGCTGCACCATTTGTACTTCTGCTTTGTGCTCGGATCCGTGTAGATGGCTCCGCCATCGGCCGCATAGCTCACATGCTGTTCGTAGTCCGCAAAGTCCTGCTGCGCAGGCTGTTCGCCTGCCACCTGCTCCTTTTCCTGCTTCGTTTCCTTCTCCTGCTGCTTGCCCTCTACGCTCTCTGGCTCTATGTCTTGCACCTTCTCCTGTTCCTTCTCCTGCTCCTTCTCTTGCGCCTTCTCCTGCTCCTGCTCCTGTTCCTTCTCCTGCTCCTTCTCCTGTTCACTCACATTTTCAATTTCACCTTCAGCTTTTCCGATTTTACTTTCGCTTTCAGCCTCACCAGGTTGTTCTTCTGTGTGCGCCTCGCTGCTGGAGATGGCCGCATTTTTCTGGGAAATACTTTCGTCTGCTCCAGCTCCTGCTGTTCCTTCTATTCCTCCAGCGAGCTGTTTCCCCTGCTCTAATTGGCTTTCGCTTTTCTCGCTTTCCTCGCTCATTGTGTGTCCGGGGCTTTGGCTTCTGTAATTATAGCGTAACGCAGAAAAGTAGACTACGTTTTAGTTCTTTGCAGCTAATTTCCAGCTAATTTCATATTTTGCCGAATTTCCTGCCCATCTAATCACAAAGGCCACGCGAAATGGCGAAATAAATTGGAGAAACGTGCTCATGACGTTGCTCCTGACATTGTGGACCTTTCGGGGAATTGTGGCTAGCGAAAACAAAAACAGAAAAATACTTCTAGCACACCTGGTCGACATTCCAGCACAGCTTTTGCTTTGGTTTCTGTAAACAGAAAATGATTGCCAACCGCCGGTGCGACGGCGGGTCAAGCCGAGGGTTAACCAAAGGCGGAGCAAAATGCAAACGAAATGAAAAGCGCACGAAACTCCCCCCAAAAAAAAAGGAAAAAGAAGTCCGCAAAAAGGCGAACGAATCGCGCGTTTAATGGCTCAAGCGAAAGTCAAAACAACGGAGTTTTACGACTTGGAACTTCAAGATACTGCCTAAGTTACAAAAAATTTTAATAAATATATTTTATATATTTATATATTTCTCAGTTTTTAAAAATAAATATTTTGTAAATTTTCCTCAATAATTTCCAAATTTGAATCATTAATTTGTACGTATGTAACCTACCCAAGGTATAGAATAATAATGAAATGAGGCTCAAAATTCCCCGATTCCTACCATCAAGTACACCCCTTTTCATTACTCTCTTTCTGCAGCTACAGGGTATAAGCACCACTTGACAGCAGCTGTTGAAGGTCAAGCAAACAAATCTATTTATTTTCGAGCTGGCAGCTTACCCCAAGGACTTTCCATTTGCCACCTCTGGAATCGATTGAACCCGCGCGACGAGCAAGTTCAATCAACCGGTCAAAAGCCGCAGCAGTTGGGGAACGGGTGACAACTCGACTTGGTTTCCGTTTACCCACCAAAAAAAAAAAAAAAGAAGGGAAAACAAAAACTGCCGATTGATTTGTAAAGCCACTCGCTGAGACTTGAGAGCTGCCACAGCTGTAGTGTCCCCAAGGGGGCTTTTACGTCAGCAACTGAAGACGTTCGATCGGGTTCAATGTACTCCTGCGGCTGGTAATTATAACAATTTGATGTTGCCTGCATTTCCCGGGTTTATTATTGGGCTCCTCTTTGGGATCCACTAAAAATACGAGAATACGTGAATACGTGAAGTACATGAAAGTGTCGACCTACGTGGAAGAGTTCAACGTAACTCGCGACGCTTTGGCAAATTTGCATTCGCACAAGATATGCCCCCAGAGAGGCCCGAGCAACAACAGCAACTGGCACATTGGCCGACACTCGGCACACATATCGAACCTGGCGGCACCCCCTCATCCTCCAGCCAATGCAGCGAGCTGCAGAGCAATAGCGAACAAGCGGAAGAGACTGGGGGAAGGCAAAGTCGTTGGACGATACTCATAAATTACACAGACAGGCCGTCGAGTGTACTATATATAGTCGTTATAGTTGTTATACATATTCGTATTCGCGCTTGTTCTACGTGCAATTGCAGGCAGGCTGCCCCTTCGTGTTCCACTGCAGGCCCGAACAAAATGTGGGCGCAACCGTCATATGATATAGTAGCTGACTACTAAGTTTTCCCATTGGATGTAGATCATAAGCACAGCAAAGAGATATAAGGTATGTGTGCCGAGTTATTTATAGAAGGCAAACTATGACTTGAAAATATAGCAAATATTGTCAGCGATCTGGTTAGACTTTTTTTGCTAAAGAGGTAAATAATGTTTCTTTTTTTTAAGTGAGAAGACTGATCGTAGTTAAGCAAATAAGATAGCAGAGTATATACCATAAAATGCATTAAGTAGAGTAATGAAATACAAAGCATGTGTATTCATTTAAGCCTTAAAATACAGCTAATATTGGCAGAGCTCTAAAGTAGAATTTTTGTTTAAAATTTAGATAATGTTTCTATCGTTTCTATTGAGAAATTTATCATTATTTAATTCTATGAATTTCTCTAAATTCACTGTCCCCATTTGTATATTTTATTTTATCTCTATCTCTATGAACTTTGCAGCTCTAAATATATTTCTTTGTTTATATATTTGTTTTACAGATACATAAATTTATATATCTCGATCTACCTCTAAACAAAGGATTGAGACCTACCGCCCACCTAAAACTGCTGATTAATGTATTGATAAATATTTCTCTTTAATCCGTTTGCTTATTTATAGAAACTTTAATGAGGCCCGCCAGCTGCTCTGGCTGCTTTGCAATCCGAGCACTGCCTGGCAAATTGCTCTGACATTTGCAACTGGCCGGGGTCAATTCGCCGAACGACGCACAATAATTGCATAAGAGTCGAATTCAATATTCTCGAATGGCGCAAGAAATCAATTAATTGGCGCAAATTGTCTGCGAAAGTGCAAGTGTGAGTGAGAGTTTAGTTCAGCCGCGACTTCGAGTTGGCCAATTAATCACTTGGTCAGGCGCCTTAAAGGCCATAAAAAATACAGTTAGCAGTAGCTACTTCCTCTCCCCCTCTGTGTGTTGCTTTGGCTTGTTTGCATACAGCGCAAACGAATTAATTAGATTTTACTGCAAAAGTCGGCGAAATTCCAGCAATTGTGCTGGCAAAATAGAGAAAACATTGCCTACTTTGGTTATGCAAATGTCAACAGGTCACGGGGCGTGGCGGCCGACAGCCCTACATATGTACATATATACATATATATTTAATGTTATTTTTAACATTTCTGCCGAAGATTTGCACACATTACTCACAAATGCCATTAATACCCGCGCACAGCACAGGTTTGAGGCCATAGCCCAAAAAGCAAAGAAGCAAAAAACCAGCTCGACCTGCTCTCACTCTCAGTCTCTGCGGAATAACGGAATAACTTAACTTACGATTGTACTACGGCCAGAGTAGGGTGACTCACTGCTCGGGGGACCCGAAAACGGGGTCTAATGAGGCAAGTAGCGGCGACTAGAGCAACTAAACTAGCAACTAAGTGCCGCCCAAGCAACCAGGCGAGCAGGCGGGCAGCGCGCACACACAACACAATTTCATAGCATATTTATGGGGGCAAGCGCTAGGCCAAAGGGTGTGGGAGCTAGCAAGTGTATGGCTATATATCGCATATGTATGTGTGCGCTAGTCCTGGCTAGAAGCGGGCAGCCCTCCAGCTAGCTTGACCAGTTCGCGCTGAAACGTTCGACTGACCACAAGTGCCGATTGGGCTTCGGACTGAGCACACATTAAAGTTCTATTGCCGACGATATCAGGGAACTGCGAGCTCGCAATTTCCAAATGGCATTATTGTGTTCGAGTACATATGTACAGTGCGTTATATAGTATTTCGACTCCTACGCCTGGTGATACAAATTTTAAATGAGTTTCCGTTTCCCGTGCGGCCGGCGAAATATGCAAATGCTTAATGCCAAAATCGATAAAACTAACAAAGAAATTTAAATAAATAAACCAGAAAACAACAACAATCACACATATACCAAAAGCTTTATATATAACTCGTACTATAGACGATGGATATACCCAGCAGCGGTGCCATATTCACGCTGGGCAAGTCCCATTTGGCGGAGAATACGCAAAGCTATTTCTATATCAAAAACGATCCGGTCAAACGCCTGATATCCGGCCCCCACCAGAGTGCGGTTATATGCGGTAAATGGCGAAAAACACAAGTGACCCCATTTCTCGAACAGCGGACAACGGACAACAGACAACGGACAGCGGGTTAACAGGCCAACAAGCTCTGACAGTTCAGCTAACAGTTAAACAGACAGGCATGCAGGCAGACAGGCAGACAGATAGAAAGGCAGGCGGCTAGAGGGGCAGACTGATAGCAGACAAATAGGCGAACAGACAGACGAATAGGCAGACATGCAGACAGAGAGATAGACGGACAGACAAAGAAGAAGAACGACAGACTGGCTACGACAGACAGATCTCTATCAGGCAAACAGAGAGAAAACAGGTAGACAAAGACAGGCAAAAGGAGAGGCAAGAAGACAAGAAGGCTAGAAGACATACTCTTGGCAAGACGAACAAACAGGCGGACAGACAGAGAGACAAACAGACAGGCTTGTGACCAGAGAGACAGACAGACAAAGGATAGACAGACAGACGTAGAGGCCAGCAGACGGACAGACAGTGGGGCAACCCGGTTTGTAGGCGGCTAGAAAAACATACTGATTGCGAGACGAACAAACAGATGAACAGACAGAGAGATAAAGAGACAAACAGACAGGCTAGTGTCCAGAGAGACAGACAGACAAAGGATAGACAGACAGACGACAAGATTAGCAGACAGACAGACAGACGGACAGCCAAAGAGGCAAACAGGCGGCTAGACGTATAAGCTGATAGAGAGGAAGCCAAACAGAGAGAAAGACAGCTACATACAGCCCGACAGACAGGCACACACTGCTCGTCTGCCTCTCACTCTAGCCCGCAGCACCTACTGCATATTTCAATGTTGTCAAATGGTCAAGCGACTACGACGACGTCCATGCCGCCTTGCTGCTTGTCTTGTGTAGTGTCTGTGGTCCCGACAAGTTGCATGTTGCCTGCAATTTTCTTTAAATAATAATCACGCAGCGCACTTTCACTATCGTGTTAACCCAACCGCTCACAAGGGTCGCTCCAGAGCCCAGACTAGGCGATCAATTACCAATAATGAGGCAATCCGCGTGGAATTTACTGCAGGAATGTCCTGGGACAACGTAACGTACTTCTTCTGCGCCTTACATAACCGACTCAAGTCGTAGCCAAGAACAGGTTCTCTTAAAAACGCTGACCAGGCGCACTTCAAATCACAGCAAATTGGCTTTCAAATACAATCCAATGAGGTCAGCCGGGGTGTTACCTAAAAATATGGGACACACTCACGAAGCGGCTGAAAGAGTGGGTAAACAGGGGGGGAAATAAACAGAGAACCGAATCAGAAACCCTGGTTGTATCCCTCCCCTGATGCCGACGCGAGCGCGTCGTAATTGAAACGTAAAGCGGGTCAGGTGAAAACAGTTGAAGGTAGTTTTGGACAGTTGTACGATTTGGGGATTGACAGAGCGCCCCCAACACACTCATACCAATGCAGCAGAGCTACACACAGACACGCACACAATCAATAAAAGTCACAAGTTGTAGAAAACAAAAGCAACAGTCGTGAAATTCGGTAAAGTTAATGTCAAAACGTTCTTATCAATTACAGAATCAGGACGTCTTTTCGTTTGGGGCGAGAACCACTACGGCCAGTTGGGCATTGGCGGGCATGGCAACAAAAGCAGCAACAACAACAACAACAACAACAGCGGCAGCAACAACAACAATGGGGATATTGTCAGCAAACCGACGTGCGTTAAATCGCTTAAAACTCTGGGGCTAAAAATAAGCGATGCCGCTTTCGGCAACAATTGGGCCGTCTTCATGACCCGTAAGTATTGAGATAAGACCGAGGATTTCACGTTAATTAAACTAGGTGAAGTTAAGAAATGGAGAAAGCTACAGTCCAGTGCACTCGGCTTGCTTTTCCCCTCTCAATAAAATCTGTAACCATCAATGACATTCGGATAGTTTGAAGTTATTACTATCCTTCTTCGGTTCTCACTCTACTACTTTTACTTCTAATTGTAGCTCTGTCTTCTCTATATTCTCTTGCTTCACTTTACTCACTCTTCCATCTCTCTATCGAGCAGTTTCCAATGAAATATTCTTCACGGGTCGCAACATATTCCCGGTGGACACGCATGTGGCGCAGCACTTCATCGACGCGATGGTGGAGCAGCAGCCTTGTGCCATCATCAGAAAGCCCTTCCGACTGGAGGAATTCGATGATTATCTATCCAAGAACGAGGAGACGGACAACTTTCTGGCCGTGCAGGCGGGCAACGAGCACTTTGTCGTGCTGACTAGTAAGTGAACCGCACACCTTTGCAGATCTCTACAGTCTACAACTAAGTTTCTTCCTCACAGCCAAGGGTCGCCTGATTGGCTGCGGTTCGAATGAGAAGCAACAGCTGGGCGACCTGGAGATGGACTACGATGGGCATCCCGTGGAGATCTGTCTTGACGCTGCGGTGCAGCAATTTGCCTGTGGGCCGGAATCTACGCTCGTGCTGACAGCGAGTGGGAATCTGTTTCTCACGGGTCGCCTCAACGAGTTCGTGTTCCCCAAGTTCACGGAGCTGCAGAAGAACCTCTCGCCCACGGAGCAGATCATCTTCATGCACATCTCCAAGGCCAGCGAGATCTTCATAGTGACCAACGTGGGTAACATCTATCGCAGCTACGAATCGCTGCGCAACAAGAGCCTCGTCTTTCAGCGTTTCTACGACTACGACAGCGAGGAGAACGGTCCGATCTGGAAGCTGCTCAAGGGCTTCTCCTTCTATGCGGTGCTCAGCAAGGCCAACAAGTTCTTCACCACCTTTTCGGAGAGCGGGCATCACCTGAAGACCTTTCGCGAGATCTCCAAGTTCAAGAATCTGCGTCTGCTCGACATTGCCGTCGGGGAGCAGCACATTCTGGTGCAGGGTTTGCCGCGATCCTCAACGCTTTCGGCCACGGTGGGAGGCGCGGGAGCAGAAACCCACAATTATATGAGTCGCAGCTTTGTGTTGCAGCCGAAGGATCTGAATGCCAATACGGACGCGCGCAGCACCAGCGGCAGAAGTCTCACCAAGCAGCAGGCAATGAGAGAACCCGACACGGACACGGAGCAGGGATTCAGTGCGATGGGCGCCAGTGTGGCGGCTATGGGTGCAGGCGTGGCCACGCTTGAAGCAGTCAAGCATATGTCAAACGACTTGGAACTCGAAGCTGAGCAGGCGAACACGAAGAGCGAAGTAGGGGCACAGGAAGCGGAAGCGGTAAAAGAGGTGAACGGCAACGAAGTGGCGCCACCGCCTATGGAAAATTCGGAAAAAATGAAACCGGAAGCGGAAGAACAGCACGTCACACAAGCCGAAGCCAAGCAAAGCGAAGAGATACCCCAGGAACTGGTGAAGGAAAAAGCAAGCGTGCCGGAGCAGGCGGCACCCTCAGCTCCCATGGAGAGTCCCATTAAAGAGAGCACAACGGAGTCCATATCAAAGCTACCAAGTCCGCCTGCACACACTCCGTCACCTCAGAAATCACCCACAGCATCGTCGACCCAGGAGAAACCTCCCTCGCTGAGCAGCCAGGAGAGGAGTATTTCTATGAACAGCCAGGAGAAGTTGCCTTCGCAGAGCAGCCGAGAAAGGGTGCCGTCGTCTCAAAGCAATCAGGAAAAGTCCCCATCCCCGAGCAGCCCGGAGAAGTCTATCTCTGTGAATAGTCAGGAGAAGCCTCCCTCTCCGAGCAGCCCGGAGAAGCCGCCCTCGCTGAGCAGCCAGGAGAAGCTGCCCTCTCTGCGCGCGCACACGCCATATCCGGAGAGCAGCAATGCGAGCACACCGCAAACGATCAAGAAGACGCCCATACGCAACTTCTCCTACGAGGCGGCCATGCACCACGATCAGATCGAGCAAACCTCACCCGAACTTGTGGACAGTCTGGACACGGTCGAGGAGAATCCACTGGCTGAGAGCGTGCATCCGACAAGCATACAGATATCCACGCCGACGCCGCCAACCGAAGAGGACGAGCAGCTGGCCGTGGAGATAACCACAACAGCAGACGCGCAGGACAGCAGCAAGGTGATCAACGAGATTCGCTTCATCAACAACGGAGTCGATGTGACGGCCAAGGTGGAGGAGCAGATGCCTGATACACCGCTGGCCGAGTCCGTGGAGGATGTGGAGTCGGAGAGTGAGCAAATGCTGGATGAGCTCGAGCAGCATGTGGACAAAGTGGTGTCAGAGCAAACGGCAGAGGCTAAAAAGGCCACGGAGAGCGTAGGCAATGCCATCGAATCCAAGCTGATGGACACAAAGAACTCCATGCAGACGGCAATGCGCAAGGCCGCAACGGGGGCACGCGATGCTGTCGAAGCTGCCGGCGAACGGATGGCAACAGGTGCGCGCGATGCAGTCGATGCTGCAGGCAAAAGCGCACAGCGCATGGCAGACGGTGCTAGAGATGCTGTCGATGCCGCCGGCAAGGGCGCCCAGCGCTTCGCTAGCGATGCCAGACAATCTATGGAGCAGGTGGGCAACAATGCAGCCAAGGTGGCTGCCAACACAAGGGAGTCCATGGGCAAGGCCGTCGACTCGATGACCAACAAAATATCCAGCGAGGTGCATGGCGCCAAGGAGAACATCTCATCGTTGTTCCAGATCAAGGCGGCCAAGGAGGCGCAGATCATGGTTACGCCCACGTCCACGCCAGAGGAGGCTATGGCGAAGGGCAACAGCGACACGGCCGGCTCTGTTGAGGGGGAGGAGGATGAACGCACCACGGCGTCGGTGAACTCGAATCACAACTCTGCTGGCCGCAGCAACGGGAATCTCTTCGAGCCGATGAACACCAACAGCCACGCCTACGAAGACGATCCACTTGACGCCGTGGTGGAGCGTGGCAAGAAGGCCATGCAGGAGGAGCTGCGTGCCCTGGAGGAGCAGCGCGCCAACTCGCTTGTGCCCCACAAGGCCGATGAGCAGCGCAGGCAGAGCACGGAGAGCAAAGGCATCGTCCAGCAGTTTCTAGACGGCATGCGACTCTCGTGTCGCAACGAGAAGGCAGTGCAAATTGAAGGTGAGTGAATAAAGACTCTTGCCATATAATTAAGCAAATACTCACTCAGCAATTTCTTGTTGTCTCCCGCTCCCGATACCGGCAGATGAGCCGCCACCGCCGCCGCCGTCGCAGCCGCCGCACTACAACAAAAACAAAGTCAACAGCGAGCTGAGCCTGCAGAACGGCCAAAACGGGGCCCAGAACGGGACACAGCAGTCGTCGCGCGTCTGCACGATTTTATAGGAAACCCGGAGCACGAAACAAATAAGCGTACACTTTTATAAGCAATTGCATTTGATTTACAATAAACTTGCAGTTTCAATTTCGCATTAGAAGTGCATGTTTTTACACAGCCTATCGATTAACTACAGAAAACTATCGATAAGTACGTTAACATGGGAATGGCAGCTATGCTGCTCAACTGTTTTGGTGATGGCCAAAGGTTTTGCTTGACAATTACAAGCTGTAACGCTTTGCTATCGAATATTCGTTGCTATCGTTTCATTGAATATATATATATACCAATCATATTTTATAATTGCATTCAAGCCCAGTTAGGATGTGTCACAGTTTATTCGATATTTCAGAGCACCTGTGACCAGTCGCAGGTAGTCAAATAGCCCATCACTAGATTGCACCAGTTCAACGGGTCACTTGTACCAGTTCTTTCGCGTCTATTTGGTACGCAAACAGCAAAAGCAAAAAAAAAAAATAACAATTTTTACTATTTTTCTACATTTTATAAATGAATACACAATCGCAGAAAATGCTTTAAAGTACAGTTCCAACTCGATTTGTAACGAACCTTGTGCTTGCTGCACATTTGCCTGGCCCGCGAAAAATCCAATCAGAAAACTGAAAGGCCAGCGACAGCACAAAATGGAAAGGTAGGTCAAAGAGTGAGCGCGCCCAGCGCCCAGCGCACAGAGTGTACATGCCCAAAATAAAAACGCTCGCCCCGAACTTTAAGTGTTATTAAACATGTGAAAAATAGTGAAAATTTCATCTGGCCCATAACCTCAAAAGAGTTTTTGGTTTTCGCTGCTGTTATAATGTGAGTGCTTATGTATGTTGTATGTGCGTGTGGCTGTATGGGTGTTTGGCTTTGCGTGTGCCTGTGTTGTGAGCGAGCGTGTGTGTGTGTGTGTGTGTGTCTGCCTACGTGTGTCTGTGTGTGTGTCCGAGTGGCGCGTTGTGAAGACGTCGACGTCGACTGAAAGTGGTTGTCGCTTATAGGCGCATGCGAGGGGGGCACACTGAGGGGCAGAGCAGAGACAAGGTGAGAAGCGCGAGCGCGAACGTGAACGACAAGATCGAATGTGGAAAAACTACTTTGAAGTGGATCCACAGCGAATGGAAAACTGAACTTTAGAAAGAGGCGCCAAAAGCACAAGTCCAAAAGGATGCCCTCTGTCGGGGCGGGGGTGCAGCAGATTTCAATCCATCGATGATGATGATGAAAAACACATGTAATTCGCGAGAAAGTAACACGCTGTCAGTTCGCCCCAAAACTTGTGAGTGTGTGCGTGTGTGTGTTTGTGTTTGTGTGTGTGTGTGTTTGTGAGCGGGAGCGCGAGTCCGATTGCGTGTAAATATGTGTCTGTGTGAGGAGGGCCTGTGTGTTTGTATGCGAGAGTGGGGGGAAACGGAGGCAACAGCAGCGGCAGCAGCAGCAGCAATTGGAACGTGGAACCTGTCGGCGCACGTAAAAACCAGAGCCAAAAATTCAAATTACATGCATTGGGCGCGTTTTCAAATGCATAATCGTTCGCCGTCGCCAGTTTTATAATTTATGCTAAACACTCGCTGGAGAGAGCAGAACTTTTGACACAGCCCGATGAATAACTTAAATGGAATTATCATTTCTCAACAGTTCGCAGTTAGTTTTGGGAATTCCTCAAATATTTTTGCATACCAAAAAACGCGAACAACATGTAAAGATGCCGCCAACTAATTCACTCACGCATCGGCAGAGAGAGCGAGGGAGAGAGAGAGCGAGAGCGAGCTCTCAAACCCGTTCACACTGGCTCTCGCTCTCTCCACCTCCGCTCTCAGTGTTGGGCAATTTCAGAGAGAGCGAGCGAGAGCCAGCGCGACGATCACTGTAACGATTTATGTGTGGCTTAAAGAGGTCGCAGTCTCCTGTAACGATTGTTATTATTTTCTTAAGACTTTTTTATTGTTATTATTTTCTTAAGACATTTTTATTTTGATATTGTATTTATGTATTGTTGTTTTTGAGCACTATAAGTAATTTATTATTATTATTTGTGTAGCGATACTATCGCTATTGCGAAGTCACATGTGACTGCTACACTGCTCATCTCTTATCTCATCTGTATCTAAGCTCTCTCTCATTCACCTCTCTCTCTCTCTTTCTTTTGCGCAGGCACTAGCAGCTACAACAAGCAGAGCAGTAGCAGCAGCAGCAGCAGCAGCAGAAACCACAACCAGGCCAGGCCAGCCAGCATGTCGTGGCATTTGTGAAGAGCGCGCCAAAAACTTGTCACGAAGTTTTTTGTTATTGACATACGCCCGCTCGAACGCTCGCCCGCCCGCTCGCCCGCGCTTTGAGCTGAGCAGAGCAGAGCAACGACGTCGCCCCCCTTCTCTCCCGCCCAGTCACTCACGTCCAGTCCTTAGAGGTGCCAGCAGGCAGCCAGGCCGCCGATGATGCATATCAAGAGCCTGCCACACGCACATCAAGCCGCCGCGGCGATGAGCAATTGTGACATTGTCATTGTTGCCGCGCAACCGCAGACGACCAACGCCAACAACAACAACAATGACACGGTCACACAGGCGAGCCATGCCAGCCATGTGGCAGCCGTGGCACACGCACAGCATCAGCAACAACAACAACAGCAGCAGCAACAACAACAACAGCAGCAGCAGCAACAACAGCAACAGCAGCAGCAACAACAGCAGCAGCAGCAGCAACAACAACAACAGCAGCAACAACAACACAATCAACAGCAACAACAGCCGCCCGCGCCCACAGAAATCGCCATTCCCTTCAACATGCATTTGAGCGGAATTTCACCGGAGGCTCACAGTGCCGCTCAAGCGGCAGCAATGGCAGCTGCGCAGGCCGCGGCCGCGCAAGCAGCCGCTGCGGATCAACAGCAACCGACGTCAGCACCACCGGCGCCAGCAGCGCATACGCTGGCCCACCTGGTGGCCAATGCGACGCACAGTCCCACACAGCTGACCGGCGAGACGCACTACGTGAGCAACGGGCACGCTGGCCAGGATCACACGGGCGAGGGCAACGGTTCGACCAGCAGTGGCGGAGGCGGCGGCGGTGTTGGTGGTGGTGGTGGTGGCCGGGAACCGGACAAACCCTTCCATTGCACCGTGTGCGATAGACGCTTCAGGCAGCTGAGCACCCTAACCAACCATGTGAAAATCCATACCGGGGAGAAGCCCTACAAATGCAACGTTTGTGATAAGACGTTCCGTCAATCGTCGACCCTGACGAATCATCTGAAGATCCATACGGGCGAAAAGCCCTACAATTGCAACTACTGTCCCAAGCATTTCCGTCAGCTGAGCACGCTGGCCAATCACGTCAAGATCCATACGGGTGAGCGTATATGTTTTAAATCTGTCGTCGCTCTCGTAGCTAATCCTAGCCTCCTTTGCAGGTGAAAAGCCGTTCGAGTGCGTCATATGCAAGAAACAATTCCGGCAGTCCAGCACGCTCAACAATCACATAAAGATCCATGTCATGGACAAGGTCTACGTTCCTGTCAAGATCAAAACCGAGGAGGACGAGGGGTGACTAGGACGCATGGCGTTGGCGCAGCATCAGCATCTCCATCAGCAGCAGCAACAGCAGCAGCAGCAGCAGCAGCAACATCATCAGCAGCAGCAGCAGCAGTCGTCAACGCCATCGCAGCAACAGCAGCAGCAACAACAACAGCAGCAGCAGCAGCAGCACCACCACATCGAGCATCAGCGGGCAGTTACTATTACGACGCTGCCGTCCACGACGACGGTGGCTCAGCATCAACAGCAACAGCAGCAGCAGCCGTCGCATCTGCAGCCTACGCATGGCAGTGGCAGCTCGCCGCAGCATCATCATTTCAATGTGGCCGCTTTGAGTGACTTGTCGAGCGCCATGCAGCTGGGCGCTGTGACGGCCGACGGTAACTTTGTGACCATGGGCGGCGTGGTGGTCGGACGCATACAGCATCCGCGCAGCGAGGAGCTGCAGCAACTGGGCGTCATCAAGATGGAGTCTCCAACGGGCGGCTCGGCGGCTGCAGCAGCCGCTGCTGCTGCCGCCGCTGCGGCCCAACGTGACGGATGAGTCGACGAGCTGCTCCTTGAGTATGTGCTCGAGGAGACCGACGATGAGCCTGATGTCGCGATGGATTTGGCAGTGGAGCAGCAGCAACAGCAGCAGGTGCAGCAGCAACAGTCGCCGCCACAGCAGCAGCAACGACAGCGACGACGACGATACCGCAAAACAATAGACTAAATCGTTGTCATTTAATTTATTGCTTATTGCTTGTTGTTGTTGCTGCTGTGTGCTGTTGATGTTGTTAATGTTGCTGTTGTCGTTGTGTTGGTGTATACGCTTACGTTGTTGTTAGTTGTTTAATTGTAGCGAAACATTGTTGTTGTTGTTGTTAAGGTTTAAATGTGACTAAGAACGCTACACGCAGTTTGATCAGGTTCGCCAGATCATCGGGAATGCGAATTATATGTGTGGTGAAGTAGTGCGAGCAGACAGCAACATCCATGCAATTCGCCATCGATGTTGCAATCCGATAATGCCTGAATGTATAGCAAAACGCTTCAATAGTAGCTAAAAAGTAAAAAGTTTATGAAAAACGGTCGCCAACAGCACCTAGCGCTCCAAGGCCTCCCAAGAGATAAGATCAGACACACACACACACCACACACACACACTCACTCAATCACTCACACACACACACATACACACTGAGTCGTCAATAGCCAGAACCACGAGCCAGCAACCCCACGAGGCAATAGCTATAGTCTACAACAAGCTCCCCTATATAGTTCAGATAACTGAACTATAACTAACTGCAACTAGCGCAAACTCCTAAGTACTAAAATCATTTATTAAGCAAAAAGTCATTGCGTTTAAGTTGAAAGTTGAAAGGTTTTTTAAACACACACCCACTACACACATATAGACACACACACACACACACACACACACACAAGTGCAAAAGCGAAACACTTTCGAAATGTTTTCTAGAATTGTTAACTGATTTTTCAATTTCAAATTGTTCTTTAGCATTTAAAGTTTAAGTGAGATTGTTGTAAATTGTTTAGTGCCGCTGCATTCGCTGAGCCACTTGACATAGTCAACGTTGCCACGCCCCATTGAAGATTCAGGCACGCCCAACAGCACACACAATAGGAAAGGAAAAGGAATAATTGTAGAGTTGTAGTAGATCCATTTGTAAATGCCGCCATTTCATTGAGATGCTGTTCGAGTTTACGCAAATTCAATTTGTTTTTAATGCTAGCCTAATTATTTAAATTTTTAAGCCCACTTCCCTTTGCCTCCCACACACACACACACACACACACACGCAACTAAACAAACTTTTAATCAGCTTAAGTGGCAGCAGAAGGAACCTTATTACGTAGTCTACAGATATATATATATAGAGATATACTATATATAGTATATATATTTAGAGTTTAGTTGAGCCTTAGTTTGTACAATTTGGCGGGCACTCTGCGGCCCTTGAAAGTGAGTTCTGTTAATTTTAACTATTAATTCTAATTTTAGTCGTTATAGTTTTATTCAACAAATTGGCACAATTTGAAAGGAAGCAATTACACAACTGATGATCATAGCCTTCGCTCTAATTAGTTAGTTACTGGAGTAAACACACAAACACACAAACACACACACACACACACACACTATGAGTAATACTAATGCTAATGCTAATATTAACCATGTAATATTGTGCGATAGAAAGCAACAAGTTCTGTACAAAGCCCTACTCCAATCTTGTATGTATAAAGTGACAGCCGGAGAGAAAAATACGAAAATACTATTTTCTAAAAATATAAATTTTTGTCGTTTTTATTTTCTATTGACTTTTTGTTTATTAGATTTAAGTTGAGCCCCCCTCCCCCATTTCCCTTCCGCCTTCTTCTGCTGTTGTACCAAATTTCTAAAATAATTACGGCAAAAACTTTCGGGTTTTGCGCAAAGTTCCTAAAGAAGTTTCAGTGAGAGTTTTCAGATTATCCAACTGCAATGTATACGAGTTTATATATAGTTATATATATACTTGATTTCAATCAACGACTCGGTTCGAGAACGACGAATTACATAGAGCATAGTACATAGAAGCATATGCATACGATTACGTACATAAATAATGAATAAATGTTGATAAATGTGTAGTGTTAACAAAAAAAAACTGAAAAACTGAAAAAACTGATATGAAACAAAGTGAAAAGTAATACAATTGTAGCATCTAAATGTATAAGCAAACGCAAGAAACAAGCTCGATGTACTCGAAGTAACGCTTAACGACAGTTTTAAAAGAAGAAAAAAAACAGGTTGAATACTCCAGAATTCCCGGATTACATATTTTCATATGCAGAAATACAGGGTGCTTTGCATTGCTTCACGCGTTTTTTAGGCTAAAAGGGATATCAAAAGTGTTAAATAAATTGTAGAGAATTGCAGAAAAAAAGAAATGCATATATATTATGAAATCGGAACTGAATAGAAAATCATTATGATGCATGTCGGTTTGTTTTAGGAGGATTATCAAATTTTAGTTAAGACTCAAAATCGAAGGCAATTTTAAAGATTTGTTAAGCTTTACCTTCCCTCGGACTAAACAATCGATCAAAATTAGAGCCTTTCTACCACCTGATCCCAACCAGATCACCCTCTCGCATAGCTCTGGCACCCGCTCCACCCGATATATGTATATGTATGTGTATATTTTTAACGAGAATAGGAGAATAGGAGTCGTAGTGAGATTAGCCTTAAGCGCCTAATTTAAATCGTTGGTGTGTACAATTTGAGTGTAAAACTGCAAAGAATTTAGACATAAAATGAACAAAGACAAACGGAAAACAGGAGAAACTAAGAAATACGAGAGAAACAAGCGAGAAGCTTAAAAACAATATAACAATGAAGAGCGACGCGATAATATTGTATAATTATACACGAAAGCTATATACTTGTATATGTATATATTTACATACATATTCATATGTATGTGTAGTAGATGTATTTATATGTAAATGTGTATGTAATTGTGTACTTAGTTACAGGCATAAATACGATATATATATTTGCAAAGAAAAAGAAAAGCCACGAGACATACAAAATACAAAAGTATAAAAAGCAAAACAGTAATAATTTCTTATTGGGATAAATCGAAAGTGTACAAACAGAGCGGTTTTTCGGTTTCAAATTTCTTCTTCTAGCTATTGTGAACCTTCACAAATCACGAATCGAGCTGTGATTTTATAGCAGTTACCTCCACACTGTCACTATTAATACCGATTGGAGCGTGCGTAATTATCGCCCATCTCTAGTGGAAAACGGCACGCCGCTCTGCATCGTTATTAAAGTTCAACATTTGCAAATAAATAAATAAATAACTTGACAATGTTCCGCCTGCAACAATCTCAGCCCGATCCTGCGGAGGAGCAGAAGCGCGTGGCGGCCGAGGTGCGATTCAACTTCATTGTTTTCGCCGCGCTCTGCGGAGCCATACGACTGGGTGAGCGAGCGAGAAACGTGCAAAGGGCTTATGTAAATACAAGTGTGTTTCACTAAATGCGACTACTTCTCTATCCAAACAGCGCCCATTGTACTGCAGCAGTTGAAAAATGCGTAGCACTAATACACATGCATGCAGCAGAAGCTTGAACTCGATGTGGCGCGGAAAAGCATAATAGATGCATTTATTTGGGCGCACATGCACCAGGGCGGATGATCAATTAGTAGAGAGTATTGTAGGCCGCAACAGATATCAAGCCATGCATGTGCGTACGCTTAGTGCATTTAGATCCTATTGCACCTGTACATAATTGTTTCAAATAAATAAATGCTATAAAACTACACACACACAAACAAAGCGTAGTTCTTCCATACACACACAAACACACACATGGGCATTCAATTGCAACGCAGATTTATCGATATATCGAGCGATTAATCGCAACGGAGCGCTTCACAACACGCTGCCGAAACGTCAAGTTGGCCAAAGAGAAAAATAAGTCAACAAACACTGCGTAAACAGTTGGCACCAAGATATCGGGCGATAAAAGAGTAATGCATGTGTAACGAAAGCGACAAATCACTCCGCAGCGCGTTATTGACTCAGACAAAAATCCCCAGCAAAGCCACGCACGGAGATAACACACAAACAGGCCAACAGCAAAAAAACAAAAAAGAGAAAGAGAAAGAGCAACAGCAACAGCGCAATAGCTGCAAGTGAAGCATACGAAACATATGGCATGGCCACAACATCAATAACGTCGTAGACAATAGATAGCCAGAGACAGGTAGAGCCTAGAGCGATAGATAATGGTTTCTCCCAAATATGAGCGTCTCAATACCGGCGACGGCGACGTCGACGCTGGCAGCGACGCCGATGGCGACCAGTGCGAGCAGGTCGAACTCAAGTCGGAATTGAGTCACAAAACTTCTCGCGTCAGTCAAGAGCGCCGACAGCAGCTGCCGACACATGCCAATTTCAAATACGCGAAGAGCGGAAGCGGCACCAGCAGCAGCAGCAGCGGCGGCGGCAACAACAACGGTGATACTAGCACTGGCAGCGGCGGCGGCAGCGGCAGCGCAGCCACGTCTGCATCCACACATCAACATCCACACGAGGGGATGACGCGGCACAGCGATGCGCGCTTCATGCAGATGGCCATCTGCACGCTGGTCATCGTGCTGCTCTACCTGACGCTGTCCATCACGCTCACCTTCTACCAGACGGACATCATACGCGGCTTGCCCATACCGCTGACCATTGTCACGTATCACCTGGTGCTGAAGTTCATGCTCGCCGCGCTGATACGCAGCTTGTACAGGATACAGATGGGTAAGTCGCGCGTCCAGCTGGACTGGCGCGTGGCCGTGCGCAAGATGGCACCGACGGGCATTGCCAGCGGCATCGACATTGGCTTCTCCAACTGGGGCCTGCTGCTGGTGCCCATCTCGCTGTACACCATGACCAAATCCTCGACCATTGTGTTTATACTGCTCTTTGCCATACTGCTGGGCCTGGAGCGAAAGGTGAGTTGGACGCGGGTGGCGGGTGGCGGGTGATTGTGCCTGGGAATACCAGCTATTAATACTGCTTGCTCTAATCTCTGGCAGAGCTGGTCGCTGTTTCTGATTGTGGGCCTTATCGGGCTGGGCTTGTTCATGTTTACCTACAAGTCGACGCAGTTCAATGCCTTGGGCTTCTTCTTCATTCTCTTCGCTTCGCTGAGCAGCGGCCTGCGCTGGAGCTTCGCGCAGTTCATCATGCAGAAGTCCAAGCTGGGCCTGCACAATCCCATCGACATGATCTACCACATGCAGCCCTGGATGATAGCCTCGCTGCTGCCGCTGGTCGTCATCATCGAAGGTTTGCAGTGCACTTGGCACAGTAGTTGCAGTTTTATCAAGTATTACGAATAACCAATTGGCATTTTGCAGGCCCCAAGCTGTACGCCGGCCTGGAGGAGCTGCACAACGTACCTGCCGAGACGATCGTGTGGAACATCGCCAAGGTGACACTGGGCGCATTCATAGCATTCCTCATGGAGGTCAGTGAGTTTCTGGTGCTGAGCAAGACCTCCAGCCTGTCGCTGTCCATAGCAGGCATATTCAAGGATATCTGCCAGCTCGCCCTGGCTGTGGCCTTCAAGGGCGACAAGCTCAGTCCGATCAATCTGGTCGGCCTGGCGGTGTGTCTGGCCGGCATCTGCTGCCACTTGTTGCACAAGTACAACGGCATGGCGCAGCTGAACAAGCAGCAGCTGGCGATGCAGATGGACAACGATGGTGAGGACATGTCCGCCGAGTATGATTTCAACAAGGGAAGCGTGCTCGTCGGCGTCCATGGCAATGCGATGGGCTCCCATGGGGCGCTCAGTGTGCCGCTGCTGGAGCAGACGGACTCCGAGGAGGATTCCGGCAACGATGGTGCGAACAAGCAGAACGCATCGGATGTCATATTCGACGTGCTCAAGCGACGCGACATGCAACGATGAACGCGTCGAGCGGCTGCAGCCGGTGGCTCCTTCTGCCCCACCCCCTTCAAGAAACTCTTGTAGCACACGTGTGATTGTCTGTCTGTATGGCGGATGTAGGCCAGAGCCAGCTGACGTCATCGACACTCTTGTAAATGTTGTAAATTCTACTGCTTTTCACTTAGCGCATCTATATTGATCTATCGGAATCATCAGTCCCTCTTCTTTCGGTGTACATTCCCATCGACGCTGGTGGCCCATGTACTTTTATTATATATTTCCTTGCACTATATACAATATGAACACACGAATTCCTAAATTATCTGGCTTGCCAGCACCAAGTCAAGTTTGTCCGAATTGTAAAGCTATTGGCCCGCATCATAGTGTTCCCGGTAGGCCTCATGTGTCTGGCCAGACGAACAAATGTTCGACGAGTTTGGGTTTCCATTTCCATTAAATTTCTGTTAAGCTTGCATATGTTTTAATATACATTTATTTGTTCCTATATCTGCAAGGAGATCTCGAAGTTCGGTCAGCCGAAAATTATATGTTCCACATTCCCTGAAATGATTTTCAATGGATTTATTTTTAGATTAATAACCGATTAGTATATGATTTTAGTCTAGGTAATTGACTGTTGATTTGACATTTGTGCATATTTTTGTTTAACGTTGATCTTCTAGTTTGAGCGAACTGGCGCAACTATATTCAAGAAACATACCCCTAAATAAAAAATAAGGTGGCTTTATATTAAGTTGTTCCCTTCCAAGTAACCCCCTGTGAAACAATACACTTATGTCGGTATAGCCTTGAGCTCTTCCAGCTAGAAATGATACAAACCCTTTGATCCATATTTTTCTATAGCAAAAATCGCCCAAAGCACTTATAACCTTTATACCTCTCACATTGTGAGACTCGAAAATAAAAAAGAAAATGATATACACTTGAATGTTGGTACAGATGTCCCGGAAGAGTGTACCAACTTAACAAATAAATCGCTATGTTCCCCGCAATATTGGAAAAGTCACCTTACTTTTTGAACTGTAGAACTGTTTAATGTTAACTCCAACGAACTGGCAACTATACTACTTTATTGCATTTTTATTTTGACACGAAATGCAAAACTTTTACGATCTTATGATCTTTTATGGATAACAAATGTCAGGGTTCTGAATAAAACTGTAATTGTATTTAAAACTCTAAAACTCATTTGATTTCTTGGGACTCGGTGGTGCAGGGTATAGCTTAACGATTTGATTCGCTTGGCTAATGCATTCGATACGGCGAGACAAAGATACTGTCCGCAATTTTAGATATTAAATCAGTTCTGTATTTCGTGTAAGACGTTGAAAACATGCCGAAAGTGCTGCAAATTTTGTGTGTGCTCTTGGGGCTGGAAATTACCGTCTGGCTGATCAATAGGTTGCTGTCCAGCAGAGTTTCACCTATAGCGGAGCCTCTCCACGACGAGCAGTATTTCAATGAGACGCTTGAGATCATATTATTACCGCGTTGGCTTGGATCTTTCGGCCACATTGAGGTGGCAAAGTTCCTGGCCGAAGAGCTTGAATTTCACAAGTTTATTGTCAAAAACGATTTGGAATCGGACTCGCTCTCGTTAACGAATGTTATTGGCATCATGAATCCGTCCGCAAGCAAATTCATAATGCTTACTTGTCACTACGATACGAAGTTCATGATGGAATTGGAGGAGTTCGTGGGTGCCACTGATGGGGGTGTTTCCTGTGCGATACTCTTGGCTATAGCAAGGAACCTGAACAGGCTTTTAGTCGACCAATTTAATACGCGCAGCGATCTTGGCCTAGTGGTAAAGTCATCAATTATTATGAATTAAAGTGAATCGTAAATATTACATCTATCTCTCTCTACGCCCCAGTTGGCCTTTTTCGATGGCCACGAGTCCATGGAGGGCATTACAGATGACACGTATCCTCTGCTCGGTTCGAACGAGTTTGTGAACAAGAAAATTATACATCCGGACAAGCTCGTAAGCCTTGTGTTTGCAAGCATTATCTACTGATTTAAGATTCGATCTCTTCCGCTCAAGGCTGTGGTCATCACTCTGAACTTGATCGGCTCACCGGATCATATATACATGAGCAAATATGAGGCAACATATAAGTTACACGAGACCTTGGCCGACATTGAGCAGAAGCTACGCCTCGAGGGTCAACTCAGTGGCACGCATCAGTTGTTCTACAAGCTAAAGGATCATTACACCGACTCGGACGACGATCATATTCCGTTTCTGGAGGCAGGTTCGTAGACAAATTAAGTCGATTTATTCCCTTTTTTTTAATTTCAATTCTCGCTTGATAGGCGTTCGTGTAATGCATATAGTACCCCACACCTACCCGGAGGTTTGGCGCCGATTAGAAGATGATATCAAGCATTTACACTGGCCCTCTGTTCGTAATATGAACCTGATTCTCACTCGATTTGTGTACACATGTTTGCAATCTCAGGGCAAAATGCTGCTTTAAACACATTATTTTAATATTAAGAATATAAAATATATTGCTGAGAATTTTTTGAATGTGCTGAATTAATGTCTGGCTTATTAAAAAGAAAAAAAAATGTACGTTTTAAGTAAGAATTTTCATTTATTATCTTTAACGATGCAAGTAAAAAATGAGAAATTGTAAACGAAGAAACCAAGTTCTAAAATAGAATGTCACGGAAATCATTATCACCCATAATAATTGCTAAATTTACGAGCATTTTATGCATATACGCAAGATTACTAATCTAGCAAATAAATAGCTAAGTTGCCAGCACTACTTGTAGGGTAGATCTGGAAGTTGTGCAACGTGATAAAATAATAATGTGCAGTATCGATAGCTTTAGTGCTCGCGCCAAATATATCGATATGATGCAATCCCATGCACGGCAAATGCAACCCTACACATGCCGGCTGCTACATCTGTGTTAGCCGCCTTTCGTCTTTCCCGCGCTTTTTCATGCTGGATTAGAAGTTATCATTGCCTCAACCACCGCAATACTCGGCTCGTTGGGTTTTCACTCGTCCAACATCTTCTGAAGCGTTCGCACCACTCCCGCCGAGCAGCCAACCAGCCAACATATAAATTCCACTGTAAGTACCAAAGCGCCTCGGCGTCGCTTTGCCCAAATACCTAACCTTACATGTGTATGTACATAAAAACATACCTATGCATGTGTGTGTGAGTGTGTGTGTGTGTGTGTGCGTATGCATGTGTGTGGTTGTGCAGGCTCAATTGTGTATTTATTTATATCTGTATATCTGCTGGCATTTCTAGTTTTCTTGCACCAAAAAGCTGTGAACTTTATTCCGTAACGAAGAGCAAACATGCCGCGTCGCAAGGCCGCCGCAGACAACAACAACGACGAGGAGCTGAAGGAGACGCTGCCGACGAAACCAAAAAGGGCGCGCGTCGTCTTCAGTCTGGAACTGCCGAAGCGTCGGCAAGTCATCGGCAATGTGTTGGTGTGCGGCGCGGGCGACACCGGCCAGCTGGGCCTCGGCGTCGATGTGCTGGAACGCAAGCGTCCCGCCCTCGTCGATAATATACCCAATCCTGTGGACGTGTGTGCCGGCGGCATGCATTGCCTCGTGCTGACCGACACGGGCGACGTCTACTCATTTGGCTGCAACGACGAGGGAGCGCTGGGCCGCGACACCAGCGAGGAGGGCACCGAGACGGAGCCCGCACGCATTGAGCTGCCCGGCAAGGCGCTGTGCATTTCGGCGGGAGATTCGCACTCGGCTTGCCTGCTGGAGGATGGACGCGTCTATGCGTGGGGCTCGTTCCGGGACTCGCACGGCAACATGGGCCTCACGATCGATGGCAACAAGCGCACGCCGATCAATCTGCTCGAGGGTGTCGTCTGCTGCAGCATCGCGTCGGGCGCCGATCACCTGGTGATCCTCACCAAGACGGGCAAAGTCTACACCGTGGGCTGTGCCGAGCAGGGCCAGCTGGGACGAATTTCGGAGCGCTCAGTCGGCGGCGAAGGTGAGTACTGTTCGTGACTGTTCGAGCAGTTCGTTGTGTGTTGTGTGTTGTGTGACACAGGCTAATCGAGAACTGTTCCCGAATAGGTCGTCGGGGCAAGCGGGATCTGCTGCGTCCGGACCAGCTGATCATCAGGCGCACCAAGCCCTTCGAGGCCATTTGGGCCACGAACTACTGCACGTTCCTGCGCGAATCGCAGACGGAGATCATCTGGGCCGTCGGCCTGAACAACTACAAGCAGCTGGCGCACGCCAAGGAGACGGAGCGCGTGTTCGTGCCCATCAAGACAGACCTGAAGGATGTCAAACAGATCGCTGGGGGGCAGCACCACACGCTGGTGCTGGACAACAAACTGCAGTGCTACGCCGTGGGCCGGCCCGAATATGGGCGCCTCGGCATCGGCGAGGTCAAGGACGTGGTGGAGCAGTTGACGCCGATCAAGTCGCTCAGCGGGAAGACAGTGTACGTCGGCTGCGGCGAGGCCTGCTCCTATGCCATCACCAAGGAGGGCGAACTCTACACCTGGGGCATGGGCACCAACAATCAGCTGGGCATCGGCGATGGCGACGACGAGCTGGAGCCGGTGCTGGTGAGCACCAAGAACACGGAGAACAAACGCATGCTGCTGGCCAACGGCGGCGGGCAGCACAGCGTCTTTCTTGTGGAGTCCGACGTGCCCAAGGAGAAGCCCAGTGCGCCGGCCAGAAAGAAGGCGAAGGCAGCAGCCACCGAGGCAGCTAGCAAGAGCAAGGAAGCAGTGCCACCGGCTCCGGCTCCAGCACC
This sequence comes from Zaprionus bogoriensis, assembly GCA_035046045.1. Taxonomy (NCBI): domain Eukaryota; kingdom Metazoa; phylum Arthropoda; class Insecta; order Diptera; family Drosophilidae; genus Zaprionus; species Zaprionus bogoriensis. The sequence goes on along the minus strand of JAWNOI010000192.1, from coordinate 1,053,504 downwards.
GGCAGCAGCCAAAGAGGACGTCGAAGAACAGCCCGCCGGCAATGAGGAGGCGAAGGAGGAGCCGGCGAAGCCCGCCAAGGGCAAGGCGGCTGGCAAACGCGGTCACAAGGCCTAAGATTTGATGCTAAGAACGTTTCATTTGTTTTCAAATTTAATTTTGTTTATTATATATTTCTCTATATATATATATATATATATATGTATGTATATATATATATATGTATAATTCACACACGCACATGCACACGCATATAAGTGACTGTAGTAAATTTTTAAGTATATGCAGAGTAAGCAATGGAAAGTTGAAGGAATTAAAACATTTATTTACAAACTAATCAACTTTTAATCAGTAATATAATTGGTTTATATAATTTACATATATCGTACATAGAGCTAATACAAATTCATTGTTTCCGGTGGCTACGAAAGATCAAGAGAGGAGGAGGAGTTCACGCTATGGCCCAGCTGGCTGCAAGGATTGGGATTGGGTATTGCATTGGATTGGCAGGCAGGGATGGCGAGGCGTGCCTATGGACCTGGCCTGTGCTGTTCCGCGCCTGCCTGCGCCCCTTCCAAAACAATACACACACACACACATACGCAATACTGAGCTGGAACACCGTATAGTAATTCTGTTAATATATATAGATGACAATGTTTGGTGTGCACATACAACAGACGATTGCATTCATGGTGCTACATGGGATTATGTTTCAGCTAAATGTTTATGATTTACAGCCGAAGAATTTATGCTTGTGAGGGTTGTCGGACTCGGACTCGGGATCGGGATCGGGATTGGGATCGTAATCGGGACCGGTCTCTGGCTTGTGGACATGACGCCGCAGCCGCCTGCTGATGTGCTCGGGTGAGGGTGATCTGTGCCGCCATTGTGACCGTCATAGTTGCTGCCCAGATAGAAACTAAGAAACAATATGCAACATAACAACGAGAGGGAAAGAAGCACACGCGCGATCTTGCGTGCGAATGCAATCAGGCCGAGCAGATGGCCGCCATGGGCGACGCCTCCCATCTGGCTGCCGACGCCATGGCCACTGCAGAGCGACAGCTGCAGCTGTGCCAGCAGTAGCGCCTCCAGGCAACTAGTGTCTTCATCATCATCACCATCATCTCCATCCGGAACGCCTGTACCGTCGGCAGTGTAGTAGTAGTTGTCCAGACCCAGAGCCAGGCTCAGGCGCAGATCACACACGCAAAACTCCATGTCGTTGTTGTTGTTGATGTTCCTGTTGTTATTGTTGTTGTTGTTGTTGTTGTGGTTGTTAGTGTTTTTCTCTGTCTGTCTGTTGTTGTTGTTGTTGTTGTTGTAGATGTTGCTGTTGCTCCGCTGATCGAGGTGACTGGCAGTGGCATCGTCGTCTTCTTGCCTGGTCAGGTTGCATCGCGAAAGTAAATATTATTTGCGCCTGGGACATTGATAGGCCGCCGGCTTGGGACAGCCCGGATTTGGGTTCGCACTCTTCATTTGCTCGTACAAAAGGAAGCCGAAGCACGCGAATAGCAGCAGCATTAGGCAGATCATGGCATACTGTTGATTCCTGACGAACTTGATCTGGTTCGCCATTTGCTCCTGCTGCTGCTGCAACTCTTCCGGGCCAAATTCCTGGCGAAAAAAACCAATTAAATCAAATTTGCCAGTGAAGCAAGAGTGGTAGACTCTACACTTACCTTACTACCTCCTTGACTGTCGCCCTTGGAGCCACCGTCCTTGCCGCCCAGACGGCAGACGAGACGATGGTTCTCCACATCTGGATCGGCGGCAGCCTTCTCCTTCCATAATTCGGCAACTTCCGAGGAAGTGCAATCGGCGCTGTTCATCGGGGTGGCCATTACAAGGAATTTATCTTTGGAGTCATTGCTCAGCTGGTGATCTGGTTTGAGCCAAATGCCCACCTCTGCTTCTTCCTTCGGTGCGATGACACCACAGCGTGGACGCACGCGAAACTTGTCTGGCGATGTTGTTTGGATCTGCGCACAGGATTGGCCAGGATTAGTCCAAGTCGAGTGCGCTATGCGCTACTGGTACTCACCTTGTAGACGACTGGTTGACCAGAGACGTTGCTTAGCTTCAGTTTGGCCTCCCCAGTGGCTGGGCAAAAATTGACAAATTCTGATGGTTCCACTTGCAACATACCTAAGCAATAAATACAATAATATTTGTTTATTTAGACGGTCCTTTTGGTGCTTTGTAATATGAAACTATTGAAAAATTTTTAATAATTTAAATTTTACGAAATTTGATGAATCCCAATTAAATGGCAATGAGATCCACTGGCAGCTATGCCAACTACGATGCCAAGATGCTGTACAGCATTTGTGGAGCTGGAGCTGCCATGTGGTGTAATCCCCCCCCACCCCTACTTACCCTCGCCATCCGACGGAGTATGCATGTCGCCAATGCTCGAGTCGTGCAGCACCATTTTAGCGCTCTTCGCGAAGTGTACCTGCCGGTGGGAAGAGACAGACACAGACAGAAGCATCAGCACACATTCTATGTAATTCAAGCCGCAGTTCGCCCGGCCAGGCAGGGGCAGACCCCAACCCCATTCCCATTCCCAATCCCCTACCCATACGCATACCCCCTAGTCAAGATGCTCAATCGATTCATGCTGAGCTTTGCCATTTTCACAAGTGCCTGCTGCTCGCACTTTAGGCCCCACTTGAGCACAGCACAGCGGTTTGAGGCCATTTTGCTTCTGGCCATTTTATTCGATTCGATTTACTTTGCAATTATTCACGGATTTTCTGTGAGCGTAGCGCAAGTTTTATTTAATGTGTATGCTTTAGCTTGCAGACCAACCTTAGTTATACAGCTCGGCACTTTGACTGCTTGAGTAATTACTCTAAATATGATATAAGGTTTCGTTGCTATTTAATAAACAAACGTTTGTTTAAACAAACTTTCGGCTTAGTTGACTTATCGATAAAGTAGTACGAGTCGAGCGAGCGCACTAATTGAACTGACGCTCGTTCAAATAGTTTCGCTATCCGCCCATAAGCTTACATAGCTATACTCTTTGCCCAGCTGTTTTCCATGACGATTTGTATCTAGTTATTGCTTAAAAACAGTCTGATAATTATAATACTGTTTCAAGCTGTGCATAAAAGTTGAAATTTATTGATAGTCTGACTATCATTAGGCTGAGTAAATAACTCAGCTTTTTATTTGCGTGCAGCAGCGTACAGGCCTTAGCACGAGCAATAATCGATATCTTCGTGACGGAATCATCGCGTCAGCAGAGTGACGTAGCAGCAAGCAATGGACTGGGCACAGCAGTTTGCTGTGTAGGAAAAAAAACACAAAACGGTTTTTAAAACAAAAGCGACAATGATAACTAAGTGCTGCCGGCAACGCTAATATGGAACCAGAAATACTTTAGATGGACGCTGCGAGGTTGAATTCATCTTGAATATTAAATAGAATTCGATTTGCTACTATGAGATATTTCGCATGCCGTTCTTATGCTTTGTTTAACGCACAATAAATATGATCGGCGATACACGTACACACACACAAACATACGCACACACACACACACGCACGCACGTACACCCATTAATAAAGACGCCACCTACCCTGGGCATGATTTTTTGCTGAGGACCGCCCCGAACGGATATCATTTTTCTATTTTTCTTGCACTCAGTGGTTTTTGCAAATAAATCACAAAAAGAAAATAGAAGCGTGTTAATATCTTTGATTTAGCGACTGCATTCGTGTAACAGGTGGCCGATGACGTCGTACGCTCGTCGTGTCGCGGCGAACGTGAAAACACAACTAAAAGCACAGCGCAAAAGCAACAACACACACAGCAACATAACAAAGCAAAAAGCTCGGCGAAAAGCTTTCACACAGCGATCAGCCTCGTCGCAGCAGTGGCAGCAGCTGATGATATTGCTGTTGCTGGGGGAGGGGGGAGGCGCGTTGCACTGAGTCTTGAGCGCGTTAAATTATATTAATTAAACTATGGAAGCAGGGGGAGGTTCAGATATATAAGCGGGCCTATTTAGGCATTTGTATGCGTGTGTGTGAGTAAGTTCTGTCCGTATCGCTAAATTTGCCCCCTGGGAGGGATTAAGCATGTGTGTGTATTTGTGTGTTTAATGTATTCCATGAGCGTTCTACTTTTTTACAGGTCAACGCCTCGCAACGCTCGACTGACCATTGCGAGCGGCAGAACAAAACGAAAGTGAAAGTTTTGCAATATGTCAAAGAAATATCTATAAATAGGCGATTCCATGGCTTTATTATGCAGGAGCTGTCGCAGCAGTAGGACTCCCGGCAGACACTCCCCAAATCAATACGCGCTTCCAATGTAAATCAATTAATGGAGGAGCTCGCGTGCCGCGGCGGTCAGCGAAAGCAATTAATAGACAGACTTCCTTGGGGCCCTTGGAGGTGAGCCGCAACACGCCTAAACTCTGGACACAACTTATGTATATGTACTTAGACCGGTATATACTGGGTGGTATATAGCCTGTATTAATGCGTTTTCGTTCGTTCTGGGTGTGTTCGCACACAATGGAAAAAGTCGTTTCTGCACAGAGTTCGCCTGACCGCGAACCGAGAGTTGAGTAAGTCCGACTCATTATAAAGTTAATCACGAACCTTTCGCCTTGAACTTTGAGCATTAAGAATCTAATTGCTTTGTTTCCCAACAAGCTTGAAATTGCGCTTGCATCATTAAGAAGAAACTTTGTATAAAATTAAGCTTAAGGGTTTTCAATTCAAAAATATCAAAATGAATATAATTTATAACTATTATTTCAGGTCGCAATACCATCTAAGAAAAGCCGATAGTTCGACAAGCAATAGGACACAGTTTCCTTTTAAGTTCAAAAAGCTAAAGAATATCCAATATTTTGGGAATCAAATTATTAAGTTTTTTTAAGTTTTGATTGTCCGTACAGTTCTATGATTCGGATGTAGTCTAGCAGATTATCGAGAATTTAAATATACTATTTGACATATATTCAAATTCAATTCTCTCTCTAAATATTTTTTTATAATCCACTAAAACTCAGAAAACAAAAAATAAAATTCTTCTCTGCCAAATTATTTAAAAATTGTTCTTTTAGTCATAAGCACTTATTATTTTGTGCGGTTGTGTATAAACACGATTCCACATGAGAAAAACAGACAACTGCCAGACAACTCATCGAACTGAAGCCATAAACGATTTTTACGAAAACGATTATAGACAGAGATAGGCGATACGAGATAAGAGCGAATATCGACTGTATGATAATATCGTAAATGAATTACCATGAGAAACCTCAACTCGCCCTATTTGCCATCGTGTTGTGAATCACAGCTCGAAAGTACTGACACTACGAGTATATGCGGTGTCTACTGCAGTTGATACTGCGCTCTGCTTACCTTCTTGTCCAAATCGTCCTGTGGCTGGTCATCGTCACCGGCGTTTGCTGCCATCGGCTTGGTCGACGTCCGCTTTGCCTCGGGCACAAAGCGGTACTCGTAGTTGTCAGTGCCGCCCCAGCTGGCCAGACAGTTCTCCTTGGTCACGTACTGTGTGATGTCCTTTTTCGTTATCATTTTCAATATCTCAACTGCCTTGGGGGGCAGCACGGACTTGATGATCTTGAAGGCCGCTGCAAATTAAAGGCAGAGCGTTAGTCTGAGAAACCACAGAACAGAGCTCTCTGTGCTCGCTTACCGTTCAGCACCCAGGCCAGCTCGAAGACCAGTATATAGTTGAGTGCATTGGGATAGTAGAGCTTGAACGTCTCGACGATGCGCTTCACAAACTCAAGGTCCAATGATGCCAGGCTTGTGCCAGCCATGTCAAACACAATGCTCAACTGCGTCATGTGCTTCGCGCGCTGTTCGCGTTCAATCCAATAGACTACCATGCGCATGAGCTCGTCCAGACTCTTGGATTTGTTGTGCATCTTGACGCGAAAGATGAGCAGCGGGAAGCCGTCGACATCCTTGTTATGCACAAAGCACGAGCCCTCGTTCAGGTACTCCTGATTGAGCTGCGTGTGATCCAGATCGTTGGCTCCGTACGACTGACGCCAAATGCAGGTCTCCCACAGCTTGGTGAAGGAGGCCTCCATGTCCAGATCGTGCTGTTCCAGAAATCGCTGCAGCCACACATGATCGTTGCGTATGCGATCGATATCGACGGGGTGAAAGGGAACTGCGAATCGGCAACAAAGCGATGAAGATAGCAATACAACTAGTTCCATTTATGGTGGGTGCCCTTGTTGGTGTAACATGGCAATAGCAATGATTAAATTCTAATCAGTTACTGTTTGAGATTAGGATTAGGTAATCAAGTGCTCGAAGAAAATAATCGCATCAAGAAAAGGGATTATACTCTGACACCAAAATTGTACGAGGATTAAAACTTGTAATCCTCAGCTTAAGATACATATTGATAGATAAAGATTCACATTTAGAAACCAAACAATAAAGCTGAAGGCAGTATACCTTTTAGCTTAAATTAATTTTGTATTTTTAGTTTCAGATATGTGTACTATACATCTATCAGGAACTACAGCAACCGAAATTCAAGTTACGTGGCGGTGCTCGAACACCTGCTACTTCCAGTAAATAGTTTCAGAATCGGAGAAAATGCGATTCGTTTTGCACACAGCGAACTCTGAATTTACGAGCTGAGTGTTTACCAGACTTATATGCGATATGCGAATGTCAGCTTATAATTGCTGTGTAAATATGTAACCAAGTCGATGTATGTGTCAACCCGTTCGACTGCACCGAACTGAAGGTCAAGCTCACCTGCGGGAGGCGAACTGGCGTATTGGGTGTTGAATCGCTGACGCAGTGTCTCGATCGCGGAACTGCTGACTTCCTTGACTTTGACGCCCATCTCTGCGGCTAGAAAGGCACTTTTAAGACACGATGCGTGCGAGGAGTGGACTCCAACTAAACATTGAACTCCGTGTGCGACAGTCAAGTTGGCTTATCGCGTCCGTACCTCGGGCCCAATCGATAATCTCAGTAATATACCGATACTAAGATAACACGGGAGGTAGGCGAGCTACACGCTAATCGGGCGCAGTGACAAGCCGATTCGAGTGCTTCCAACGAGCTGCCGCGGCTAACTAACGGTGATCGTCGATCGGCTGTTGGCAGTCAGCAGGCGTGCGCAGCGATGTGGAGCACCAATACAGCAATATATCAATACGCAGCAGTGGGACGCCTTCAAAAGGGCAGTACGAGTACTGCTACTGCTCTAAGTGCCGCTGCTGCTGCAATAGAACGTGCGATCGTCACCCTACGTCGACTGCATTTCAATGAGCTTGGCGGGTTTCGCTTTTGGGCCCCAAGCTTGAGCGAGCTTCCACTCAAGCTTTGAGCTGCGCTCAGAGAGCTTTATGGATTGAGATATCGATATAACAAGCGATCGATTTGTAGTTTGTCCAGCTATTAACTATGGCGTGTATTTGTATTTTCTATTTACATTGTCGAATGATGATCGGAGAATTAATTTACAGCGAATTTGTAGGAGTAGTCATCGTTGCCGCCCCAGGTCTTCAGGCAGTTGTCCTTGTCCACGTACTCGTTGATGTCCTTCTTTGTGGTCACGCGCAGAATCTCCAAGGCCTCGGCTGGCATGAAGGACTTGACGATCTTGAAGGCAGCTAGAACGGACAAGCAAATTCATTAGTTTAAACTTGGAGAAACTGAAAATCTCACATACCGTTCAGCAGGAAGGGCAGCTCGTGCACCACAATGTAGTTGGGCGCATTGGGATATTTCGTCTCGAACAGCCCGATGATGCGCTTGATGAAGTCCAGATCCAAATTGCTCAGGCCCGAGCCGGTCATGTCCATGAACAGCGTGATCTTCTTCTGGTAGTTGTGCTCGCGATGCACGCGCTCCACCCAGTAGACAATCAGGCGCATGAGTTCCTCCTGGCTCTTGTTCTTCGAGTGCTTGGAGAGCGTGACAATTAGCAGGGGCATGCCATCCTTGTCCTGGTTATGCACATAGACCTCGCCGTCGTGCAGATAGTCCTGATTGACGTTCGTCTCGTTGATGTCGTTGGTGCCGAAGCTCTGGCGCCACTCGCAGTTCTCCCACAGACGCGTGATGGTCTTCTCCAAATCTAGTTTGTAGGCCTCCAACAGCTGTTCGATCCACACATCGCTGTCTCTGATGCGCGCCAGATCGCTCGGGTGGAAGGCAACTGACGACACAATAGATATAATTATCTATATCTGCTGTCTCGCTATCAGGTCGGTGACTCACCTGCTGGTGGTTCTGCTTCCAGGCGTTGCAGAAAACGGGTCTTCACCTCGTTGATCTGCTCGGGTGTGGGCTTAACTCCCTTGGGCATCTTGAGTGGACTACTGTGCGGTCGAATGTCTGAACGTTGTATTTATATAGCCGAAATAAGGCCTCTTCAACCTAATCGCAGTGCGCTAATCTCTTCGACTGTATATTCGGTATAAGGCCCCCCAACTGGGATATCGTACATAGAGGGCTGTCGGTTCAGAACGTCGCTCGTGGTTGTCTCCCGAACTTTTGACTTCTCAGTGCGCAGGCCAATCAAGAACTGACAACTGCAGCCGTGGCGAGCGAGAGACTGTGCTCGGTCTGCGCTCGGTGCGCTCTCCGAGTGCTCTGGTTTCGTGTATGATTGTGATTGTGATCGTGTATGCAGGCAGCTCGACCGTACCAGAGCAGACCGTTCTTCAATCAATCTAAAATTGTACAAATGGCACGGGAAGTGGGCGGGGTAACACGGCGGCGATAAGGCGAGCGTCGCAGAGAGCGTTTGATTGAGCGAGCGACCGATCGAGCGAGCGGCTGACGATTAGACCAACTGCGGGTTACGATTTTCTTGTGATTCCAGCATGAAAGTGTTTTGGAAATTGATTTTTATGACCGTAGTTGTCGCAGCTGGGCCTTCAGACGTAGTACATGGGCTGTGATGACTGCGGACCGGGGTGCGGTGTTGCGGGCTTTTAGAATTTTGATTTTTTTTTTTTTGGCCAAACTTTTTTTTTCCAGAAAATAACTGATAAGACTTCACGTTCACAATTTAGACTACTATGATATTGCTTGTTCGAGACAGTAGGGCCTGACAGTTCATATCTGTGCATACATTGATGACTAAAGTTGAAAATTTGCCGAGTTATTGTTATTGATAGTATTTTGTTTACTGGATACTTAGGGAAGATTCCAATTAGTCATGCTTAATTGGCGTAATTTGAGTTGAACACTTGGAAATGTTTGCAGTTGCATAATTTCAGGCTCATATACCGACTGAATACTGTAACATGTATACAGTATTACGTATTTGCTGATTGTTTTTCTTGTCTTGCAATTTCGCAGCTGTTTATACGATTAAACCACTGAAAATGCGAACAAATTATATAATGGCTCGGTGGAAATGTGTGTCACAGGCAGAAGAAGGCGTCGCAGGCAATATCAACATTAATTTGGACATGTCCGTCAGTTTGTCCATGTCCGTTTATCTGCATGAACGCATACAACTCAGCTATTACAAGAGCTAGAGATACCAAACTTAGCATGCATATTCCTCTGTAGCATACGCAGATGTAGTACATCTCAAAACTTTTGAGCCACGTTGACTGTCTTCGAAAATTCATTTTTTTCTTTCTTGAGCTCGAATACCTAGCATTATTTTGTTATATCATTGTTATTTGGGACTTACTTAACTTTATATAACTTTATATAAACAAGGCTTTTGTAAGTTCGTTAAAATGAAGTATTTAAAATATGTAAAGGGTATCTTACAGTCGAGTGTGCTCGACTGCAGTTCTTGTTACTTGCTCTTGCATGCAGTTCTGCAGCTGTTTTCACTTGTTTGTTGTTGTTTTCTTTCCAGTCACGTATTTGTAGATCTCGTTAACTCATGTATAACTCCATATGTATCTCTAATCTCAATTGAGCTCATATATTCTGCCAATAAAGCGTGCGCTCTCTCGCCATAAATCATAACTTAATTAACTGAAGCGGCGCCAAATTGAACTAAACGCGTTATCAGCGACGATGCTGTTTGTTTTGTTGATGTCGGTCGGGTACGAGGACAATAACAAGAGAACGTCAACATTTACATATCGAAAGCTCCTTGGCAATCCCCCTACCCCTGCTCCGCCACTCAACATCCCATTCAGGCCATGAGCAAGAACTTTCGCTGGCGCTTGGCCCAGTTCTGTTGTTTACGTGAAAACGTGCGCGTCGGTCGCTGTCGCTCTGTCCGCCTTTGGCCCCATGTGGATGCAGTGCAGCAGCAGCGCGTGAATTTAGTTGCCCACAATGAAGTTCGCCGAGCATTTGACGGCGCACATAACGCCAGAATGGCGCAAACAATATATCAGTTATGAGGTAAGATTGCCATGCATAATGCGCCGAAATGGAGATGAAAATTCTGTATCTCATGGATATATACAAGCGTGTGCTTTTCCTAGCTGTCAGTGCGCTGGTGACGTCACATGGAAAAACCACTGAACAGCTGTTAACTGTCAGCAAAGAGCTTTTCTCACGGTCTCAATTCGGCGCATGCGCTTTGTGCGCCTGCTAAGCGTGCAGTTTGTTGTGCTCGCCACAAACGTAAACAAAGCGCCAGAGTCAAAGACAGTACGCAGCGCGCGGTGAGCGAGAGAAGCAAAGATGCGCACGTGAGCTCAAAATAGTTCCGCGTGATGCGCCTGCGAGCGATAAGTAAATGCATAAGAGTCAATACTTTGAACTAGTTCTGCCTAATTTAATAAGTCGATACTCGATAACATTTCGATAAGCTGCAGCTTAAGGCCGCCATTGAAGATGATCGGAATGAGAAGTGACTGGATTTTTATTTTTCTCTATTTAAATTTTATAATAATATTTTATGAATGTCATTGCAGGAAATGAAAGCCATGCTGTACGCGGCCATCGAGCAGGCACCGTCTGCCGAGCTGGTAGATCGCGAGATGCTCACGCGGTACTTTGCCAAATTCGACGAGGAGTTCTTCCACTACTGCGACAAGGAGCTGGCCAAGATCAATACATTTTACTCGGAGAAAATGGCGGAGGCGACGCGCAAGTATGCCGGCCTGCGCAGCGAGCTGACGGAGGCGCTGGAGATGGGCCATGTGAAGAAGCAGCCTGCGTGGAAGCGGCGCACGCCGCTGGGCAAGAAGAATGTGCCCGCGCGCAAGATACAGGATCTCAAGTTGGCATTTAGCGAGTTCTACCTGGGGCTGATACTGCTGCAGAACTATCAGAATCTCAATTTCACGGGCTTTCGCAAGATACTCAAGAAGCACGACAAGCTGCTGAGCGTGGAGTACGGAGCGCGCTGGCGCACCGATCACGTGGAGGCCGCACACTTCTACACGAACAAAGACATCGATCGGCTCATACAGGAGACGGAGCAGGCCGTGACCCAAGACATCGAGGGCGGCGATAGGCAGCGTGAGTGCTAAGCGAACTAATGAGCTCTGGTCTCTCTAATGCCTCTTCCTTGCAGGTGCCATGAAGCGCCTGCGGGTGCCGCCGCTGGGCGAGCAGCAGAGTCCGTGGACCACATTCAAGGTGGGTCTCTTCTCGGGCGCCTTTGTGGTGCTTTTCCTCACCGTCGTCATTGCCGCGATGTTCTATGGCTTCGGCGAGAACTGGCGCGTCGGCTTGCGCATGTTCCGAGCGCCGTTCCTCATCACCGAATGCCTCTTCCTGTGGGGCGTCAATGTGTACGGCTGGCGCTCGTCGGGTGTCAATCATGTGCTCATCTTCGAGCTGGATCCGCGCAACCATCTGTCCGAGCAGAACATCATGGAGATCGCCTCGGTGTTTGGCGTCATCTGGGCGTGCTGTGTGCTCTGCTACATCTTCTGCGAACCGCTGGGCATTCCTCAGTACTCGGCGCCGCTATTCCTCTACACGCTGATGGTGACCTTCCTGCTGAATCCCACAAAGACCTTCCACCACGAGGCGCGCTACTGGGCGCTGCGTGTGCTCAGTCGCGTCATCATGGCGCCCTTCTGCTTTGTCAACTTTGCCGACTTCTGGCTGGCGGATCAGCTGAATAGCATGGTGCCTGCATTTCTGGATATTCCCTTTCTCATGTGCTTCTTTGGCCACAATCCCACGTGGCACAAGGTCGGAGAGGGTGAGTATGCAGAGTATTTAATTTAAGCTATTTCAAACTAATCAGAAACTTAATGCATAAATTCTCAGAACTCAAATTAAATTATTTAAAAGATTTATTTATGCCATGCTAAAATTCATAACTTTATTATAGCAATTTTCGAATGATTAAAATATTTATTTATGCAATCTTAGAATTCATAACTTTATTAAAACATATTTATGCCATGCTAAAATTCATAACTTTATTATAGCAATTTTCGAATGATTAAAATATTTATTTATGCAATCTTAGAATTCATAACTTTATTAAAATATATAAAATTACTATATTTTTTTGCTTGCACCTAATTTATGCTGCTCCTTAAAGAATTTCGATTTTAATTTATTCAGTTAATTCCGAGAAACAATGAAGCTCGCTTTCGAATTATAACTGAAGGTTCGTCTTTATTTAATATGATAATTTATGCGGTTCATTCATCTTTGTCTCACGCGAAACTTTCATTGTTTGGATTCATTGAAAAGGTTACGTTCGATTCATTCATTCGATTCGTGCTCATCTCTTTCAGCCGGCAATCACTGCGTGCAACAGATATCAATCCTGCATCCAATTGTGGCCATTCTGCCGGCCTACTTTCGCTTCGCCCAGTGTGTACGGCGCTATCGGGACACGAAGGAGGCCTTTCCTCATCTCGTGAATGCCGCCAAATATGCGACGTCGTTCTTTACGGTGATCTTTGCGCACAAGTTTCACACTACAACGGGTAAGTGTAGCTGCTGTGTGTGTGTGGCTGTGGGTGTGGGTGTGCGTGTGTGTGTGTGTGGTCGTATTCATTAGCGCACGGGCAGAACACACCTGGGACTCATTGTGCGTGCTGTTTATGCCATGCTGCCAATTAGAGCTGCCTTCACGACCAGCCGCAAATTCATGTTAATTTTATTTTCGCACACAAACACGTAGGGTATAGCACCCTTTCCCCCCCAAAAAAGATACTCTCTGACCTCTGCTCTCTGTGCTCTGTGCTCTTTCCCGTAGATTCGTACCCGCTGTCGCAGGAGAACCCCTGGCTTTACTGCTGGATAACTGCTGCTCTCGTGTCCTCGTGCTACGCCTACACATGGGACATCAAGATGGACTGGGGCCTCTTCGATGCGAAGGCGGGCGACAATCGATTCCTGCGCGAGGAAATCGTTTATTCATCGACGGTGAGTTGGGCTCACCCCCTTCCCCCACACCCCGCCTGCGGCGAGTCCCGATTCGGATTCGCTGCTGCTGCTGCTGCTGCTGCGGGCTAATGGTCGCAATAAATATTTGTCCAGGCGGACAGCACGTAAAACAATCTTTCAACGCATCCATTACTCTTCTTCTCGACTCCCTCTTGCAGTGGTTCTACTACTTTGGCATAATTGAGGATTTGATATTGCGTTTCAGCTGGACGCTGTCCATGAGCCTCATTCAGTCCGGCTACATTGAGGGCGACGTGATGATGACGATTCTCAGTCCGCTCGAGGTATTCAGGCGCTTCATCTGGAACTACTTTCGCCTGGAGAACGAGCATCTCAACAATGTGGGCAAGTTTCGAGCGGTGCGCGATATATCAGTGGCTCCCATGGACTGCTCAGATCAGGTGCGGCTTGTCTGTCAATATATATACATAGAGTTATATATTTAATGTGTACTATATTTGCGCTAATAGACCACAATACTGCGCATGATGGACGACACGGATGGCGTGCTCAATCGTAGGCGTGGCAAGGCCGCTGGTGGCTCTGGTGGCAAGTCGAACAACAAGAAGAACAAACATGAGCAGCAGCGCCTGCTGCTGCAGGGCGAGTCCGTCGAAGACCTGTGTGCATAGAGCCGTAGCGCGCGTCTTATCTCTTGTGTGCGCAAATATTAAGTATACGTAAATATGAAACAACAAACGCATGCGGTATTTGTGTATGCATTTCTAAAACGGGGGCAGGGGGCAATGGGCGTGGCAGGAGCCAAGTCTCTGCAAGCCTTATACAATTGAACTGTTGACAATGCGCCACGCAACAATGCGGACGCATCACCGTGATGAGGCGAACGTGCCAATGGGTTTTATCGTGCAGCCCATCGCCAGCTGCAGCATCACGTTCCGGATGTGACAGAATTCTGTGGAAATTTAACGCAACTTTGTCGACGTCCTTGTTGTTGCTTTCGCTGATTTCTCATTTGTTTTTTCGCGTACTGTTGCGGAGCGAGAAGTAATGCTACTGAACTTGAGCTTTATGAGTTAAATTGGTATAGCTCTAGTATAATTTATATTTTTTATTTAAGCACGTCTTTTTCACAATTCCCCGCAATTACATTTATTAAGCCATTAATAATTAAATTTTTAATGGAAACTGCATGTGCAATTTAAATGAAACATTAAAAAGGTAAAAATGTCGCTTAATCAGGCTTGAACGCTGTGTATACCCTTCGTGGCAGCACGTGCAGGGAATCAAAGCCAAATGAATTTGTTTTTATATTTTGATTTTCACAATGTTGACTTTGCTTGTATTTTATGAACATGGTCACGGGCTTATCGCGTGCTGCCGAATCTATTGCATGTCCGCGAACATACACAAATATGGTATAAAATATCAGCAAACACAATAAACCGAATATTTATTGGCCTTCTGTGTGGGGCCGTTCTGCCCGTCGACGTATGCAAAGTCCATTGCAATGGCCTCGATAAGGTGCACGAATTTCTATTTTCAGTTCGGCTTTAATCGCCAGGTTCCTACTTTACTTTTACTGCCCCAAAGTTGAATAACAATAGAAAGATAGAGAAAGTATCCCAAACACAAGCCTCTTATGTAACACACACACACACACACACACGCATACACATTATTTCTAAAGCTTCTTGGGGGAATTGCAAATGGGATGGGTCCCCGACCTCAGCTGTTTTCGGAGTGCGTATTGATTGATGTTTTGTTTAAACTTGACTTTAATTTCGATTATGACAGGTTTCGACTGGAGTGGCACTTGACGGCTGATTAAGGTGCCCCCAATTATCTCAGGTAGAAGTGTGCATTAATTACTGCATGCTCGAGAGCCTGGCTGAGAGTGCCTCCCACTGGGCAATTCGTTTAAAGTTTCTTAATTGCCGAAACGCAAGTTTGCAGTAGCATTTTTTTCCATAATAGTTTGCAAAGTTTAATTGCTTGCTCTGCTCGTTCAGAGAACTATTTAAAACTCAGCTGCGAGCTGCTGAAGCTGTTGCCTGTCTTCGTCCAGGAAGTCCGCAAAGAGCAACAAACTGTTCACACGCACAACGCGTCGTATGATTGATGTGTATTTTTCAATCATGTCCAATTTGTTGGCTGTCAGTTAGCATATTTACCATTAATGCCATTTCAAATGGCATATTAAATGGATTTTAAATCACATCCCTCAAAAACACACACACACACACACACCTTCGTAAGCAGATCAAAATATGAGAATATCGCCTGTGCCTCGGACTAAGCTGAAAGAGAAAGCGAAAGCTGCTTAATTTTTTGGAGGGACAAGCTCTAGTCTTTGTATGGGCTCTGTCAAAGGCAAAGCAAGTATTTAAAATATAAAGTGAAGTCTCGGTAAAAGAGGTCTACAGCTTTTGGTTACACGTATTGATTTCTCTGTTGCAGCTTAAATGAATTGCGGTAAAGTGTTTCCCCAGTCACCGGAAATACCAGAAAAATATATTAATTCGCATCTGCATATTTCATTTTGTTTCGCTTTGTCTGCTCTGCACTGTTTTTGCTGCAAAAACTTCGACGATTTACTGTGCGTGCAAATGACAATTATTTATAAAATGTTTTTCCTGCCATTCATGTTGCCCAACTATTTTAGTTGCTAATAATGCTTAATTAGTCGCATGCCCGCAAAACTTCGACAATTATACCTTTTACGCATTGAAAATTCGTGGCAATGGTATATAAAGTTTGTGCAAGCCGATCAAAACGTATATTTGAAATATTAACTTCAAAATACCTCAGCTGCCATTTATGTCTACCTTTGTGAAGAATTCTCAGCTATTATAAAACCAGCAAAGATCAAGTTTGGCATGAAAGTTTCCACACGGCTCACCTAAATTAGGCTTAGTTCAAATTTTGGATCTCGCTGCTACTTCAGACGGGAATTAATTTTAACAATTTCAATATGGCTTATTAAGCATTCATATTTGGTATACTTGTAGCTAATAATATTGTTCATCATAATTCTGATAATAAACACAAAAGTTTATCAAGAAACAATTTTCCACTTTACAACGAATTTTAAAGGCTCTAAGTCGCTGAATAGCGCCCAGTTGGGTTACTCAACCGCAGCTCTATTTACATGTAAAGCTTGATGAATTGTTCTGCAAGCCACGTCTAACAATTGCAGTGCCCCTCGTAAATATCCTTTGTATCTAATTGTTTTCGCATTTGCAGCTAGAGATAAGCCGCATTTGAAATTGTATTTTTGTTATTTCAAATCCGCCGCCGCATTGAACCCTTCTGTTGCCAGGCTACAGATCACGCTCACAGCCAGATTTTGTTTTGGTTTTCAGCCGCCATTATTCCCGTATCTCTCTCTTCTGTTCCGTTTTGTTGTTTTGTTTACCTCCAGCTGGGGCCGTCGCATATTTTACATTGATGGCCATCAGCGGTGCCTTTGATGCCGCTGCGGCCCGAGAGATAAGATAAGCAGCAATTTTTGAGTGTTTTTATTAGTCTTTGTGCGGCCGTGCGATGTTGTGTGTAATGGCGTGTGTGTGTGTGTAGAAGTATGTGTGCTGTCATTTAACAGCAGTTACAACTGAGCTTTACGCTCGCTCGGAGATGGAAAGATGGAGCTAGAAGTTAAGCGTGCGCCGCAGGCGTTGATAAAGGCTTCGGCTCTGATTTAATTTGCAAGCGTAGGGAAAGGTTTTATTTATTCTCCTCTCCGCCTGCAGCTGGGGTTGCCTGTGCGTGCGTGTGATTTCTTTTCAACCTGCCCAAAGTTTTCCACAATGAAGTAGTAGAACTTGAGCAGAACTTTGTGACATCTCAGCCTTTAACGTGGGCACAAATCAACTCGCAGCTCGCAGAGCTCTGCGCTGCGAGCTGCTTCTGTTGTTGTGACTAATGCGCTGCGTGGGGCTTTGACACGTTCCTTCTGGGTTCTTTTCGCCTGTCACAGCAGATTTCCATTGATTTGACTGACGCACACATATACAGACCCACACACACACATGTGTACGAAATTGCCTGCCTGTGATGTGTCAACAGAACGTGGAAACTAGGATAACGCGGACTGTTTTGGGTTGTTTTGGGGCTGTTTGGGCATGCCAGTGGCATAAAAGCACCTCTACACGCATACGTTCAATTCATATTTGGCACAACAACAACTTGCGAAAATAACGTGCAGTCAGGCATACACGCCATACGCGTATTGTGTGCACTGAAATTTCATGAGCGCGCATTACGTATACGCAGCGTTGTGATTGAACGCCATTTGTCTGGCCTGTTACCATGTTACAACGAAGAACAGCGTAAAACTCAATTAAGCCCATCGTACAGGCTTCTATAATTGCACATAATTGCAACGCCTTCAACTGTGAACACTTTGCAGCGATTCCTGCTGCTGCTACTTCACTTCGGTTGAGAGCAGCTCAGTTCAGCCTGTTTATCGAGTCACTGGCATTAATACGCCACGTTCGCATTTGGCAAACAATAATTTGCGTGCTCGAACCGCAATGTACGTGGCCATCTGCGTGGAAATCTCTTCTGCTCGAATCGCATTTTTCCCATTTGATATGCATGGAAATGCGGCCCGCAAAACCGCATCATGCGAAATTGCGGTTGTAAGCGCAGAACGCAGAGCTTCGAGCCGCTGTTTAATTGAATTCGCTTGAAATTTGTGTTTTGCATTGGGAAATTCGACCTTGAACGGATTCAACTCGCAGTTTCCTTCAACGATTTTTGCCTTTTTAAATGCTTCAGTCTGTGCAGTTATTCCAGTTGTTTTGCTCTCTGTCTGCTCGAAACATTCTTAATGATATCATATGCAAATCGATTGCTTTGACTATTCTACCGTGCAGAGCAAGATACGAGTCGACTCGAGGCGTACACAGACACATGTAACACATCATTAAAAACGCCACCCACAGACCGACGGGAGCTCGGAGTTGTCAGGCGAAGGATTTCCAAGTCAAACGTTTTCTAATATTGATATCGCCCCGGGATTTATGTAAGCAACGTCAGGATGGCAGTTTGGGACTGGGATCAGCTTTTATTTTCGCATAAATTCAATAAATTCATGCGAATTATTGTGCAAAGTCAGCGGAAAATATGGCAAAAGCCAGCGCAAGCGAACTGCGAACACTTTTCCCATTGTGCTCTTACAGTTAATAACGGTAAACGTATGCAGTGCACTTTTCGGCAAGTTCCCACAAGTATTTCAACTAAGCTGATTTCCATGCTTCTGGCTTAAACAGAACGTAGTTAAGTGACGCTAATGAAAAATCTTGCAAAATACATTGTGCATAGGGAATGCAGGGTATTCGCGAGGTACTATTGTAAGTTGATAAAGTTCGAATTTAGATAAATGAGCAGCTGTGATAGTTAAATATTATTTGAGTAGGTACAGTTACATTTCGACATATTTAACATACTCCCTTCTTCGCTTTTTCAATGAGTGAAGGGTAATAAAAACCTTTTTGTTTATATAGGGTATTCATACAACCTAACAAATAGTCTATTGAAGTCGGATTTTTATTGCATATTTTGCAACCTTCAACTTCAATCAAAATATGTATTGCAATAATGAAAATTTGAATTACAAAAAAAGAAACTAACGGAAAATGTATGAATACTAAAAGGACTTACAGCAAAAAAAAGAAAACAGAAAACAAAAGCAAATACCACACAGTTTTCCCTGCACATATGCAAAGGGTGTGCGATAACTTTTGTGTAAAAATATTTATTTTTAATTTAATTTATGCATTTTTACAATCCGTGTACATTTTCGGTGAACTTTCTGCACGCTGCTGGAAATTCCAGAAATTAACATTTTAATTACTTGAGCAATGTAGAATTAATTTTAATCAACTTTTCGCCGTGTCGGCTGTGCAAATAGGCAAAGTTTGCCCAGACTTCGTAATTGCGTTGTGCTAATTTACATAGAAAAAGTATTGTAATACCCCCGAAAACTGTCGGCAACTTTGACTGGCGCCCGGGAGGAGACCTGGAAAAGATGCGCCGCGTACCGCCGTAGTCTCACGCAGACCACATCAGTGGAATTGGCAACAACAAGGAAAGTTAACAAATTAATTTATTTAAAGCCATTGACACCGGGCCGCAGCCCTCTTGCCGGCTCAATTTGATGAGAATGCAAATGAAATTGGCTTTTAATTAACCATAAAAACATTTTGACAGGACGACAGCTCGGTTAAGTTTACATCATGATTATGGGGTCAACTTTCGGACGGACAAAAGGCCTTTAATGTCTGTTGTATTGAACGCTCCCAATTTGCTGTGTCAAATCTGGGTAAACCCAAATGCGCTGACGCAGCAGGAAGCATAGGGTAGAGTATGGGACGGGAGGGCGTGTCTTTATCCCAGCTCCGGCCGTAAGTTCTGTGGGCATTGATTGATGGCAGACACTGTGCGTGAAGCTATTTATAATACCCGTCCGTCCGTATTCGTGAACGTATTCGTATTCGCACTCGTCGTCGTATGTTTATTATTTAGGCCCATATATTTGCCTTATATGTGCATATAGTAGATGCTCGTAAGTATATTGGTTCTGCGTGTTTGCTTATGAAATTTGACTGAAACTAATGGATGCCTCAAGATTGCCATAAAGAGGCGACGGAGAACGACGACGACGACGACGACGAGGACGGCAACGGCCTCCCTCAATGGACGCGTAAAGCGCATTAGACATTCGCCAGGGTTATAAATTATGAAAAACTCCCGCCGGAGTTGGCCCTACCGAAAAGGCCCATCAAGTTTGAAGCTTATTGCCAATATTGAAACGAAAACGCAATGTCACAGTTCGCCTGGGTTTCCGGGCTTTTTTTTTTGTTTTACTTGGAGGAAAGTGTACTAAGTAAACTGTGTGTATCTAAGCCTGGCGCACACGCAGATAAACAGCGATAGGACAACAAATGGTCATCCATTCATAAATACATCAATTGTCATGCCAGCTCAAGCTCCAGCGCCAGCGAAGGATTCCCTTTGCCCAAAGCCGATTTATCACTTTAAATATTGCCCGAAATTGAAGGCAACAATCCAAGGCAGCTCCAGCAGTGCCTCTATGAGTGATGTATCCCCCCCTTCACCTGCTCCTCTCCGATAGATGGCTTATGTGTGCCTATTTTACAGGGACTGACAGGAACAATGTCAAGTGCTGCCTGCGTACTTTGTGTGAGTTTTGACAGCGAATTAAAATAAACAGCAGCGAAACGACAATGGAAACATCCTATAGAAATATCAACAAGATGAGGTACTCGCATGCCACGTGGAGTCTCAAGGGCAGCGGTGGGGGAGGTTACGAGCAGCAGCTGAAGCAGCTGAGTTTTCCGAATAACTTGAATGCCTGCAGTTCTTGAGAATGTAAATACTTATGAAGCTCGCACAGCAGTTGTTTTCCTTGAGCTCAGGAAATGAATTCGCTTTAAGGGAAAGCAGCGAACTGCAGTGTGAGCTGTTAAATCAAATTATAAGAAATAATAAGAACAAAAGTTATTTTACAGTCTTAATTAATACAACAGAATTGATACTGTAAAAAACCATTCGAACTTTCAGCGCGGAGAAACAATTATATAAATCCGTGAATTTATTAATTATTATTAGTAGCTTTAGTCTTGATAGTAGCGCGTTGCGCAATATTTATAAAGTTCCTAGTCTGTATATAGTATATCAGATTCCTCATGCCAAACTTCATGGCTGCAGCTGTTATAAAAGCAGAGATCTGTTAATATATAGCAACTGCTGAGATTTTTAAGAAATTCCTTCATATATTTTTAGAGTGAAATATTAGCTGTTTCTCATGTCAAGTAGCTGCAGGCTGTAATAACCAAACTAATTACCTGTGCCGTCATTATTTTTCACTGCAGAATAGTTGACACTGGACTATTTCCGTGTCCCAGATTCCAAAGAAAACAAAGTTATTTGTGGAACAGCAAGTGCCTTGAGTGTGGTATGAGAAGTATCTACTGCCATGACTTCTGACTCCCCCTCATCAAAAAGAAATAAAAACATGAACTCAAATTATGAATGAGAGCGCTTTAAGGGACCATTACGCAATGAAAATTGAATTACTTTAGCTGTGGGTGGCGGCAGTCAACGCAACGGACAAACCGTCGACCCGACGACCCTAAGCGACCCTCATTTATTGTTTATTCAAAGGTATCTCTCCAAATGCGACGTGCAACCTTTTCTTCCAGCTAATGCCCAATGAAAAGGGTAGTAGATTCAGTCCTCAGTTTGGAGACTGCAAATTACGCATTTAATCGCCATGAATTACGCGCTGCTTGCCTCGGGCTCAATAACAACATGTGCACGCACTCACACTCAGACTCGCACACCCACACACTCACAACGATTTCCATGGAAATTTACATACTCGAGCTCCGCTGTGTTTTTCTTTTTTGACAAGACGCAGGAGACAGCTGCTGCCCGGCAAGATTGATGCCTCCACTTACCCACATAAGTTCCGTCTAGGATTTATTGCCGCCAAAGGCTGATTAAGCGGCAATGTCGGGAAGGCTATGGGAAGGCCGCCTAAGTCTGCTAATTAGCCTGAGGAGTCGCGCGAGTAATGCACACATCAAGCGGTAATTTGGGAGTTCCAGCTTCGCTTTCACTGCAAAATCATAAGCTCTCAATTGGCTTTAAGCCGTTTATAGTTGGCGCCCGTTTATGAAGTTATCATATAATTCCCCGAGCGTCTTATTGCTGCTGGCTTAGGCCATTAAACGTCGGTAATTGTAATTTGTCTAATGGCATCAAATAGACGAGCCGACGGCAAACATCGCGCCGCCTTCATTATTTATATGAGCGCTGCGTACCGGAAAGATGGGCGCACATTTATCTCCTCAACGGGAGGCAGCATCGAATTCCTGCGGACTCAGTCTTTAAATTCGTGCAGATCCCGAGATCCCAGGGAGTGTCTTTAAGAATCGATTGCTCCCTAATTAATGTCATCAGCATATGCATTTATGGCGGTCTTTTATGTGGGCTTTCCTTTCTGTTGCTTTTCGTACCACTCGTGGCAGACAATCATAAATATTCATGAGCTGCTAGAAGTTGGATAAAGTATGAAGATAAATAAAGATGAGAGGGGTTATCCAAGAGCCTAACGAAGCTCGAATGTGCCTGGGATTGTATTTTGGTTCTGGGATACTTTAATGTAAGGGGAAGTAATATCATCAGGTCAAACAAATTTGGGCTAATAAATATTCTGTTTGTGAAACAAAGATCGGCATGGAGTTAAAGCTTTAAGAGAAAGTTACGAGAGAAGCGTAAGTAGGTAAAAAGTTATAAATTTCATAGCAAATTGTTTCTGAATTATGGTAAGATGAAAAGGCTTCGATGTACAATTATTTGGATAAAAAACGTATATACTTCTCGAGTAAAGCAATCATAAGCTTTACTCGAGAAGTATGCTTGTATTGTAAAATTGTAAAAAGTTTATCGGTATTATTAAAGTTGTAAATTACTTGAAATATTTTTATATGAATACTTAACTTTTGCAAAATTCTTATACTTTAAAACTCCCTCAGCACAGATTTGAAATTGCGAATTAAAATGCTTGGCCGGGCAGACACACCAGCAAACCCCTGGCTGGCATGTGCTAATCTGTCTCATTTGATATGCTAATTTTGGCATTGAGTGCCCGGCATCTGTGGCATAATGTGTCCTAATACAAACACACTGGCAGGCCCGTAAATTCACAGTCCCATAAATGTCGGCGTAATGTAAACTTGAACTCGATGAGGCAGACAAATGCACGGCACACGCTGCGTATACGCAATAAAGCAAGTGACAAACTGTCTGTCGGGGGTCTGGCAGAAGGGAGGTAGGGCGCGGAGGGGCAGCTGTTTGCCTTCGGGCTCTTTTTAAAATATATATATATGTGTGTGAGAGTCTGTTCAGTTGTCATATGCAATAAATCAAGCAGGCAGTCGAGTGCCTCAACTTGAATTTGTCAATGGGGGCAGGAGGTTTCGGTGCGGGAAATTTAAGAGCGCTTTGCCTTGAGTGTTATGACTTTCGCTGTCATTTAAATAAAGTTTGCCGCAATATTTTGGCACATGCTCGGGGGCGAGCGAAACTTTAATAACAAGACATGTGCGCACTTTGTTCTTGGCCCTAAACGATGAGCCATAACTTGTGCAAACACTCGACAGAGGAGTGTAAGAAGAGAGCACACATAGTCGGGCTTATCCATGTATGAGAGCGAGTCGCGCTGCGTCGAGCAAGTTCGCCGTATTGCCAAGTTGCAGGCAGACAGGCATTGTTCTTGCTCCGACGCGCATTGTGGCGAGTTTGACAAACTCTCCTCGATGCGGGCTGAGGGCCAGACACAGTCAGGGCCACGATTATATGCCAATCATGATGCATGCAGCAGGCCAAGCGGGGAGCAACTGCGGCAGGGGCGGCAGTAATTCCATTTCACTTGTGCGGTAATTGAATTTTCACTCGAGCAATCGCTAGTCCGCCCGGCAAATATTGTCATTACTCGCCGTACTTAGACGCTAATGGAAAACTCATTATCCAGTGAGAGTCCGGAGCCGACGTCCGGGATTCGTGCTCCTGAGCCCCGTCCGTACTCGCAGCCTTGGTAATAACAGCAATTAGGCAAGGCAAGGCGTGTTCGAACACTTCCCCCCTGCAGGGTGATGCCTGTTGCCAATTATCGTTGTTGGTTGTGGCAACATGTGGGGATCCTAAGTACCTGCTAAGCGCCTTGGCCATGACAGCAGGCGGGAGTGGTGCGATGTCTTTGACATGCTGCGCTACGATTGTTATGCATACGAGTGTAAATACTATATAAATAAATATGCATGTCATGGGATATCTCTCCTGAGCTCTCTGTTATTCCATGCAAATTGATTGCGTGCCTGACGCACACAACTATCGATGGTATTCCGTACACTTGTCCTACATGTTGTTGAATTAGACGCCTACAACGATATTTAATTGGAATTTTGCAATGAGAACAAAAACATTTGTTTCCGAATACTCTGTAATTATGAATTTTAAATGGGGTAGTTAGGTTATGCACTACACAAATCGATTTCGATGAGCTGCAGTCATTTTTAACACAAACAGGAAAATCAGTCAGTATCGGGGAATATCAGACGACACCTTGGTGCGGGGTATTGCCTAGTCTGTCACTCGCAGGCAGCATAGAGCGTAGAACATGAACAACGAGCACATTAATTGGATTGCTTGGCTTTGTTCGATGTGTGCGAACATCAAAAAGGTTTGTTTTGCGCATTTCCAAACAGTTTTGCGTTGCCAAATGGCAGACATACGAATGGCAAGCGATGCCACTCGATTTTTGGCTAATTTGCTGGCCCAACGAGACTGCAGACTATTTGTGTAGCATGATATGGCGCGCATATGTATGAACAAATAGATATGAGTGCGTAAGCGATTCCCGGGGCCACTTAAAAATCCATTAAGTTCATTCCGATGGACGTGCTCTCCCCGAGAGCTGCTGCTACGACGAGTGTGTTGATATTTGCGGACACATTTTTGACTTTCCAGCTTGGAACTATGAGCTGTAACTGCGTTTGGGGAGTGGTTGAGTGGTTCACTCGATTGCTTTGTTCAAGTTTTGGCAAATACGAAAAGTCGGTTCAAATAGTACAGGGAACTGCATTCCCCTCGGCCCGCTGCACCCACAGAGCACTGTGTCTGCTTCCATTTGGCGAACGCTGCAATGTCCTTTGGCGTTCTGCAGGTGAGTGGCAATAAAGTTGCCTGCGCAGTTTTAATTAAGAGAGACAAGCAGTTAGACCAGGGGCCGGGGAGGAGAGTGCGGTCACAATCTAAGAGTGATTAAGTGGCATTTAATGACTTCACTTTTGGTCCAGATAAACGGCTTTTGGCTGCAGGCGTACGCTTTACCCCTGCCAGGCAATCTCTGGCCCATATCAAAGCTGCTCTCGGGCTTTAATTGAGAACTTTCCAAGGGTAACTTGCAGCTAACTACAGTTAATTATTCGAGTGGAAAAGGCGAACTCGAGTAGACTTAATTAGCTTGAACAACATCATTGTTGATTTTTCACCTTAGACAAACACACATTAGCACACAGATTTAAGACCCTCAAAGCGTGCTGTAAAATCCATCAAATATTCTATTACTTTAAAAATATAAATTTATATATGTTTTATATACATACTTATATATTTACTAGAGCAAGGACCCTTAGTGCCGCGAGCTGTTTGCAGTTGTGTTCATGGCAGGGACGTTGATCCCTTGAGTGTGTACACAGGACTTGACCAATGGGGGAAGTAGGGCATGTGATTAGTAGAATTAATTCCCAGCCAGACTTAAAAAAAAAAGACTCAAAGCTTGCTATTCATAGTTGTTACTTTATTCAGCGCGAATTTAAGTGGGGAAACCTGTTGTCAGTAGGCGATTTATTGCCAGTTTCTCATGTTGACACCGAGGTTCGCTGGGGGAAACTGTCAAAAGCGAAATTAAGTGGCATTTCTGTTGTTGTCTGCCTGCTGACGCCTCGTCTGCTGTGGAAGGGAAAACATCACGAGGGTACGGGAGCAGGAAGGGGCAGCGGCAGCGCGTAGCTGGAGCATGTTATGACACAGGAAATGAGTGCGACGGGCGACAGCGGAAGCTGCAAATGAAATTCTGTTTGTGTGAAAGGAATGAA
Organism: Zaprionus bogoriensis; assembly: GCA_035046045.1. Taxonomy (NCBI): domain Eukaryota; kingdom Metazoa; phylum Arthropoda; class Insecta; order Diptera; family Drosophilidae; genus Zaprionus; species Zaprionus bogoriensis. The sequence goes on along the minus strand of JAWNOI010000192.1, from coordinate 1,027,524 downwards.
AATGAACTGCGTACTTGGTTCTGGATTTCAGAGAAATTTACTACTGGCTTTCATGTAAAAATATGTCAACTCTCTCTCTCTCTCTGCCTCTCTCTATCTCTGGGCACGTTGCTTGTTACATGCGAGTTACCCAACTGCAACTGCAACTGCATCATGGCAGCGAGTTGGGATCTAATGTTATAATCGGTATAGTGACATTTGCCGGGGCTTCCGCATCGCTGACATTGCTCGTGCCCAGCTCCGAGATGTGTCCGTAGTCGCAGTCCGCTCCGTTGCCGTTGATACCTGCCCGGGGTTAGAGAGTGAAGTAATGTGTGCTCGGGCGGGCCTTGTTTTAATTACCTGTTGCTGGCTTCACATGCTGCTCATCCTCCTCGGTGATGGTGGAGAAGTTAGTGGCTCGCTGCGAGGTGATCAGCGGACTCGCGGCGAGCAGGCGATGCGAATGGCGCTGGTTGTTTCCCGTCTTCGCGGCCGCCAGCTGCTGTCGCTTCGCCTTGCTCAGCTTCTCGGTCGCGTTGTAGACCACGTTGTGCTTGTGGGCGAAGCAAGTATAGAATTAATTAAAGGAGAGCGGCTATTTCACTCTGCTATGTAGACTCACCGACAATGCAGGATTCTGCTGCTGCTCGGCACGCTGCATGCGATAAGCCTGATACTGCGAGATGACGCAGAGCAGACAGTAGACCTAACAGTGCGAATAAAATCCATGCATAATTAGGCATATATAGCAAATATATCACTCTGAAACGACACTCACATTCAGGCATAGGATGAAGAAGTCTATGGTAAATATGAAACCGACTATGGGATCAAAGTTAACGCGACGCGACAGCGTCAGGTGGACGAGATGAGCGCACTCGATGAGCAAATCGCAGAGCATTAAACCTATCCAGGGCAACAAAAATTGACGTTTATTCTGCAAGACACAAATGGGATGGAAGGAATGGAATGGGATGGGATGGAGTGCGAGTGTGTGCATGTGTGTGTTATAATCGCGTCAAAGTGCTGACCAGAGGTCCATTTACTGCTATTGCTACTCACATGGCGCAGTCCTACAATCAGCAGCAGCGAGGACAACACCATCAGCACGGAGCAAAACAAAAACAAAACGTTGAATATCACAGTCACTGCAAAAAGCAATGCGTCAGTCGTCAATCATGGGGTATATATATTGGCTATACTATACCATATACTATGTTTTATGGTCTGCACTCACCTATAGTTACGTCACCCTTCTCCAATATGCTCTCCCCGACGGGATGCGCCCGCTGGCCGAGCAGAAATTCCTGTTCCTCCCTGAGGTACACCGTAAACATGAGCGTCGACAGGCCAAAGTAGACCTGCAACAACATAATCAGCAAAAGTGTTTCAAAGGCGATACGGTAGGTCGGGAAAGGCGTATCGGAAATTAAGACATTGATATAGGACTTTGGGTTAATTTAATTGGTTAAGTGCAGGATGGACTCAATTAGTTTAAAGTCGGCCTGAGCTTCATTGTGGCTTTTGACCCTTGCCACAACCTGTTAATCAGTCTAATGACTGCATATATCTTACAGTTATTGACCTGTCTGGCACTTCGTTGAAAAGGCGCTTTAACTAAACTGTTAATTTGATGACAATCGGTAAAAGTTTGGGAAAAAGTGTTCTAACTTCTTGAAAGTCTTTCTAAATTTGATTTGGCCGCAGCCAGCTTTAAGCTCCTTAAGTTATTCCGCAGAAGACGCTTAACACAGGACAAGACTCCGACAATTCGACTGTAATTTGTTGTTTTCCTTGCTTCCGTTTTGTGAGTTCACAGGATTACGACCACAATCGCCGTATTTCTGGTTCGCACTCGTCTCTGTGTCTCTGTGTGTGTGTGTGTGTGATTTTGTGTTTATGTGCCTTTTTTTGCTGTTCTACTTGCAATTCATAAAGTGTTGTTTACTGCGGAGATCCCGCGGCTTAAGTCTATCCGAGTCGAGATTGGAGCCGGAAGAAGGGGGAGCGTGAAGGCAGTTTGTGAAGTTTAGTGTTGTTGTAGTGTTGCCAGGCAATTGCAAATTGTAAATTGCTAAGTTTTCTTTGCATTCCTAACATTCGCATTCTGTCCGTAATTATGCTAATGAGAAGCTGTAGATTCCGCACTACAGCCACGAGAGCTACGGGAGCCACAACGAAATGTTTAAATTCAGGGGAATTTAGATTCGCCTTTCTCTCTCACTCGTTCTCTTTCTCACATCTCTTCCATCTCTTGAATTGCTTTTTGATTTTCTGTTGATTTAAAATTTACTTTGTAGTCAGTCTCCGGCTGAAGTTTCTCTTCGAAATGTCTATTTTTCTCGCTTTTTGTACTCTGCTTTTATAACCTGATTTTCTGATACTCTTTGGTTTTTGCTGCTTCTCTTTCATAGCTTCTCGTCTGGACTTTTAATCTTTTTTTATCTTTTGCAATTAATATTTCGCTTTACTGTGCTGCTTTATCCGTTAAAGCTACTCCGTATACCTTTCGATTCGCTCGTTAAAGCTGCTTATGATTTCCCTTCACTTACTTCTAAGTTTATTTAATTCTTGCATCTTTCTTCTAACTGCAATGCCCAAGTTTCCGCATCGTTTCGGACTTTCCGGCTTCTCGTGATTGTCCCCCCGTTGTGCTCACATGCAATTCGTAGATTAGGCCCTTCTGTAGGCATAAGCTTCAAGTGCGGTGTTCTCCGGCTTCCCCAAATTAAGGGCGGCCCACAAATCAAGTGCTCCTAATTGATTACTCACCAGCGTGTAGAGCGCGCAGGCGAAGCTGCCCTTCCGCACGTTCTTCCAGAAGCAGCAGGACTCGAGTATGGCCATTTTTTTTGCCAGACTGGGAGTTGGGAACAGAAGGTGGGGTCTTTGCCTTTACTTATGCAGCTGCTTAAACATTAAAGACATTGTAAGTTAAGCAAGCGTTGAGCATGAGCAGAGGCGGTCAGCGGGGGCGGGCGATGGGAGTGGCCTGTGTAACGGCAGCCGCCACTTTCACTTTACTTTTTGACACTTGCTCGGGGGCCTGTGTTTGTCTTAGCGCGCTGCCAGCTTCTTTATTTGCCTTCCTCCTGCTGATGTTCCCTTTGTTGTTGTTGCTAATGTTGTTGTTGATGTTTTTGTTGCTGTTGCTGCTGTTGTTCTGCTTGCCTTTTTTCGCCACGAATACTAGGGCAAGTTTGCTGGACCGGCATTGGGTTGCTTATCTCTGCACACTGACACTTAATTTCATACACACAACGCACGCAGATTTATGACACTGATTTATTTGGCATAATCGGCCGACAAATTTATGCGCTCCATGCGAATGCGACGAGTGCGGCGTCAGGTTTCCCGCAGGACGAACCGTTGCCATTGAAAGACGCGCCAGAACTGTTTCGACATCCGATCCAGCGCGCGGAACGTTGCCAACTTTTCGAATACAGCGCGCGGACTTTTATGAATGAAATTCGAAAAGCAAGTCAAGGGAAATGGCATCTGAGGTCAACGCATGCGCACGCCTGGGCCAGAAGCAGCAACAGGCTGCTTTAAGGCTTTGCAAGGTAAGGCAAGCAGCCCAGACCTCACGCGGCGTATACGCAATGCGACGCAGTACCTCGCGCTCTCCCACTGTGCGTTAATTTAATTTAATTATCACTCGCAAATTTGCAGCATCAGCTGACAGTCCGATGCAATGCGATGCGAGGCTAGGAATTAAGCGCAGGCGAAGGCAATTAAGGCATGCCACTCGGTCGTGGACTGATGGTCATCGCTGGCGTCGATAAGCCGCAGCCGATGGCCCTGAACGGTTGGCAGGAAGCGTAGAGTCAGTCGCTTGGAAAACTGATGAATCACATCAGCGCCGGGTGCGGCTGGGGGAGGGTGAGAGAAACGAAACTTAGAGCAATCCCAACAGGCGTCGCAGTAGAGACGGAATTGCTCTGTCCGATTCCAGTTTGACTAGACAATGGACGAGAACAGGGAGTCCAATGATGACAAGCGTAACGAGCGGACCGATAAAGCTGAGTAAGCAGTGCACACCCATTGAATGGGGCTCTACAGCACAACTCTGTCCTTTCGCAGAGACAAACGCGTCAAAATCGACAGGGGCCAGCAGACCGCCAGATCCTTAGATTATGAAGATGATGACTCAAGGCAGCCCAGTCACTATAGATCGACTGAGAAGGCGACCAGTGTGAGCTCGTTAATATTCATCGATTTCGATGACCTGCTGCCACAGATCGGCGAGTTCGGGCACTTTCAGAAGGTCATGTTCGTGTTCATGATACCCTTCTGTTTCATTGCCTCGTTCGTGTACCTCAGCCAGATCTTTATGACGCTGCCGCCGAAGAACTACTACTGCTTCGTGCCCGAGCTGTCGCTCATTCCCAGCGAGGAGGAGCGCAAAATGCTCTCCATTCCTAAGGAGAAGGACGGCAGCTATAGTCGCTGCACGATGTACGTGGCCAACTACACGATGATCTACCACGCCAAGAATCGCAGCCAATACATCAACGACTCGCTGCCCACGCAGAGCTGCCAGAAGGGCTATGTCTTCGACCAGACGCTCGGCTTTCACACGGCCACGGTTGAGTTCGGCTGGGTCTGTGGCCAGGAGTTCTATGCCACCATCGCCCAGATGATCTTCTTCCTGGGCTCGATTCTGGGCTGCTTGGGCTACGGTCACTTCGCCGATCGTTGCGGCCGCCTGGCGGCCCTGGTCAGCAGCTGCGCCTTGGCCTTGTTCGGCAGTTTGTTCACATCGATGTCGCGCAACTTTGTGGCATTTGCCTTCACCAGGCTCGTTGTGGGCGCCTCCTACGATACCTGCTTCACCATGATCTACATACTGGGTAGGTAGAGCGATGCCATTGTATTGTTATACCTACTTCTCCCCCGCAGTGCTCGAGTATGTCGGGCCGACGTACAGAACCTTCGTGGCCAACATGTCGCTGGCGCTGTTCTACTCACCCTTCACAGTGCTCGTGCCGTGGATTGCCTTCTTCCTGGGCGACTGGCGAGTCTTTGCCGCCGTCGGCGCTGTGCCCATTGTGCTGGCTCTGCTCTCGTACTGCATTCTGCCCGAGTCGGCGCGCTGGCTGGTGTCGGTGGGCAAGATCGACGATGCCATCTTGATACTGCAGCGAATCTCGCGCTGGAACAATCGTCCGATCTCTAAGCCGATGTGGGCAAGCTTTCGCGATAGTTGCGAGCTGTTCTACCGCGAGGAGTTCGAGGGACGCAGCTTCACCGTCTTCTCGATCTTCAAGCGTCGCCGGCTGGCACGCTACATGATCGTTATGATATTCATTTGGATGAGCATCTCGCTGGTGTATGACGGACATGTGCGAGCGGCTAGTGTGCTCGACGATGAGAATGTGTTTGTGGTCTTCAGCATTGCATGTGCCACCGAGTTGCCGGGGGATCTGCTGGTGATCGTTACGCTGGATCGATTCGGGCGTCGCTGGTGTGCCTTCTTCTTCACCATGATGAGTGGGATATTCAGCCTGGTCGCAGCGCACATCAAAGAGCCAATGTACGTGTTGGTCGCCGCACTGTGCGGTCGCTTCTTCGCCAATGTCTCGTACAACATTGGGCTGCAGTGGGCGGCCGAGATGCTGCCGACTGTGGTGCGCGCGCAAGGCATGTCCTTCATACACACTCTGGGATTTGTGGCAATGCTGCTCTCTCCGCCGATCATCCATCTGTCGCATCTGTCCATCTCCCTGATGCTGGACACCCTGGGCGTATTGGGCATCCTGGGTGGCTTGTTGGCCCTCCTCCTGCCGGAGACTTTGCATCAGGATCTGCCGCAGACGCTAAGCGATGGCGACAAGTTCGGAGCGAATCAACGCTTCTGGCATGTTCCCTGCTGTGGACCTGGCTCCATGGGCCAGGGCGAGCCCAAGCGCAAGTGGCACGAGGGCTCCAGTCTGCGCACCATCTCTAAGGAGGAGTTCCGATCGCGCAAACTCCATCGCAAGGCAGTTGTGAAGAGTCTACTGACCCAGTCCATGATCAGCGAGGGTACGGTCATTGTCGAGACAATGGAGAACCTGTACAGATTCGATAGCAAAATTTAGGGTTGCCGGACCTCACAACTTCGGAGAGTTAAATCTGATTAGGTAGTTATGTTATGCATGTATGTATGTGTTGTTTATTTATTTTCGCCGATTTAACATGTGAATAAGATTGAAATACAAATTTTAGATTGCAGAATATTAATTTGCGAATTTTGTAATTTAATATATAAGACTTAAGTCAGCAGGAAACACTTTTCGAACACCTTTTTTGGGTGGAGTAACCTAAACGCGTCTCGTGGACGTTTGCTGATATTAATCCAGCCTGCCTACGCCTATTAAGCCATAGAAATTAAATCGTTCCAGCTAAGATTCGGTTTCATCTAGCGTGAAAAGTCAAACAGCTTAGTTCTAGTAGAAGTTTCGAGTCGGAAACATCGCGTAAACCTCATTCAATGTCACAGCCAATACGACTATTCATTTTCTTTCTCTGTTTCTATATCTGTTTTCGGCTTACTCGCCGAGTTCGGGAACGCAAGCCATTGCCGACAATGGTGTACGATGAGAAATATTTCAATAAGACTCTTGAGAAGCTATTAGCACCCCGTTGGGTCGGTAGTTCTGGTCACGCTAAGGTTTCCAACTTTCTGTACAAAGAGCTGGCGAGACTTGGATTTTTAACGTTTCGCGATATTTTCTTTGATGGCGTGAACTTTACGAATATTCTGGCAGTCCAGAATATTCAAGCTCCGGGTCTGTTAATGCTCTCCTGCCATTACGATTCAAAGTTTCTGAATGGCTCTACCAAATATGTGGGAGCCACCGACGGTGCTGTTTCCTGTGCAATTCTTTTAAATGTGGCTCATACACTGCGGCACTATATAAAAGAAAAATTAAAATTACGCCATGATATTGGCCTGTTGGTACGTGCGAGATAGAGCTGTATCTTATAGATAGTATTAGTACATTATCTTCTTTCTTCAGCTGGTCTTCTTCGATGGCCACGAGTCCTTTGCAGACGTTCTTGACGATTCCAATTCGCTCAATGGATCTCGGCGCTTCGCAGAGGTGGAACTCATACAACTACAGAGTATTGTAGGTGCACCATCCTTATAGCTAACAGCATTAAGCCTACTTCTTGTTGATCTGCAGGAAGTAGTTGTCACACTAAACCTAATCGGCGCACCTAACCACATCTATATGAGTCACTACGAGAGCACGTTTCCACTGCATAACAAGTTGGTAGATATTGAAGCACAACTGCGCAAATCGGGAAAGCTCAGCGCTTGCCATCAGTTGTTTCACAAGCTCAGGGATCACGACAGCGATTTCGAAGACGATCACTATCCGCTTATTACCGAGGGTAACTATAGATATATAGTATATATATCGTTTTGAAGTATCGACTTTAACCATGAGTGCTCTCTTTGCAGGCGTGGCAGCTTTGCACGTTGTGCCGCATACTTATCCCGATGTCTGGCACACTGAAGCTGACAACCTGTCGAATCTGCATTGGCCCACGGTTCGCAACATGAACCTTATCATAACGCAATTTGTTTACGATTATTTAGTAAATCACCATTGAGATACAGGCCAGTTTGCGAATTAAAGATTGTAATAACACAAGTTACTTATAAATATACACTGCATTTATACAGAAAAGTGTGTACTTTCCAGAGTGCTTAGAATGCTAGGGTATACGAGGTCTGTCCGAAAAGCATCCGACCTGCAATTATTTCTCGGCGCCAAACTGTAGATTTTGGTATACCAAGATTTAAAATAAGGTTCGATACTTTTCGGACAGACCTCGTACTAGGGGCAGTAGTACTCGAGTGATATTTTTTTTATGATTTTTTATAACTTACAGTAATAACCCAAAAAAAGCTAAAGAATTACCAGTAGAGTCCTCCCAGTGGGAATTCACGCATTGCCAGGGTATGCTTTAGCTTTTCTTGTTGGGTTTAGCAGACCGCGAGCTTTTGCTGCTTGCATACGGATGCTGAGCGTAGCTTTCCAACTCATGCAGAGTATGTTATGCTTTAACAGTCGAGCTTGCAAGCATCGCAACAAGTTGTGCGCTCTCTCAAAGCTCTGCTCAGCGCGTAAGCGGATGCAGAGTAAGAGAGCTTTTCGCCTTATACATACAGAAACTAATACAGTCAATATAGTCTGGCTGTTTGCCTGTGTGCGTGCATTTAGTTTGCGCGCCACGAACGCCGGACAACAACAAACAACAGCTGTAGAGATCGAACTGCGACAACAACAACAGCAGCAGCAGCAGAGGCAACAGCAGCGACAGCGACAGCGACGCCAACTGGTTGAAGCAGCGTTGGCGGACAAAACGGCGTTTCAGTGCGTCGTCACACTTCGCTGTGCCCAGTTGGAGTTGGAGCTGAAGGCTGCAGCCATGTCGTCGTCTCTATCGCTCTGCCCTATTTTGTTGGCTGCGATCTGCTGGCTGCTGGCAACTGATTATACACACGCACAGGCCAACGTAAGAAGTGGAGGGGGGGAAAAAACAGAAAAAAACCCCATCTCTGCCAAGTGCTGAGTCAGCGCTGCGTCGAGATTCACGGAAACTGAGAAGCTCATTATTTGCTTTTTGTTATTGTTTTTTTGTGTGTTTTTTTCGTGGAGCAGCAGCAGCTGCAGCTAACGCCACTCGCCGACGACGAGGCGCACTTCAACAGCAGCCTGGCTGCGATTCTGGTGCCACGCGTCGTTGGCAGCCGCGGACATGAACAGGTGCGCAATTACCTGGTCGCCTCGCTCAATGGCCTTGGCTTTCAGACGGAAGTCGACGAGTTCAGGCAGCGCGTGCCCATCTTCGGGGAGTTGACGTTTTCCAACGTCATCGGCTACATCAATCCGCAGGCGCAGAACTTCTTGGCACTGGCCTGCCACTACGACAGCAAGTACTTCGCCAATGATCCTGGTTTTGTGGGCGCCACCGACTCGGCGGTGCCATGCGCCATGCTGCTCAACACGGCCAAGACGCTGAACAGTTACCTGCTGCAGCAGTTCCGCAATCGCAGCGATCTCGGCCTGATGGTGCGTAGGGAGAGTGCAACTGTATCAACTACTCGTATGCTTCATCTGTAACCCTTCCCCAGCTAATCTTCTTCGACGGCGAGGAGGCCTTCAGGGACTGGACAAAGACAGATTCGGTCTATGGCTCGCGTCATCTGGCCAACAAGCTGGCGAGAACGCGTGGTGGAGGCGTTGGCCAGGCCAATGTCGCGGCGCGGCACATCGATCGCATTGTAAGTGCAGCCGCTGGACAAGCATATGGTAGGTCTGGTTCACTAATGTCATGCTCTTTCCCTTCGCAGGAGGTGCTCGTGCTGCTCGATCTGATTGGAGCACGCAATCCGAAGTTCGCCAGTTTCTACGAGAACACGCACGGCCTGCACTCGAGCCTGGTGCAGATCGAGCAGCTGCTGCGCTCGGCTGGACAGCTGGAGGGCAACAACAATATGTTCCTGAATCGTCCGGCTGGCGGCTTGGTCGACGACGACCATCGTCCATTTCTGGAGGAGAATGTGCCCATACTGCATCTGATTGCCACGCCCTTCCCGCAGGTGTGGCACACGCCACGCGACAATGCGGCCAACCTGCATTGGCCGTCGATGCGGAACTTCAATCGCATCTTCCGCCAATTCGTGCACGAGTACCTGAAGCGGCACAGTGCACCCGTGGATCTGCGTTTCCATCGTCAGAAGTGAATGGAAGGGAATGTGTCGATTGTACTCATGGCTTAAATATTATTGTTGTATTTATCAAGTAAATTGTGTTTTCCTCTTTACGTAAAAATGTCCCTAGTTTTGGTGGTAGTCTCTAGCGACGCTTGCGCCCGGTCTGACCCTTCTTGCCCGGCGCACGCTGGCCCTGGTGACCCTTGGGTTTCTTGCCCACCGCCTTACGACTGCCCTTGCCCTTCTTGCCGCCCTTCTTGGCCGGTCTGTTAGCACCTTCGGCTTCGCGTCTGCAAGTATAGCATAGATTAGTATGAATTCATGGTAAGGAAGGGCAGGCAGACTCACTCCAATCGCTCGTCCTGCTTTTGCAGTGATATTGCCTTCTCCACGTCCAGTTTGGGCTTCTTGTTCAGCACACTCTTGATGAGATCCAAGTTGGCCTCCCGCTCGGGCTGAGCTGTGATATGCGATGCCTTGCGTTTGCCGCCAGGTATCAATTCCTTGACGCCCAGGCCACGTGCCTCCTTCTCCTTGGGCAGCTTGCTCTGGAATTTGCCCACCGATGCCGTGGAAGACTTCGCCACGGTCACGGCGGTCAGCAGCTGATTGGACGAGGCAGCCTCGGGGCCGAGGTAACCGCTGCGCGGCACATCCATTTTCTTGGCGCGCACAATGTTCTTCATCCGCTGAATCTCGTTCTTGGCCACCTTCTCGTTGCGCAAGTCAATCTTCTTCTGGAACATGTCTGTGTTGGGATCCGCATTCTGGGGCACCTCAAGCACCCAGTCCTTGTCCTTCTCAGCCTCTGCGCGCTTGAATCCGTACGTGGGCACCCATTTCTGTAGGAGATTCCCGAGGTTAGTCCTATTTATAGCGAGTGCAGCAAGTCTATGAAAATACTCACATCCAGCACATCGTCGTAGGTCTTCTTGTCCTTCTTCTTTTTCGTGATGCCCTTCTCCTTGGCGAACTGCTCCCACTTGGTCAATGGACGCGGACCCGGAGGCTTACGCAGACGCGGCAGAACTGTCGTTGGCTCCGGCAGCTTTGCCACAATACTCTCGTCCACACGCTCTGTGGGCAGCTCCCAAATAGCATTGAGCAGCAGTTGTGTGTTGTCGCGTGTCAGCGCTGACAGGTATTCCTCTTTGTTGCCGCTGCAATTGATTAAATACGAACTTTAATTTCGACTCTCGAGAGGCTCACACTTTTCATTTACGCGAGCTGCCGGTCATCCAGATCGTTGGGATCTGTTATTAGCAGTGTGCCCACATCTAGACGGCATTCCAGGTGCTTCTCGACTGTAATTGGCTTGTATTTGTCCAACTCCTTTTGATGCTTTTCCAAAACTGCTTTCACTACATCCATTTTCAGCGAAATAAACACTATTTTATTTTATTTTATATTTATACACGTGCTGCCGTTAGAGCTGGAAAACAATCGATGGCACTATCGATACCATCGATGTTTTTTAAATTTTCTAAACATCGATGGCTCATAGACCACTATCGATTGTTTTTAATTGTATCTGTGCATTGGAGCACTGATCACTGATCATTCCAACATGCTGTGAGCTGCGCAAACAAATATTTGAAATGAACTCTTTCATATCTCCAGAGGCTAAACTAGTCGTCGACTACCTAAGGGTCCGAATGGCAGAGAGATTTTCACAGTACGAGGAGCGTACCGCGACAAGGCTTGCAACCATTTTGGACCCACGGTTCAAAAAGGATGGATTCCTGCAGCCATCAAATGCTGAGCAGGCTAAAAAAGCCTTAGAGTTAGAAGTCTCCACATTTTTGTCAAAAACAACACCACGTCCACAGCCAACACCACCACAACCCAAACGCTTTTCCTTCATGAGTCAAAAGCTGGAGGATAAAGTAAAATCAAATAAAGCTGACGCCATAATTCTTTTGCGCCAATATTTTGAAACGGCGCATGAAGCTGAAGAAGTCAATCCACTTGACTATTGGAAGGTAATAATAAGTGTAATATAATTATTCACATGGTTAATATAACAAAAATAATTTTCTCTTCATTTTAGGAGCATACAAAGGATACGACAGCTTTAGCAATATTATCAAAGAAGTATTTTTGCGTACCAGCGTCTTCCTGCGCTTCTGAACGAGCGTTCAGCAAAGCTGGACAAATTGTATCGGACAGGAGATGCGCTTTAAAATCGAATATAGTAGATAAGCTACTTTTTCTCAACAAAAATCAAAAACAATGATCTCTTAATAAATTTGTTAAGTTTTAATTTTTTGTTTTAACTGAAAACATCGATGAAACATCGATGTTTTCTTTCAAAAACATCGAAAACATCGATGGCCCCAGACATCGATTGTTTTCCAGCTCTAGCTGCCGTCCCGCTGATAGGTATCGATACAATTCGATTGCACGCGCTACAAGTATATCGATAGAAACAAACAATAATTTCACGATACTATCGCCAAGCAGTGTTGCTCAACGTCATTGCAAAATGGCGTTCAGGTTTTTGAATCTGTTCCGCACTTTGTTCAAATTAATTAACAAAATTATTAAATTTAAAATAAATATGTATTGTTATTATTTCTGACAACACGAACAAATACGTTGATTCTGCCATAAAATATCTATGTCTTCTGGGGTCTGAGGTAAATCTCTGCGTGTTGTTTCTGGCAACAGCAGGGACAGAAATGCGGCAACAACGGAAAGAGTTCCCAGGATCAGCATGGGCAATGCCACTGAATATTTCGCTGCGTAGACGACAAATGGTGATAAAAGAGTTGCCACTGATCCCATAATGTTTTTCAGAGCTATACCCTGGCCACGCAGAACTGTGGGAAATGCCTCGGCGGCCCACTGGTTGCCCACGTTGAAGGCGATTGTGGCGCAGAAACGCCCAAAAGTGGCTGAAACTGCAATATGCCATTTTACCGTTAGCTGCGATGCTATCAAACTTCCAGCCGCACATCCTATAAAGGCCATAAAGGTCATGCATTTGCGCCCGGTGATATCTAGAAAAAACATTGGCACCAGGCAGGAAGGGAATTCCATGAAGGCCGCCACCGAAAAGGTAATGAAGACATCTGGGCCGATTTCTATAATGGCTCGAACGTGCGCATCGTACACCAAAGCCGTGATCATCCATAAGACAATCAAAAGTACGGTGATGCGACACATTTTCCATCTTTTAAACAGATCCCACGAGGTATATTGGCTTTTCGGCTTGTCCACGTACAATAAAATGCAACAATGTTGGAACGAGAGCAGCACATCATCCGGAATAGTCTTGCCATTAGTCTTCGCAACGTATTTTATGATACTAATGGCTTTCTCCAATTTTCCCACAGTGACAAGCCACCTATGGGAGAGCTTCTTTAGACTCAAGATATATGTAGGCATATCGTTGTAGTTTACCTGGCTGATTCCTGTAAGAAAAAGTACATCAGCAACGAAACGATGATGGGCAGAGAAGTGACCAGTGTCAAGAGCCTCCAATCTCTGCACCAATACGCTATCCAAGGCAGTAGGCAGGCCGCAGGCATAAAGAAACCGGTCAAAATTAGATTTGTGACAAATGCGCGATACTTTGGTCCCACATACTCCATGACTGCTTAAGAATTTATATCTTTAAAAACATACGTATATATTTTTTTAATAATATATATATACATAAATATATGAAATATCTTTATAAGTATATATATATATAGCTCTATTATAGCTCTAAATTTACCGTTACACACCTAAAATATACGCAGGATAGGAACAGTTATCGAACGCCATGCCCGCCACAAATCTGCAGACGGAAAACGATAGGAAACTCGTAGAGAAGGCACTGGTCACGCCGCCAATGAGACCGCAGAGATTGCTGAGCATCGCGGCCGGAATTCGTCCCCAGTGATCAGCCATAAATCCGAACACAATGTTGCCCACCAGTGCGCCCAGGAAAAAGACTGTGACCGTATAGGGTCCCAGGTCATCTTGACTGCAGACCCAGTTGTTCTCCGTGGCGATAGAATCATAGGGAACTAGTTCCTTGTCGTAAACCCAAACATCACAGGTTTTTTGGGGCCACGAATCGTTTGCTTCAGTTAGATTACTTTCAAGAACATACGTGAAGTTGGTGTCATACATAACACACTTTTCGAAGGAATCGTCGTCTTTCTTCGGTATGCCCAGATGCAGTTGCTCATGCTTCGGCAGGTCCTGCAATTCAGGAATTTGGCACCAATGCTCGGGCATTATAATGACAAATATCTGTGTGAAGTATACAAATGCCCAGAGGAAGGTGAATGGGAAGATATAGAGCACGAGTCGCTTTTGATAGAATCCAAATTCACCCATGTAGGGTAGCAGCTCATCGAAGGTGAAGCAGTGGTCAGCTACTGCTCCAGCCAAGATCCTTCTTTCATTGATTCTATTGCTGTACTCCATTTTATAATGCCTTTGGCGCGCCTACTGCCTCGTATTTCAAATGTACGCCAATTCGAAATTTATCGACCAGCCGCCACAATTCTCAACAGTGATGGAAAATGCAAGCTGGTCTAGTTCCAGTATTAGCTTGTTCGCTCACTGGTTCAAATGGCGCCAAAACATTAAATTGACACTGTCAACAGGTTGCGTTTTATTTTTGTTTAATATCTGGTTTGAATTCAATTGCCATGGACGAATTGGCGCAGCTGCGAAAGCGCATTACAACGTCGTTCAAGCTGTGCGGGTTTCTGATTCGCTCCGAGAACAGCACATATCTGGCCGAGCAGCTGCTGCCCTTCGAGCCGGCCGAGCGGGAGAAATGGTTGACGGTCATCACAGAGAATCTGCAGGGCCAGAAGCTGGCGACGCCGCACGTCGAGCGCGAGTCGCTCGAGAAGGCCATCAATGAACTGAATCGCGTCGGGCTGGACGAAGGCGAGACTGTGTTCGCGGTCATCGATGCCTTCACCGTGCCGCGCTACCGCTACAACACACGCATCAAGAAGTTCGAGCGCGACGCGCAACCACGACGCCTGCTGACGGAGCCCCGCATGAAGTCGGACTACATGCAGCAGCGCTATGCCATGTTGTTGCAGAAGACCCTGCGCCACGATCTATTCGCGCCTGCGGTCATACAGGACGGCGTTGCAGCTGTCGCACAGACCAGGAAATTCAAGCTGCAGTTCGCGGAGAATCTGCTGGCAACGTCCACCATGAAGGAGGCAGTGGTCCTAGGGCTGCTCACGCAGCTCAAGGAGGGCAAGTTCTTTGTGGAGGACCCGACGGGCTCGGTGCAGCTGGACCTCAGCGGCGCACGCTACCATGCAGGCTTCTTCTGCGAAGGCTGCTTCGTCCTGGCCGAGGGCAGCTATGCCAACGGCGTGCTGAAGGGTGAGCTGCTCGAGCTTCAATTGCTGCTTTATATCAACTCTCATCTCTCTCTCTCTCCCTCTTTTCTCTTCCCAGTTGACGGCCTTGGCTTTCCGCCCACCGAGCCGGCAAGCAGCAGTCGCGCCTTCTTCGGCACGAGCAACACTTGGGGCGGCGAGTCCGCCAAGCTGCTGAAGTACTCGCCACGCCTGCAGGAGCTGGAGCGCACCAATACGGAGACCACATTGGTATTCCTGTCGGATGTGCGCCTCGATCTGCCCGTGGTGATGGAGAAGCTGCGCCTGCTCTTCGTCGGCTACGATTCCTGCCCGCCACAAGCGATTGTGCTGATGGGACCCTTCACGACCAGCACACGGAATCACCATGAGCTGCGCCAGCACCTCGACGCACTGGGCGCCCTGGCCAATGGCTGCGAGCAGCTGAAGAAACAGACAGATCTGATACTAGTGCCTTCGATGGAGGATCCAACGGCACCGAATATATTGCCACGCGCTCCGCTGCCCGAGTGCCTGGCTGCGGGCCTGCTCAAGGCCTGGCCCCGCACCCGTTTGGCCACGAATCCCTGCCGGCTGCAGTACTGCACGCAGCAGATTGTCGTCTGCCGGCTGGATCTCATGGCCAAGTTCTGCCGCAACACGCTGCACTTTCCCGAGGACACGACGCACATAGAGCAACAGTTCGCACGCACGCTGGTCTGCCAGGGCCATCTGGTACCCATCCATCCGATTGCCATGCCCGTGCACTGGGACTACGACCCGGCGCTGTGGCTCTACCCGCTGCCCGATCTCGTCGTCATGGGCGACTCGTGCCAAAGCTTCGCCAGCACACAGCACGGCTGCACGGTGCTGAACACGGGCTCCTTCGTCAAGTCGAAGTTCGCATTCAAGGTGTACATACCCGCCACGCGCAGCATTGAGGATTCGGAAATACCCGGCGACATGGAGGCGACATGAAGGCCGCCGTAGGCTGCCGTATCTTTAGTTTAAGCTTAAGCTCTAGTTCTAGTGATGCTGTAACCATTTACTCCCCCGCTTCCTCAATAGACATTTTTGTAGGCACAACTTGCTGTGTGTGTGTGTGTGTTCTGCTCACATGTTGCGCCCGCGTGCGTGTTTCCTGCTTGATAAGCACACGCCAGGGGGGAGCGAGGCAGCGTCGTCAGCCATCATATGCGGCACAGCATGTGTTCCACAATCTTTTCGGCTGCCGACGCGCCTCGCAATCTGCTTTCTACTACTCGTCAGGGGTGTCTATTACTTTTCATGACTTAAAGCCGATTTGCGAGAATATTGTTGCCGCTCGTGCTCGTGCCACTTAGCGCGCTGGGAAATTCAATTTCCCAGGCACAGAGATACATCTATATAAATACATATATATACTGCCAGGCCTGCCAGCTGAAATGGCAATTTTGTTAATGCGTTTGACCTGGGGACATCAATTGCCCTCGTTTCGTGACACTTTCGGACGCACCGGACCCAAAATCGTTTTTTAAGACATCATTAGCCCCGGCAAGGCGCTGCTCTTGCCCTCGTATTGATTTATGATTTATTGCCAAATACTCGAATAGTGCTAGGGAGTATCCGGTGTCCGGTGTCCGGCTCGCTCCGGGCTGTGTATCAATTTTCGAAATGTGTCCAGCCTGCAAATTCGATTGTGAGGGCGGCGCCGCAGTGGGCGTGTCGCTGGCTACTATATAGTATAGTATTGTTTTCAGTTTTGCTAGACAGCGCCGGAGCGACAATCTTGCTTCTGCTCCATTTAACTGCAAACACTTGAGAGTTCTCAAAATTTAAATATTGTTTGCGGCTGCCCGGGAAATTGCCGAAGTGCAGCAATAACATAAAAAGCGCTTTATCTCGGGCTGCTCATTACTTTTTATGGCGACCGCAGTTGACACCATTTGGCAGTACATTGTGAGTGGCTCTCTTTCTCTTCCTCTTGCTTCGCTCTGCTGCCCCGCCCACACAAAAGTCGATTAAAGCCATCGCCGGAGCGGAACCCTCGAAGCTGTTTGCTCGCCCGCCACGGCCATCAATCAGTGTCGCACAGCTGTGCCTCGAGTGACCAGTCCAAGTCGCACTGCGAGTCCAATCAAGGATCAAAGCAGCACAGGACTGGGGTTAAGCCCATCCTCATCATCATCAACTGCTGCTTCCACCTTCAACTCTTTCACACATCCTGTTGCCCAATCACACACACACACACACACACACAATCACACATGAGATGCGCTCAAGTGCATGTCCTGTGGTTACTCGTCGATTGTTTGCAGTCCTGCGGCCTATTGGCATATCCTTGGCTGATTCTGTGATTTGCCCATACCTCCCAGTGGCCATATGTCAAGCGTCCCGCATCAGCAATATCAGACGGTGTTACCTATGCCAGGCTTTTGTTTTTATACCATTTACCCATTGAAAATGGGTAAAAAATGGTATATTAACTTTGTGCAAATGTATGTAACAGGCAGAAGGAGGCGTGGCAGACCATACAAAGTATATATATTCTTGATCAGCATCAATAGCCGAGTCGATTTGGTCATGTCCGTCTGTCTGTCCGTCTGTCTGTCCGTCTGTCTGTCTGTCCGTCTGTCCGTCTGTATGAACACACAGATCTCAGCAATTAAAAGAGCTAGAGGCACCAGACTTGGTGGGAGTGTGCGTGTATTCAATACACACAAGAAGTTTATTTCAAACTTGATGTGCCACGCCCACCGCCTCCGCAAATCGATAAATGCGTATTTCGATTTTTTCCAAATAATTCAATAACGAAAAGACATTATGCAGAAGTTGGATTTTAGACTTTTGGATGCCACGCCCACCGCCTCTAAAAAACACATTTTTATAGTTTAAAAGAACACTAGAAAAGCTAGAAGCACCAAATTTGGAAGTAAGGTGCCTGGTAATATTAAGGAGAATGCGGAATTTCAACTTTTGGATGCCAGTTTTCAATTATTTATAATTTCATTTTTTTTGGAATTTTTCCATGAAACTTTGAACTTCCATAACTTTGTCAAAAATGCAGCGATTTTCCTTTGGAATGTCATTTTGTTCATGGTTTTACTCTATTTTTAATATTGCATTTAAATTTTATTCAGTTTTCAATTATTTAAAAATTTCATTTTTTTTGGTATTTTTTCATGAAACTTTGAACTCCCATAACTTTGTTAAAAATGCAGCGATTTTCCATTGGAATGTCATTTTGTTCTTGGTTTTACTCTATTTTTGATATTGCATTTAAATTTTATTCAGTTTTCAATTATTTAATAATTTTATTTTTTTTGGTATTTTTTCATGAAACTTTGAACTCCCATAACTTTGTCAAAAATGCAGCGATTTTCCTTTGGAATGTCATTTTATTCATGGTTTTACTCTATTTTTGATATTGCATTTAAATTTTATTCAGTTTTCAATTATTTAAAAATTTCATTTTTTTGGTATTTTTTCATGAAACTTTGAACTCCCATTACTTTGTCAAAAATGCAGCGATTTTCCTTTGGAATGTCATTTTGTTTATGGTTTTACTCTATTTTTGATATTGCATTTAAATTTTAATGAGTTTTCAATTATTTAAAAATTTTATTTTTTGTGGTATTTTTTCTTGAAACTTTGAACTCCCATAACTTTGTCAAATATGCAGCGATTTTACTTTGGAATGTCATTTTGTTCATGGTTTTACTCTATTTTTGATATTGCATTTAAATTTTATTCAGTTTTCAATTATTTAAAAATTTCATTTTTTTTAGTATTTTTTCATGAAACTTTGAACTCCCATAACTTTGTCAAAAATGCAGCGATTTTACTTTGGAATGTCATTTTGTTTATGGTTTTACTCTATTTTTGATATTGCATTTAAATTTTATTCAGTTTTCAATTTTTTAAAAATTTCATTTTTTTTGGTATTTTTTCATGAAACTTTGAACTCCCATAACTTTGTCAAAAATGCAGCGATTTTACTTTGGAATGTCATTTTGTTCATGGTTTTACTCTATTTTTGATATTGCATTTAAATTTTATTCAGTTTTCAATTATTTAAAAATTTCATTTTTTTTGGTATTTTTTCATGAAACTTTGAACTCCCATAACTTTGTCAAATATGCAGCGATTTTACTTTGGAATGTCATTTTGTTCATGGTTTTACTCTATTTTTAATATTGCATTTAAATTTTATTCAGTTTTCAATTATTTAAAAATTTCATTTTTTTTGGTATTTTTTCATGAAACTTTGAACTCCCATAACTTTGTCAAAAATGCAGCGATTTTCCTTTGGAATGCCATTTTATTCATGGTTTTACTCTATTTTTGATATTGCATTTAAATTTTAATGAGTTTTCAATTATTTAAAAATTTCATTTTTTTTGGTATTTTTTCATGAAACTTTGAACTCCCATAACTTTGTCAAAAATGCAGCGATTTTACTTTGGAATGTCATTTTGTTCATGGTTTTACTCTATTTTTGATATTGCATTTAAATTTTAATGAGTTTTCAATTATTTAAAAATTTCATTTTTTTTGGTATTTTTTCATGAAACTTTGAACTCCCATAACTTTGTCAAATATGCAGCGATTTTACTTTGGAATGTCATTTTGTTCATGGTTTTACTCTATTTTTAATATTGCATTTAAATTTTATTCAGTTTTCAATTATTTAAAAATTTCATTTTTTTTGGTATTTTTTCATGAAACTTTGAACTCCCATAACTTTGTCAAAAATGCAGCGATTTTCCTTTGGAATGTCATTTTATTCATGGTTTTACTCTATTTTTGATATTGCATTTAAATTTTATTCAGTTTTCAATTATTTAAAAATTTCATTTTTTTTTGGTATTTTTTCATGAAACTTTGAACTCCCATAACTTTGTCAAAAATGCAGCGATTTTCCTTTGGAATGTCATTTTTTTTATGGTTTTACTCTATTTTTGATATTGCATTGAAATTTTATTCAGTTTTCAATTATTTAAAAATTTCATTTTTTTTGGTATTTTTTCATGAAACTTTGAACTCCCATAACTTTGTCAAAAATGCAGCGATTTTACTTTGGAATGTCATTTTGTTCATGGTTTTACTCTATTTTTGATATTGCATTTAAATTTTATTCAGTTTTCAATTATTTAAAAATTTCATTTTTTTGGTATTTTTTCATGAAACTTTGAACTCCCATAACTTTGTTAAAAATGCAGCGATTTTCCATTGGAATGTCATTTTGTTCTTGGTTTTACTCTATTTTTGATATTGCATTTAAATTTTATTCAGTTTTCAATTATTTAATAATTTTATTTTTTTTGGTATTTTTTCATGAAACTTTGAACTCCCATAACTTTGTCAAAAATGCAGCGATTTTCCTTTGGAATGTCATTTTATTCATGGTTTTACTCTATTTTTGATATTGCATTTAAATTTTATTCAGTTTTCAATTATTTAAAAATTTCATTTTTTTGGTATTTTTTCATGAAACTTTGAACTCCCATAACTTTGTCAAAAATGCAGCGATTTTCCATTGGAATGTCATTTTGTTCTTGGTTTTACTCTATTTTTGATATTGCATTTAAATTTTATTCAGTTTTCAATTATTTAAAAATTTCATTTTTGTTGGTATTTTTTCATGAAACTTTGAACTCCCATAACTTTGTCAAAAATGCAGCGATTTTCCTTTGGAATGTCATTTTATTCATGGTTTTACTCTATTTTTGATATTGCATTTAAATTTTATTCAGTTTTCAATTATTTAATAATTTTATTTTTTTTGGTATTTTTTCATGAAACTTTGAACTCCCATAACTTTGTCAAAAATGCAGCGATTTTCCTTTGGAATGTCATTTTATTCATGGTTTTACTCTATTTTTGATATTGCATTTAAATTTTATTCAGTTTTCAATTATTTAAAAATTTCATTTTTTTGGTATTTTTTCATGAAACTTTGAACTCCCATAACTTTGTCAAAAATGCAGCGATTTTCCATTGGAATGTCATTTTGTTCTTGGTTTTACTATATTTTTGATATTGCATTTAAATTTTATTCAGTTTTCAATTATTTAATAATTTTATTTTTTTTGGTATTTTTTCATGAAACTTTGAACTCCCATAACTTTGTCAAAAATGCAGCGATTTTCCTTTGGAATGTCATTTTGTTTATGGTTTTACTCTATTTTTGATATTAAATTTAAATTTTAATGAGTTTTCAATTATTTAAAAATTTTATTTTTTTTGGTATTTTTTCTTGAAACTTTGAACTCCCATAACTTTGTCAAATATGCAGCGATTTTACTTTGGAATGTCATTTTGTTCATGGTTTTACTCTATTTTTGATATTGCATTTAAATTTTATTCAGTTTTCAATTATTTAAAAATTTCATTTTTTTGGTATTTTTTCATGAAACTTTGAACTCCCATTACTTTGTCAAAAATGCAGCGATTTTCCTTTGGAATGTCATTTTATTCATGGTTTTACTCTATTTTTGATATTGCATTTAAATTTTAATAAGTTTTCAATTATTTAATAATTTTATTTTTTTTGGTATTTTTTCATGAAACTTTGAACTCCCATAACTTTGTCAAAAATGCAGCGATTTTCCTTTGGAATGTCATTTTATTCATGGTTTTACTCTATTTTTGATATTGCATTTAAATTTTATTCAGTTTTCAATTATTTAAAAATTTCATTTTTTTGGTATTTTTTCATGAAACTTTGAACTCCCATAACTTTGTCAAAAATGCAGCGATTTTCCATTGGAATGTCATTTTGTTCTTGGTTTTACTCTATTTTTGATATTGCATTTAAATTTTATTCAGTTTTCAATTATTTAAAAATTTCATTTTTGTTGGTATTTTTTCATGAAACTTTGAACTCCCATAACTTTGTCAAAAATGCAGCGATTTTCCTTTGGAATGTCATTTTATTCATGGTTTTACTCTATTTTTGATATTGCATTTAAATTTTATTCAGTTTTCAATTATTTAATAATTTTATTTTTTTTGGTATTTTTTCATGAAACTTTGAACTCCCATAACTTTGTCAAAAATGCAGCGATTTTCCTTTGGAATGTCATTTTATTCATGGTTTTACTCTATTTTTGATATTGCATTTAAATTTTATTCAGTTTTCAATTATTTAAAAATTTCATTTTTTTGGTATTTTTTCATGAAACTTTGAACTCCCATAACTTTGTCAAAAATGCAGCGATTTTCCATTGGAATGTCATTTTGTTCTTGGTTTTACTATATTTTTGATATTGCATTTAAATTTTATTCAGTTTTCAATTATTTAATAATTTTATTTTTTTTGGTATTTTTTCATGAAACTTTGAACTCCCATAACTTTGTCAAAAATGCAGCGATTTTCCTTTGGAATGTCATTTTGTTTATGGTTTTACTCTATTTTTGATATTAAATTTAAATTTTAATGAGTTTTCAATTATTTAAAAATTTTATTTTTTTTGGTATTTTTTCTTGAAACTTTGAACTCCCATAACTTTGTCAAATATGCAGCGATTTTACTTTGGAATGTCATTTTGTTCATGGTTTTACTCTATTTTTGATATTGCATTTAAATTTTATTCAGTTTTCAATTATTTAAAAATTTCATTTTTTTGGTATTTTTTCATGAAACTTTGAACTCCCATTACTTTGTCAAAAATGCAGCGATTTTCCTTTGGAATGTCATTTTATTCATGGTTTTACTCTATTTTTGATATTGCATTTAAATTTTAATAAGTTTTCAATTATTTAAAAATTTTATTTTTTTTGGTATTTTTTCATGAAACTTTGAACTCCCATAACTTTGTCAAAAATGCAGCGATTTTACTTTGGAACGTAATTTTGTTCATGATTTTACTGTATTTTTGATATTGCATTTAAATTTTAATAAGTTTTCAATTATTTAAAAATTTCATTTTTTTTTGTATTTTTTCATGAAACTTTGAACTCCCATAACTTTGTCAAAAATGCAGCGATTTTACTTTGGAATGTCATTTTGTTCATGGTTTTACTCTATTTTTGATATTGCATTTAAATTTTATTCAGTTTTCAATTATTTAAAAATTTCATTTTTTTTGGTATTTTTTCATGAAACTTTGAACTCCCATAACTTTGTCAAAAATGCAGCGATTTTACTTTGGAATGTCATTTTATTCATGGTTTTACTCTATTTTTGATATTGCATTTAAATTTTAATAAGTTTTCAATTATTTAAAAATTTCATTTTTTTTGGTATTTTTTCATGAAACTTTGAACTCCCATAACTTTGTCAAAAATGCAGCGATTTTACTTTGGAATGTCATTTTGTTCATGGTTTTACTCTATTTTTGATATTGCATTTAAATTTTATTCAATTTTCAATTATTTAAAAATTTCATTTTTTTTGGTATTTTTTCATGAAACTTTGAACTCCCAAACCTTGTAAAAAATGCAGCGATTTTCCTTTGGAATGTCATTTTATTCATGGTTTTACTCTATTTTTGATATTGCATTTAAATTTTAATGAGTTTTCAATCATTTAAAAATTTCATTTTTTTTGGTATTTTTTCATGAAACTTTGAACTCCCATAACTTTGTCAAAAATGCAGCGATTTTACTTTGGAATGTCATTTTGTTCATGGTTTTAATCTATTTTTGATATTGCATTTAAATTTTATTCAGTTTTCAATTATTTAAAAATTTCATTTTTTGTGGTATTTTTTCATGAAACTTTGAACTCCCATAACTTTGTCAAAAATGCAGCGATTTTACTTTGGAATGTCATTTTGTTTATGGTTTTACTCTATTTTTGATATTGCATTTAAATTTTATTCAGTTTTCAATTATTTAAAAATTTCATTTTTTTTGGTATTTTTTCATGAAACTTTGAACTCCCATAACTTTGTCAAAAATGCAGCGATTTTCCTTTGGAATGTCATTTTATTCATGGTTTTACTCTATTTTTGATATTGCATTTAAATTTTAATGAGTTTTCAATTATTTAAAAATTTCATTTTTTTTGGTATTTTTTCATGAAACTTTGAACTCCCATAACTTTGTCAAAAATGCAGCGATTTTCCTTTGGAATGTCATTTTATTTATGGTTTTACTCTATTTTTGATATTGCATTTAAATTTTAATGAGTTTTCAATTATTTAAAAATTTCATTTTTTTTGGTATTTTTTCATGAAACTTTGAACTCCCATAACTTTGTCAAAAATGCAGCGATTTTCCTTTGGAATGTCATTTTGTTCATGGTTTTACTCTATTTTTGATATTGCATTTAAATTTTATTCAGTTTTCAATTATTTAATAATTTTATTTTTTTTGGTATTTTTTCATGAAACTTTGAACTCCCATAACTTTGTCAAAAATGCAGCGATTTTACTTTGGAATGTCATTTTGTTCATGGTTTTACTCTATTTTTGATATTGCATTTAAATTTTAATAAGTTTTCAATTATTTAAAAATTTCATTTTTTTTGGTATTTTTTCATGAAACTTTGAACTCCCATAACTTTGTCAAAAATGCAGCGATTTTACTTTGGAATGTCATTTTGTTCATGGTTTTACTCTATTTTTGATATTGCATTTAAATTTTATTCAGTTTTCAATTATTTAAAAATTTTTTTTTTTTTGGTATTTTTTCATGAAACTTTGAACTCCCATAACTTTGTCAAAAATGCAGCGATTTTACTTTGGAATGTCATTTTGTTTATGGTTTTACTCTATTTTTGATATTGCATTTAAATTTTATTCAGTTTTCAATTTTTTAAAAATTTCATTTTTTTTGGATTTTTTTTAATGAAACTTTGAACTCCCATAACTTTGTCAAAAATGCAGCGATTTTACTTTGGAATGTCATTTTGTTCATGGTTTTACTCTATTTTTGATATTGCATTTAAATTTTATTCAGTTTTCAATTATTTAAAAATTTCATTTTTTTTGGTATTTTTTCATGAAACTTTGAACTCCCATAACTTTGTCAAATATGCAGCGATTTTACTTTGGAATGTCATTTTGTTCATGGTTTTACTCTATTTTTAATATTGCATTTAAATTTTATTCAGTTTTCAATTATTTAAAAATTTCATTTTTTTTGGTATTTTTTCATGAAACTTTGAACTCCCATAACTTTGTCAAAAATGCAGCGATTTTCCTTTGGAATGTCATTTTATTCATGGTTTTACTCTATTTTTGATATTGCATTTAAATTTTAATGAGTTTTCAATCATTTAAAAATTTCATTTTTTTTGGTATTTTTTCATGAAACTTTGAACTCCCATAACTTTGTCAAAAATGCAGCGATTTTACTTTGGAATGCCATTTTGTTCATGGTTTTACTCTATTTTTGATATTGCATTTAAATTTTATTCAGTTTTCAATTATTTAAAAATTTCATTTTTTTTGGTATTTTTTCATGAAACTTTGAACTCCCATAACTTTGTCAAAAATGCAGCGATTTTCCTTTGGAATGTCATTTTATTCATGGTTTTACTCTATTTTTGATATTGCATTTAAATTTTAATGAGTTTTCAATTATTTAAAAATTTCATTTTTTTTGGTTTTTTTTTCATGAAACTTTGAACTCCCATAACTTTGTCAAAAATGCAGCGATTTTACTTTGGAATGTCATTTTATTCATGGTTTTACTCTATTTTTGATATTGCATTTAAATTTTAATGAGTTTTCAATTATTTAAAAATTTCATTTTTTTTGGTATTTTTTCATGAAACTTTGAACTCCCATAACTTTGTCAAAAATGCAGCGATTTTACTTTGGAATGTCATTTTGTTCATGGTTTTACTCTATTTTTGATATTGCATTTAAATTTTATTCAGTTTTCAATTATTTAAAAATTTCATTTTTTTTGGTATTTTTTCATGAAACTTTGAACTCCCATAACTTTGTCAAAAATGCAGCGATTTTCCTTTGGAATGTCATTTTATTCATGGTTTTACTCTATTTTTGATATTGCATTTAAATTTTAATGAGTTTTCAATTATTTAAAAATTTCATTTTTTTTGGTATTTTTTCATGAAACTTTGAACTCCCATAACTTTGTCAAAAATGCAGCGATTTTACTTTGGAATGTCATTTTGTTCATGGTTTTACTCTATTTTTGATATTGCATTTAAATTTTATTCAGTTTTCAATTATTTAAAAATTTTATTTTTTTTGGTATTTTTTCATGAAACTTTGAACTCCCATAACTTTGTCAAAAATGCAGCGATTTTCCTTTGGAATGTCATTTTATTCATGGTTTTACTCTATTTTTGATATTGCATTTAAATTTTAATGAGTTTTCAATTATTTAAAAATTTCATTTTTTTTGGTATTTTTTCATGAAACTTTGAACTCCCATAACTTTGTCAAAAATGCAGCGATTTTCCTTTGGAATGTCATTTTGTTTATGGTTTTACTCTATTTTTGATATTGCATTTAAATTTTATTCAGTTTTCAATTATTTAAAAATTTCATTTTTTTTGGTATTTTTTCATGAAACTTTGAACTCCCATAACTTTGTTAAAAATGCAGCGATTTTCCATTGGAATGTCATTTTGTTCTTGGTTTTACTCTATTTTTGATATTGCATTTAAATTTTATTCAGTTTTCAATTATTTAATAATTTTATTTTTTTTGGTATTTTTTCATGAAACTTTGAACTCCCATAACTTTGTCAAAAATGCAGCGATTTTCCTTTGGAATGTCATTTTGTTTATGGTTTTACTCTATTTTTGATATTAAATTTAAATTTTAATGAGTTTTCAATTATTTAAAAATTTTATTTTTTTTGGTATTTTTTCTTGAAACTTTGAACTCCCATAACTTTGTCAAATATGCAGCGATTTTACTTTGGAATGTCATTTTGTTCATGGTTTTACTCTATTTTTGATATTGCATTTAAATTTTATTCAGTTTTCAATTATTTAAAAATTTCATTTTTTTGGTATTTTTTCATGAAACTTTGAACTCCCATTACTTTGTCAAAAATGCAGCGATTTTCCTTTGGAATGTCATTTTATTCATGGTTTTACTCTATTTTTGATATTGCATTTAAATTTTAATAAGTTTTCAATTATTTAAAAATTTTATTTTTTTTGGTATTTTTTCATGAAACTTTGAACTCCCATAACTTTGTCAAAAATGCAGCGATTTTACTTTGGAACGTAATTTTGTTCATGATTTTACTGTATTTTTGATATTGCATTTAAATTTTAATAAGTTTTCAATTATTTAAAAATTTCATTTTTTTTGGTATTTTTTCATGAAACTTTGAACTCCCATAACTTTGTCAAAAATGCAGCGATTTTCCTTTGGAATGTCATTTTATTCATGGTTTTACTCTATTTTTGATATTGCATTTAAATTTTAATAAGTTTTCAATTATTTAAAAATTTCATTTTTTTTGGTATTTTTTCATGAAACTTTGAACTCCCATAACTTTGTCAAAAATGCAGCGATTTTACTTTGGAATGTCATTTTGTTCATGGTTTTACTCTATTTTTGATATTGCATTTAAATTTTATTCAGTTTTCAATTATTTAAAAATTTCATTTTTTTTGGTATTTTTTCATGAAACTTTGAACTCCCATAACTTTGTCAAATATGCAGCGATTTTACTTTGGAATGTCATTTTGTTCATGGTTTTACTCTATTTTTAATATTGCATTTAAATTTTATTCAGTTTTCAATTATTTAAAAATTTCATTTTTTTTGGTATTTTTTCATGAAACTTTGAACTCCCATAACTTTGTCAAAAATGCAGCGATTTTCCTTTGGAATGTCATTTTATTCATGGTTTTACTCTATTTTTGATATTGCATTTAAATTTTAATGAGTTTTCAATCATTTAAAAATTTCATTTTTTTTGGTATTTTTTCATGAAACTTTGAACTCCCATAACTTTGTCAAAAATGCAGCGATTTTACTTTGGAATGCCATTTTGTTCATGGTTTTACTCTATTTTTGATATTGCATTTAAATTTTATTCAGTTTTCAATTATTTAAAAATTTCATTTTTTTTGGTATTTTTTCATGAAACTTTGAACTCCCATAACTTTGTCAAAAATGCAGCGATTTTCCTTTGGAATGTCATTTTATTCATGGTTTTACTCTATTTTTGATATTGCATTTAAATTTTAATGAGTTTTCAATTATTTAAAAATTTCATTTTTTTTGGTTTTTTTTTCATGAAACTTTGAACTCCCATAACTTTGTCAAAAATGCAGCGATTTTACTTTGGAATGTCATTTTGTTCATGGTTTTACTCTATTTTTGATATTGCATTTAAATTTTATTCAGTTTTCAATTATTTAAAAATTTCATTTTTTTTGGTATTTTTTCATGAAACTTTGAACTCCCATAACTTTGTCAAAAATGCAGCGATTTTACTTTGGAATGTCATTTTGTTCATGGTTTTACTCTATTTTTGATATTGCATTTAAATTTTATTCAGTTTTCAATTATTTAAAAATTTCATTTTTTTTGGTATTTTTTCATGAAACTTTGAACTCCCATAACTTTGTCAAAAATGCAGCGATTTTCCTTTGGAATGTCATTTTATTCATGGTTTTACTCTATTTTTGATATTGCATTTAAATTTTAATGAGTTTTCAATTATTTAAAAATTTCATTTTTTTTGGTATTTTTTCATGAAACTTTGAACTCCCATAACTTTGTCAAAAATGCAGCGATTTTACTTTGGAATGTCATTTTGTTCATGGTTTTACTCTATTTTTGATATTGCATTTAAATTTTATTCAGTTTTCAATTATTTAAAAATTTTATTTTTTTTGGTATTTTTTCATGAAACTTTGAACTCCCATAACTTTGTCAAAAATGCAGCGATTTTCCTTTGGAATGTCATTTTATTCATGGTTTTACTCTATTTTTGATATTGCATTTAAATTTTAATGAGTTTTCAATTATTTAAAAATTTCATTTTTTTTGGTATTTTTTCATGAAACTTTGAACTCCCATAACTTTGTCAAAAATGCAGCGATTTTCCTTTGGAATGTCATTTTGTTTATGGTTTTACTCTATTTTTGATATTGCATTTAAATTTTATTCAGTTTTCAATTATTTAAAAATTTCATTTTTTTTGGTATTTTTTCATGAAACTTTGAACTCCCATAACTTTGTTAAAAATGCAGCGATTTTCCATTGGAATGTCATTTTGTTCTTGGTTTTACTCTATTTTTGATATTGCATTTAAATTTTATTCAGTTTTCAATTATTTAATAATTTTATTTTTTTTGGTATTTTTTCATGAAACTTTGAACTCCCATAACTTTGTCAAAAATGCAGCGATTTTCCTTTGGAATGTCATTTTGTTTATGGTTTTACTCTATTTTTGATATTAAATTTAAATTTTAATGAGTTTTCAATTATTTAAAAATTTTATTTTTTTTGGTATTTTTTCTTGAAACTTTGAACTCCCATAACTTTGTCAAATATGCAGCGATTTTACTTTGGAATGTCATTTTGTTCATGGTTTTACTCTATTTTTGATATTGCATTTAAATTTTATTCAGTTTTCAATTATTTAAAAATTTCATTTTTTTGGTATTTTTTCATGAAACTTTGAACTCCCATTACTTTGTCAAAAATGCAGCGATTTTCCTTTGGAATGTCATTTTATTCATGGTTTTACTCTATTTTTGATATTGCATTTAAATTTTAGTAAGTTTTCAATTATTTAAAAATTTTATTTTTTTTGGTATTTTTTCATGAAACTTTGAACTCCCATAACTTTGTCAAAAATGCAGCGATTTTACTTTGGAACGTAATTTTGTTCATGATTTTACTGTATTTTTGATATTGCATTTAAATTTTAATAAGTTTTCAATTATTTAAAAATTTCATTTTTTTTGGTATTTTTTCATGAAACTTTGAACTCCCATAACTTTGTCAAAAATGCAGCGATTTTCCTTTGGAATGTCATTTTATTCATGGTTTTACTCTATTTTTGATATTGCATTTAAATTTTAATAAGTTTTCAATTATTTAAAAATTTCATTTTTTTTGGTATTTTTTCATGAAACTTTGAACTCCCATAACTTTGTCAAAAATGCAGCGATTTTACTTTGGAATGTCATTTTGTTCATGGTTTTACTCTATTTTTGATATTGCATTTAAATTTTATTCAATTTTCAATTATTTAAAAATTTCATTTTTTTTGGTATTTTTTCATGAAACTTTGAACTCCCATAACTTTGTCAAAAATGCAGCGATTTTCCTTTGGAATGTCATTTTATTCATGGTTTTACTCTATTTTTGATATTGCATTTAAATTTTAATGAGTTTTCAATCATTTAAAAATTTCATTTTTTTTGGTATTTTTTCATGAAACTTTGAACTCCCATAACTTTGTCAAAAATGCAGCGATTTTACTTTGGAATGTCATTTTGTTCATGGTTTTACTCTATTTTTGATATTGCATTTAAATTTTATTCAGTTTTCAATTATTTAAAAATTTCATTTTTTGTGGTATTTTTTCATGAAACTTTGAACTCCCATAACTTTGTCAAAAATGCAGCGATTTTACTTTGGAATGTCATTTTGTTTATGGTTTTACTCTATTTTTGATATTGCATTTAAATTTTATTCAGTTTTCAATTATTTAAAAATTTCATTTTTTTTTGTATTTTTTCTTGAAACTTTGAACTCCCATTACTTTGTCAAAAATGCAGCGAGTTTCCTTTGGAATGTCATTTTGTTCATGGTTTTACTCTATTTTTGATATTGCATTTAAATTTTAGTAAGTTTTCAATTATTTAAAAATTTTATTTTTTTTGGTATTTTTTCATGAAACTTTGAACTCCCATAACTTTGTCAAAAATGCAGCGATTTTACTTTGGAACGTAATTTTGTTCATGATTTTACTGTATTTTTGATATTGCATTTAAATTTTAATAAGTTTTCAATTATTTAAAAATTTCATTTTTTTTGGTATTTTTTCATGAAACTTTGAACTCCCATAACTTTGTCAAAAATGCAGCGATTTTCCTTTGGAATGTCATTTTATTCATGGTTTTACTCTATTTTTGATATTGCATTTAAATTTTAATAAGTTTTCAATTATTTAAAAATTTCATTTTTTTTGGTATTTTTTCATGAAACTTTGAACTCCCATAACTTTGTCAAAAATGCAGCGATTTTACTTTGGAATGTCATTTTGTTCATGGTTTTACTCTATTTTTGATATTGCATTTAAATTTTATTCAATTTTCAATTATTTAAAAATTTCATTTTTTTTGGTATTTTTTCATGAAACTTTGAACTCCCATAACTTTGTCAAAAATGCAGCGATTTTCCTTTGGAATGTCATTTTATTCATGGTTTTACTCTATTTTTGATATTGCATTTAAATTTTAATGAGTTTTCAATCATTTAAAAATTTCATTTTTTTTGGTATTTTTTCATGAAACTTTGAACTCCCATAACTTTGTCAAAAATGCAGCGATTTTACTTTGGAATGTCATTTTGTTCATGGTTTTACTCTATTTTTGATATTGCATTTAAATTTTATTCAGTTTTCAATTATTTAAAAATTTCATTTTTTGTGGTATTTTTTCATGAAACTTTGAACTCCCATAACTTTGTCAAAAATGCAGCGATTTTACTTTGGAATGTCATTTTGTTTATGGTTTTACTCTATTTTTGATATTGCATTTAAATTTTATTCAGTTTTCAATTATTTAAAAATTTCATTTTTTTTTGTATTTTTTCTTGAAACTTTGAACTCCCATAACTTTGTCAAAAATGCAGCGAGTTTCCTTTGGAATGTCATTTTGTTCATGGTTTTACTCTATTTTTGATATTGCATTTAAATTTTATTCAGTTTTCAATTATTTAAAAATTTCATTTTTTTTGGTATTTTTTCATGAAACTTTGAACTCCCATAACTTTGTCAAATATGCAGCGATTTTACTTTGGAATGTCATTTTGTTCATGGTTTTACTCTATTTTTAATATTGCATTTAAATTTTATTCAGTTTTCAATTATTTAAAAATTTCATTTTTTTTTGTATTTTTTCATGAAACTTTGAACTCCCATAACTTTGACAAAAATGCAGCGATTTTCCTTTGGAATGTCATTTTATTCATGGTTTTACTCTATTTTTGATATTGCATTTAAATTTTAATGAGTTTTCAATTATTTAAAAATTTCATTTTTTTTGGTATTTTTTCATGAAACTTTGAACTCCCATAACTTTGTCAAAAATGCAGCGATTTTACTTTGGAATGTCATTTTGTTCATGGTTTTACTCTATTTTTGATATTGCATTTAAATTTTATTCAGTTTTCAATTATTTAAAAATTTCATTTTTTTTGGTATTTTTTCATGAAACTTTGAACTCCCATAACTTTGTCAAATATGCAGCGATTTTACTTTGGAATGTCATTTTGTTCATGGTTTTACTCTATTTTTAATATTGCATTTAAATTTTATTCAGTTTTCAATTATTTAAAAATTTCATTTTTTTTGGTATTTTTTCATGAAACTTTGAACTCCCATAACTTTGTCAAAAATGCAGCGATTTTCCTTTGGAATGTCATTTTATTCATGGTTTTACTCTATTTTTGATATTGCATTTAAATTTTAATGAGTTTTCAATTATTTAAAAATTTCATTTTTTTTGGTATTTTTTCATGAAACTTTGAACTCCCATAACTTTGTCAAAAATGCAGCGATTTTCCTTTGGAATGTCATTTTGTTCATGGTTTTACTCTATTTTTGATATTGCATTTAAATTTTATTCAGTTTTCAATTATTTAATAATTTTATTTTTTTTGGTATTTTTTCATGAAACTTTGAACTCCCATAACTTTGTCAAAAATGCAGCGATTTTACTTTGGAATGTCATTTTGTTCATGGTTTTACTCTATTTTTGATATTGCATTTAAATTTTAATAAGTTTTCAATTATTTAAAAATTTCATTTTTTTTGGTATTTTTTCATGAAACTTTGAACTCCCATAACTTTGTCAAAAATGCAGCGATTTTACTTTGGAATGTCATTTTGTTCATGGTTTTACTCTATTTTTGATATTGCATTTAAATTTTATTCAGTTTTCAATTATTTAAAAATTTCATTTTTTTTGGTATTTTTTCATGAAACTTTGAACTCCCATAACTTTGTCAAAAATGCAGCGATTTTCCTTTGTAATGTCATTTTATTCATGGTTTTACTCTATTTTTGATATTGCATTTAAATTTTAATAAGTTTTCAATTATTTAAAAATTTCATTTTTTTTGGTATTTTTTCATGAAACTTTGAACTCCCATAACTTTGTCAAAAATGCAGCGATTTTACTTTGGAATGTCATTTTGTTCATGGTTTTACTCTATTTTTGATATTGCATTTAAATTTTAATGAGTTTTCAATTATTTAAAAATTTCATTTTTTTTGGTATTTTTTCATGAAACTTTGAACTCCCATAACTTTGTCAAAAATGCAGCGATTTTACTTTGGAATGTCATTTTGTTCATGGTTTTACTCTATTTTTGATATTACATTTAAATTTTATTCAGTTTTCAATTATTTAAAAATTTCATTTTTTTTGGTATTTTTTCATGAAACTTTGAACTCCCATAACTTTGTCAAAAATGCAGCGATTTTACTTTGGAATGTCATTTTGTTTATGGTTTTACTCTATTTTTGATATTGCATTTAAATTTTATTCAGTTTTCAATTTTTTAAAAATTTCATTTTTTTTGGTATTTTTTCATGAAACTTTGAACTCCCATAACTTTGTCAAAAATGCAGCGATTTTACTTTGGAATGTCATTTTGTTCATGGTTTTACTCTATTTTTGATATTGCATTTAAATTTTATTCAGTTTTCAATTATTTAAAAATTTCATTTTTTTTGGTATTTTTTCATGAAACTTTGAACTCCCATAACTTTGTCAAATATGCAGCGATTTTACTTTGGAATGCCATTTTGTTCATGGTTTTACTCTATTTTTAATATTGCATTTAAATTTTATTCAGTTTTCAATTATTTAAAAATTTCATTTTTTTTGGTATTTTTTCATGAAACTTTGAACTCCCATAACTTTGTCAAAAATGCAGCGATTTTCCTTTGGAATGTCATTTTATTCATGGTTTTACTCTATTTTTGATATTGCATTTAAATTTTAATGTGTTTTCAATCATTTAAAAATTTCATTTTTTTTGGTATCTTTTCATGAAACTTTGAACTCCCATAACTTTGTCAAAAATGCAGCGATTTTACTTTGGAATGCCATTTTGTTCATGGTTTTACTCTATTTTTAATATTGCATTTAAATTTTATTCAGTTTTCAATTATTTAAAAATTTCATTTTTTTTGGTATTTTTTCATGAAACTTTGAACTCCCATAACTTTGTCAAAAATGCAGCGATTTTCCTTTGGAATGTCATTTTATTCATGGTTTTACTCTATTTTTGATATTGCATTTAAATTTTATTCAGTTTTCAATTATTTAAAAATTTCATTTTTTTTGGTTTTTTTTTCATGAAACTTTGAACTCCCATAACTTTGTCAAAAATGCAGCGATTTTCCTTTGGAATGTCATTTTATTCATGGTTTTACTCTATTTTTGATATTGCATTTAAATTTTAATGAGTTTTCAATTATTTAAAAATTTCATTTTTTTGGTATTTTTTCATGAAACTTTGAACTCCCATAACTTTGTCAAAAATGCAGCGATTTTACTTTGGAATGTCATTTTGTTCATGGTTTTACTCTATTTTTGATATTGCATTTAAATTTTATTCAGTTTTCAATTATTTAAAAATTTTATTTTTTTTGGTATTTTTTCATGAAACTTTGAACTCCCATAACTTTGTCAAAAATGCAGCGATTTTCCTTTGGAATGTCATTTTATTCATGGTTTTACTCTATTTTTGATATTGCATTTAAATTTTAATGAGTTTTCAATTATTTAAAAATTTCATTTTTTTTGGTATTTTTTCATGAAACTTTGAACTCCCATAACTTTGTCAAAAATGCAGCGATTTTACTTTGGAATGTCATTTTGTTCATGGTTTTACTCTATTTTTGATATTGCATTTAAATTTTATTCAGTTTTCAATTATTTAAAAATTTCATTTTTTTTGGTATTTTTTCATGAAACTTTGAACTCCCATAACTTTGTCAAAAATGCAGCGATTTTCCTTTGGAATGTCATTTTATTCATGGTTTTACTCTATTTTTGATATTGCATTTAAATTTTAATGAGTTTTCAATTATTTAAAAATTTCATTTTTTTTGGTATTTTTTCATGAAACTTTGAACTCCCATAACTTTGTCAAAAATGCAGCGATTTTCCTTTGGAATGTCATTTTATTCATGGTTTTACTCTATTTTTGATATTGCATTTAAATTTTAATGAGTTTTCAATTATTTCAAAATTTCATTTTTTTTGGTATTTTTTCATGAAACTTTGAACTCCCATAACTTTGTCAAAAATGCAGCGATTTTACTTTGGAATGTCATTTTGTTTATGGTTTTACTCTATTTTTGATATTGCATTTAAATTTTATTCAGTTTTCAATTATTTAAAAATTTCATTTTTTGTGGTATTTTTTCATGAAACTTTGAACTCCCATAACTTTGTCAAAAATGCAGCGATTTTACTTTGGAATGTCATTTTGTTCATGGTTTTACTCTATTTTTGATATTGCATTTAAATTTTATTCAGTTTTCAATTATTTAAAAATTTCATTTTTTTTGGTATTTTTTCATGAAACTTTGAACTCCCATAACTTTGTCAAATATGCAGCGATTTTACTTTGGAATGTCATTTTGTTCATGGTTTTACTCTATTTTTAATATTGCATTTAAATTTTATTCAGTTTTCAATTATTTAAAAATTTCATTTTTTTTGGTATTTTTTCATGAAACTTTGAACTCCCATAACTTTGTCAAAAATGCAGCGATTTTCCTTTGGAATGTCATTTTGTTCATGGTTTTACTCTATTTTTGATATTGCATTTAAATTTTATTCAGTTTTCAATTATTTAAAAATTTCATTTTTTTTGGTATTTTTTCATGAAACTTTGAACTCCCATAACTTTGTCAAATATGCAGCGATTTTACTTTGGAATGTCATTTTATTCATGGTTTTACTCTATTTTTGATATTGCATTTAAATTTTAATGAGTTTTCAATTATTTAAAAATTTCATTTTTTTTTGGTATTTTTTCATGAAACTTTGAACTCCCATAACTTTGTCAAAAATGCAGCGATTTTACTTTGGAATGTCATTTTGTTCATGGTTTTACTCTATTTTTGATATTGCATTTAAATTTTATTCAGTTTTCAATTATTTAAAAATTTCATTTTTTTTTGGTATTTTTTCATGAAACTTTGAACTCCCATAACTTTGTCAAAAATGCAGCGATTTTACTTTGGAATGTCATTTTGTTCATGGTTTTACTCTATTTTTGATATTGCATTTAAATTTTATTCAGTTTTCAATTATTTAAAAATTTCATTTTTTTTGGTATTTTTTCATGAAACTTTGAACTCCCATAACTTTGTCAAAAATGCAGCGATTTTCCTTTGGAATGTCATTTTATTCATGGTTTTACTCTATTTTTGATATTGCATTTAAATTTTAATGAGTTTTCAATTATTTAAAAATTTCATTTTTTTTGGTTTTTTTTTCATGAAACTTTGAACTCCCATAACTTTGTCAAAAATGCAGCGATTTTCCTTTGGAATGTCATTTTATTCATGGTTTTACTCTATTTTTGATATTGCATTTAAATTTTAATGAGTTTTCAATTATTTAAAAATTTCATTTTTTTTGGTATTTTTTCATGAAACTTTGAACTCCCATAACTTTGTCAAAAATGCAGCGATTTTACTTTGGAATGTCATTTTGTTCATGGTTTTACTCTATTTTTGATATTGCATTTAAATTTTATTCAGTTTTCAATTATTTAAAAATTTCATTTTTTTTGGTATTTTTTCATGAAACTTTGAACTCCCATAACTTTGTCAAAAATGCAGCGATTTTCCTTTGGAATGTCATTTTATTCATGGTTTTACTCTATTTTTGATATTGCATTTAAATTTTAATGAGTTTTCAATTATTTAAAAATTTCATTTTTTTTGGTATTTTTTCATGAAACTTTGAACTCCCATAACTTTGTCAAAAATGCAGCGATTTTACTTTGGAATGTCATTTTGTTCATGGTTTTACTCTATTTTTGATATTGCATTTAAATTTTATTCAGTTTTCAATTATTTAAAAATTTCATTTTTTTTGGTATTTTTACATGAAACTTTGAACTCCCATAACTTTGTCAAAAATGCAGCGATTTTCCTTTGGAATGTCATTTTATTCATGGTTTTACTCTATTTTTGATACTGCATTTAAATTTTATTCAGTTTTCAATTTTTTAAAAATTTCATTTTTTTTGGTATTTTTTCATGAAACTTTGAACTCCCATAACTTTGTCAAAAATGCAGCGATTTTACTTTGGAATGTCATTTTGTTCATGGTTTTACTCTATTTTTGATATTGCATTTAAATTTTATTCAGTTTTCAATTATTTAAAAATTTCATTTTTTTTGGTATTTTTTCATGAAACTTTGAACTCCCATAACTTTGTCAAATATGCAGCGATTTTACTTTGGAATGTCATTTTGTTCATGGTTTTACTCTATTTTTAATATTGCATTTAAATTTTATTCAGTTTTCAATTATTTAAAAATTTCATTTTTTTTGGTATTTTTTCATGAAACTTTGAACTCCCATAACTTTGTCAAAAATGCAGCGATTTTCCTTTGGAATGTCATTTTATTCATGGTTTTACTCTATTTTTGATATTGCATTTAAATTTTAATGAGTTTTCAATTATTTAAAAATTTCATTTTTTTTGGTATTTTTTCATGAAACTTTGAACTCCCATAACTTTGTCAAAAATGCAGCGATTTTACTTTGGAATGTCATTTTGTTCATGGTTTTACTCTATTTTTGATATTGCATTTAAATTTTATTCAGTTTTCAATTATTTAAAAATTTCATTTTTTTTGGTATTTTTTCATGAAACTTTGAACTCCCATAACTTTGTCAAAAATGCAGCGATTTTCCTTTGGAATGTCATTTTATTCATGGTTTTACTCTATTTTTGATATTGCATTTAAATTTTAATGAGTTTTCAATTATTTAAAAATTTCATTTTTTTTGGTATTTTTTCATGAAACTTTGAACTCCCATAACTTTGTCAAAAATGCAGCGATTTTCCTTTGGAATGTCATTTTATTCATGGTTTTACTCTATTTTTGATATTGCATTTAAATTTTAATGAGTTTTCAATTATTTAAAAATTTCATTTTTTTTGGTATTTTTTCATGAAACTTTGAACTCCCATAACTTTGTCAAAAATGCAGCGATTTTCCTTTGGAATGTCATTTTATTCATGGTTTTACTCTATTTTTGATATTGCATTTAAATTTTAATGAGTTTTCAATTATTAAAAAATTTCATTTTTTTTGGTATTTTTTCATGAAACTTTGAACTCCCATAACTTTGTCAAAAATGCAGCGATTTTACTTTGGAATGTCATTTTGTTCATGGTTTTACTCTATTTTTGATATTGCATTTAAATTTTATTCAGTTTTCAATTATTTAAAAATTTCATTTTTTTTGGTATTTTTTCATGAAACTTTGAACTCCCATAACTTTGTCAAAAATGCAGCGATTTTACTTTGGAATGTCATTTTGTTCATGGTTTTACTCTATTTTTGATATTGCATTTAAATTTTATTCAGTTTTCAATTATTTAAAAATTTCATTTTTTTTGGTATTTTTTCATGAAACTTTGAACTCCCATAACTTTGTCAAAAATGCAGCGATTTTACTTTGGAATGTCATTTTGTTCATGGTTTTACTCTATTTTTGATATTGCATTTAAATTTTATTCAGTTTTCAATTATTTAAAAATTTCATTTTTTTTGGTATTTTTTCATGAAACTTTGAACTCCCATAACTTTGTCAAAAATGCAGCGATTTTCCTTTGGAATGTCATTTTGTTCATGGTTTTACTCTATTTTTGATATTGCATTTAAATTTTATTCAGTTTTCAATTATTTAATAATTTTATTTTTTTTGGTATTTTTTCATGAAACTTTGAACTCCCATAACTTTGTCAAAAATGCAGCGATTTTCCTTTGGAATGTCATTTTATTCATGGTTTTACTCTATTTTTGATATTGCATTTAAATTTTATTCAGTTTTCAATTATTTAAAAATTTCATTTTTTTTGGTTTTTTTTTCATGAAACTTTGAACTCCCATAACTTTGTCAAAAATGCAGCGATTTTACTTTGGAATGTCATTTTATTCATGGTTTTACTCTATTTTTGATATTGCATTTAAATTTTAATAAGTTTTCAATTATTAAAAGATTTCATTTTTTTTGGTATTTTTTCATGAAACTTTGAACTCCCATAACTTTGTCAAAAATGCAGCGATTTTACTTTGGAATGTCATTTTGTTCATGGTTTTACTCTATTTTTGATATTGCATTTAAATTTTATTCAGTTTTCAATTATTTAAAAATTTCATTTTTTTTGGTATTTTTTCATGAAACTTTGAACTCCCATAACTTTGTCAAAAATGCAGCGATTTTCCTTTGTAATGTCATTTTATTCATGGTTTTACTCTATTTTTGATATTGCATTTAAATTTTAATAAGTTTTCAATTATTTAAAAATTTCATTTTTTTTGGTATTTTTTCATGAAACTTTGAACTCCCATAACTTTGTCAAAAATGCAGCGATTTTACTTTGGAATGTCATTTTGTTCATGGTTTTACTCTATTTTTGATATTGCATTTAAATTTTATTAAAATTATTATTTTATTATTATTATAAAATTATTATTTTATTAAAATTTAAATGCAATATCAAAAATAGAGTAAAACCATGAACAAAATGACATTCCAAAGTAAAATCGCTGCATTTTTGACAAAGTTATGGGAGTAAAAATTTCATTTTTTTTGGTATTTTTTCATGAAACTTTGAACTCCCATAACTTTGTCAAAAATGCAGCGATTTTACTTTGGAATGTCATTTTGCTCATGGTTTTACTCTATTTTTGATATTGCATTTAAATTTTATTCAGTTTTCAATTATTTAAAAATTTTATTTTTTTTGGTATTTTTTCATGAAACTTTGAACTCCCATAACTTTGTCAAAAATGCAGCGATTTTCCTTTGTAATGTCATTTTATTCATGGTTTTACTCTATTTTTGATATTGCATTTAAATTTTAATAAGTTTTCAATTATTTAAAAATTTCATTTTTTTTGGTATTTTTTCATGAAACTTTGAACTCCCATAACTTTGTCAAAAATGCAGCGATTTTACTTTGGAATGTCATTTTGTTCATGGTTTTACTCTATTTTTGATATTGCATTTAAATTTTAATGAGTTTTCAATTATTTAAAAATTTCATTTTTTTTGGTATTTTTTCATGAAACTTTGAACTCCCATAACTTTGTCAAAAATGCAGCGATTTTACTTTGGAATGTCATTTTGTTCATGGTTTTACTCTATTTTTGATATTGCATTTAAATTTTATTCAGTTTTCAATTATTTAAAAATTTCATTTTTTTTGGTATTTTTTCATGAAACTTTGAACTCCCATAACTTTGTCAAAAATGCAGCGATTTTCCTTTGGAATGTCATTTTATTCATGGTTTTACTCTATTTTTGATATTGCATTTAAATTTTAATGAGTTTTCAATTATTAAAAAATTTCATTTTTTTTGGTATTTTTTCATGAAACTTTGAACTCCCATAACTTTGTCAAAAATGCAGCGATTTTACTTTGGAATGTCATTTTGTTCATGGTTTTACTCTATTTTTGATATTGCATTTAAATTTTATTCAGTTTTCAATTATTTAAAAATTTCATTTTTTTTGGTATTTTTTCATGAAACTTTGAACTCCCATAACTTTGTCAAAAATGCAGCGATTTTCCTTTGGAATGTCATTTTATTCATGGTTTTACTCTATTTTTGATATTGCATTTAAATTTTAATGAGTTTTCAATCATTTAAAAATTTCATTTTTTTTGGTATTTTTTCATGAAACTTTGAACTCCCATAACTTTGTCAAAAATGCAGCGATTTTACTTTGGAATGTCATTTTGTTCATGGTTTTACTCTATTTTTGATATTGCATTTAAATTTTAATGAGTTTTCAATTATTTAAAAATTTCATTTTTTTTGGTATTTTTTCATGAAACTTTGAACTCCCATAACTTTGTCAAAAATGCAGCGATTTTCCTTTGGAATGTCATTTTATTCATGGTTTTACTCTATTTTTGATATTGCATTTAAATTTTAATGAGTTTTCAATTATTTAAAAATTTCATTTTTTTTGGTATTTTTTCATGAAACTTTGAACTCCCATAACTTTGTCAAAAATGCAGCGATTTTACTTTGGAATGTCATTTTGCTCATGGTTTTACTCTATTTTTGATATTGCATTTAAATTTTATTCAGTTTTCAATTATTTAAAAATTTTATTTTTTTTGGTATTTTTTCATGAAACTTTGAACTCCCATAACTTTGTCAAAAATGCAGCGATTTTCCTTTGTAATGTCATTTTATTCATGGTTTTACTCTATTTTTGATATTGCATTTAAATTTTAATAAGTTTTCAATTATTTAAAAATTTCATTTTTTTTGGTATTTTTTCATGAAACTTTGAACTCCCATAACTTTGTCAAAAATGCAGCGATTTTACTTTGGAATGTCATTTTGTTCATGGTTTTACTCTATTTTTGATATTGCATTTAAATTTTAATGAGTTTTCAATTATTTAAAAATTTCATTTTTTTTGGTATTTTTTCATGAAACTTTGAACTCCCATAACTTTGTCAAAAATGCAGCGATTTTACTTTGGAATGTCATTTTGTTCATGGTTTTACTCTATTTTTGATATTGCATTTAAATTTTAATGAGTTTTCAATTATTTAAAAATTTCATTTTTTTTGGTATTTTTTCATGAAACTTTGAACTCCCATAACTTTGTCAAATATGCAGCGATTTTACTTTGGAATGTCATTTTGTTCATGGTTTTACTCTATTTTTAATATTGCATTTAAATTTTATTCAGTTTTCAATTATTTAAAAATTTCATTTTTTTTGGTATTTTTTCATGAAACTTTGAACTCCCATAACTTTGTCAAAAATGCAGCGATTTTCCTTTGGAATGTCATTTTATTCATGGTTTTACTCTATTTTTGATATTGCATTTAAATTTTAATGAGTTTTCAATTATTAAAAAATTTCATTTTTTTTGGTATTTTTTCATGAAACTTTGAACTCCCATAACTTTGTCAAAAATGCAGCGATTTTACTTTGGAATGTCATTTTGTTCATGGTTTTACTCTATTTTTGATATTGCATTTAAATTTTATTCAGTTTTCAATTATTTAAAAATTTCATTTTTTTGGTATTTTTTCATGAAACTTTGAACTCCCATAACTTTGTCAAAAATGCAGCGATTTTCCTTTGGAATGTCATTTTATTCATGGTTTTACTCTATTTTTGATATTGCATTTAAATTTTAATGAGTTTTCAATTATTTAAAAATTTCATTTTTTTTGGTATTTTTTCATGAAACTTTGAACTCCCATAACTTTGTCAAAAATGCAGCGATTTTCCTTTGGAATGTCATTTTATTCATGGTTTTACTCTATTTTTGATATTGCATTTAAATTTTAATGAGTTTTCAATTATTTAAAAATTTCATTTTTTTTGGTATTTTTTCATGAAACTTTGAACTCCCATAACTTTGTCAAAAATGCAGCGATTTTACTTTGGAATGTCATTTTGTTTATGGTTTTACTCTATTTTTGATATTGCATTTAAATTTTATTCAGTTTTCAATTTTTTAAAAATTTCATTTTTTTTGGTATTTTTTCATGAAACTTTGAACTCCCATAACTTTGTCAAAAATGCAGCGATTTTACTTTGGAATGTCATTTTGTTCATGGTTTTACTCTATTTTTGATATTGCATTTAAATTTTATTCAGTTTTCAATTATTTAAAAATTTCATTTTTTTTGGTATTTTTTCATGAAACTTTGAACTCCCATAACTTTGTCAAATATGCAGCGATTTTACTTTGGATTGTCATTTTGTTTTACTCTATTTTTATACCATTTACCCATTGAAAATGGGTAAAAAATGGTATATTAACTTTGTGCAAATGTATGTAACAGGCAGAAGGAGGCGTGGCAGACCATACAAAGTATATATATTCTTGATCAGCATCAATAGCCGAGTCGATTTGGTCATGTCCGTCTGTCTGTCCGTCTGTCCGTCTGTCCGTCTGTCCGGCTGTCCGTCTGTCCGTCTGTCCGTCTGTATGAACACACAGATCTCAGCTATTAAAAGAGCTAGAGGCACCAGACTTGGTGGAAGTGTGCGTGTATTCAATACACACAAGAAGTTTATTTCAAACTTGATGTGCCACGCCCACCGCCTCCGCAAATCGATAAATGCGTATTTCGATTTTTTCCAAATAATTCAATAACGAAAAGAGATAAACGCACCAAATTTGGTAGGGGGTTGTCTTGCAACATTATGCAGAAGTTGGATTTTAGACTTTTGGATGCCACGCCCACCGCCTCTAAAAAACACATTTTTATAGTTTAAAAGAACACTAGAAAAGCTAGAAGCACCAAATTTGAAAGTAAGGTGCCTGGTAACATTACGGAAAATGCGGAATTTCAACTTTTGGATGCCACGCCTAGCGCCCCCAAAAATCGATTTTGTAAATCGGTAAATCAAATTATAGGAAAAGCAGAAAAGTTTCCGAAATTTTTTTTAGGTATTATTGTAGATAATAATAATATTGACCAACCATATAAATTTAAATCCGATCGGACAATAAACACAGAAGTTATAGGCACGAGAAGTTTCGCTCACAGCAGTAGAGGCCCGACGCCGACGCCGACTGCGCACGCACAGTCGTCGTGTAGTCAGTGTGCAGTCGGCATGTGCCATTAGCGTCAATGCATGTGAATTTGTCCTCGAAAATATGCGATGCGTTGTTATTCGCCGAATAAAAGTAATTAATATTAAGAATTAGTTTTTAACAGCGAAAGGTAAATGGTATCTTACAGTCGAGTGCACTCGACTGTAGCTTTCTTCACTTGTTAATATTGCATTTAAATTTTATTCAGTTTTCAATTATTTAAAAATTTCATTTTTTTTGGTATTTTTTCATGAAACTTTGAACTTCCATAACTTTGTCAAAAATGCAGCGATTTTCCTTTGGAATGTCATTTTATTCATGGTTTTACTCTATTTTTGATATTGCATTTAAATTTTAATGAGTTTTCAATCATTTAAAAATTTCATTTTTTTTGGTATTTTTTCATGAAACTTTGAACTCCCATAACTTTGTCAAAAATGCAGCGATTTTACTTTGGAATGCCATTTTGTTCATGGTTTTACTCTATTTTTGATATTGCATTTAAATTTTATTCAGTTTTCAATTATTTAAAAATTTCATTTTTTTGGTATTTTTTCATGAAACTTTGAACTCCCATAACTTTGTCAAAAATGCAGCGATTTTCCTTTGGATTGTCATTTTATTCATGGTTTTACTCTATTTTTGATATTGCATTTAAATTTTAATGAGTTTTCAATTATTTAAAAATTTCATTTTTTTTGGTTTTTTTTTCATGAAACTTTGAACTCCCATAACTTTGTCAAAAATGCAGCGATTTTCCTTTGGAATGTCATTTTATTCATGGTTTTACTCTATTTTTGATATTGCAT
Source organism: Zaprionus bogoriensis (assembly GCA_035046045.1). Classification (NCBI taxonomy): domain Eukaryota; kingdom Metazoa; phylum Arthropoda; class Insecta; order Diptera; family Drosophilidae; genus Zaprionus; species Zaprionus bogoriensis. Next base: position 982,713 of record JAWNOI010000192.1, on the reverse strand, counting down.
TTAAATTTTAATGAGTTTTCAATTATTTAAAAATTTCATTTTTTTTGGTATTTTTTCATGAAACTTTGAACTCCCATAACTTTGTCAAAAATGCAGCGATTTTACTTTGGAATGTCATTTTGTTCATGGTTTTACTCTATTTTTGATATTGCATTTAAATTTTATTCAGTTTTCAATTATTTAAAAATTTCATTTTTTTTGGTATTTTTTCATGAAACTTTGAACTCCCATAACTTTGTCAAAAATGCAGCGATTTTCCTTTGGAATGTCATTTTATTCATGGTTTTACTCTATTTTTGATATTGCATTTAAATTTTAATGAGTTTTCAATTATTTAAAAATTTCATTTTTTTTGGTATTTTTTCATGAAACTTTGAACTCCCATAACTTTGTCAAAAATGCAGCGATTTTACTTTGGAATGTCATTTTGTTCATGGTTTTACTCTATTTTTGATATTGCATTTAAATTTTATTCAGTTTTCAATTATTTAAAAATTTCATTTTTTTTGGTATTTTTTCATGAAACTTTGAACTCCCATAACTTTGTCAAAAATGCAGCGATTTTCCTTTGGAATGTCATTTTATTCATGGTTTTACTCTATTTTTGATATTGCATTTAAATTTTAATGAGTTTTCAATTATTTAAAAATTTCATTTTTTTTGGTATTTTTTCATGAAACTTTGAACTCCCATAACTTTGTCAAAAATGCAGCGATTTTACTTTGGAATGTCATTTTGTTCATGGTTTTACTCTATTTTTGATATTGCAATTAAATTTTATTCAGTTTTCAATTATTTAAAAATTTCATTTTTTTTTGTATTTTTTCATGAAACTTTGAACTCCCATAACTTTGTCAAAAATGCAGCGATTTTCCTTTGGAATGTCATTTTATTCATGGTTTTACTCTATTTTTGATATTGCATTTAAATTTTAATGAGTTTTCAATTATTTAAAAATTTCATTTTTTTTGGTATTTTTTCATGAAACTTTGAACTCCCATAACTTTGTCAAAAATGCAGCGATTTTCCTTTGGAATGTCATTTTATTCATGGTTTTACTCTATTTTTGATATTGCATTTAAATTTTAATGAGTTTTCAATTATTTAAAAATTTCATTTTTTTTGGTATTTTTTCATGAAATTTTAACTCCCATAACTTTGTCAAAAATGCAGCGATTTTCCTTTGGAATGTCATTTTGTTCATGGTTTTACTCTATTTTTGATATTGCATTTAAATTTTATTCAGTTTTCAATTATTTAAAAATTTCATTTTTTTTGGTATTTTTTCATGAAACTTTGAACTCCCATAACTTTGTCAAAAATGCAGCGATTTTCCTTTGGAATGTCATTTTATTCATGGTTTTACTCTATTTTTGATATTGCATTTAAATTTTAATGAGTTTTCAATTATTTAAAAATTTCATTTTTTTTGGTATTTTTTCATGAAACTTTGAACTCCCATAACTTTGTCAAAAATGCAGCGATTTTACTTTGGAATGTCATTTTGTTCATGGTTTTACTCTATTTTTGATATTGCATTTAAATTTTATTCAGTTTTCAATTATTTAAAAATTTCATTTTTTTTGGTATTTTTTCATGAAACTTTGAACTCCCATAACTTTGTCAAAAATGCAGCGATTTTCCTTTGGAATGTCATTTTATTCATGGTTTTACTCTATTTTTGATATTGCATTTAAATTTTAATAAGTTTTCAATTATTTAAAAATTTCATTTTTTTTGGTTTTTTTTTCATGAAACTTTGAACTCCCATAACTTTGTCAAAAATGCAGCGATTTTACTTTGGAATGTCATTTTATTCATGGTTTTACTCTATTTTTGATATTGCATTTAAATTTTAATAAGTTTTCAATTATTAAAAGATTTCATTTTTTTTGGTATTTTTTCATGAAACTTTGAACTCCCATAACTTTGTCAAAAATGCAGCGATTTTACTTTGGAATGTCATTTTGTTCATGGTTTTACTCTATTTTTGATATTGCATTTAAATTTTATTCAGTTTTCAATTATTTAAAAATTTCATTTTTTTTGGTATTTTTTCATGAAACTTTGAACTCCCATAACTTTGTCAAAAATGCAGCGATTTTCCTTTGGAATGTCATTTTATTCATGGTTTTACTCTATTTTTGATATTGCATTTAAATTTTAATGAGTTTTCAATTATTTAAAAATTTCATTTTTTTTGGTATTTTTTCATGAAACTTTGAACTCCCATAACTTTGTCAAAAATGCAGCGATTTTACTTTGGAATGTCATTTTGTTCATGGTTTTACTCTATTTTTGATATTGCATTTAAATTTTATTCAGTTTTCAATTATTTAAAAATTTTATTTTTTTTGGTATTTTTTCATGAAACTTTGAACTCCCATAACTTTGTCAAAAATGCAGCGATTTTCCTTTGGAATGTCATTTTATTCATGGTTTTACTCTATTTTTGATATTGCATTTAAATTTTAATGAGTTTTCAATTATTTAAAAATTTCATTTTTTTTGGTATTTTTTCATGAAACTTTGAACTCCCATAACTTTGTCAAAAATGCAGCGATTTTACTTTGGAATGTCATTTTGTTTATGGTTTTACTCTATTTTTGATATTGCATTTAAATTTTATTCAGTTTTCAATTTTTTAAAAATTTCATTTTTTTTGGTATTTTTTCATGAAACTTTGAACTCCCATAACTTTGTCAAAAATGCAGCGATTTTACTTTGGAATGTCATTTTGTTCATGGTTTTACTCTATTTTTGATATTGCATTTAAATTTTATTCAGTTTTCAATTATTTAAAAATTTCATTTTTTTTGGTATTTTTTCATGAAACTTTGAACTCCCATAACTTTGTCAAATATGCAGCGATTTTACTTTGGAATGTCATTTTGTTCATGGTTTTACTCTATTTTTAATATTGCATTTAAATTTCATTCAGTTTTCAATTATTTAAAAATTTCATTTTTTTTGGTATTTTTTCATGAAACTTTGAACTCCCATAACTTTGTCAAAAATGCAGCGATTTTCCTTTGGAATGTCATTTTATTCATGGTTTTACTCTATTTTTGATATTGCATTTAAATTTTAATGAGTTTTCAATTATTTAAAAATTTCATTTTTTTTGGTATTTTTTCATGAAACTTTGAACTCCCATAACTTTGTCAAAAATGCAGCGATTTTACTTTGGAATGTCATTTTGTTCATGGTTTTACTCTATTTTTGATATTGCATTTAAATTTTATTCAGTTTTCAATTATTTAAAAATTTCATTTTTTTTGGTATTTTTTCATGAAACTTTGAACTCCCATAACTTTGTCAAAAATTCAGCGATTTTCCTTTGGATTGTCATTTTATTCATGGTTTTACTCTATTTTTGATATTGCATTTAAATTTTAATGAGTTTTCAATTATTTAAAAATTTCATTTTTTTTGGTTTTTTTTCATGAAACTTTGAACTCCCATAACTTTGTCAAAAATGCAGCGATTTTCCTTTGGAATGTCATTTTATTCATGGTTTTACTCTATTTTTGATATTGCATTTAAATTTTAATGAGTTTTCAATTATTTAAAAATTTCATTTTTTTTGGTATTTTTTCATGAAACTTTGAACTCCCATAACTTTGTCAAAAATGCAGCGATTTTACTTTGGAATGTCATTTTGTTCATGGTTTTACTCTATTTTTGATATTGCATTTAAATTTTATTCAGTTTTCAATTATTTAAAAATTTCATTTTTTTTGGTATTTTTTCATGAAACTTTGAACTCCCATAACTTTGTCAAAAATGCAGCGATTTTCCTTTGGAATGTCATTTTATTCATGGTTTTACTCTATTTTTGATATTGCATTTAAATTTTAATGAGTTTTCAATTATTTAAAAATTTCATTTTTTTTGGTATTTTTTCATGAAACTTTGAACTCCCATAACTTTGTCAAAAATGCAGCGATTTTACTTTGGAATGTCATTTTGTTCATGGTTTTACTCTATTTTTGATATTGCATTTAAATTTTATTCAGTTTTCAATTATTTAAAAATTTCATTTTTTTTGGTATTTTTTCATGAAACTTTGAACTCCCATAACTTTGTCAAAAATGCAGCGATTTTCCTTTGGAATGTCATTTTATTCATGGTTTTACTCTATTTTTGATATTGCATTTAAATTTTAATGAGTTTTCAATTATTTAAAAATTTCATTTTTTTTGGTATTTTTTCATGAAACTTTGAACTCCCATAACTTTGTCAAAAATGCAGCGATTTTACTTTGGAATGTCATTTTGTTCATGGTTTTACTCTATTTTTGATATTGCATTTAAATTTTATTCAGTTTTCAATTATTTAAAAATTTCATTTTTTTTTGTATTTTTTCATGAAACTTTGAACTCCCATAACTTTGTCAAAAATGCAGCGATTTTCCTTTGGAATGTCATTTTATTCATGGTTTTACTCTATTTTTGATATTGCATTTAAATTTTAATGAGTTTTCAATTATTTAAAAATTTCATTTTTTTTGGTATTTTTTCATGAAACTTTGAACTCCCATAACTTTGTCAAAAATGCAGCGATTTTCCTTTGGAATGTCATTTTATTCATGGTTTTACTCTATTTTTGATATTGCATTTAAATTTTAATGAGTTTTCAATTATTTAAAAATTTCATTTTTTTTGGTATTTTTTCATGAAACTTTGAACTCCCATAACTTTGTCAAAAATGCAGCGATTTTACTTTGGAATGTCATTTTGTTTATGGTTTTACTCTATTTTTGATATTGCATTTAAATTTTATTCAGTTTTCAATTTTTTAAAAATTTCATTTTTTTTGGTATTTTTTCATGAAATTTTAACTCCCATAACTTTGTCAAAAATGCAGCGATTTTGCTTTGGAATGTCATTTTGTTCATGGTTTTACTCTATTTTTGATATTGCATTTAAATTTTATTCAGTTTTCAATTATTTAAAAATTTCATTTTTTTTGGTATTTTTTCATGAAACTTTGAACTCCCATAACTTTGTCAAAAATGCAGCGATTTTCCTTTGGAATGTCATTTTATTCATGGTTTTACTCTATTTTTGATATTGCATTTAAATTTTAATAAGTTTTCAATTATTTAAAAATTTCATTTTTTTTTGGTATTTTTTCATGAAACTTTGAACTCCCATAACTTTGTCAAAAATGCAGCGATTTTACTTTGGAATGTCATTTTGTTCATGGTTTTACTCTATTTTTGATATTGCATTTAAATTTTATTCAGTTTTCAATTATTTAAAAATTTCATTTTTTTTGGTATTTTTTCATGAAACTTTGAACTCCCATAACTTTGTCAAAAATGCAGCGATTTTACTTTGGAATGTCATTTTGTTCATGGTTTTACTCTATTTTTGATATTGCATTTAAATTTTATTCAGTTTTCAATTATTTAAAAATTTCATTTTTTTTGGTATTTTTTCATGAAACTTTGAACTCCCATAACTTTGTCAAAAATGCAGCGATTTTACTTTGGAATGTCATTTTGTTCATGGTTTTACTCTATTTTTGATATTGCATTTAAATTTTATTCAGTTTTCAATTATTTAAAAATTTCATTTTTTTTGGTATTTTTTCATGAAACTTTGAACTCCCATAACTTTGTCAAAAATGCAGCGATTTTACTTTGGAATGTCATTTTGTTCATGGTTTTACTCTATTTTTGATATTGCATTTAAATTTTATTCAGTTTTCAATTATTTAAAAATTTCATTTTTTTTTGTATTTTTTCTTGAAACTTTGAACTCCCATAACTTTGTCAAATATGCAGCGATTTTACTTTGGAATGTCATTTTGTTCATGGTTTTACTCTATTTTTGATATTGCATTTAAATTTTATTCAGTTTTCAATTATTTAAAAATTTCATTTTTTTTGGTATTTTTTCATGAAATTTTGAACTCCCATAACTTTGTCAAAAATGCAGCGATTTTCCTTTGGAATGTCATTTTGTTCATGGTTTTACTCTATTTTTGATATTGCATTTAAATTTTATTCAGTTTTCAATTATTTAAAAATTTCATTTTTTTTGGTATTTTTTCATGAAACTTTGAACTCCCATAACTTTGTCAAAAATGCAGCGATTTTCCTTTGGAATGTCATTTTATTCATGGTTTTACTCTATTTTTGATATTGCATTTAAATTTAATGAGTTTTCAATTATTTAAAAATTTCATTTTTTTTGGTATTTTTTCATGAAACTTTGAACTCCCATAACTTTGTCAAAAATGCAGCGATTTTACTTTGGAATGTCATTTTGTTTATGGTTTTACTCTATTTTTGATATTGCATTTAAATTTTATTCAGTTTTCAATTTTTTAAAAATTTCATTTTTTTTGGTATTTTTTCATGAAACTTTGAACTCCCATAACTTTGTCAAAAATGCAGCGATTTTCCTTTGGAATGTCATTTTATTCATGGTTTTACTCTATTTTTGATATTGCATTTAAATTTTAATGAGTTTTCAATTATTTAAAAATTTCATTTTTTTTGGTATTTTTTCATGAAACTTTGAACTCCCATAACTTTGTCAAAAATGCAGCGATTTTACTTTGGAATGTCATTTTGTTCATGGTTTTACTCTATTTTTGATATTGCATTTAAATTTTATTCAGTTTTCAATTATTTAAAAATTTCATTTTTTTTGGTATTTTTTCATGAAACTTTGAACTCCCATAACTTTGTCAAAAATGCAGCGATTTTACTTTGGAATGTCATTTTGTTTATGGTTTTACTCTATTTTTGATATTGCATTTAAATTTTATTCAGTTTTCAATTTTTTAAAAATTTCATTTTTTTTGGTATTTTTTCATGAAACTTTGAACTCCCATAACTTTGTCAAAAATGCAGCGATTTTACTTTGGAATGTCATTTTGTTCATGGTTTTACTCTATTTTTGATATTGCATTTAAATTTTATTCAGTTTTCAATTATTTAAAAATTTCATTTTTTTTGGTATTTTTTCATGAAACTTTGAACTCCCATAACTTTGTCAAATATGCAGCGATTTTACTTTGGAATGTAATTTTGTTCATGGTTTTACTCTATTTTTAATATTGCATTTAAATTTTATTCAGTTTTCAATTATTTAAAAATTTCATTTTTTTTGGTATTTTTACTCTATTTTTGATATTGCATTTAAATTTTAATGAGTTTTCAATTATTTAAAAATTTCATTTTTTTTGGTATTTTTTCATGAAACTTTGAACTCCCATAACTTTGTCAAAAATGCAGCGATTTTACTTTGGAATGTCATTTTGTTTATGGTTTTACTCTATTTTTGATATTGCATTTAAATTTTATTCAGTTTTCAATTATTTAAAAATTTCATTTTTTTTGGTATTTTTTCATGAAACTTTGAACTCCCATAACTTTGTCAAAAATGCAGCGATTTTCCTTTGGAATGTCATTTTGTAAATGGTATCTTACAGTCGCGCGCGCTCGACTGTAGCTTTCCTTACTTGTTTTAATTTTGGTTGTATTGCAAGGGGCGCGACTGAGCTGAGCTGATTGCACCCTGAAAAATGAGGTATTGGTTGAGTATAAGTATAGTATATAATGGAAATATAGTGTATATAAAGTAAGTATAAAATATGAATAAGAAAAGTATGCATTAACAATATATAATGAAACAAGAAAACCATTTAATCAGGCAGTTAGAAAAAGATTTGAGCACAGTAAAATAAGTTAATGATAGAAAGAGAAGTAACAGAGTATGATCAGTCAAAAATTAAAGATATTAATGCTTACAATAATAATAATAATAATATTTGCATTTTTTTTTTTAATTAATTATATAGAATGAAGACCCTGAAAGATATTTATGAAACTAGATAGCCATGAAGGCAGAAAAAAGTATTAAAAATTGAATATAAGATCGGTTATATTATAATTTATATTTATAATTTATAATATGCTTACTCTTCATTCTGTACAAAGAACCTTATAAATTAAAAATATGATAATAATAAATAATGAAATACTGTGAATAGAAAAAAAAAACAAATAAGAAACTAAATAATAAATTGTAAGTGGTAATATTACAATTCTTACAATATTTACCTTTACAATAAAATAAAATACAATAGAATTTTTTCCCTAATAGAATTAGTACATTGGAACCACGCTTTCAGTTTCCATATTTTATGGAAAAATCTTAATGCAGTAGAACTAAAACTAAAAGATTCGATAACTAAGAAAAAATAATACTAATAATGACAGCTTAGTAATTAATAAATTTTATAATTTAGTATTATTATATTGTATTATATTATACAGCTGTAGACTAGCAGAACTACGTCTACATTTTATATACCTTTGCTTATCGCATAGAAAGCAATTTAATTAAATATTTAAGAAAGAAATTCGATAAAAAACAAATAGAATAGAGCCAGTTAATGAACTAATAGACAATAAAAAATATTAGCATTTACCCTTGTGGATTACCGCAGCATTTACAGGGTATTCATCGATCGAACTTCATCAGCCTTGCCTACACATTTTTTATCGCATATGGTCAAAGGGTTCGTTGGGCACTTTGAAGACAGCCCCTCAGCCGGAAAATCAAAAGCAGCCTTTGTGTGCGGCGACTTCTTTGTCGCCTTCATTGGGCTGCTTTCCGGGAAGCTTATTAAATCTTTATGCACTCGCCAAACGAGGCGCTGATGAGGCTTGCATCCTGCATAAAGTTTTGATAGGGTAATCCCTCGACTTTGTTGCCCGCCGTAAACTCACAGCAAATGAGGCATGCTCGCCGTTCCCGCTCGACTCGTAAATCCGCGGCGAGTCTGTAACTTCCACTCGGAGTGCGTTAAGGGTGCGCGACAAAGTTCCAAGCTCAAAGAAATCTCCAGAGCGAGGCGGACGTGTGGCGACATTTACGCCTCAATTATCGGCCGCAACACACACACACACACACACACAACATATAGAGCCGATAATTTGTTGTCCATAAGCTGTTGCCAATTCGCAGCTCGTTCACACATGCGAATGGACCACCCAGCGTGGACGCGGCCAGCTTGCCCAATGCCAATCCCAATCCAAATCCGCAGCGCAGTTGGACTCCCAGTGACACTTGCCAATCCGCAGTTGAGTTCAGCCTGGGACACGTGCCGCCCATTAATTTACGCGCTGGCTTTATCTGCGATTTGGTTGCGCATTGCCAGGCAGTTCCATGCTCCTCCTCCTGCTTCTGCTTCTGGCGCGTACTGGCACGTGCCGCCTTTGGCAAATCAAATGTTTTTATTATTTAAAGCGTCAAACGCTGTGGCATTTTATTGTCTCCTTCTGGCAGATAACAAGCCACCGCGTCCCGGACAAATTACAGTCGAGCCACATCCTGACCGCCATTGTCCTCGCATTGATAACGAATTGCACCTTGGGGACTTTTGTGTGTGTCAGTGTGTGTGTGTCGCGCTTAATGAAAATAAAGCGATAAATTTTAATTGATTTCACTTTGGCCATTGTTGAGGCTCTCGCGCGCGATAAGATCGCGGTGGAGCTTACAAATAGACAACTGCGGCTCATTAGCCAGGGATAATGCATCAAGATAATACCTGAATGTCTGACATAATTGAATTTTTTAATGTTGCCGCTTTGTGCGGAAAATAAGCAAGATTTTCCGCGAGCTCATTAACTATGAGAGTAGACTATTTAAGTTTTTTCGTTTTTCCGCCAAACCATCGCTTGGTATAGATATATCGATATATGTAAAGCTTAAGCGTGAAGTTGCCTATCGATTGCTTGCAGCAAGTTCCACTACTAGTTCATATCGGAGCTAAGCTTGACTTAGTGGCTGCTAGAGCGAGGCACGCTGCGCTCTCGATCGTATGAGTGTAGGCATCGTGTGCGGCAGGCTGTGTATGTATGAGTGAAGTGCGACGTCGGCAGCGACTGTCACTGTTGCGGGAAAGTGACAGCGAGAGAGAACGAGCGAGCGCTGCGCTTGCGATCGTGTGCATTAGATTATGCCTGTGTGGGTGCGCGCGCTCAGCTGATTGCGTGCTTAAGATGACTGCGGTTTTTTTTTTTAGAGAGAATCGCTAAATCGCTGCAAAATACGGCTAAACAGTATAAGTTTAGCGAGTTTTTACAGAGTAAAGCAAATATTTAATGCGTAAATAGCTGAATTAGTGAATTTAGTTTGAAAAAAAAGAGAGAACCGCGCGACATCGTTAGGAAGTAGTGATGGCAAAGGCAAAGGTGTAAATCCAGCGAGTTTTCACAAAGTAAAGCAAGTATTAAATGTGTAAATAGCTGAATTTGTGAAATCAGTTTGAAAAAAAGCAATTTCTGCCGTGTAAAACTGCTTTCTTGCAGCTTAAGCCCTGCTATGGTGTCCGTAGAAGCAACGCCTCGCTTATCGGCAACTTTCTTGCAGCCTAAACTCTTTGGGCTCCATATTTCAAATTGATTGCTTTTAAATTAAAACTGGGCATAAATCACAAAATGCCTGGACGCACAGTTAACCCATTTCCCATTTGCGCTCAACTCCCGCTCCCGCTCCCGCTCCCGCACACGGCTCTGGCTCGAGCGTAAAACAAAAGCTCCTCCAGCATTGTCAGCACAAATGCAGGCGACATAAGCCGATTTCAGATATCTGCACCCCTGTCCCCTGGACCGCCCGCACAGCTCGCTGCCCTGCTCTGCTTGCATGTCGGCCCGTTTGTCCGTTGTCCATGCGTCTGTCCGTCTGTCTTTCTCTTACCAAAAATGTAAAAATTATCATCAACGCACAAGTGGCTTGTACTTGTCACAGTGCCGCCCGCTCTCCCTTCCATGTGAAAAGCAACCTCTCCACTCCGCCTCCACCTCCGCCTTCGCCTGCTTGCCAAGGCAAAATATTTTCATTGTGTTTCAGCAGATTTTCAGCACGAAGTTCGTCCATGGGCAGGGGTTGAAAATTGGTTTGTTTTTTTTTGGGGGGGGGGGGGGGGGTTGGAATTTTGAAATGCGATTACCTGCGTTTGCCTATTTGTAGCTTGTCGTCGGGCGAGGGGGTAGCGGAGCGGCAGGGATCGGTAGCTGCCCCCGGGCGTAGCATGCTAATCGACTTCTGATTGTGTGTGTGTGTGTGGCAACAAAAAGGTTCAAATGCTCGACCATAAATATGCATTTACGTGAGAGATTCTGACACTGCGATTTATAGATGAGCAGGGAGATGGGCGGGATGGGAGGGGCAAGGCCTGGACAGGGTGGCGTGCTGATTGAATTTGCCTATCAGCAGTCGACTGCGGCTGCAGGTGACATATTCCTGTCTCGGCTGACAAGTGTTAACGCCTGTTTCTCTTATTATTTAGCAGGCCGTCTCGCTCGCACTCGCACAGCGCGCTCACACTATTGCCGGCTCGCTCGCTCGCATAATTGCTAAAAAACTAAAGCTGCGTGAAATCCCAAGTTTCAATTTAACGCGACTCTGATTCACACCGGATTTGTGGTCAGCCGTTGGCACTGATACCCCCTGCCCGCTTACCCTTCCCCTTCCCCCTACCCCACCACACACAGACGACTGCACTTGTCATTGCTGCAAATCTTATCTAGTTTTGATTAAAGCGTAGCATGAGGCATGCGAAGCATCCGCCACTCGCCTTCCTGCCAACTCGCAGTCGACACTGAGCAGCAGCTGCAGCTGACACGCTGCTCAGCACTGCGCGAATTCGAACTCGAACTCGAACCCGGGCATGCGCTCTGCTCGCCGAGGGGCGTGTCCATGCGGCAGCGCCAATGGCAAAACCAAAATGGAGTCTCCACAGTGCTGCTCGCTTCATCTGGGGGCGGCGGTTGGGGCAAGCACATATGTGCCGGCTGCGATTGCTGCCCGAGATTGGGCCGCAGCAGGCGATGCCCAAAAATGGCGACTGCCGCAGCGATGTCGACGTCGGCGTCGGCGTCGACGTTGGCAGCGCAGCGCTGACGCTATCGCTTGCAGGCAACATACGTGTGTACTCGGAACAACATGTGTGATGTGTGCCCCGCCGTATGGACGCCGCAACAACCGGACCAGTGCCTACGTCTCCTCCCTGTTCGCTGCTCCTCCTCAGTCGACCAGCTGGCCTGGAGGCGCCCATATGTAAGCTTCTACATACGATGCGGCGTAAATAAACAGACTGTCTTTGTATATGGCGCTGTCAGCTGCCACTCCCCTCCATTCCGCCTCTCTGTATGTGTCTGTGTGTGTGTGTGCTCTAAGCATTTTCCTTTTATTACGCGTCTTACTTATTACGGCTTATGCGTTTCGCTAGCCGGAAGTGAGAACGCTTAAGCCAAGGACGACTGTTGCTCAATCAACGCTGATGAGAGTTCGCCTAACGCCAGCGGCGCTACTACTACTACTACCACTACTACTACTACTACTACTACTAATACTTCTGCTAGTACTCTTCTTCTGGTCTTCAGCTCTGACTTTCAGCTTGATTTATGTACTGCTCTCCTGTGATTGATGAGCTTCACTTCTCAGATTCAGAACTGACCATCGCGCTGGCAGGCAGGCTGTTTGTTTAGCTGCTTACAAATTGTGTGCAGTTATCGATAGGATCGACGAGGCTCTTAAGAGCTTATCGAGTTTGGGTCTAAAATTGGCAATCAATCATTCTGAAAATATTAAATTATGCTGCTGATTTTTTTTGGGTATAAAATATAATTTTTTCCTCAACTATTATCATTGTTTTTAAGTTTAAACAAGTTTGTTCTTAGGGTTTAATAATTGAGTATAGTAATCAGAAAAGACTATAGTATAGGGTGTAAAATATAGTGTTTCTTGGCTTAACTCAACTAAATTTCAACTGAAACTTGCAGCTATTTTTTTAAATTTTGCATTTTTATGGCAAAATTTTTTTTTTTTTGGTAAATATTTTGTTTAAATTAATATTATATATGTATAAATTATATTTGTATATATCCCTATTGACTGCAAGTCGACAGCTAAAAATTATAACAATTTACCCTTTTTCTAAGTGATATAAAATATGAGATCTATGGACTACTACTTCCAATTGGTATTCTAGACTACAATTCTCTCCATTGTCTCTGTTATCTCAACCAAAGACTACTTTGGTTCCGCTTCTGTTTCTTAGCGGGCGTCGTCTTACTTTCTTCCAGCACGTTTCGGTAATTATTCACACTGATTACAAGTCAGTCGTAAAACTGAACGCGTTCAGCTCTTATCAGTGGAGTCTTTACGAGCGAGTTTCATTTTTTATCAACCGCGACATTATAATTTAAGCTTAGACTGCGTGACTCTTAGCTGCAGCTACGCGGCTTACAGTTGTATTTCAATTAAGGTGTGCCTCCAGCCCAGGCGGCTTCAGGCAGGCCTCCTTAACCAGCCTCTCCAACGCGATGCTACAGTTAGTCAGGCATAAAGTGATTTCAACAATATTTCGCTTAAAAGATTCAAATCGCGCGCAAAGAGGCAACAAGAGCGTGTGTGAGAGAGAGAGAGTGAGTGAGAGAAGAAACAGGAAGAGGGACAATAACAAAGCAGAACATGAGAAAATATAAATACGCATACGCCACGAGGGAAGAGGAACAAGTGGGAATAGGGTAGAGGGAGGAGGGGGGGGGGCTGGTAAGCGCACGCGACAGAAGGAAACGGATACGCTCCAAGGGGTTGCAAACAGATTCAAAATTTCCAACCACATATGACAATGCTCCACAGTGGCACCCTCCTGCCCCTGCACCCTGTCCCCAGATCCTGTCCCAGTCTGCCGCGCGACTGTGCCGCAAAAAAAAAGAGAGAAATCGCCAGCGAAAATTCAAATTTACCCGCTGTAGGGAGCGCAGCGCCAGCGTCGCTGGTGGTGGCCAACTAACTGCTCTTTTTGCCCACTTGCCCCAGCAGCCGTATGTGTTGTGGAACAGTGTATGTGCGGTGTGGGGATCGGGTATTGTCGTCCTTATGCCAAGGGTCGTCAAGCGCGAACATTTGCATAATCAAATAATAAAAATTTGCATAATTTCATTTTTTACGATTCGCGCGCGACTCTCTCTCTCTCCCTTCTGCCAAAAAAAAAATAGAAGTTTCAGTTTCAGTTTCTAGTTTCCAGTTCCACTTTTCAATTGCTACAGTTTTGTCTGCTTCTTCTCTATAATGTTACCGTTATCTGACTGCGGCGGCAGCCTCCTCCTCCTACCCATAATCGGCAAATGGTGTCAATATTTATTGGCGAACCTGTTTGTTATCGCTGCCAAAGAAAATTTGCAAGTTTCGACTATTAAAAAGTTTTTCGCCGCTATCGGAAAACATTTGCCTCGTAAATTCGAGGGCAAATTATTTAAATAGTGGGAGCGAAAGACTCTTAAAGCATAGCAAGAAAATATATAAGGAGAAGGGGGTGTGGTTTGAGTTATTTTGATTTTTCTAATGATAAAATAATAACCCTTAACATCATGTCTAATCACATTGTTTATAAAATTCCGAAAATAAATTGTTTTTCCTATTAAATTTGCATAATATAAGAAAATAGAATCGTTTTAATATTTTTTATTATTTAATTTATCTATTGTACAGTTCTTATAAATAACTTAAAGGGACCATAATATTTTGAAAATCTGAAGTCTAGTAAAATATACCTTTATATTTTAAACGACAGCAAATATGTTTTATATGGCTTATCTTCCATTTTTATGCCGGTCTTATAAATTGTATGTATCTCTTCCCATACAGAACTTGCTCTCTCATATTTTCGCTTCGCATAAATATTCAGAAGGAGCCAAAAGCCATTTAATTAAGTTCACATTCATCTGTCCCCATAAATTAGCGGAACGAGAGCAAACCGTGGGCAACGAGTGGAGAAAACGGCACCGAAAACAAGCTCGACCTCGCATGTTCCATATTCATGGGGTCTGTGACTCCCCCACCCACTCGACTATTCATATGCGTTGTAAGGTGGCTGAACTAAACAAAAACTCGCGCCAAATAAAATAAATGGCTCGAGCAGGACTCGACGCTGACCATGTTGCCAGAGAAGCCCCCACCAGAGAAGTCCCCACCCAACTGCCTCCCCCACCGTCTGGTGTTGTTGTTGCTGCTTAAATGAATGATTTTAATTTACCGTATGCGAGGCACATTATGAAATTATGAGCATTAAAAATATGAAGGATGACCACTTATCTAAATTACACCATGTGTGAGAGCAGAGAGAGAGGGCTGTGAGAGCCCGTAGTATGCATTGTCATCGAACGATATGACACACTACCCCGGGTTAAAGACACACTCATATATCATATCATGCGAGTGCTCTGCTGTGGCCGGCAAATATGCTGAGTATATGGAAATTCCGACTGTGCTGCGAGTGATAAATGAAGCACAAAACAGCAAAAATGGCGACAGCTACGAGGAGGGACTGAGACAGCGCTATACATGCGCACACATATGCCAGGCCGAGACAAGTGGAGTAAGAGCAGACTAGAGACTGTGAGAGAGAGCGTTAGCTGTGGGTGATGCTCTTGCCAAGGCGCAAAAAAAGTCGCAAATATGTCACTTGACGTGCTAAATATTTCGCGTGCAAATTCAGCACTTGGCAGTTTGGCAACAAAGCACAAGCAGGTGAGTCTGCTATATGAGAAAGTCGAAGAACTTCAATGTGAGACAATCGGACAATGAATTTATTTTTATTAATTTATTTTACTTTACCCTTAACTATATACCAGTTTATCTCTCTATAAATATTATTGATACGAATTTCAATTTAAAGTTGTCATACATATCCAATAGCTTGCCAGACTATCTGCTGCCCTTTCTCTGCATGTCCGTCTTCCCACGCAAAGCAAACAGATTGTCAAGAAAGCTTAAACAATATTTTCGCTTGATATTTTATTCGAAAAGGGGAAATTCATATTTCCATTTAGTGTTGGGGTTGTTTAGTCTGGGGTGCTGTTACCCTTGAGAATGGCGTGTGAAATCCAACAAATTTATTGCTGGAACAAACAAGTCGTGATGCATCACGAATGCATTGCGAACTTATAGATACTTCTATTTCCAGTGACTTCAACTTGGCTGCGCTTCAAGAGCATCTCACGCTTCAGTGCACAACTAAAGTCAGCCATATTTATATTACAGTGTAACTTAAAGCTAAATATATATTTATATATATATCTTAAAGATTCTGCTTTACAAAAAGGATTTAAATATTTCAAGATGCAGATACAGATATATTTAGAACATAATATCTTAAGAGTATCTTACAAAAAGATAAGCAGAGAATCAGGATACAATAAATATCTCCTATTTAAAACCTATATTTTATTTCAAATCTATTTATCAGAGGAATATATAGTGTGTATCATAAAGTAACACAGAGAATGTATCTTAAAGATACATTTCAGCTTTAAGCTACACCCGCACTTCGGCTGACTCCCAAGCGCTATACTAAATCAATTAGCAACTCTTTTGCATGCCAGAGTGAGGCGAGGGAGACCTGCGGCTTTTGAAAATTAACTACCTGCTAAGTTAATTGAGCAAACAAGTCCGGACAAGCAGCCAGAAAAGTTGGGCCGCAGCACTAAAAATCCGCTCACGGGTTTTACAACTATTAATTACGTGTGCGAAGTTCTGACAGCAGAAAACAGGCGCGGGCGCGGGAGCTCGCGCAGGCCTCGTGAAAGTTTCTGCAACTAAAAACGGGCAACTGCCAACTGGCAACTGGCAACTGGCAGCAGCAGCAGTAGCAGCAATAGCGAGAAAAAAGGAAGCGCACATCATAAATTACAGGACGGGCGGACATGGACACGCGGATGCGATGCTGGCTGAGGTTCCAACTGCTCCAACTGTCGCTCCAACTGCTGCTGCTCAGTAAGCCGCCTGTCTTGCGGCCTGGCAAACAGCTTCCATGCATCCAAAAATCATTTCAATGGAGCTCCGATCCGACTCTGTCTCTGGCTCGGGGCCCGGCAAAGGTAGCCAGAGAGACAGACAAAATGGCTGCCGCTGCGGCGCACAAAAAGTGTCATGGCGCATGAAAAACTTCCTGGCCATGGCCAGGACTTCATCATCGTGTGCCCGCAAAACAATGGCAATGGCAATGGCGGCAGCTCCTCACGTTGGAGGCAGCCGCAAAGCCCCCAAAAATGAAAGTCGCATTGTCAGGCTCAATGTTTCCGCCGGCTTGCCAGTGGCAGCACAGCACAGAGCTCCAGTGAGACTCCTGCTGAAACAAAGCGCATCCGTTGGCGAAAATTGAAATGACAAAGTTCAAAGTTTAAGCGGCTTGGCTGTCAGTTTCGGCTTCGGTTGCGGCTTCGGCTTCGGCTGCGCTTTTCTCTTTTCCATTTTTGGCTCTATCACTGCTCCCAGTCTTAAGTCGGCAGCATCGCAAACCTGTCCAGGTCCGGGGCTAATCAGCGTGCATAAATTACACGGCGTCAATTGCGACGACATGAAAATTAAACGGCCGCTGGCAACGTGGGCAAATGGAATTGCCTGCAGTTAGGAACACTTTGCGCGATTTAATAGCCTCCAACAACAACAACAACAACAATTACGAGAGCTGTAGCTAAAGTTACAAGCTGAAAGTCAGCTACTGCCACGCCCCCTGTGGCAGCAACCCCTTGACTAGCAGACGCCCCGTGCAGAAACATTTGCATACTTTTCAGCGCAGCGCAGAAAAATCACTCATACGCACACGTCGCCCTGGCAGGCAGATCGCTGGGCGGGGAGTCGGTAGGCGTAACAGGGCCCCCGGGTACTGTGTCTGTGCCCGTGTCTGGTAGCGGCTTTGTTGTCCTTGTTGTGCTATTATAACGGTATTTGCATTGTGTTTAAGCGTACTTGAGCACGCCACCAGGCGGGCAGGCAGGGGAAACTGCTGGGAAATTCACTTTGTGCTCGACTCGACTGGGATTGGGATTGGGCTAGGGCTTGAGACTGGGTTTCGGGCCCGACTGCTTACCAAATGAGCAGGCAATTTATTTACGGTCAAATTGCGAGGTTAGACAAGCCAAACAATGCGCAGGTCGCGCTCCAGACCCAAACCCCCACCCCCCCCCCCCCCCCCCCCCCCTTACCGCTTCCAGCTCTCGTGCTCTCCTTCTGCGTGTGGGCGTAAAGATGTGATAAATATGAAATGCGATTATGGCTGCCATTATATAGCCCGGCCATGATGAGGCTTATTATGAACTTGCCACTGCGGTTGCTCCGGGCGTCGTTTTGAGTGAGTGAAGCGCCGGCTGCGGCTTGCTCTGCTGAGGGAAGCGCTCTTTGGGGGCTTAAATGAGGAAATGTGATTTTGACGATGTGTTGGCTTAACGAGAAGCAAACAAATACTGCTGGTGTGTGCGCGCATGTGTGTGTGTGGAGGAAGTTGTAATTGTTTTTAAAGGAAGTTGGAATTGCTCGTTGGGGAAATGTACAAAATAAATCAGGAGCAGTGAAAATATAATAATAATAGTAGATGGAGTGCTCTAAAAAATATAAAAACTATAAAAGTATGGAATGAGGGAATGAGAATATAGGCTTAGCTTTATAGTATGATAAATAAGGTTGGTCTATAACCCTTAGTCTGTGAGTAATAATAGTTTAATCTCGCAATTATCATATTTTTTTTTAATTAATACATTTAGTTTACCACTTTATATTTAAATTAAATGAATTAAAAAAATCAGCAGGCAGCAATGCTAGAAGTAAAACCATATTAAATCTCTTATTTTAGTCAGTTTTGCTTTTTTTAAGTCGCTTGGTAATACCTTCAGTATTTTTCTCCATACTCCCCATAATTTAATGCATTGGAGAAGAGATAACTATGAAACTATAGGAAAAATATTCTTGATTAACGAGACTGGGGTAAATATTGAACTCTCTTGATCTGCTTTATCCTACCATTTTTTTGCTTGTGGGGGAGCTCAAAATGCTATAACTTTTCCCATTTATTTTTTCTTTTCTGTGCAAATTATTCCAGCTACTTTTGAGTCAATTACCCAACACCTTCAGTTCTCTACATCCTACACTTCGCTTTCATTACTTACCTCACATCTTCAATTATTTACTCCTACCTTCCCTTAGCTCTTTCTTCTTCCTTGCCGTCTTTCACTTTGCATTTGACTCTGCAGCGCACTTCACGACGATGTCTTTATCAAGTGGTTGGGAAGTGAATACAAGGCTATAAAACGCTAATCCCATCATGGGAACAATGCAAAAGAGCTGGAGGGAGTGCCGTTTAGCAACGCCGTCAATTGATACATCAGACGAACGGAGCACGAGCAGATCCTGGGAGAATCGCGTGGCGCTGTGGCACGGGCTAACAGGATTTGGCCACGCTAAATCAACGCAATTCGCTGCGGCTCATTTGAGTGCAGCCAACGAGGCAGTCAGCGGTGTAGGGCTGAGCAGAGCAGAGCAGCTTCATTCTCCTCGAGTTTCCTCCACCACCCAAGAAATTCGCTGCGCTTTGTCGGAATTCGCCATGCTACAAATTCGTGGCTCCTGGGAATCGCAACAGAGAGCAGAGGGTTGCGGGCCGGGGCAAGCATTCAGAAATATTGAAATTCGAAAATCATTTCCACCAAAGTCAAGCGAAGCACTTGAGGAAGTCTTCCTGCTGCTGCTGCTGCTGCTGTTGCTGCAGTATGCCGCATTAGTTGCGCCTTCCATCGCCCGAGGAGCTCACCCTTCCAGCTTGTTGGCAACTCTGTTCCCAGACTCAGATGCTGATGTAGCCCCGACCTCATTAGCGTCGGCGTCGCAGTTTTTGTCGCCGCGTCTAATTGCTGCATACGCTGCCCGACTTTCTGGCTGCATGTGACCATCCGATGCGGATGCATCTCTTCCTCCTCCCTCGCGATTATGGCTTGACTGCGCTAACAAGGCCAACATATTCTCGGGTACTCACATGGCGTATGTTCCGCCCGAGCTTGTGCCCGTTTTTCCAAGCCTGGGAACCTATGTTTTTCGCCAACGTCAGGACAAGCGGGCGGGTTGAAATATTTTCGAAAATTTTTCAATGTATAGCATAAAAATCGTATGCTCAATGTGATATGGTCTATTAAAAAAATGTCGCTTTTTTTAACCCCCTTTTCATATTATAATATAGTCTTCATATACTTTTGAGTATTTTGCTTTCTCATTAGATTCCTTTAGTTTTTTTTAATACCATATAAATACTAGCAGAATTTTTATAAAAACTATACTTATTTTTTTATAATCCAATTCAATAAAACTTATCAAATATACTGTTCAAGATTTTCAATCTGTTGAAATACGTTCCTTTAGTAAAAATCTTTTTTAAATCAAGGTCAATAATACGAGGGTCGTTCAATAAGTCCTTAGAAAATCCGAGTGATGGCGCTCGTAGTGTCGTAGTGTTTGTAAGTACCACTATCGATTGGAAAGCTGTCCAAATTTCAGCTTGATCAATAACTTAGGTCAATTTTTATCGTCGATCAAAGCTTTTAAAATACACGTGTTTGTAACAATGGAATACAGAGAGAGAATACAGAGTATTTAATATTTCAACCGATCCGTCTCTAGAAGATTTTTAGAAATATTTTGCTTACTGTTTCTTTTCAAAACTTGTTTGGCCTAAAGAAAAGCTCAATTATTTTTTTTTGGAAACCATTTTCAAAGGTAAGAATTATAATCAACTTTAATTGTGATTCCAAAATACTTTATAATCTAAATAAAAACTGTAAATTTTCTTAAAATATGGAAAAATAATTAACCTTTTGCATACATTCCAAATCCCACACCAGAAACCAATAAAAAATAATTTTCCGTAAAATTTTCTTGCATAACAATAAGATATTTATTTAAACATTAAGTCACACATCAAATGTAGAATTGGTTGAGTCAGAAACTTAATTCACTAATACTTTACAATGATAAAACTGGCAGGGCGAGCGTTTCCAACTGGAAAGCACGCAGCTGCTTCGGCTGGGAATTGCACTAGATTTACGGCTAAGAGGAGGGCGTGGAAACTGAAGTCAATGGGGGGGCGTAACTAAACTTAATATCACAATGGGAACATTCGTGGGGGCGTGACTAGACTAGAACATAAAACTCGCACACGCGCTGCAGAGCTTAGAAGTATCCGAAGAAGTGCTTGGATCATTTGGCCGCACTTGCTCCAGCTCGTCGACCTGGAGGTGTCACGCCGACGACATTGATGATCTCATTGTCGCTGGACTCGTCGGCGGCAGGCTGGTGATCGCTTGCCTTGTCCTGGTGGGCGGTCATGTGCCGCGTGAGGTGATGCCGCTCGCGGAACGTCTCCTGGCAGACGGGACAGCGCAGCTTCTCCTCGCGCTTGCGGCGATTGGGATCGCAGGCCACTTCGCTCTTGTGGTGCGAGCGCATGTGGTAGACCAGGTCGCTGGTCATGCGGAAGCTGATGTTGCACTTGGCGCACACGTTCTGCGCCGTCAGCGTGAACGTGGAGGCCAGCGTGGGTGGGATAAGTGTGGAGAGTATTGCAGCTGCAGCGGGATTCTGCAGCGGCTGCGCCACGGCAAAGGGATGCGGCGGTGGCCCGAAGCCCTGGTAGGCAGCGTGCAAAAACTCCGGCGGTGGACCCGTTGGCGGCGACGAGGGATTCGCCGAAGCTGTGCCCGGGCTGTGTCCGTTGCCAACTGCCGGTGGTTGCGGCGGCCTGTAGAGCAGCTGCTGCTTGAGCCGATGCTGCGCCTGCAGCGCTTGCATGGGATTCACTGCCTGGAAGGCGCCATTGAACTGATACTCTGGCCGAAAGTTGTGGTACACCATGGGATTGCCGGGCAGCGGGCTGGGCAGCGTGTTGGGTGCAGTGTTCCCATTGCCGCTACCTCCTCCGCTGCTCGTGCGCGGCGGAGGAGTGACCACTGGCGGACTCATGGAGTGGCAGCTCAGCTGGTCGGGACTCAGCGGAGGCGCACCCACATCCACAGGAGACTCCAGGCGCGAGGCCGTCGATGGTGACGATGAGCTGGACAGCGAGGAGGCCACCTTGGTGAAGGCGCTGCGCAGCGGCGGCGGAGGTGGCGAGACTGTCGCCTCCGGCGAGTCCACCAGCGGGATGATCAGCGTGGGATCATCGTAAACGCGTGGCGAGCGCATGGCCAGTTGTGGATAGCGCTGACGCGCCTCTAGCAGGCTGATGTACTCCAGTGCAGCCGGCGATGGAGGCTGCGAGGCGGCAGCGCGTGGCGAGAGATCCGTGGGGTAGTGATTCAACTGGAGCGACTGCTGCACCTGCTGCTGTTGCTGCTGCAGTGCCTCGTGTAGGCGTGCCTGCTTCTCGGCCTGCTTCTGCTTGATGCGCTCGTCGGGCATCATGAGGAAGGCCACGTCGAAGGATCTCTTCAGTGTCGTCTTCACACTGGGCGTCTCATTGTTGTTGTTGTTGTTGTTGCTGTGTTGTTGCTGCTGTTGCTGTGTCATTGTTGCTGTTGCCGTGGGACTGGTGGAGATGCGTAGCTCGGTTGGTTGCTGCTGCTGCGGCGGCGTGGATCGACGCACTGCTGGATTCGCATGCGACGGCAGGCTATCCATGAGCAAGTTCATCGCACTGGGGAACACTTTGGATCTTTGATTCGGTTCGATTTGATTGTCTGTTCTGTTCTCTGCACTTGTCAACTGATGCTTGGCTCGGGCTTGGTGGGCGACCGTTCGATTCGAACTTCTCTTTTCGACTGCTGCCCGCACGCAATCTGTTCCTCCTTAAGTACTCTCTGCCGCCGTCGCCACCACCGGAGCAGCAGCAGCAGCAGCAGCGTTTCGAGTCCACTTGGAATTTTCATATTGTCCCATTCAAACGAAACTCTCCGCTCACTCGCGGCACTCGCACATCTGTCCTGATTCTGCTTCTGCTTCTGGTTCTGTTTCGACTCCCTGCCAGAGAGTCAAATTCGAATCCTCACCCTTATGTTCTCTCTATTGCTCTCCCGCTCTCTCGACGCGCCACGCTCTCGGGCGATCCATCTGCTTTGTGAGTTGCCAACATATTCTGTGGTTTTATTGTATGCACAGAGCCTGGCCGCGCCTCCTGGTTGGCTGGACGACTCTGGCGTCCCGGTGAGGCTGCAATAGGTTTTTGCTGTTATATTTCGCCACGCTCGGCATTGTACCTACATCATGTACTGCACAGTGGGGCAGCAGTGTTGCGTAAATGGATTGTTCGAAGTGCGTTATTTGATTGTATTTTAATTATAATTTAATAAGAATTCTAAGAACCACCTAAGTAATCTTTAAAATGTGTAAAAGGCCTAGAAAGTAGTCAATATTAATTAAAACTAAATAAATATTGACAATATGTAAGAATTATTATATCTATGCCTATTAGTATTATAACAAATAACTATAACTGTTGGAATATTAGAAATTGCTTACATTAGCCTTAATTTATATTATGACACCAGTTAAAATATAGAATGCTTTAGTAAAATATTGAAAAGTTTTTTTCTAATAGCTTATAACAATGTTGAGTAATATAAAGATACAATTATAATTATTGCGATAGAGAAACAAACATTTCAAATTTCAAGTTAACAGTAATTCTTAAATAAAATAAATTAGTGCCAATTAGTACTTTAAACTCTTTTGTTCGAACTAAGCAACAATAAATTAATCTGAATCATAAAAAATTAATTTAAAAATTACAAATATATAGCATTAATAATTATTTAAATTCAATTATGCATAATATGCGTTAGTATTTGTTATTGCTACTTATTCTAACCATTTATTTATTCAAGCTTTAAAAATAACAACTTTAAAAATTATCTGAATCATAAATATAATAAATTCATAGCAAACCATTAGCTCTGTCCCACTGTGCCAAAGTTTCGCATAGAGGCGGGGCTTAGGCTCCGCCAGCGCGCTCTCTGGCTCTCACATCCACCCCCTGCACGTGCAATCTGTTGTCTATCTCGTTTGCCCTGCCTCTCGCTCGCTCTCGCTGTTGCTCTCTCGCTTGCTCGCATGCGTGCCTGTCTGTCTGTTTGCTTCTCTCTCTCTCGCTTTGTTGTAGCTGCTGCACGAGATATATCCTTGACGTCCTTGTTGCAAGTGTTTCCGAACAGGTTGTTTTTGTCGATTTTTTGGCAGCAGCAGCGCGATTGTCTGAATATGTATTCATGTTTTGTGTACTGCTCGTTGTTGTTGTTGTTGTAGTTTGAGTATATGCTGCGCGTAGCTTTTACATATTGCATGCGAGCTGCCACACACACGCCCTCACACACACACACACACACATAGCACCGAGCGTGCGACTGTTGAGCGCAAAAAGATTTTGCGAACTAAAATATTTGTCCCTCCATCCGTCCGTCCCTTCATCCGTCTGTCCGGCGAGCATGTAAAAAACTCTCTCTGCTGTCGACCATTGTCCTCTGCCGGACCACAACTGCAACTTCAACAAATTGTGCAATGTTTTCCGTTCGCTTTCCGTCTCGTTCTGCCAGCCGTTTTCGACTGTTAAGGGCTCCTCTCCCCTGCCCGCTCAGGTCCTCATGCTGCTCCGGTTTCTGGGCAGGATGTGGCCGCTGCTGGGACAAAATATGTGTCTGTTATGGCCACGTTATGTTAGCCCTGCTAGCACATACTACAATTTATTGAAATTCATTGTTGTTCGCTTTGTTGTTGCTGTTGCTGCTGCTGCTGCTGCTGCTGCAGCCTGTCTGCAGTTGGCAATTTAATGTTTGCATATTTTCAGGTGCTAATTGCTCCACTTGGCATATGAGCTGCATTTTTAATTAAAATTTATAGCTACCACTAGCCTTGTCTGGCTGTGTGTATGGCAGAGTCGCCTATAATGCGACTGGTCGCCATGTTCGCTGTCGCCACAAATTAATATTAAACACATGATCGCCTTCGACATTGGACATTGCATTAAAAATATTGTTTAGCTTGTATTTTAATTAATTGCCGACAGAACAGTTAAAGCTAAAGCCCCCATAATTGTTAATCAATTAAGAGTCGAAAGAGTTGCTCAAAATTGCTATTAAAGTCGAGCAGTATTAATTTTAATTGGTTGCAATTCTGCACGATATTCCAATAGCTTAAGATTTCTCTATACGATAGTATAAGATATTGTAAGGTATAGTATTGATTATAGGCAAGGTATAAAAAAAGGTGCTAAATAGAGAGAGGAAAAAATGAAGGGGAAGATATGTCTATATATATATTATATATATATATATATATTTCCATACCTTATGATTTTGATTACGATCTTCAAAACTTCGCCTCGATATTCCCATATCATAACATTTTTCGATACGATAGTATAGTTTTGAAAGCTGTAGTATTGATTATATATAAAACTAAGGTGCTAAAGAGATAGAGGAAAATATGAGGGGGAAATATTTCTACAGCAGACCCAAACGTATGTGGATTTCCTATAGATAATCATAATAAATCAGGACAAGCCACAACTTAATATAAATCGTATAATAATTATGTAAATCTAATAAGAAATCTACTCCTTCATTCAATAAACCGAATATATTAAAATATCAATCAATACAGTGATAATCATTATGTTTTATATTACCTTCAATTACTTATCTTGCTATAAATCGAGCATAATATGCATAGTCTCAACTGGTTTGGTCGGCTTCAACCCGCACACACATGCTACATACTGCTACGATTGCTGTCCCCTGAGCGTGTGTGGCACGTGACTGCAATTCGAGTCAAGTGTAAATCCCAACACATTCTCGCCGAGATTTTCTCGAAGATTTTCATTGGAAATTAACGCAAATCCTCGATACACAAATCGAGCACAAAATGCGCTAAGGCCAAAGCAATTGCTAATCTACCCCAGCAGATCTGCGCTCGACTAAAACAATCTGATGAGCTGACGGGTCTGACGGGTCTGGGTCAGGGTGGAGAGGGTCGTGTTCAAGCGATAGGAGAGGAGGGTTGTTGTCGCCGCTGTCGATACATCAAACTGCCAAGTGACAAAGTGATTTCCCAGCTCGGGCGCAGGCAAGGCGCAAAAAGGCGTGAAATTGCCTTTGTGTGATTAAGTCAAGCCGCCAAGGAGCGCAACGGGAGAAGAGAAGAGCAGAGATAAAGCTGGGTACTGTGTCGCGACAGAGCAAATTAAAAACTAAGATCACAATCTCCGGACTAAGTTGCAGGCTACGTGCTCCTTATGCCTGTCTCCCCTTTCGTACTCCCTTTCTCCCTCGCTCTGGCGCTTCTAATTACCGCAGAAGATAGCAAAATGTAAATGCTAATTGCTTGGAGTTCGCCTGGCTGCTGGCAGCGCACACTCTGGCGACACTCTGGAGACAGGCGACACCTTTTCTTACGGTTATTGTTAATGCAAATGCCTTGGCTGGCGTCTCGTAATCTGCTGCCTCCATAGCCTCCAGCCGCACAGAGCCTCAGACAGAAGAGAAACAGAAACAGATTCTTGCTGCCGCCGGAAGTTTCCTGCTTAGAAGTTTCCGCTTCGCACTGCTTTTCTCTGCCCTGCAGATTGCATCGAGTTCGTGCACGTCCTGCACAGCCCCCTTGGAGTGTCCCTGGAGTATCTGATGGCTTGCAATCGACTCGACGGCCTCTCGGCGCGCCTCAATCAAGTGCTTTTCGCGCTTTATGCGAAAATTCGAATTGGATTTCAGAGCAAGCGCTCGAGAGCGGGGCAAGAGACTGCTCCTAATTCGGATGGTGGTTGTGCGGTTGGTGGTTGCGCTTGTGCCCTTGTTGCTGTTTGTTTAAATACCGTGAATAACATGTGGTTTTTTCCAAGCATATGGCAAGGACTTTGTCACTATTTGGCCCGCCTTGTTGCCGTCTCTCGTTCCCATTCGAATCCTCCAATTAGACTGTCATTCATTTAAACGGATTAAAAACCCAGCTCGAGGGTCGCTAACAAGGCCCGGGGGCCAGTCTGGTTAGCTCGGCCTGGTGGTGGCTCTTGCGGTGGCTGTAGTTGTCGCTAGTGCCTGGCTAAGCCGCTGAGCTAGTCGGATTAGAGTTCTTGTTTTGGTTAGCAAATCGCCTGATGACGACAATTCCACTGTGGCTGCGGCTGGGGATTCGATTGCTTCTGTCGTCATCGTGTGCATTCAATCAGCACGGCGAGTTGTCGAGTTGTCACAATCAAGCTCCACACTTTTTCTGCTGTCATATGCAAAAAGCCAACGAGCAGTCGCTCGAATCAGCGTCTGACTCGGCACCTGTGTGTGTTCTCCGTGTTGCTGTCCTGGTTGCCCGTACCACCTAGTCCTCCTTGCAGCTCCTGCCTCTGTTGCTATGCTTTATCTAAAATGCTTACGCTCGAGAAGCTTTCAATCGAGTGGGGCATAAATATTTATGCGCTGCCAAGCACTTGCATGCGCACAGCAGCAGCAGCAGCAGCAGCAACAATAATAACAACAACAACAACGCCACGCAATCCTTGCAACAGTTACACAACAGTTGCCAAGAGTGCTCTACTCGGGCTGCTTAGCGCCGCTTCAGGCAGCATGTCAAGGACACTTGAGCGCGGCACAGGAACAGGAAGAGGAAGGGGCACAGGAAGAGGATCGGCAACAAGCATTGCTACTTCGGGCTCTTGAGCTGCGATTGCCTATAATAATAGCTTTACCGTTATGTTTTATGCACACTCTATCGGAGATCGTCACTTCAGGCTATTGTCATGGGTTTGAGTGTGTAAGAGTATAAAATATACGAGAAAATCGTTGATATATATAACTTTAATTCTAAGTGATTTTTTTTTTAATTTTTATAGTCTTTTTTTTGGATTATTGCATTTATTTATTACTTCAGTATGATTAATTATTATCAATTATTGATTTCTGTTTTACTTAGTTTAGCTTTGAAACTGAAAATGTGTGTGTTGTTTTAAGATTTTAGATTTTCCTTGAACATTTTAAGCTGCTGGCTTTAATTCTACTTCTTTCCAATCTTTCATATTAATACTTTTTCTGTTTACTGGCTTGTTTTCTCTTATTTATTACTTCAGTATGCCCTTATTTAATTATTTGTTTCAGTTAAACTTAAAAACAAAAAATTGAAATTTAAAAATGTTTTCCAATTTTTCATATTTGAAGCTTAGCTTTACTTTTTATGCTTACATTTCGAGCTCTTCTGTAGATCCAGAATATTACAATATTTCTATAATTTAAATATTGCTATGATAGTATTTTAAGTATACATTACTTTCCCTTTCGAACCTTGATCCCGCTGCGTTTAGTACATTTTCACAGCTGTTTTAACAACTACATTTTTTTCCCTTAAAAAGGGTATTCAATTGCTGTTTTTCTACCCAAATATTCATTACATTCACGTCAAGCATGCTTCGCATATGCCGATGTGCAGCGTATGCTCAGCGAAGCTGCACAAATGAAGCGACCGCCAAGTCACCACCAGACGACACCATCGCGAGCACCACCAGTTGCCAGTGGTGCTGCCCGTCCTGGCAGGCTGACCCGCATTTAAAGTTGT
Source organism: Zaprionus bogoriensis (assembly GCA_035046045.1). Taxonomy (NCBI): domain Eukaryota; kingdom Metazoa; phylum Arthropoda; class Insecta; order Diptera; family Drosophilidae; genus Zaprionus; species Zaprionus bogoriensis. The sequence goes on along the minus strand of JAWNOI010000192.1, from coordinate 954,331 downwards.
TCAATACGGTTTCTGGTGCCATAAATTGCGACCCCACGACGCAACCTGTTCCGTCTATCTCTCTCTCTCTCTCTCCCTCTCTCTTGTCTCTTGCTCTGGCTATGCAATCAGATGCTGATCTAATCAGAGAATGGAACAATTCCAATTGCGATGGCATCGAGCACAGTGTCCAACTGTGCGGTGCAAATGATGGAAACTACCCTTTTATGGAGAGTAAACTACAGGGCACAACGCAAACATCTGTGCGATTTCGCCCGAAGAGTGACAGACAGCAACAGGAGACGGGCAGCAGGATCGTGCAACCCTCCTTCCCGTCCAGCTTGCCTGCCCTACCCGCCCCCCTCGGCGTTTAAAAAGTGTTTAGTTTATGGTCCATTGATGGCTTTGTTAACTTGTCGAGCAGCTCACAGCTCCTCATGAATCTCAATGCTCGAGTCTCGATTGCAACCCTGCGTATGGCCATGCACCTTACGTTTTTCGACATTTTCGATCTGTCCGGGGCGGTACGGCGTACTGGCAACTCTAGGGGTGGGGCGGGCCTGGCCTCGCTTTGCCAGTCTGCCTTTAATTATGCTGAAAACCACAAAATGCTGTTAGTGCAGCATTTTCGCTTTTCGTTTCCAATTCGAAAATGCTGACATATGCGCGTAAAAATGCGTCGATGCCGCGCCGCGGGTTCTACCAATCACACCCCCCTCCCTGGGGTCTGGTATTCTCTGGTGTTCCCCCGGGTGCCTTTCGCTGTTTGACTCTCTGATTGGAACCGGTGCAGCGATAAAAGCGCCCGCCCTGCCCCGACTGACAACTGAGTTGTACATCTAATGTGGCATCAACATATGCTGAGTTTTGGGCTCATCTCTGGTCGCAGCGTAAATGACGATCCATCAGTTGCGGTTGCATCGCTGGGAATTATGACTGTCTATCGTGTCTACTCGGAGAAGGCTCTAGCTGGTTCGCCTCGGGATTGACTTCATTTTAGATTGCCATCTCTAATTGCGACCAGTTGGCAAGGGACTTCAAACATAACTATCCTGGGAAATGGAACGAAACAAAGCGAAATTAAGATTTTGCTCTATATATCAAGATCTTTATAATTTCATTTTCGATTTTAAAAACTTGACAGTTGTGCGCTCTGCAGAAATGATTGACAAAGCTGAAAGCAAAATTATGCTTGCAGATAAAATTAATTTAATATATCGTATTATTTAAAGATAAGATCAAGCTTTACTATAAGATTTTTATTGTATTTTTCAGTGCAGTAGTTTTTTTTATGATACCAAAAAAAAATATTCAGTTTAGTTTCAGTTAGATTTAAAATTCCTGGAACTACTTTTCGCAACTGCCTGACAAATTTAATAAATTAATGGCGCACGCTATTAGCTCTGTTACGCCTACTTCTATATTGCATATTTATAATAAAACTATGGCAAATATTCTACCCTAGCATTAGTTTAAAACGCCATTAGCCAAACGGCATTTTCTTCACATAAAGTCAATTAATTTGAAACTCACGAAATTAACAAATGGATTTTCGCAGCTAACCCCAAGTTAACCACAAGATTGCCCAGTGTAACATCCCGCAAAAATCCCCCTCGGGCAGCCCATTTTAAATGTTTCCCTCTCCAAAATATGCACATATGCGGAATAAACTGTGCTAAAGATTCCCCTCCCCTCTCTGCAGACTTTTATGCTCAAAAACCATTTAGCACATCGTTCGAATTGCGACCCAGTTTAAAATGCAATTGCGCAAGTAAAGCTAGAGCATTTTGTATTATTGCGAAATTCCATTAGGCATAATGTAATGGATACTGTAGCCATATCGTTGCCATATATATACTTCAAATTTGCGCCGAGAAACTGTCACATATGCGCGAATCGTGGCCATAATGCCGCGCTAATGCTGCAAAGATCTGCGAACTGGCAACAATGACAACGAACGCGAACTAAGCTCATAAATTTCCATGACAATGCCATAACGGAATTATGCCTTAATCCACCCCGAAAAAGTTATTGAACTCCCAAAACCGAACGCGAACGTAAATCTTGGCGAGCTGTCATAAATTCGGCTTCGATTGGGACTCGAATTGGAATTAAATAGAATATTATTTATATGTATGCCATGCTGATTGCAAATGGAATGGCGATTTTAATTCAATTAACAGAAAAGCGGGGGAAGTGCAAAGCAAGAAGAAGCCTGATAGTAGTTTTTTCTATATCTCCTTATTTCTTCTATTCAAGCTCTCACTTTTTTTTAAGCAAATGTAGAGTACATTTATTCCGCATGATTAATTCAAGATTCGATTTTCGTATTTCCCCAAACCAATGGAGTAGCTACAGCTCCTGCCGCAGCTCTGGGCTGTCACTCCTCCTGCCGTAAAGCAAAATATTTGTTCAAGGTGTTTGAACTTGCGCGCCAAATGGCAAATGAAATCAGCGTCGTCATTACATATGATAATGCCGGGCATAAAGCCGCGAATCGAACTGGAAACCTTGCGAGGAAACCTAATGATATGAAAATACGCTGAGCAGTCAATTGAAAGCTTCGATTGTGCTTGAAACAAGGTGAGCTTGGCTATAAAATGTGCATATCTAACAGATTGACCTTACGGGAAGTGGAATATTATGTGGAATATTATGTTCCATAACAAATGAAAAGAGGGAGATAAAGATATGTGCTTTATTTATGTGGTTTTCATTTGAGAAATTTCCTAGAAAATTATTGGTTTAAGCTTTAAATCTGCTGACAAATTGAGAGAGGACAATAAGATATATTTTTTTTTTTAGCGATAAAGACTTATATATTTTAGCTTATTTAGTTTTAAATATCCTAAACGATATTTATACTAGAGTTAAATAACAAGTTCTGCTTTTACCACAGTTGTATCTGATTTAATCAATTTATTTTCGCTAGCCTATAATATGCTCACTCAGCTTTGATGCATTCTAAAATATTTTTAAATATTACTGGTATTATATCAGTTAAGAATGCAAGAGTATTATATTCAAATTAGTTTAATATTCTATGTATTGCCTTCCACTTTATTTATATTTACTAATTTATAACATAATAATAATCTTATTATTTAATAGATTTTTTTTATTTATTTTTATTTACAATCTATATATCTAAAGATAATAAGTAAATGCTATGATGAAGGGAGTGACAGTAAATTATTTATATTTAGGGGATATTTACTAGGTTATGTTAGCTACCACTCCTTGGGTGGCCTAAAGGGTAAATCAAGAGTGTGGTGCCTTCGGCCGTGTTGGCTATAGCTTAGCAGGTTAACGGTCAGTGGCTTGCAGTGTGGATCCAGTCTCTCCTGGTATTTCGAGCAGTACCTTTTAACCTCTTCGGTTACACTTGGAATCCCAAGATCCTTGTGGATCATTTAATAAATGTTCCTCTCCGGAATTTTAATATTTTCTTATGATACATCATTTATAATTATGCTTTATAAATTATCATTTATTAAATTAAAACGCTTTCAGCTGCAAATTTTCGCAGCATACTCTAAAGAATTCGGTTACAGTTGCCACCAATATTCTGCCTAAATAAATGATAAATTAGGAAAACCTTTTGTTTTCATTGCACTCTGTTGACATGCCGTTTAGTATCATAAATAATTACCTAGTTATGTGCCACAGACTTCCCTTCCCCCTGTACGCTGGCTTAATCCGATTCAGCTCTAAGCCCTGTCGTGTCGCCTGCCAATAACAAACACTCCATAACGTAACTCAAATATTTGCGCAAATGGTCAAAGTGCCGCCGCAACCCTCCCCCGCGGCAGGGCGACAAGTGTACGCGTATTCTAATAGGCATCAAGCGGGGGAAAACAAGTGGATTAAGGAGTTACATGGGCAAGGGGATTTGAGGGAGGCTGCGCAGGGCGCTGGCCATGCCGTTGGCTTTTGCGTTTTGCATTTGTTTTTATGATTACTGCGAAGATGTCGGCCCGCCCCTCGCTCTCTCGCCTGGCAGTCCTACGTCTTAGCCCCTTAATAAGTGAAATGTGTTCCCAGCAATCTCTGCTTCCCACTGAATATTGGTCAGGGTTGCTAAGCATGGCGTCCCCCTCGCCCCGCACTCGATACAGTCGACAACATTTGTCAACACGCCGTTCCAACAGTTGTTGGCGATTATCATTTTGACATTCGCTTCACTCTTCTCCCCTCTCCCCTCTCCCCACTCTCTTCGCTCTCGCTTTCTTTTGCTTTTGTTTCAGTGCCCTTCGCTGCGTTCGCCTTATTTGATTTATGCACTTTTAAGCGTTTCGCTTATTGTTTTTGCGCATAAATATGGCCGGGTGCGGGCGCGCAAGTATCTAAGTATCTGCGTATCTGTGTATCTAGATACAATGGAAACCCTTCTGCTGTAATTTGTTGATTTATTGTGAAGTTTCGCTTTGATTTCATTTGCTTTAAGCTCGACCGCGTCTTGGCCAGTAGCTGCAGCGCCTGCCCCAACCCCCGCCCCTACGCCCTTGTCGCATAATTCGCTTACCGTTAGTGTTCATTATCTTCGGGCTTCTTCGTTGTTGTTGTTGTTGTTGCTGTTGTTGTTATCCTCGTTTGTCATGCTCTGTGCGTCTGCTTAAGTTTGTGCACGCTTCAACGCTTAAGCTTCCTTGGCGCTCGGCCACGCCGCCAACTTCCTCTGGAAAAGTTCTCCCTACCACTTGCCCACTTGCCTGCCCTGTGTAAATTGAATTGAAAACGTGCTGAGGCGTTAAATGCTCAGTGTCAACTGTTGCCAATGCCGGCACTCTGCGCTCTGTCTGTCTGTCCGTTTGTCTGTCTGTCTGTCGACATATGAGAATCTGTAACCTCAGCACAAGCTGCTCGAACTTGTGAGCAGAGACTGCGGCAAACTTAAGTCTCTCCCCATTTCGCTCTACCTCGTCCGCTTGTAATTAATTCCAAAATGCATTTCAGCGCACACACTTGAAGCTGACCTGCTGCACAGCGTTCTCGACATGCTCGTCACGTAATCGAGACTTGATTACTTGGCAGGCGCTTGAGGAAAAGCTGCGGCGTGAGATTCAAATTTCTGTCTGACGTTACGTTTGGCTTACGTGACGTGAAGAAGTTTTGTTACGGATGGCACTGCTTCTTAACGCCACCTGTTGGCGAACATTCGCATCGCGTTGCTTACTAGCGCCACCTGTGTGCGAACATTCCAATTCGTGTAATTGTTCCTACACTTCAGTGTTAGCCTTGTTCGCATGTAGATGGCGCTAGCAAAAGCTGCCATCTATGGTTGAAAAGTTAAACTATAGGTAACGTTTATTTGATTTTATTTAGTTTAATTTGCGTTAAAAAATAAATATAGATTAAATATTTGTTTTTTTTTTACTGTATTTGTTAATAACAAAAATAATATTTATTAAATATAATAAATAAATAATAAAATCATTTTCAAAGAAATAAATATATATTTATTCATTCTATAAATATATAATTAGAAATTGCTATTTATTTTTATATTCATCTTAAATATCGGCATTCATTTTCAAAGCTATTGATATTTATTTTATTCTCATTTTTTTACATTGTTTTTCTTTATTGAAATACTTAAATAATTTTTTTAATAAATAATTTACGTAAAAAAGTATAGATCAAATATTTATGTTTTTGCTGTATTTGTTAATAAATAAATAAATATTTTTTTTACATATTTAAGTTAAATATATATATTTTTTTGAAAAACTATAAATATTTATTTTATTATAGAAATAAATTATTATAATATGAGGTTGTATCTAAAATATTTATTTATATATTTAAATTTAAATATTTATATATATTTATTTTCAAAAAGCTATTAAGAATATATATATTTAATAATAATATTTCATTATTTACTAATTAAATGGTTTTTCTCTATTGAAATATTTCCACTTGTTCTGTTTTTTCGTTTTTTACAGACTTTTCCCCGCTTGAGTGACAAAAATATCAAGCTACCTTAATGCGAAATTCCATTTCGACTGTTGTTGGTTGACTTCTTGCTTAACAAAAGGGTTGAGCGGTGCGGGGGATGTGAGCGGGAAATGGAAACGCGACAGGAAACAAATAGACAAAATGCAAACTTTATTTTTAGTAGTTTTTGGCGCCACAATTCCTGCAAAGCGACACGCACACACATACACACACTTGTGTTGTTCAGTGATTTTTCTCTTGGCTCTTGGTGCTATTGTGCTTTCAGCTTGGCTGAGGGGGAATGGGCCAAGTGCTCGGCTAAATGGAAACTGTCATTGCAAAATATTTGCAGTGGAGAAATTTGCGTACGCGAACAGATTGAAAATGTCTCAAATGTCACGCAGCATCGACGCAAAGTGATGTCTTCTCCCCAGCCTCTTTATTCTCTCTCTCTCTCACGCTCCTCCGCTTGGGAAATTGAATTTGTAGCACAGTTTGCGGCGCAATTAAAGCGGTTGCCCCCTCTGCCCGCTCAGATGGCACTCGCTGTTTTATGAGCTGTCCTCAAAGTGCAGTAAATATGCCTGGCGAGCAGCCAGCGCGGCGACAGCACCGAACTCGGACTCGGTCCACTGTCCACTGTCCACATTCCACTGGCTGCTCTGCACTGCCTCTGCAGCATAATACAAGCGCCTGTCAACGCCGGGCAAAATTGATGGCGCCGCGTGGCGAGAGGCAAGCGGATGCCGCAAATGTCCTTTCCGCATTCGCGTGGAGGCGGCAACTTCGATGTCTCCTTTCCAGCATCCACACGAGTTCACTGACACGCGGCAGAGACTTTTGCGTCAGAGAGTTACGTCATCAGGGCTTACATAAGCCGTCGAATATAGACGCGTATTTTTATTATGATAATGACATTATGCTTATCACTTGTCAATAAGGAAGTGATTGGGTTTGTCTTTGTGATTTACAAGGAACTGGGGAATGGCTGTGGGATAGTACAAGATAAATAAGTATAGGGTAGGTTGGGAGAGAGAAAGGCGTGCCATAGTATAGACGGAATAGATAGGCTAAAATAATATTAAATTAAAATAAATAAATAATAATATATAATAATAATATATAAATAATATATTATATCAATTAATATATATATGTATAGAAAGTAGAGATATGAAAAAAAAAATTGTATAGATACGTGTTAATACTAATAGCGTCAGTCTTTCTAGGTAATAGTGTTGGATTCTATATCTCTCTTAAGCAAGTTATCTCAATTCAATTTTTTTTAAATTAATTATTTATATCTATATATAACTTTTTTAATTTTAAATGCATATATCTATTGTTGTTTTATGTATATAGCTCTAAAATCTTGCATAATCATAGCTTATAGAGCTATTAAGTTAAACTCCGACCTTCATTACAATCGCATGATCGACACTGCAGTTATACCAGAAACACTCTCGCCGCTCGCAGGCCAAGTTTCCGCTGCACTTTCATTCATACTTTCCCTCTCTGTCATTCCTTTGCTTTCTTCGCCCGCATAGAACTCTACGCCAATTGCTGTCCTACATACTCTAGCCAGATGACAACAAATACGAGCTATCGCCATAAACTGCAGCCGGTCTTATGCTAACTATCGGTTAGAAGGCTTTTGCATAGGCTTAGCAGCATTCCCAAGCTCACATCAAGTGGGCGTGGCGAGAAGGAGGGTAGGCCCATAAACAACCACTCAGAGTTCCCGGTAACAATCCGAGACTAATCGCCGGGCTGCCACTTGAAGTAGCCGCTGCTGCCGCCGAAGCTGCTGCTGCTGCTGCTGCTGCTGCTGCCAAAACAAAGTCAGAGGTTAAGCACGTGCGTTCCAGCTCGGAGGAGCTGGTCCAGCGTCTAGCTGATGCTGCTCCGACTGGTCGTGGCTGTGGCTGTGGCTGTGGTGCCCGCCTCTCGCCTGACTCTTTACGAGCTGCGCCTCTCGTTTGTCTCAGCGCCCGCTCTGGGCCAATTATAACCTTGGCCTGCTGCCGCCATATCTCACATTTTTTTTTAGTACGTGGTCGGCAAATGATGAAGATGATCAGCTCTGGGCCCGAGCACTGCGACTGAGACAGCAGTCTTGAGTTTGAACCTCTGTCGGAGCCTGTGCCCTCGCCTGGCGCTTGGCTAAATTTATAAACGCGCTGTGCGAACACCTCGCCACACGTTGGGGCGTCTCTGCTGCGCTGGCTCTGCTGACTCTGCTGGCTCCGGTTGCCGGGCTCCACTCAACGATCTGGTAATTTATGATTAATGTTGGCTCTCGGGCAGCCAGCGAACATGTTGTTGGAAAATCGGCGCGTACCATTTTTGGCAACCCTCCCGTTGTGTTTCATATTGCGATTGCTGCCCCGCTCTCGCTCTGCCTCTGCCCCTCTCTCTCCCTCTCTCTCTCTCTCTCTCTCCCTGCTGTCTGCGATCTTGTCAACGCTTCGCTGAGCTTGCTTTGCCTTCTGGCGGTTTTTTCGATTTCGCAGTCGCTTTTCAGCTGTTTTTTCTGCGGCTTTTGCTGCTTTTTTTTTGGATGCACTTCCTGGCGGCGCGGGGCCTTAATTAAAGAGCGCGATTGCGGCGCTCATTTGACTGCGCTGCAAGCGGCGGAGAGCAGGGGAAGTGGCTGGGGAAAGGGAAGAGGTTGCTGTTGTGGCTGCTTCCTGGAAATCAAAGAAACAAACTTGCTAAATATTTCAGTTAACGCTTTGGTGGTCCTGGCCTATAATTTGCCCAGACGATTGCGATCGGCGCCCGCATAGACATCTGCTGATCGTGCCGCCTGTATAAACAAGACGAGAGTCTCGAGCTCCTCCCGACGTGGAGCTCTGCTCTCAATCATAAATGAATCACGCGCAAATTATATGTGGCCAGCGTAGACAGCAGATCGCCGAGAAGGGAACACGCCAGGATCGCTGCAACTGGCGCTGCTTAATAAACAATCATCAGGAAGGGGCAACAAGAGCAACAAGAGCGACAGCAACACTGGCAACAAGAACAACCACAACTGGAGGTGCCGAAGGAGGCTGCAACGCCAACGCCGACGTCTTGCATGTCCATGTGATAATGATGATTTCACAACCAATTAAGCGTTGAAAGCCAAACACCGCCGGCTGCGATTTGAGGTTAATCCTTTAGCTGCTGCAATTTTCGGGGGCTCCCTGCGCCGGCAGACGTGAGCAGAAGGCGGCAACAACAACAACAGCAACAGAATGAAGATCTGAGCAGCGAGATCTGCTGATGGCGTTGATGCAGGCGGCTTCAATCAGCGCGCTCGGTCACACACTTGGCGGCGTCTGTCGGCTAAGTGGAGTGCAGTCCTCTTGTTGTTGTTGTTGTTGTTGTTGCTGTTAAAGTTGTCGGGTCGGCAAACGCCACGGGAAATTATGGTGGCCAAACTTCCCAGACCGCAACTAATTTAACCAAAGTGCGAATTGGAGGAGTCGCAATTCGGAGTCAGAGTCAGAGTCGCGATCCGAAAGCGAATCGAAATGGAGACGCGGAGGCAGGGGCAGGGGCAGAGGCAGCGCTGCAGGCGGAGGCACAGGCAGAAAACCGAAAACAGACCGCAACAAAGCTGCCGCTGACGCTTGTTAGGGACTGCAAATGGGACTGCTGCAGGGACAGCGACAGCCAGAGACAGAGGGAGAGAGAGAGAGACAGAGCAGGACGGGGCAGCGTCGCAGATCTCGCTGAGAATTATGAGCGCTGCACAAAGCTGCGAATTTGTGAAGCGTGATGAGCGCATGGCGAGCCAAGGGAGAGGCAGGGGGGGGAGTAGTGGAGAGCTACGTATCTCGTAGCTTTACTGTAACTGCAACACGCGATCATGACGTTGTGTTGCCCACAGTCGGAATTAACTCATAAAATATACATTATCATAGTTGAAACTGCCGACTGCAACTGCAGCGTTTGCCTGCCTCCCCGTCTGTCCGTCTGTTTGTCTTTCTGTTTGTCTGTCTGTCTGTTTGTTCATTTGTTCTGTCTGCCTTTTTGGCGCTTTCGTGTGCCACCTGTCGTCGTCTGCTGCCAGCCTCTGCCCTGTCTCCCTACGCGTCTGTCTGTCTGTCTGTCTGTCTGTCTGCCTGTCTGTCCGCTCTGTCCATTTGTCTATCTGTCTGGCTCGTTGGCTGATTGGCCCGGCCACGAATGATGACGACGACCATCAACTGGTAGTTGCCTTAACAGATTTGCGCAATTAGCCAACAGCTCCCATCGGCCATGGGGAGTACTCAGCACTGGCCTGGTACTCTCAGTACTCGCTGCTACTCGCCACTGCAGTGGGACAGACGCCTGTTACACCTGTATTCGCCTGTCATTTGCTGCCGTCTCGAGTGCCAAACGCAGTCGGGCGCAGCGCGCTGGCCATAAAGATATTCCGCGGCGATTGCAAATGGAACAGAATTTGACGCCCCATGAATACATCAGATAAGCAGAACGACACGAACGAGCACGAGAAAGATCGCGTCCAAGATCCTCGAGCGAGTCGAACGCAGAACAAAAGATAATTAAATCGGAAATGCAAAGAGAAAACTCTACAACAACAACAACAACGAGAACGAGAAGGAGAACAACTTTTGGTCCAATTAAATTCGTATATAAACATCATACTTAAGAGACTTTACAAGTTTACAACTTTGCCTGCAATTAATGGCATTATGTGCTCTACGTACTTTCTGATTAATTCAATAAAACAATTAAGCCTAGGGTGAATTGATTAGCAGCATGAAGAGATGGGGTTAAGGCACGTATGGAGGAGCATGCATGTCATATTTGATAGTAGCTTTTGCTGGAGTTGCAGTTGTCTTTTGATAGACAGACAGGCAGGTGGATTCGCTGATAATACTTGATAGCTGATTATACCTATGTATACATTTATATAAACTGAACATACGCTTTTCAAAAGACTTACGATGCTACTTTGTTATACTTTGCCTGTTGCATTACACATTTACACAAAATTAATATACCCTTTCTAAGCCAATACTTTTATGTGTGGGCTATAAAATATATTTATAATATTGTACGTATATTTATTGTATGCTTATACAATACTTTTAAGATATACCAGAGCAATAGTAGTTAAAAAGTATGTACATTTCTACAAACTGAGCATATTATTTTTTTATTTAGGACAATTTCCATTGGTGCAGGTATTCGAGAGAGCTTTCTTAAAGTTTCTATATTCACACAAAATGCGTATATGCTTTTTAAGCTGATGCCAGTTGGTTAGGGTATACACAGTTCCAAGTTTTTGCTTGTTTATTTGAAAAAAAAAAAAAACTAAAAAAAATTCGAAAATAAATATAAATATTTATTGAAATAATTCCCTACTTTTATCGTTTGCGTATTTTTGGTAAGTCTCTAGATCTGCTTTATCTTAGTAGCAATACTTTCTCGCTTGTGTTTCACTTTCCAAGGCAGCTGCCGGGCAAATCGCCTTCAGCTGTGGGAACTGCACTCGCTTCTGTTTCGCGCGCATCCCGCAATCCTTTGCAGCAGGCGCGTGTGTAGGTATGTGTGTGTGTGTACTTATGCACAATTATGGCTTTATTGTCTAAACTTGGGCACATCTATTTAAAGCCATGGGCTGACCGAGTCGCCTCCACTTGGAGGCATAGACCCGAAGCGCTGTATTTTCGGCTTGGCTTTCATTGCGCCGCCATAGCGGCTCGCCCTCTCGCCACATGCCGCTGGCTCTCCTCTGCCCTTAGCTCAGATCCCTAGCCAAGTCTGGGCTTGTGCTGCGCTCGTCTCGCGTTTTCATTGTTTCGTTGGCGGCCCTTCGTCATCGTCAAGAGACTCCAGACAACAACAGCAACAACAACAACAGCAGCAGCAGCAGCAGCAGACGGACGACTACCAACTCGTAGTCTGACTCTGACTCCCAGTCCAAGTCCGAGTCGCAGTCGCAACTGACGACGAATTAACTTGTTTTGGTATAAACGGCGGCTATTTTGTAAGTTCATAAAGGATAAATTGCCAATTTTGGGATTTGAAACTGGCGAATGTTTTGCGTGTGTGTCTGTCGCTCTGCGCCTGCGCCTGCCCCTGACGCAGTCGCGCTCCGTCTGCAACTCCAACTCCAACTCCAATTCGAACTCGAGCCTCATCTCCGCTGCCATCTCCAGCTCCATCTCTCTGCCATCTACCATTGCCATCGACCGAACGAGCTCGTCTGCAGTCTCCCGTTGGCGCGGTGCTATATTGAGTTTTCAATCTTTTGTTGACTTGATGTGGCCACCGATCGACTGCAGCAGCAGGCAGCAGGCAGCAGGCCGTAGCAGTCAGTGTCTTTAGGGAAAACTGGCAGCCAACCTTGAGTTGCTTATTTAAGGCAGTCCGTCAATTTCTGCCTGCTGCCTGCTCTCTCTCTCTCTCTCTCTCTCTCTCTCTCGGTGTAGCAGGCAGCTTGCCTTCGGCCTCCATGCTCCAGCCTGCTCCCTTTGCGCTCTGTCTGCAGCCTGCCTGCTGCCTCGCTGCCTTCTGCCTGGCTTCTTTCTCTGACAATGCCCAATGCCAAAATGCTAGCCACTCTGGCGGGCACTCCACTCAGCGCTGCTCTGCTCTCCTCCACTCTCTCCTGCTGTGCTCCGCTCGCTGCTGCGCTGCTCACATCTCCATCTGCCGGCCGCGGCGCAAAATGAAACAAAACCAATTAAAAATGTTTCGTTGCACCCAAAAACGAAGATGCGACTTCGAGCTGGAGCTGAAGCTGGGACTGGAACTGGGACTGGGGCTGCGCTGGTGGGCATCGCTTGACCACAAAGCGCCACTGAGTGTGCGCCTGTGTGTGTGTGTGATAGCTTGTTGCTCGCTTGCCCCTTGATTGTCTTGGAGATATGCAGGAGCAGGCGCAGGCGCAGGCGCAACGCCGGCGCACACAGCCGCCAGAGCCTGCACCACGGTGGCAAAGCAACAAAAAGCAACAACAGCAGCAGCATTTTTTGGTCGCAGCTTGCTGCAAGAGAGATCGAGCGAGTGGGAGAGAGAAAGAGAGAGCAAGAGCTAGTGCAAGCGAGAGGCAGCTACTGGCATTCTTCTGGGTCTCAGGTCTTCATTTTTAATGAAATTCTTAACAAGGCGCACAAAATGCAAGCGCAGCGCACGCGGACGCTGGCGCTGACGCTGACGCTGGCTGCGCAGCCGATTGCTGCCACTAACTAACCAAATCGCAGTCACAACTTGCATCAGCAGCAGCGGCAGCAGCAACTTGCAACGCGCAAGTGAAGTGCTCGCCCGCCCGTTTAGGGGCTGAGACGGCGACCGCACACCGCGTTTGGCCAACAGCCGAAGAAGCCGCTCATTGGAATTCATTAAAAATTCAGCTGTGTGTGTGACAGTCTGTGTGTGTGTGTGTGTGTATGGGTGTGTGTGTGTGAGAGTCGCCTGCCCAAAAAGCCGGTTGAAAGAACGAGCGATCCGGCAAAAAAAAAAAAAAAACAAAAAACATTGTGCATGGAATGAGAGCAGCTCGAAAAATTTACGAAATTAGTTCACAAGCTGCGCGGGGGCAGGGCGCAGGGGGCAGGGGGCAGGAGCAGGAGCTGTGAGCAGGCGAGGGCTGGCAGGGAAGATGTTGTTGCCCAAAGCATACCAGCGCCACTTTAATTTAGTCATCAGGTGATTTTTCGCGAGCTTCAAGTGAAATCTTTAACGTGACGCCGGAGATTGTTATGCTATGCGATCTGCAGACTCCGCGAGACTCGACGCGACTCGATTGGAGTCGACTCCAGACTCCAGAGCCGAGAGCAGACCACAGCGGAGCGGCTCGATCCGCTCGCAGACCCAAGCGCAAGTCCAAGGGACATCGAACAGTAGCGTAGTGTGTGGGCAATTGACTTGATTTGCTTGCGTTTTTTTTTTTTTTTTTTTTTTATTTTGCTGCTTTTTTGTTGCTCTCTTTACTTCACTTAATTTCTTCTGGCTTTTCGGAATGAGAAGTGAGCCTGAGATCTTGGGAAGCTGGCGATTGGGCAGCTTGGGTGGGGCGACTTATATGGCGTTTCTTTGGGAGAGTTGTCAAGTAATTACAATGCGACTGTCATATTAATCTCATATAATTATGAAACTTGATAAAATTAATTTGAATATCTACGATTGTTTTAGTTTTATAGCTCCAATTATTATTTTATTATTTTAAAATAAAATATGGAAATAAAAAAATACTTATATTTATAGATGTATAGATCATAGCTCAATTATATACTGTTATTTTCTTATGTAACTTATCAAAAATATCTTTGAAATATCAATTATAATAGTATAAACATATACTAAAAGCTTTGAGTTATTTTATTTGTATTTAATTATTTTTGTTTAATTTTATTTGTATTTATTTATTTATTATATATGTACACAATATTATTTATAAGTCTTTTCTAAACATGCATTGATAATTTTCTTTTTTTTTATAGCTTTTTACAAAAATGTAAATATATTGATTATACTAATAAAATATTGAAATTATTTTACAATTTATTTATATTTATTTATATATTTATTTTATTATAGCATATGAGATTAAATATTACCCCACATATATAGTAACTATTCTAAGCTATGGAAACTAATTTATCTGCACTCTGCTGCCAATTTGATTAAGCAAGTTTCCAGTTTCTAAATAAGTTCACATTCCTCTGACAATCGCTGGACGAATTCCTGGGCTTCAGTTGATTAGCTCGGGCAATAATAAAAATATCCGATAGTTTAAGCCCGACGGCAATTGAAATAATTTGCAGAGCGGAGTCGGCAGAGTGCAGAGAATGTAGACAGCAGACTCGGCTTGGCCTGACAGCAGTGACATATCTGGAGAGGGAGAGGGAGGGAGAGGGGAGGCCAGAGATAGGGGGGGGGCTGAGTGCTTGGACGCCGCGCAGTCTAGAGCAAAAATAACAACATCAAGAAGAAGAACAACTGCAGCTGTTGCTGGAGGGAGAGAGAGAAGCTTCTCTCCTCCTTCTCTCTTCCTCTCTCTCTCGAGGCTTCTAAATATCAACAGATATTTAGAAGCGAGCGAGCAAACGCTTCCAGGCTGCGCTCAACTACACGCCTGTCAACTGCAGGGAGGGGGAGGAGGGCAGCGGGAGGGACGGCAGCGATGGGCTGCTGCAGGAGCTGGTCGTGTCACGGCAGGCAACGTTGAAATATTTGACCATAACAAGTTATTTACTATGACGATGACGGAGAAGACGACGACGATGGCTGCGCGTGCAACTGCAACTGCTGCAGCAGCAGCAGCAGCAGCAACAGCCTCAAGGACGGCCAGCCTGCCCGCATTCCGCGCGTGGAAATGCGAAAAGCTGTTGCAAATTGTGAGCTATTTTGTTTAGGAAGTGTGCGGCAAAAACTTGTATTCAGTGGCAATAACAATAACAACAGCATCAGCAACAACAACAACAGCAGCAGCAGCAGCAACAGCTACGGCAGCAACAGCAACAGGTTGCGCGCAATATGTTGCTGCAACATGCTGCAGACAAATTTCAATAAGCCAGGTGGCTGGCGGCGGTCATGCAACTTGTCGTAAGTAGCTTGCAGCAGCAGCAACAGTTGCTGCAGCAACAGCAGCAGCAGCAGCAACATCATTACGAGCTACGTTTAATGACAAGATCAAGCGCAGATCAACTCCGGCCCAGCTCCGGCTCTCATAGCGAGTCAGGCGCGAAAGTGTGTGTGTGTGTAGTTGTGTGTGTTGCTGCTGTGTATAGCAAATGTTGTTGATGCTTGCAGTGTTTGCTGTCGCTGTTGTTGCTGCTGCTGCTGCTGCTGCTGCCGCTGCCGCTGTCTGATGATGATGAACGTCAAGTAGGAAAAAACCAGCTTCGGTGTGGCGCAGCAGCACAAACACATCTCACCTGCTGTTGTTGTTGTTGTGGTTGTCTGTGTTGTTGTTTGTGTTGCTGTCGGGTTGTTGTTGCTGCTGCCGTGAGTAGTTCACAAGTCTAGTCGACCGCCGTCGTCTACGCCGTCGCTGTGTCTGGGAAGTCTGCGCCTTAGTGTGGCAGTCATGGGAATTATTGTTTATTGGCATTGGCCACGGTTGCCCACGACAAAAACAACAACAACAAGAACAACAACCAGAACAACAACAGTATCAGCAGCAGCAGCAGCAGCATAGACGACAGCAGCAACACCTCGACTGCCCTCGGAGTTGAGTAGACAAATATGAAATGAAATGGTATCCACACGAGAACACACACAGAGAAAGGTCTGCCCCTTTGGAGCAGTGGCACAGCCTATTAATACGTAGATATATCACTTAGTTTACCCATAAATCGTACCCACTTTTCGCTTTGTTCCCAAAGTAGCTTTAAGCCAGGTTGAGCCCTCAGTTCGCCTTTTAAGCTGCGCGTCTCAATCAACAAGAGCAGCACAACATTGTATAGAAGATCGCGGGTAAGCTTCAGATATTGTATAATATTATTATATAAAATATTTATAATATTTATATCTATATATTAGTAATATATAAAAGTTACACATCTCCATAAGTTAATAAAACAGGGCCAAAAATATATAAACTATAATTATAATATGTAATTTATTTGTATATATGTATAATATTATATATTTAAATAAAATATTTATAAATTTTATTACTATATATATTATAGCTGTATTTAATTAATTCAACAGGGCCAAACAATATAAATTAAAATTTTTATATATAATTTACTTTTATATATAATATAATATAATTTTATATGTATAATTATATATATAGAGCAGCACAAGAATGTATAGAAGATCGCGGGTAAGCTTCAGATATGCTATAATAATATATAATACTTATAATATTTAATACTATATGTTAGTGATATATGTATATAAGTTACACATCTCCATAAGTTAATAAAACAGGGCCAAAAATATATAAACTATAATTATAATATGTAATTTATTTGTATATATGTATAATATTATATATTTAAATAAAATATTTATAAATTTTATTACTATATATATTATAGCTGTATTTAATTAATTCAACAGGGCCAAACAATATAAATTAAAATTTTTATATATAATTTACTTTTATATATAATATAATATAATTTTATATGTATAATTATATATATAGAGCAGCACAAGAATGTATAGAAGATCGCGGGTAAGCTTCAGATATGCTATAATAATATATAATACTTATAATATTTAATACTATATGTTAGTGATATATGTATATAAGTTACACATCTCCATAAGTTAATAAAACAGGGCCAAAAATATATAAACTATAATTATAATATGTAATTTATTTGTATATATGTATAATATTATATATTTAAATAAAATATTTATAAATTTTATTACTATATATATTATAGCTGCATTTAATTAATTCAACAGGGCCAAACAATATAAATTAAAATTTTTATATATAATTTATTTTTATATATAATATAATATAATTTTATATATATTTTATATATATAGAGCAGCACAAGAATGTATAGAAGATCGCGGATAGCTTCAGATATTGTATAATAATATATAATATTTATAATATTCATTACTTTGTATTAGTGGTATTTAAGCTACACATCTCCATAAGTTAATTAAACAGGGCCAAAAAATATAAACTATAATTATAATTATATTTTTATATATATTATTAAATAATTTATTATTGTAATAGATTTTTATTATATTAGAATTGTATGTAGTAACTAGAATCAGCTTGCTATATGATCTTTAGATGCCTGCTCTCCTTCTCTACAGTTGCAACCTGCTGCCTTGGCTCGTTCCGTGCTGAGACTCGATCCATTGAGCTTAGCCCTATCGCCGCCTGCAGATCCTTTGGCAACCCTTTGCATGTCTGGCTCTGCTCGAGGGTCTGGGACAGCTGCGCAACTGTTAACTGCAGTTAGCCGGCGACAAGAAGGCGGACGCGAAGTTTTTTCAAATTATAAAGCGGCTTTCGCGCACGCTGAAGTTGCAAAGCTATCGATCAGTGCTTAGTAATGGGGCAGGTGCAGGCGCTGCAGCTGCAGCAGGCCCGAAGTTTATGCACCACGTGCTAAAACGGCTAAATAAATGGGTAGAAGTCCAGGCCTCATCAGGGGAGCGAGAGAGAGAGAGAGAGAGAGTGAGAGAGACTGTGAGTCATCGCACAGAATGTGAGAATGTGAATTTCGGGTACCCAAAGTCAGACTCGAGCGAGAGCTCGTGTGGTCCGAGCTGAGACGGACAGGCGGGCAGCCGGACAGCCGGACAGACGCAGTTTGCTGATAAAGCGGCTACCTTCATTAATTAGCCGCACACCAAGCCGGCAACTGGCCGCCGGCAATGCGGCAAACGGTAACTGGTAACTGGTCGAGGTAGTCAGAGGTCGAGCTGGCAGAGAGAGAGAAAAGGAGACAGAGAGAGAGCGAACTCAGAGCCAGGCTTCTATTGGGGGCGCTTGTTTCGGCACCTTGTTGGCCGACGGAGGAGCTGCACGCAGTGACATTCAGATTGAGGGCAGCGGCAGCCGCAGCAGCACGCCCCACACACAGGAGCAGGTGCTACAGGTCCCGTCCCTTGCAGGCGCAGGTCCTGCGTGTTCCTGCCGTGGTATCGGCCTCGCTCTTTGTTTGCGCAGCTGGCAGCTGTTGTTCTCCGCCTCCCTTTTGCGCTCTGCTTTCTGCTTTCTGCTTGTGCCTCTGTCTCTCTGTCTCTGTCTCTGCCATCGGCTTCGCCTTTGCCTTGGCATTGACATTGGCAGGATCAACGACTTAGCACGTGGCGCATGTGGCGTTCCCTGGACGCGCAGCTCCAGCAAAAAAGGTCACTCGGGAAGTGTGCCCTCCGCAGCCTCCGTGCTCCGCTCTCCCTGCTGCATTGTGTGGTGTGTGTGTGTGCTCAGCAAATTGCGACAGCTGCTCCTGGCTGGCCTGCTGCTTTGTGTCTCAGCTCGACGCTCCCGCCGCTCCCTCCGCTTCCTCCGCTCGCCTCTTCCTTTTGCTATCTGCCTACGTCTTGGCTTGATTTCTGCTGCTTTGTTTGCTTTTCGCTCATTTGTTGTGCGTTTTAATTTAATTACGATTTATGTATGGAAATTTAGAACTGTCAACCCCTCGAGGAACTGTTCCCCTGCCTTCTGCACTCTGGCAGCCACTCCCCTTGCCACTGCAGTTCAATAATATTTGGACAGCGCGCGCACAATAATGAATTGGCAAAATATTTGTGTTTAGTTCGAATTACCAACGAGGGGTTGAAAACGCTGGAAAAGCATTTTCCACTTTCCCCGCGTGCACAATTCACACGCCGCAGATCGCGAGAGTTAATTGAGACATCATTTCATCAAATTATCGCATCGCTTTCGGTTCGCTTCGGGCTCGAGTTCGAGTTCGAGCTCTTCGGGGTGGCCCGGCGCGACGGAACGCTACTTAAGATAATGCGCGTCGAGGGGCTTAACGCCCAAATGGGACAATGTCGGGGCAATGTTTTCAGATACTTTATCGGCGCGACGCGTTAAAATGTTTCGCGCTTTTTATTGCGCTTAACGTGATTTCAGTCTCTCTCGCTGTCCCTCTCTCTCTCTCTCTCTGTCTCTCTCTCTCTGTCTCTGCTTCGCATCTCGTATAAATTGACAAACTTATGGCAGCGAGGATTCTACCTACCTCAAGCCTTTGGCCTGCCCTCTGCAGCGGCAAGTGATCGGCGTGTGCGGCGTCTCTTATTGATTTTATAATTAAGCGTTGTCATTAAATTTTATGAGCTTGCAGAGAGACACGCACGAGGCAGAGAGCTATAGAATGGCATGGAGAGTGCGGCAGGGCCCGGCCCCGCCTAATTGAGTTGTCTGGCCCCGCCGAGCGGCACAACATTGTGACTATATACCATAGATTATGGCGAAAAACTATGGCACTGCGCATAGTTCTCTAAAGTGTCGGGACGCTCGTAAAGTTCGCTTCGGCTGGGTATCTGCTTCGTTAATGGCAGCAGAGGCCTACACACACACACACACACTCACACACCTCCCTGGGCAGTGTCTCCAATTCTTTCGATTTCAAACATAAATCATCTGCATAAATTTAGCACAAAACTCGCCTGGAATTTCCTTTGTTTTCGATTTCGTTTCGATTTCGCTTCGCTTTCAATTGGATTAGTTTGTGGCAGTTCATCATGGTATGCTTGATTGAATGTCTCCGAATGTCTTCAGCCTGAATTCTCAAATTGAGAATTCTCTGCTGCGCCACGACCGATAAATCTCCCGCAGACGTCCCATTGTTAGCTCCCAGGAGAAGGTACAGCCCGATGTTGGACTCCGCTTGGGCTCAATTAATGCGAGTTGCAGGCATAATTGCCGCATCATTCGGTAGTCGGCAGTCGGCAGTCGGCAGTCGCTAGTAATGACTGCACATGCCACGCCCTGCTGCCCACCTCACCCCTACTGCTCCTCACTCACTGCAGCATAATTTCATCTGGCCCGAGATCAGCTGACAACTTTATCTAGCCGGAGCTCTGGCTCTGGCTGTGTGTGGTGCTCGCTTCCGTTGCCGGAACACACACACACACACACACACGCACACTAATACACTCTCACTGTGTGTGCTATTAGGGGTGAGGCATAAAGCCGCTCGTCTGCATCTCAATCTCATTGTCTCGCTAATTGTCTGACTGTGTGAGCGTCATAAGCCGACGTCAGCGTCGCTGCTGGCGCAATGAGTGCGGGCCTGGCTTTGTGCACAGACGCAGACGTAGACGCAGCCCTGGCCCAAGCAGCAGGTCATTCTTCCTGTTTATCTGCGCGCTGCCGACGCGCTCGCCCTTCCTTCCTGGCCAGACGCAGCTCTAGCCGAAGCTCCCTTCCCTTTCCTTCCCTCTCTCTCTGCCTTGCACTCTGATCTCTGTGATATTTTCATGCCGCAACACGCACAATTTACCTCAGCGCACAAACACACACACACACTCACACACACATGCACACACTCACACACAGAGGGAGAAAAGCAAAGTCAGCTGACTCATGCAGTCGGCAAGCGGGAGAATCGAGAGAGTTCTGGGCAGTGCGTTTAATGACCGGAACGGATTTCTCTCAGCCTCAGTCGCAGTCTCAGCCGTTATCCTCGCGCACACACACACATACAGCTTCCTTGGCACAGTGGGAGCACACACACACACACACGCACAGGGCCACTGTTTGTGCACTTAAAATCCTATTAGGCTCAATTATCCGCTGATATTGCGTACATTGCTCGATCGCTGCGATCTCTCTTTCATTTCGGCTCGTTTCTTTCTTTCTTCCCGTATTTCTCTCTCTCTCTATTCTCGTTTCGTGCATTCATTGAGACTTCGCGCGGGCTGCTTCCTTCCTTTCTTGGAATTAGTTTGTTTGCAGTTGTTGCTATTGTTGTTGTTGTTGTTGTTGTTTGCTTTCAATTTGTCTCTGCGTGCCGTTTCGGTAGCCTAGACTCCTGTCCTGTCCCCGTCCCGGTGTCCTGCCTGTCTTGCCTGTCCCGGTGTCCTGGCAAGCTGTGTCTTTGTGCAGCACGCTCTGCGCCTGACATTGATTCATATTTAGTGAATGCCCGAGTGTGAGTGCGAGTGTTTGGCTGTGAATGTGCGTGAATTGCGCTTGAATTGAACTGCTCTGTCTCTCTTACTCTCTCTGGCACTCAATCGATCTCTCTCTGTCATTCTCTATGGCCGTTTCCCACTTGTAGGTCAGGGTCAGGGGCAGCTGGCAGCGCGATGCGTGTCGTTTGTGTAAACGATCTGATTAACACCGTTTGCCGGTCATCAAGGGGTTAAGCCTCGCAGCCTGTACTGACTTCGGGCAGCTGCTTCAGCTGCTGCTCCCGCTACCGCCAGCGCTCCCACTTCTCCTTCAGCTCCTCCTGCAGGAATGCGTGCTGCAGCCTTCGCAAGCATTCGATGCCACTTCAAAAGGCGCCTCTGTCTCTGGCTCTGCATCCGATTACCGTTAAGCGAAATCACTTTTAATTTCGGATTCTGCAGACTGCCGACTGCCGACTTCGTCCAAAAATAAAGTGTCGTATTTCAAATGCTTCACATAAAGACATCAGCTAAATCAAAAGCGACAACGGCCCCAGCCCCAGAAGGAGTGCTGCGGCAAGCACAACAAACTACAGAAACAACATTCAATCGCCTCGAGTCGAGCTGAAAAATTAATAAAATTAGCAATCGGCGCTTTGAATCAACTGCGAGCGAGCGAAATCAAGAGGTAACCAGGGCGAGCGCGGCGGCAGATTAGATCAGCCATCGCCGTCGTCAGCGCCATCGCCATCGCCATCGATGCTGCTAATGATTTCTATTGCCACTTGCAGATGGCAGCAGCAACAGCAGCAGCAGCAGCAGCAGCAGCAGGAGGGAGCTGGAGTTGGAGCTGTGGATGGATGGGGCGGGGAGTGCGGGCGAGAGCAGCTTCTCTGCCTGGCGGACTGGTTGCCGTGCTGTCTGCCCGGCTGGCCACTTGGGGCAGGCAACTTTTAATGACGCAACAACAACAGCAGGCCTGGTGAGAATCAAGCCACAGCAGGCCGCACAGCAGATGCCCTAACTAGAGTTTTGGTTGGTTCTAAATAAGAATATTAATTGTAGCTTAATTGTAAGCTTAAAGTTTGTTTTAATACTGCATTTGAAAATTAAATGAAACTGTAAATTAAGTATACAAGATATTTTTAAAAATTTTAAAAATATTTTGAAAGCTATAATTAAATATATATGATATTTCTAAAATTCTTAAATACATTTTAAAAGCAAAATTGAGATTTAAAAAATTCTTCCAGGAAAGAGAAAAATGTATTTCTTAATTACATTTAAATAATAGATTTAATTTTTCAAATTTAAATAGATTTAAATAATCTTTTAAGTAGTGCAAATCTTTCAAATTTCTTCCCATTTCCAACTCTGTCACATTCTCTCTTAGAATTCCTAGTCACTCTGTAAGCATCACGAAGAGAGCTTATCCCACCTCCAAGTGAGCGTATAGTCAACTCTCCGTTCAGGCAGGCTTCTAAACGGCTCAAGGTCCCCGAAGGGGCCACTCGTCTCGCAGCTCGCGTCTCGCGCATCGCAGCGGCAACCAATTGGCTCGACTCACACTTGGCGTTGGGCATGGAGATCGCTGGCATTAGATAAACTTGCCACCAGCATCGCTGAGGAGCTGGAGCCGTCGTCGGAGTCGAAGTCGCAGTCTGCCTGGGCCACTGCTTCAGCTTATGCTGTGCGGCACGGCGGCGCGGCGGCGCTGTGTGCTCGTCATCATTATAAAACGAATTGATGCGCGATTATCGCTCGAGGTTTTAGCGCCAGCTTTGGAGGATGGTCAGCCTGATTATGGCAGGCTACCAACTTTACACACACACACAAACATTGTCGCACACATATAGCGCTGCACGCTTAACACCTCGTACTGCTGCATGGATGTCTGCTTCGGGCTGTTGACGCCTCGCACCGCGCCCCCCGCACTGCCCCGCCCCGCTGCTGTCCTGCTTCTTCGCGCTGATCTGTGTGGGAATGCGGCCGACTGTTTTGCAATTTCTGCTGGCGTTTTTTCTCTGCGCTGCGGACTGCCAAAAACAATTGAATTCGATTGAATGCACCGGCAAAAGGAGGCGACGGTCACATTCCAGACGGCAACAACAATGCAAGCCAAGAGCTCAAAGTCGCAGCCACAATCTGAGCCCGAGCCAGAGGCCGAATCTCTGAGCCCGACCTGGAGCTGAAGCTGGAGCTGGAGCTGAGGTCTGAGCCGGCCGCGGGCAACGGCAACGGCAACGGCAACGGCAACAACAATCACAATCACAACAACTGTCAACGCGCTGGGGCGATGGCGGCGCCGCCGATGCCGTCTCTTAAAAGACAATCAGCGACACCTTTTTGGTCCAAAATACTCTCACTGCAGCGCTGGCAGCGGTAGCAGCAGCAGCAGCAGCACTGCAGCAGCAAAAAAAAAAAAAACGCAGCTCGAAAAAGTCAAGTCGGCGGCAAGTTCGTTGCTTAAGTCTTTTGTTTCGAATGCAGACAGAAAACCAAATTGAACTCTATCCCTTTGTGAAGTGCGAAAGCGACAGTGCAAAGAACAATGCTCAGCTCAGAGCTGGCTACCAGCTAGTCCCAGCCTGGCAGCTTCCCAGCCCAGCCTGGTTAACCAGCTCCAGCTTCAGCTTCAGCTCCAGCTCGAGCTCCCATGGCATCTCTCGCTCTCTGCAGTTATGTCGCGCCATGTTTGGCGTATGATTTCAAAAATTGCCCTTTTTGGGGTTTCGACTTACACACAGAGTCACAGAGACTCTGAGATCCTGGCACTGTGACTGCGACTGCGACTGTGACTGTGCACTGTGGACTGGCCTCGGGGCCATGACATCATATTTGGGTGCTAAAAGGCGAGCCGCCCTGCTGTAAATAGAGACTGCAAAAGCGCTGCCTGGCGCTGACAGTCAAGATGGTAGAGGTCTCTCTGCGATCCGAGGCTCAATTTCGTTCTGGTTCTGTTCGCATTCTCGTTCTGGTTCTGTTGCTGTTTCTGTTTCAGATTCGGATTGGGCTTGGGACTGTGACTGCAACTGCGATTGCGACTGCGACTGCGACTTCGACTGGACTCCCCTTTGGACAGTGTCGAAGTTCGCACATCAATTGCACAATCCGCAAACAGCAATAATCACTGTCAGAAGAGATTAAAGCGATAAGCCGAGCCTGAGCATGAGAATGCGAGCGTAAAGCAGAATGCGAACGCGAACGCGAATGCGAATGCGAAGGCGCAGGAGACACTGCGATCGCGAACTCGATCGCGGGCAGGAGCTGCCTGGGGAACTGCACATGCCCAACAGCGGGGCAGATAACGAACGATCAGCGTGGCATGCTGGCCATTGGGTGGCCAAAAATGAAATCATTAACACCTAAGATAATAAAGCGAGCCGGCCCAATCAGCGGAATCCGGCTGAAAAGCGAGCAGCGATCGAGAGCAGCAGAGGCAGCACAAGGATCGCTGCGAGCGCGAGGAATGCCGCCACAGGCAGCGCCGATTTCTATCTAGTCGTGCTGGCTTCAGGCTCATTTCGAAATGCCAGCGAAAAAGTTACGAAATTACACGCGAATCCCCAACCGAATCTCCTCTGCTGCTGCCTCTGCCTCGGCCTCTGCCCCTGCCCCTGCCCCTGCCCCTGCCCCTGCTCCACCAGAAATGGCAAACGAACCGCAGCCAATTAATTTATTAAATTGAAGTATGAGATGACCAATGCGGGAAAAGTAGGACGTGGCAGAATGTGGGGGCACCAGGAGAGTGCCAGGGATGGTGAGGGGGGAAGGTCCGTCATGAAAGGAATTTTGGCGACAGACGCCTAAAAGCAAAATGGGCTTCGTGGTGACCGTTTTTGGTCAAGAGCAAAGCAGCGTGTTAATTTTTACCAATTTGCGGCCAACAACTTTTTGGCGACTCGACGACGGCGACGCTGCAACATGTTGCAAAGGTGCAAAACTAATGGATTTCATCGTCGTCGACCATCGTCAACGCCATCGTCGTCGCATTTGCCTGGTCCACCGCCCCCTCCACCCGCGCACCCCGTCGATCGCTTCTGCAGCCCAACTGAAGTCAATGTCCAGTTCGAGTCCACGCCACGAATGTGCTTTGCTTCCCAGGCGCTGTGACTGTATGTGCATGTGTGTGTGTGTGTGTGTATGCGTTTATATTGATATATTATGGCCACGGTTTCTGTGGGACAAAGATCTGCTTATTATATAAAAAACGAAAACAGCGACGGGCCCAACAAAAAGACTCGCACCACGGCCGCCAGACGGGACCCGCTCCGGACTCGGACTCGGACTCGGAGTCAGTGCCACTGCCAGAACAGCGAACATCCACACACACACACACCGACATACACACATACGTACACTGGTACTCTGAGCGAGCCTCGCGCACAGCAGAAGGCATCGCTGCGGCAGATCTTGAGATCTGATAAGAAAATGATAAAAAGGTAGACGCCAGTTTTTAATTTGATTGGAATGGAATTTTCAGATGATTGCAATGTTGCTAAAACGGCAGCGCCGCCATCGTTGCCATGGTGAGGGGGTGGGAGGGGAAGCGGGGAGAGCGGGCAGCGGGCAGGCAGGCGACTGCTGTGAGAGAGTGCAGCCTGCATTGAAGAGAGGGTGGCTTTGTGTGTGCGAGACGGAGAAGGGGAAAGTGGGTTAAGGAGAGGCGGCACAGAGCTTTATGTTGGTCCGCTGCGTGTGCTGGTGCTGTGGAGCAAAGAGGCGGCTACAGCAACAGCTTCTGTGCGCTACATACATAACTACATAGGAAATCTAGTTAAATAAAATATTTAATGTGAATTAAAGAGCAGAAAAATACTAAAAATGTGAATGAACTTTATATATCTGATTTGATTTGATTCAAAGAAATTTTATATTAAAATAAGGATACATATAGTACGAAGAATAAAATATAGCAAGAGAATAGTGCTTAGCTCAAAGAGTTTTAACATTATATTTAACATATATTATATTTTTTTTAAGTTATGTATTAGTCATTTATGATTGACATGCATTTGTAAACAAAATAAAATTTTAAATACAAATAAAAAGAAATATGCTAAGAATTGAGATATATATACAATATAAAGAATAAAATATCGAAATTGGATATAGCAAAGCAAAGTTTAAGGGTTTTAAAAACTCTAATAGAAATAGAAGAAATTTAATTTAAAAAATTTTTTATATATTATTAATCTATTTATCAGCATCTCTTACAGTAAATATAATCTAATATAATAGCATATAATTATTTATAACTGTATACCTAAAATAATTTCTGATATCTATTTTTAGAGAAATTTCACTAAATTTAGAGCAGACACTTAAAATTATAATGCAGCAGTAGATGTAAGTGCAATTTCTTAGCCAGTTATTGATGCCCCTGTAGTGCACTCCAGTTCCCCCATAGTCCGGTCGGCATTCCATAGGTAAATTTGCATCTTGCGCCGTGTCTGTCATTTCATTTCACCAAAAGTACACACTACGGTCAGGCCAGCAGCAACAGCAACAACAACAACAACAACAAAAGCGGCAGCAGCAGCAGCAGACGTTGACGATGGCGACGCTGGAGAGGCAAATGGAGGAGACGACGACGACGACGTCGCCAGTGGCTGCCTGAACGCCTGGCTGAAGAAGCCGTCGCCGTCGTCGTCGCGGTCGCCGCAAGGATGCGAGCAATAGGAAGCACTGCGGATAGTTTGACTGGACCTGAGCTTCAGCTTCAGCTTCAGTTCGGCTGCTGCCGCTGCCGCTGCCTCTGCTCGGCCGCTGCTCGGCTGCTGCCCGGCTGCAGTCGACGCCGCCACCTTAATTTATTTCATCTCATGCAATAATTTTTGTGGTTAACAAGTTTTGGCGGCATCGTTAGCGTCTTCACACGCTTCGCGGGATATCAACACCATTTATTGCCGTTTTGGTATTTTCCTTTTGCCTCTCGCCCAGCCGCAGTCCCAGTCCGAGTCCGAGTCCGAGTCCGAGTGCCAGTCTGCCTCCCATTCCCCTCTCCGCTCTCCGCTCTCACTGCTCGCTGTCCTCGTCGCAGTGTCAGGCTCTGTAGCTGCTCTTCATTTTGCACTGTGTGCCCCTGCCTCGCTTTGTTGCTGTTGTTGTTGTTGTTGTTGCTGTTGCTTTAGCTTTTTGTTGCCTTGTTTTTGTTGTTCTGCTGTTGTTGTTGTTTGTGCTGCTTGGGCAGCGATTTTATTGCTTGATTTTTGCGGTTTATCTGCGCGCTCTCATATAAAAATCGATTGGATTCCCGTGAAATTGATAAGTCAAGTCAACGCCGTTGCTCAGCTGCCTTCGCCTCGCCCCGCCCTCGCTGGCCCCCTTGGCTCTCCCCTCGAGGCAGAGGCCGTCGTAAATTATGCGCCTCGACTAGTTTTCTACATTAAAAGGCAGACGCCAGCGCCACAGATTGCCACTGTCTACTGCAAACTGGAGGCCGCAGTCTCGAGCTGGAGCTGGAGCTGGAGCTGGAGGCTGCCCGATGCCCGGTAGTGTTAAAATATTCGACCACCTAGGGTCTCATGGAATTTATTTCGCCCTGGCCCGGCACATTTCTGCCGCTTTTTATTAACGTCGGGCATGTCATCAGCTTGGCTATTGCTTTTAGCCTTTTTTCTTTGTTTTTGTTGTTCCTGTTGTTTTGCTCTGTTTTGGTGGATTTTCGCGCTCGCCTAATTGAAATATTAGTCGAGGTGAGTCAGTCGGTCCAGTTGGTCGGCGATCTGCCCATATAGCTACCTATAGCATCGGTAGCAGCCTCAAGATTGGCTGCACTTTTCGCAGTAGTTTCCCTGCTTCAGGTTCAGTCTGCGCGCTGCTTATTTATAGCCCATCCATCGCCTGTCGCGACTCGCCGCGTTTTTGGCTATTTTTGCTCCAGACACAGGCACAGCAACTGGAAGCACGACCAGACACAATAGTTCACATATGACAAGCAGCAAATGCTCTAACCATAAGAATATGGCTTGAAATATGATGAAATTTTGAAAAACCGCACAGGAGTTGGTCTTTTGATTGTTTGATAAGCTAAATTGGAAATTATCATAAGAAAATAAATTAAATAAATTATAATAAGAAATTATAATAGAAATAATTAAATAATTATATAAGAAAGAAAGTTAAATATCCTTCTTAAAAGTATATTGAGTTTATAGACTTTTCTCTATATTTTGTTTTCAATGTTTATTAATTGTGAATAATATATGATAGGATCATTAAGGATCTGCCGGGTTTCTCTGGGATCTGTAAGGACTACCACCAATTTTCATTAAAATTTACGCTGTATTTGATGACCTAATATAAGATCAGATCTTCTAGAACGCTGTTCCAAAATCGTAGTATATATAATAATTTTTTTAGACACATTTGGGCATATTAACTCTAGACTAAGAATTTCATGTATAATATTCACCATACCCCAAGAGAAAAGAAAGGGAGAGAGAGCAGCGTGCACTACGCCGACACTTGGCGGGGCTAATTACATGGAGTTTATTTTTAGGTCTAGACACGACGCTGATTATCTGCAAATGCACGTGCCGCCGTCTTCTTCGGTTCACTTCACAGTTTGCCCAGCAAAAAGTTTGCCAAAAATGTCAAAACTTTGACTCGCCAGACATTTCATTATCAGAGCGAGAGCCTCGCGTATGGGTCAACCCCCTCGAAGTCAGTTACGCTGTCTGTCGCTGGAATTTTGTTTGGCGACTCGCACAACGCCCTATCAAAAATCTCGTCCATTAGTCACAGCGCGTGGCGCTGGCGCGACGCGGCGTTAACTTGCTGTGGGTCAGTGACGGAAGCACTGATAAGATATGGCCAAGTGGTAGCGGCTTCATTAGGTGTTTGGCTGTATTGTATTATTCCAATACGCCACTGGTTGCGGGCGAAGAAGTCGATGTGCAATGCTTCTCGTCGAGGAAATTCGATTTACTAATCGATAAAGTCTTTAAGATAAGAAACACACATTTCCTCGCTGGAGGGTTGCCACTTGAAATTAATAATAATCTGTTTTCTGTCAAGGGTAAACGATGTCTTTAGTAGAAATAAACTTTAGGAATGTGGCTTATCTCTGCATAGCTGATTGCAGCTATAGGATACTGTAATTTGGGCAAGATCTTAAGATTGTTGTATATGCAGAAGTATTTAACTATCGTCTGTCTACTTCTTCCTTCTTCTAGCCAAAATGAATATACCTTCTGCAAGCGCATAGCTATAAAAAGTTCCAAGAGTTCAAAGAAAGATCGCTTTTCCCATGGATCCATGCAATCCATTAGCAGATCATGTGAACGCAATCCATAACTGATCTACCACCTCGGCTCTAACTCGTAACATGCCTCATCGATGGGCTAATTAGACGCCAAGTCAACACTCGCGAGACAAGTGAAATTAAGTAAATACATTCATTAATTTATTTGCGCCCAGAGGGCTCAACCCCCGAGCAGAGGAGAGGCAAGCCAAGGCGAGCAGAGCAGAGCCGAGCAGAGCCAAGCCGAGCTCGCCACAAATCATCAAAAGTCATTTAGCAAACATTTGAAGTTGAAAAATAGCCTTCAGCTTGCTTCAATGCACTTGAAGAGAGCCCACCGCAAGTGGAAGTAGATGTGGAAGAAGTGAGTGGAGGGAGCGGGGAGCAGATAGGGGCGGGCCGCTGGCGGTAACTTTTTACGGAAGCGGCTCAGGTACAGGTAGAGGTATAGGTACAGAAAGTCAAACCAAAGAGTCACGTCACGCGTGGGTGCCCGCAGTCGCAGTCGCAGTCTCTGAGTCGGGCTTAGAGTCGCAGCTCGGAGCGTACTTAGCACTGTTGAATAATTTCCACGACCACGAAACCCAATTGAAATTAGAGCCCCGGTCTCAGTAACAGACGCAGAGAGTCTCTCAGGCCGGGCCACATGTCGCCGCTAACAACCTGAAAGGCACTCCCCCCTTCCCACCATCTCGTGGCTGTAAGCCAAGTGCATTTTCATTTCCATTTCCGAGCCGAAGAATGACTTGGACGGGCAACTGTTGCTGCCTGTGCTACTCATAATGCGGAAGATTGCACCAGGCGAGCGAACAGAGCTCGCCTCGTTCCGAGCAGGCCGAACCAGGCCGAACAGAGCCGAGCTTATCTCAGCGCTCAGATCTTGAGGTTTCTGCGTTCTGTAGTCGGTCTGGCAAGGTTTTAACACAATTTAGTGGCTGTGGTGGCTCATGATCGCAAGGGTGGCACCCGGAGACAGTCCAGAAAAGAGCCAGAGCTGTGAAGTGAGAGAGAGATAGAGAGAGAGGCACAGGGAGCTGAGGGGAGTAACGTCTGTCTCTGGTTACACGGGCCAGTGTTCGCGTTCATCAACAAGTGCAGGAGAAACAAATTTGAATCTCATTTACTTTCATTGTAATTACACCCGGCAATAGTTAACAGAGAGAGGGAGAGAGAGAGAGAGATAGAGTGCGCGAGGGACACCCATGGACTGAGACAGCGATAGGCAACTCTCTACGTAGAGAGAGAGTGAGGCCTGTTGTGTAATGCAGCCCATCACGCAGCCTGTGCGTGTCTGAGAACAAACTTTGCTTTCATTATCAAAGCGCACTAGCCGCAAGTTGATAAACCCAGAAGTGAATGCAGTTCTGATATGAGGATCTCATTGGCGCGTGGCCAATGGATTTCGCACTGCTTGACGGATTGATGACTAAGATCAAACACATGATATCACTATCCAACCATTCCCATGATATAGAGCCTTATCTCGACGACAATTCAATGAGCTCATAATGCGCTATTTAATGACCATGTTTAGATGATATAACGATCTTGAAAATGGAAATGGAACGACCAGATTCGATTTAAACACGTTCTACGCGCGCCCATTAATGTGCCAAGAGACACAGACGCCGCAGCAGCTCGAAGACAGAAGCAGCAGTAGTTACAATAGGGTAAATCTGATGAATTCGCAAAAATATAAAATGCAAATTAGATGAAACTTAACAAATAAGAGCTTAAAACAGACCTAGATTCCCACACACACACACACAGTTGCACAATTTGCGAAGATTTTGGAACTTAAAACTAAATAATTCAGAGCATAAATACTTTTTATATATTCTTGATTGGCGTAGCGGTTTCTGTAAAACAAGGTATAGAAATCTAAACTTAATGATAATATTTATATGTGATTATATATATATATAGATATATATTCTGGATCAGAACAATAGATAAGCTATTATGATTAATAGATACAGAGTATTACAACATTCTCTAAAAAGTACTTCAACTGAGTATGAACAGTTTTGTTATATTCAGTGGTGTAAATGTCATATAAAGATATATAAATATATTCTTGTTCAGCATAGGTAGGGACATATTTATAGTGTCCGAAAAGTATCCGACAATTATGCAATTATTTTGTCGGCGCCAGCGTTAGTCTTAAAATTTCCCAAACTGTAGAATTTGGTATACCAAGAATTAAAATCAGGTCGAATACTTTTCGGACAGACCTCGTATACATTTAATTCTCAGTTTCATCGTAGAGAGTTTTACGTACATAAGGGCATTATTCTCTTTGATAATATAGAAAAAAAAACTACAATATAAACATATCTTATATCACACCTTTGCCCATCAAATTTTCGACTTTCTACAAATCGCTAGAGGTCTAATCTTACTCCCCACTACTAAAGATATATCAGTCAGCCTTTGTGTATGTGTGTGTAGAGTAATTTAGGTAAATTACACAATCATTTGCGTAGTTTGTGTATTTATTTATGTTTTGGTTTTTAACTCTTCCACTTTTCTGAGAGTTGATTTGAGCTCTTCCCGCCGTGTTTAATTTCCATTACATTTTTTCTTTAGGTTCCTTTGGAGCGAAGTTGTGCACTGCTGACATTGCAGTTGACGGCGACGGCGACGGCGACGCTGACGACGCTGTTGACGTGGACGACGTCGTTTTGCGCCTGCGCGCGTTTCAAAATTGCTTTTTGGAAAATTTGTTTTTGTATGTTTGTTATTGTTGTGGGTTTTCAGTGGTGCGTTCGACTATTGTTATTGTTGTTCCAATTTCTCTGTGTGTGTGTGTGTGTTTGTTGATGATGCAATGACGCTGCGCTTGGCAGCTGTTGTCTGCTGCGCCGTCTTCTGTGTGCCAGGTTCTGTTCCGACTGTGCTCGTTCCTCCTCTGGCTCTCTCTCTCTCTCTCTCTCCCTCCCTCCCGCTGCCTGCTTCCGTATCTGCATCTGTAGCTGTTTCTCTGCCACTGTCGGGATTGAGCAGCTTCTTTATGCGCGCACTTTGAGGTTGAGGTTGACGCTGAGGCCGAGGCTGGGGCTGAGGAGAATTTCCTGCACTTCCGCATGCAGTTGATTCCCAGCAACGTGCGGCAAACAATGCCCGGCGATTGTCTGCACCGTTTGCAGCTTTCCAAACACTCACTTAGTAATTCATTCATTCATGCATTCGCTGCACTCATACCTGCTTGAACTTCGCCCACGCCCGGCGACAGGTGCTGCCCTCTCGCTCTCGCTCTCCATCTCTCTCTCTCTCTCTCTCTCATAATTCTCACTCGTTGCGACAGCTGCACATCCGTTTCCGGAATAGCTTTGCATTAGCTCGGCCCGATAAGATATGGCCACAGCCTCAGACCACTTTCAATTGCGATTGATTATTCATTCATATATTTGTTCATTCACAAACAGGCCGGCGGTGTCTATTCATGACTCGCGACAAGCTCGATGAGTGCGATAAGCTATCAATGCGGTCCGCAAATAGATGTGATTACTACACGCTGCCCACTTCTAACCTTGGACAATGTGCGTTGGCTTAGAATGACGCCTGCTGGCGCTGCCTTCCCTTCCTACCTCTCGGTGGGCTATCCCCTCTCCCCATCCCACTACTCACTGCCCTGGCAGAGTTCAGGTTTCCCTACAATTGCCGCACTTGTCGTTGGGGCGTCGACATCTTTTTGTGCTACGCTTTTTATTCCACTACCCGCCACTGCCCCTGCCTCTCCCCCGTTTGGCCGACACTTCTTTTATTGTTATGCGCGCTGCGTAGAACAAGTGGAAGCTTTGTTTGACAACAACTACAACAACAATTATAACAACAATAACAGCATTAGCA
Organism: Zaprionus bogoriensis; assembly: GCA_035046045.1. Classification (NCBI taxonomy): domain Eukaryota; kingdom Metazoa; phylum Arthropoda; class Insecta; order Diptera; family Drosophilidae; genus Zaprionus; species Zaprionus bogoriensis. The sequence continues at coordinate 920,802 of JAWNOI010000192.1, read as the reverse complement.
ACTGGTAAAAAACGTTAAGTTTACACGACTTCCAGCTCCACCTGACGGTCCGCTTCAGCTTCGGCCTGAGCCTCTGCTGCCTCCGCCTTTGCCTCCGTCTCCGTCTCCGTTGCGAGCTTGACATTTGACAATAAAGCAAATAATCATGGGAAAAAGTCGAGCTACCAACTCGCTTAGCCTGTCTGCGTGTGTGTGCGTGTGTGTGTGTTAGCTAAATGTTTTCGTTTTCGTTGGCTAAGCATAAAATAGAAATAACAAAAACAACAACTGGCAAAGCCTGCAGCTTTCTCAAGGGGCAGCAGCTATGGCTGCAAGGGAAGCCCTGATAGTTCAGATAGTGGGCAGCAACTACCCACCACTCGAAGATACGTATCTTATCGACAACGTTGATACGTTTTTATAAATCGGGTATGAACTCAACTAATAATTGTCGATTATTGCTATTATCAGAAGCGAGTTACGAGTATAAATAGCGGTTTGCTTGCCGGCGCCAGTATTAATAGCAGTTCGCAGTGAAGAACAGTGGGAAACTATCCAAAGTCACGTGAAATTCCATTTCAATATAACTTTTAGAGTGAAAAGGTGGTCTAATAGTCGAAAGTTCAGTGCTACTCGATTTTCGAAAGTATTTTCAAAGTATGTAAACTGTATATTTTTAGTAATAATAATAATAATAATATTAATAATAATAATTGAATACATATAATAATATATATAATATGTTTAAGACCCTAAATTTGTACCTAAAGCTCAAAAGTATTGCAAAGCTCATGCCACAATCCTTTGCAAACCGTTAGGCTGCTCGTAAAACTTATCTAACTATGCCACTGTATAAAATTTAAATTAGCTACAAATATTAATTTAATTATTTCTTTATATTTATAGTTTTCAAATACTTATTTGCAATCACTTAATGCACATTTTTCAATTTTCGAAATGTAAACATTATGCAGATTACGATTTGAATTTTTTTGGCAGCATCTCACGCTCTTATACGTATAAGGCGAACACATACCGCAACATCGAACTCTATCATCGAGCTCGAACAGTGTCGGCGAGCGGTTAACAGTGCCATTTCGAGCGTAACATGTCCATTTCGAGTATAACATGCTGCGGCCGAACAGAGCTGTTAAATTTGATTTGAATACAATATTTATTTGGCAATACGCAGGTAATTGTTTAGTGCGGCACTGGGCGAATTTGGCCATAAATTTAAACTAGAATTTTGTGAAATTTATTAGAATAATGCAGCTACAGGCTATGGGCCGCTCACAGTCAGGGCTGTTAGCGATCCTCTGTGCGTTTGGTTCGCTGTTCGCTGCTAACGGTGCGTTGGCGGTTCGACATGCAACGCAACGTAAGCGGTTTACGTGCCGAGTTACGTTCCGGTGTTAGTCTGCGGCAAACACTCAACGGCAACGGGTCGGAATCGCGCGTGTCGGCAAAACCGCAAAATCGGCGAGAAGATACAAAAACAGCTCAGAGACAGCGAGAAACCGAGAGCAGCATTGATAAAAATATTGAGTCCAAAAGCAACGGCAGACAGAGACACCGAGGCTGCGGCGTACTGTGTGAATTTGAAATCGAATCGATTGATAATTCATTAATGAGAGTTTACAGTGCGGTGCGTGAAATTCGAGAAAAAAAAAAAATAAATAATTTAAATCGAAAATTTTGATAGGCAAAATAAATAAAGAAATTTGAGAAACCGAATCTAATCTAATATTGGGAAATCATAAACAATTGATGTTTGCACACAATTCGATCGAAGGGAATTTCATCAGCTGTCGCAAGCAGCGTCAAGATATCGCAGATAGTGAAAGGACTTTCGATTTCGCGCTGATTGATAACGCAGCAGTGATCAAATCGAATTCGCACAAATCATAACAAGAACTGCAGCAACATCACAACAACAGCAGCAACTGCAAGAGCGGCAACTGCACTCCCCAGAGGCAACGCCGCCGTCTCCTCCGTCCAGCAAACAACTGACATCGTCTGTCTGCGCCTGCTACACACACACATATATCTACAGACGGACGGACCTATATATACGCTACTATATGCATATGTAAAAAACGATCGCGATCGATTTGGTGTGTGCGTGTGCAATATACAAACTCACACACACACACACATACACTCGCACGCTGCCTATGTACTTGCTGCGACGATCCCCTATATAATCGTCAATACACACACACGGTGAAAGAGACTGTCTGTGTGTGCGTCGTCGTCGTATATATATCTAGGCAGAGTAGAAGATATATGCGTATGAGCTAAACGCGGCGCACTCTGCTCTGCTTTTTTCTTTTATAATTACTTTTGTCTAAAATTAGAAAACGTGTGTGTTGTGTTCGTCGGGTGTGTGTACCACTACTACAACAACTGCACTGTGCGTGTGTGCGTATCCGTGTCTGTCTCTGTGTCGGTGTCTGCTATATCAGCAACAACAACAGCAACAGCAACAGCAGCAACATCATCATCAGCCTCATCGTCGTCATCATCAGAGACAACAGCAACAGCAACAGCAACAATAATAACAACAACACACTGCGTGTTTGTGTGTGCGTGTGTGTCCGTGCGTGCGTGCGCGAGTGTGTGTGTGCCAGAAAACACTCGAGAGTGAATCAGGCAACGGCTACGTCTATATAGACAGATCGCGTATACGGCGAGACAAACACTAACATTATCGGGGGGCCAGCCTACGAGCAGAGTATCTCACAGATACGCGCGCAGCGAGGATTACAATTACAACACCAACACCAGCAGCAGCAGCAGCAGCAGCGGCAGCAGCAGCGGCAGCAGCAGCAGCGGCGCAGCAGCAACAACACGAACGAAGCGTTGCACGAGCACACGAAGCAGCCAATCGGCAAGAGCCGACGACAGCCGAACGCGCCGAGCGAGCCGAGCCGAGCGAATCGTGCACGAAACGCGAGCGCGTGAAAAACGTCGTGAAAACAAATAGAAAAACGCAAGAAAAACGAACGAAAAAAAAAAACCAACAAAAAATCTAAAAAAAAAAATCAAATAATACGAAAAAAACTTGAAGCCAAACGCCACGCGACGACCTTAAGTCTACGTCTGGCGCAGAGGTTTTTGGGGGCGTGGCCAGTGGCTCAGTGCGTCGACTCCAAGGCGCTCAAGTGAAACGAATGCGAGCGTGAAAAGTCAAATGAAAAGTTCCACGAAAAGTTCTTCAACAAATTCAATATAAAGCAGTGCAATAACAGCAGCAGCAACAATTTGTTTATACCAAGATTTTTGCAACGGGCCAAAATGAGTCAGCAGCAACAACAGCAACAAGAGCAGCAGCAACAGCAACAACTGAAACAGCAGCAACAACAGCAGCATTGCGCTTAAATGTTATGCTAGAGCTCGTCAAACATTGACCACACTCTGTCTCTGTCTCTGTCACTGTCACTGTCTCTGTCTCTCTCTTTCTGTCTGCCTCTCTATATTCTCACTCACTCGCTCTCTCACTCACGCAATCTCTCTGTCTGTCTCTCTGCTTGTCTCTCGTGTCGCGCCGTGCCTCTCAAAATGCTACGAAACTATCGAAAGTATTTGCAGGATAAACGAAAATACGACAAGGCACAGCGACGACGCAGCGACGGCAACATTTGCCAGGACTAAACGCAGCAGCAACCTAGCAGCAGCAGCAGCAGCAGCAGCAACCAGAGTGAGCAACACGCGAGCAACCGAGCGACAGCAACGACAACGACAACAACGACAACAATCGATCGTGGACTTGTACATAAAGCTAGGGCAGCAACAACAACACACTCAGAGGACGCCATGTATGCGCAACATGTGCGCAAATGGAGTCTAAAAACGCAACCGCAACTAATGCCATTGATATCGCTAGCAATATACGTCAGCAACATGTTGCTACTGTTCGCCTGTGCGCCGACGATAGCAGCCGCCGCCGCCGCCGGAGCAGCAGCAGCAGCAGCAAACACACAACAACAACAGCAACAATCATGGGAAGCTGAGGAGAACAGCTACTACATTGCATTGCCACAACAGCAGCAGCAACAGTTGCTGGCGGACAATGGCAGCGGGAGCAACAACAACCACAACAACAATATATTTAGCAGGCTGCGCAGCCGGCAGAGTAATAGTCTTAGTAGCACTAGCAACATTAAGTTAAGGCCAGCAACAGTATTCGACGCCGGCAGCCGACAACAGCTGCAGCAACAGCAACAGCAACAGAAGCAGCAGCAGCAGCAGTCACAGCAACAAGTTCCAAATACGCTAATAAATAGTCAAATATATCAATTATTATACAATGGCAGTCCCAGTCTGCCGAGCAGTAAAGCGCGACGTCATGCGCTGCCGCAACAGCAACAGTTGCAACTACAGCATCAGCAGCAATTGCAACTGCAGCAGCAACAACAGTCGCCACTGCAACGCCTGCAACTCAGCAGCAGCTCAGCGCGGCAGCAGCAACAGCTTCCCGCTGCCTACAACTACAGCAACAAGGCGCGCGCAGCAGCAGCAGCGGCTGCAGCGAGCGCGGGAGCAACACAACGCTTTCTCATCGAGTCCTACGAGCTGCCCGAGAGCGACAGCGAATCGGAGCAGGCGGCGCGCAATCGTCGCGATTTCGGCAGCAATGGGCAGCGACAACATCGCGGCCATCGCCAGCAGCAGCAGCAGGACAAACGCGAGCATCGCCGTCAGCGCCAGCAGCAGCGACAGCAACAGCAGCAGCATCAGCATCAGCAGCAGCAGCAGCAGCAGCGTCGCAAGCATCCGCGCAAGCATCGCAATCGGCAGCGCGCCGGACGCTACTGCTCCGCCCGCGATCCCGCCCAGCTGGCCTATGCGGCGCCCACGGTCTTCATGGGCGTCTTCACCTCGATGACGGCGGACAGGCGTGCCAACTTCTCGGCCACGATGAAGGTGCTGCACGTCTACAAGCAGCAGCGCGACCTGCAGCTGCCGCAGCTCGTCCGGCTGCAGTTCGCGCTGCGCAACAGCAGCGGCGAGTGCGACATCTACCGCGAGCGCCTGCTGCCGCGCGGCCTCGTCCGCGGCAACGATCTGGAGCAGGCCTCGGACATCAGCTACATGATGTTCGTGCAGCAAACGAATCCCGGCAACTTCTCCATCCTCGGCCAGCCCATACGCGTGACGCAATCGGTGCTCGAGTCGGTTCAAATGGCTGTGAACGAAACTTATGGTGAGTGCAGTTCGATTTTTATATATATCTAAAAATATTAATATTTGAGCTATAAGTATCTAAGCTTTCGCTGCAGATACTTTTCTTAATAACCGCAAATCAAGTTACATATGAAACCTTTTTTGTAAGATCTGAAATACTTGAAGGAAATAAAAATAAAGGCAAAAGTTTTGCGGGAAAAAATAAAACTTTTAAGCAAGAGGATATATGAGAAATTAGATGTCAAACTTTCCTAAGCATTATCTTTGATAATTATAAATATTTAATATTTTAATATTTATTTATGGTCTATGGAAAAGTTTTAGACCATTTTAGAAAATCTGAAATAATTGCAAAAAATAATAATCGAAGACAGGGAAAAATCGATTTTTATATTGAATAAATACTTAATATATGTTTTAAAAAGATATTCAGCATATATCTAAGATACTACTGCTAAGCTTTATCGTATAGAATTGAAGATATAATCCTTATATTTCATGTACGAACTGCATAAGAAATTTCGTAAGACCCTGACGAGCTCACAGTAAGAGTTACTTTCGAACATATTCTAAAAATGCCGATCTCTACACTTATATCGAATACAGCATATTGTGCATATGGTATATCCAGTATTTCCTATATCAAATGCTGTAAGCCCAAAATTAACTATAGAGCTCCGAAGATTTCTCATTTCGCTCTCTTCTTCTTTTGCCTGCCCTTTTTATAGTGAAATTCCAGCGCGATCTTCTGCAGAGCATAAATCCCTTTTGCTCAGATCTGATCTGATTTGCATTATATCGAAATTCTTGTGGAAGTTCCTACAAGCTTATCGATGCATTGCTATCTCTTTTCCGCCCACTCGACGCGGCTCAAGCCCCGCTGTCTTCTCTGCTGTTGCTGCTGCTGCTGCTGCTGCTGTTTAATGAAAATTTACCTTTTTTTTATAGTGAATTTCTTATTTGCCAACTTCACGCTCTGCTAATATCCACCAGACCGAAATAATTTTATGCAACACACACACACACATCTACAGAGAGACATGCGCACTCTCTTACACACACACACAGACAATGTTGGAGCCATCGCACATGCGCGGCGGACTGCAGTTTTCAGCTGAGTTCAGGTCCGCATCCAGGCGGAGGCTTCTTCAGCTTCCACGACAAGAAAAGCTCAGCTTGAGAATTTGTTGTTGTTGTTGTTGCTGTTGCTGTTGCTGCTGCTGTTGCTGCTGCTGTTGCTAGTTGCACATTTTAATTAAATTCGCATTAATTTTGTGCTCTGCTCCCCAAGTTGGAAAAACTTTGAAAACTCATTTCTGCTCTTCTGCTGGCCTTCTGCAGTCGACCTTTGCGGTTGGCGTACCCAGCCCTAAGTTGCTGTTGCTGTTGCTCTTCTTGTTGTTGTTGTTGTTGCTGCTGCTGCTGTTATTGTTGTTGTTGTAATTATTGTTGCGTTGCGGTTCATGACGTTTGCGTCTGTAACGCGACCAAGTGCGCCCAACGAGAGATCCCGACTTCAATTATATACACTATGTGTGTGTGAGTGTGTGTGTGTCTGTGTGTGTGTGTGTATGTGTATGTGAAACCCCCGCCTCGGCTTGTCGCGTTTCAGTTTTTGTGCCCCTCTCTCTCTCTCTCTCTCTCTGTCTTTCTGTCTTATTTTTATTGTCTTTCGCCTTCGTCTTTGCTTTGTTTCAGCGCGATCGCAATTAGATTTTTAATTCATTTTTTGCTGCTGCTGCTATTGCTGCTGCTGCTGTTGCTGCTGTTGCTGCTGCGTCTTCTTTGGCTTCCGTCATGCCCGTCGCACACAGCGGTCCGAGGTGCGGCGCGACGCGGCAGTGCGGGGCGGGGCAGGGCGTTGCCGGAGGCAGAGCTCCATTTGCAGCCCTTTGAAATGAAATCAGCTGCAATCAGCTGTTCTCTGCCTCGATCTCCCTCTCTTTCGCACATTGTTTCCTCTCTCTCTCTCTCTCTCTCTCTTTTTCTCCCCTCCTTTCTCTTTCTCTCTCTCTTTCTCGCTCTGCTCAGCCTGTGCTCGCCTTGTGTTTATTTACTTATTGCTGCCCCCGCCTGCAATTGTTCCTGCGGCTTCATGAATGAATGCCAATGCTCGCCACGGCGAGGGCAGTTCGAGGGGTTTGCGCGCGGGGCAAGCGTGCACACACACAGGATATTTACTTTTTGCGCAGATTGATTTATTTTGCTTTGCTCGACTCCGCTCTGCTCTGCACTCGCGGTCGGCTTTTGTGCTGTTGTTCCGCTTTTGTGTTTTTCGGCAAACGCAGCAGAAAATTTGCATCTGCTTGGCGAAACTGATTGACTTGATTTCGTTTTCGCTTCTCTCCCCACTTAAAAGTAACTGTAAATTATGTCCGTGCACCAAATGCATATTAATACAGATTTGATCGCCCACGCACCGCAACCGCATATGATTTTCGCCACATTTGCATATCAATCAAGACAGAAGTCAGAGCCATAAAGCACATCGATCTATCGTACGATCGATCGATCGCCCTCAAGACCGTCGCCTCATAAAAGCCCATGGAGCCAATCAGTGTCAGACGAGATGACCGAAAAAACCCAATGTACACTAGTATACACATGGCTTAAGGACTGACTTGGGCCGGCCCGAACCGAAGTCCAATCGAGCGCGTTAATCATACGCAGCGTATGACGACAGCAACTGTGACTGCGACTGCGACGCGCTTTGCTCTGCTTGAAACTAATTAAAATGCCTCCTAACTTGACTGAATCGGTATTTTCATGAATTAACTGGTCGCTCCTCAGCATGACGACCAATTTGCACCCACGCTCGCCAGCAGCTCCAAATTTCTCACAGATCCCCCGTCAAAAAAATAAAGAAAAAAAAAAAACTGTGACTCCAAATACAAATACGAAATCAGAAAAAAAAGGCCATGTGAAAAATAAATAAAAATAAATGTTTTATTTCGGCCTTTTTTGGCATTCGGCTATTATAGTTGAGCTTCTTTCTTTATCTTCATTCTGGCTGCTACTGCTGCTGCTGCTGCTGCTGCTGTCGTTGTTGTTGTCGAGGTGTTAAGTAAATTAGCTGCTCATAAAACATCATTTGCCTTTGTGTGCGCGTCGTTACCAGCAGCAGCAGCAGCATCGATTGTTGTTGTTGTGGTTGTGGTTGCTGCTGAGGCTGCTGCTGGTTGTTTGTTTTGGTTAAAAGCGGAGACAAACTGGCAGTGCTCGAAATGCCGCCAAGCAGACAGCAAGAGCAATAGCAACAGCAACAGCAACAGCAACAACAATCAAAGCAGCAGCACGTAAAGCAGTGACAACACAAGCGCAACAAAGCGACAACAACAACAAACTATGCAGCAGCAACAACAAGCAATGCAACAGCAACAACAACCAAAGCAATGCCAATGAAAGCAACATCAACAATCAAAGCAACAACAACAACTTAAGCCAGCTGCAGTTGCTTGCTTGCGATCTGATCTGATCGTATATATATATATACCTATATTATTTCGATTTTATTAAAATTCGCGGAGCATTTGCAGATCTTCAGCTTATTATTTTATAGAAAATTGCACAATATAGCATATTGTTTCTATGGCAGCTATGTATATATTTTTATTATTCGATCTTAATTTTGAGTGATCGTAGAGCATGTTGAAACCCAGCAAAAATAAACCAAAAATTGATGCTATAATATCGATGCTCTATAACTGTAGAATCTCTGCCTTGCATTCAAAACGAATATACCCTGCACAAGCCCACACAAACAACAACAAACCAATCAAGAACAACAACAACAACAACAGCAAGTGCGACCCCGGCAACACCTTCGATGAGATATTAACTATATTATATAATGCGCTGCAGCATTGAGAATCAATTTGTGGTTTCATGTCTTGTCAGCATGCCAGCTCGCTCGCACTCGCTGTTGCGCTCTCTCCTGCTATCTCTCTCTCTCTCGTGCTGTTTGGCGAGGGTGTCTGCTCTAGGGTATAGAATATCAATGCAACTTGTGGCACACTCGAACCTTGACTGCGTGTCTCCGCTTACAAAGCTCTCCCACTCTCTCTCTCTCCCCCTCCCGCACTCTCTCTATACCTTCTCTCCCTCTCGCTCGCTCGCTCGCTCGAGTCTGGTTGCACTTGTCGCCGTGCGATTGCACAAGCGGAAAACGATTTAGCAGCAACAAGAGAAGAACAGCAATAGCAACAGCAACAACAACAACAACAATGAGAGACAGCGAGAACTACAACAACAAGAACAACGAGAAGAGCAACAACAGCGGGCATTTATTTAGGTCAACGCCTACGTTGCAGAGACAAACTTACTCAACGCCAGCCACAATTCATCATCTCTACCTGGCCAGAAGACTATTTTTTGGCGCTGCCGCTCATTTAGCGTCACGCCAGAGAAGCTCCAACAACAATAGCAACAACAACAACAGCACGGGGGAAAACAGCAACAACAACGGGGGACAACTGCGACGACTCTTCGAGTTTTCTCGTTTTTGGTAATTAAGTCTGAATGGCGGCGCTAGACGCGCAGCTAACCAAATGAACAACTAGTCAAAGGGGGCTGCCACTGCGACTGGGACAGGGTTCAGGGTGTGTGGTGCATGGTGCGTGGTGCGTGGTGCGGGGCTCGGTGTACCAGCAACAGCGCAGGGGAAATTCTCTAGGGGGCCCCAATGGTAGCGGTACCTAGGGGCCGTTTGGCATGTGGGAAATAGAAAATTATAACGAAATGAAATGAAATTTTCAAATGGCATCGCCATAGCCATCGCCATCGCCATCGCCAGCGCATGTTGCCGACCACTCGCCACTAGCGGCCGCCTCCCTGCCCCTTGCTCTTTGGCCTGCCTTTCGCCGCTCACTCGCCCCTCGACAGCCTGCCGCCGTTTATGAGTTTTACGCTATTTCTGGCCCGCCGACAGCAGCACCAGCAGCAGCAGCAGCGCGAGGGGCAGCTGAAAAGCACTGCGAGCAGAGGAAGAGACGTCGATGTCGTCGCCTTCGTCATCGTCGCTGTCTTGCCAAAAAAATATTACGCTTGTTAGCCCCAGCAGACGCTGACTGACTGTGTGTGTGTGTGTGTGTGTGTGTGTGTAGTGTAGTGTAGTGCACTGTAGTGTAGTGTCTGCTGCCTGTGATTCGCATTTGGAAATCAGAGACGCGGCATCTCTGCCCTCACCTAAGTCCCGTCTCGTGTCGTGTGCGCATATCAATGGCAGCCACTGTATGGCAGCGGCGTGGAGCGCCTAATGGCCACCAATCAGCCACCCACTCCAGTGCATCCGCCTTGGCGGATGTGACATAATCCCGCCACTGACCGATCGGAGCGATCCGCGTAATGCATCAAGCGCATGGCATTCATAAGCGCAGCGTTCGATTACGATTCCGATTCCGATTCAGTTTCAGATTCAGATCTGTGTCGGCGATATCAAAGCCCAATGCGGACGCCCCACAGGTGGCGCTTCCCTCCGCTGCCCGCTGCCAGCGTCAGCGCAGGGCAAAGCAAAAAGCAAAACACATTAATTTGTACATTTTACGCCGAACTTCGAATGCCTTTCGAATGAGCGCAAACTGCTTGTGGCTTCCTGGCGTTTGTTTCATGCACTCTTCTCGGAATTGGAATGATTTTAGCATACAATTGGCAATAAATCGCTTAACTAGAACTATAGCTAGGCAGAATAACTAGATCATACAGATATTCTATATTTATAAATTTTTCAAAATATTTTCTTTTACTTTTGCATATTTTCTGGAAAAAATTTCACTTTACTTGTTAAAGCTTCAAGAAAATTTCAATTTATTAAAAAAATATAGGATAGAAATATTTATGGCAAGAATTTCAAATTAAACAAAAATTGGATCGAAAATATTTATTTATTTTTTCTTTTCTCATAAAACAATCAGTATTATTATTATATACGAGGGTAATTCAATAAGTCCTTAGAAAATCCGAGTGAAGAAATCCAAAATCCTATTTTTTGGACGGGATCAAAATGTTGGAAAAACGATTGGCAAAGTGTGTAGAGCTAAAAGGGGACTATGTTGAAAAATAAAAAAGAATTTCTGCAAAAAATAGTGTTTTTATATTTACTATTATTATTTTTTATTTTTTGTAAAGACATATTGAACGACCCACATAGAAAATCCTAGGCTTCGGCTGCTTTTCAGTTCCTATTTCGAAAACTTGCCCTACTCGCTGTACAAACCTCTTGAGATCTTCACAATGCCCGCCCCTTTGCAGCATGGCAGAGGTTAGGGCCAAAAGATCAAGCTCAATTAGCCAGTCGAAATTTTGCGTTAATTTTCGCGGCACTTGCGGCACATTCCAAATAAATAGCCGCAGCAGCTAAGACAAATGGTAAGCCCGAGACTCATGTGTCGCTCGCCTCGCTGTTGCTGTTGCTGTTGTTGTTGTTGTTGCCGTTGTTGGTGGCACTAATTGTTTGTGCCTTGCTGTTAATTTCTGCCCGCATAAACGCATCGCCCTGGGCCACCTTCTGCTCCACTAAGTCACCCCTGCCCCGACTGCCCTCTCTGCCGCCGTGCTCTCTGCCTCCCCCTCAGCTCAACGGTTGCGCACGCGGCCAAGATTAATGGATGACTCGCCGACTGGCCGAGCGACTCGCAGCTTATTGAAATTGATTGATATTTGAGATATATTTGAGAAATCGTTGCGGCTCAAGTCGACTCTTCGGCTCGTCGAGTTCATTACGAGTTTCCCATGCTACAATTTTCGTGGGTCCTCCTAATGGTTCGAACTAACCGTTCGATTGGCCACATTCCGCTCGAAACTCTGCAATTTGCGTTGGCGGCTTTGCCACTTTGAACTCGCGTCTGGGGCGGGGCCAGAGACCTGACCAAGCGGAAATAGCGCTTAAACGGATTGTTATAAGCATCAAAGACACCACATCTACTGCTCTGCTCCACAGTCTCTGCTGCTGTTGTCCTGCTTCCAGCTTCCTCTTCCTCTTCAGTCTTAATTACGCATTAATTACATCGAACATTAATAAAGTCGCACTGCAAATCGCACTTCAGCTACGGCTTGGCCTCCGCGGGCTCATCTATCCACTTCAGCGCCAGCAACACCTTCAGCTAGGCTCATCTGCAACTGGCTGCAATGCTAGTGCAGACCGCACTTGACTAGCAAATACCTTTCATCTTTGTTATGAAAAAAATCGAGGAACAAATCAATGTAACATAATATGCGTGGGGCTTACAGAAATCCTTTTCTCAAATTAACAGTTTCTAGTTTTTAACTCTAGTTTTGAACTCTGCAAAGATCAAAGACAGACAGCCTTACGGACAGCCATACGGACTTACGGACATAGTCGGACGGAATAATTGATGAAGAAAAATCATGGCCAAATAGATAAGCCTTTATTTGTTCCTTAAGCATATATTTAGGTACTTTGCCTGCTCTTGTACCGCACAAAACGAGTATACCCTTTTCCCTCACTTGCGAGATATACAAAAATTTGCCTTTGATATCGACTGGAATGTGGGGAGAGCTCTGGCAGCAATTGCAGTGGCTTGGGCATGTCTGCTGTTGATCAAGTTGTTGCCACAGTTTGTTGCACCAAGTTCTTAACTTCTTCAGGAGCGCTTGACTATTTAGCCAGAGTACTTTGGCTACTTTCCCGCTGCTTACCTGCGTGGGAAAATCGCCAGCTCGCAGTAATCTGCCGCTGCCTCTACCTGTGGCAAGTGCAGCAAATGCTGCCACATGTTTGGCCGGAAATTCCCCGCACGCCTTGACCCGCCCGCTCGCCCAGTCTTTTATGACGAATTTTTGTCACTTGGCGTGAGCATGTCGGGGATTTTCCGGCCACTGCAGGCGGAAATTCCGCTGCAGCCGCCGGCGCAGTGCCCGGCGCAGTGGCAGGCCACGGACCGGTGCAACATTTGCGCTTGTGAGAATTATATGAAATGTGTATTATTAAGCGGCAAATTGCGTCCAATCATCTGCAGCTCTCGAGCTGCTGCCGGCCGGCAAGCTGACCGTGTGCTATAAAAATGCCAAAAAAAAAAGCGGCTAAAAAAAAGCAGCTAAAATTGCCGCTGGCTGCGCAAGCGCGAGCTGAGCGCGTGTTTGTCTTGTTGGTTCCCAGGCTTTGTTTGCACACACTCGCAAACACACACACAAACACACACACACACACACGCACGCACTCGCACACACATGGCAATTTCAAGTTGGAGTTGCATTTTTAGCAGCATTTTTGTGCGGCATTTCATTCGTCGCCGCTGGCTACAAATTTGCCCCTGCAACTGCCCCTGCTGCTGCTGCCGCTGCTGCTGTTGTTGTTGCTGCTGCTGCTGGCAGCGGCTACTGCTTCACCTTGCTCGAGCAATTTAAATGGTATTTAAATGTGTCTAAATGCAATTTTTGTGCTTTTAATTCGCATTCTCCGCTTATGAACGAAAACAACAGCAAATACTCGACATAATTGAGCTGCTTCCCGGGCTCAAGGCCGCCGTCGGCAACATGTTGCCGGCACCTGCACACGAGCGCAACATGTTGCAGCAAGCTGCAAGCGCACTTGGTTCTAAGCAGTCGCCTGCAACATGTTGTGTTCCCTGCCGCAGCTCAAAATATTTTCACACACAAAATTATTGCAGCTTGCCACCAACAGCAACGTTGCCTGCCACTGCCCCTGCCTCTGGCCAGCCAGTTGCATGCCACACACAGCAAAACGGCAACTGTTTTTGCTGCTGCTGCTGCTGCTGGCGACTCCTGCCTCCTGCTACACAACTTGCCACTTGCAAGTTGCCAGCAGTGCCCCCGCCGCATGCTTGACCAGCCGGGCGAGCGCATAAAGCATAAGCATAAAAAGTGCAAGCCGCCGTCCGCGTCCGACTGCGAGTCGAAAAAGTCATTATATGCAACGCTGCAGTCGGCGTCGCAGTCGGCGTCGTAGGCGACGCCGTCTTTGACTTTGGCTGCGACACATTTGCTTAAATAACAACAACAACAACAACAACAACGAGAGCGGAGGCAGGGGCAGCTGGGGCAGCAGCAAGAGTGCAACAGTTGCTCGTTCTGTTTTTATTGCTGCAGTTGGAAAATGCATTGCCACAAAGGAGGCTGCGAGAAAAAATAAAGTCGCTGCGCCGGCGGTGTGTGTGTGTGTGTGTGTGCGTGTGTATGAGTGTGTGTGCCTGGGTGTCTTGGGTGTCTTGGATTTCCAGTTTTCGGTTCCCACAATGCAAAATTAGGTACGAGCGCGTCGTCCCCATGACGTAATTAGCATAGAGCAGCTCGCAGCTCGCAGCTCGCAGTTCGCAGTCGCAGCGCGCAGTCAACTGCGACGTCGACGTCGTCGGGAGCCCATAAAGCGAATTTACCGCACAGCGTGCCAGACGACGCACAGCAAACAGTGGGACGAGGAGCTGAAGCAGTCGAGGGGCCGAGAGGCCGAGGGGCCGAGAGGCTGCTGCACTCATGTCTGTGGCATGGTGGCAAGCAGACGGACGCACTGGATGCTCGACTGGCCGGCTGGACTGGCAGTCAGGTGAGCCATTGCCAGCCGGTGTGTGGCGTGCGAACGCGCAGCTGGACGAGCACGTCGTCATAACTCATGCAATTGTCGAGTTGAGAGAGCGTCGCAGTGGCCGGCGTCGCAGTCGCCGTCGCCGTCGTCGTCGCAGTCGGCGCATTCGTCGTCATCGGGTCGAAATAAAAACATTTCGTTTAACGATCTTTATCGCGGCGATTATTGATTGTTCGCAGGCGACAGCAGACAGACGCAGCAGCAACATGCGGCGGGCAGCGTTGCCATTGGCAACATGTTGCCAAGCAGTTAGAAGCAACAATGTTGAACGGGAGTTGGAACCAGTTCGATAGTTTGAACTGCAGTTCAAATTAATGCATAGAAAAGCAGACGAAGTATTGAATATGTGAGCAGTCAAAATAAATAATTTTAATAAATAATAATAAATTTATAATAATAAATATATAATAATATTATAATAATAAAAGCTAAAAAATATAAGGCAACATCGTACAAATAAAAAAATTTAATAAAAGAAAACACTCAATACATTTATATAAACTTATATCACATTAAAAAAATTATAGATTTACAGAAAACTTAAAGTAAAGGCTAACTAAATATAAGGCAAAATCGTACAAGTATAAATTAAATAAAAGAAAAGGCTGAGTACAAAAAAATATATAAAACTTATAATTTTTCTAGTAACTACGCTGTAGTATAATAAAAATAAAAATTATAATAAATTTATTAAAGCCAAACTTAAAGCAATATAAATTAAGCTAGTATCATAAATGGTTTCTACGCCGCTATAAACAAGTAAAATTGAAAATAAAGTTTTATGAATAAATTTAAAAAAAGCTAAGAGCAAAATCCAAATTTTTTTTAAGTGTTTCAATATTCCATACATATTTCAATTAATATCAGCTTTAAAGCTCTCTCTACCTTATTCTACTTGCTATACCCTGTAGTTTCGTTTATTTTTTTGTATTAAAATGCTGTACGCCTGAATGGCACTCGTTAAGCGAGTGGAACTCTTTATTAGTCACACGTGTCAGGCTGGAAAATTGAACGGGCAACAAGTTTGCGCTGTATTCTCGCCACAATGTTGTTCATCTGGCTGGCTCCGTCTTCGCTCCTGCTGTCCCTCGGCCTGTTCAGTTGCTGACCAACTGACTAACTGACTTTTCACTTCTTCATCGTCGTCTTTTGCTGCTGCTGCTGTTGATGCTGCTCCAGCGTCTTCTTCTTCTTAGCCTTCTTCTGCACTCAGCGCGCGCTTTTATATGAAATTCTTGGCATAGTTCGGCTGACAGTCTGCTGAGGCTGCTCGGCCTGTTGCCTGTTGCCAGTTGCCGGGCTCCTTGTTGCCTGCCTGCCTGCCTGCCTGCCAACCACTTATTACGTAATTATTTAGCCACGGCAGCATCGCCCTGGGCACGTGTTGCCAACTGACTGGCAACTGGCAACCGGCAACTCTTAACTGCCAACTGGCACTTGGGCACCTGTTGGTCTCCGTCTCTCGCAGACTCTGGATGAGGCAGAAGAAGTAGAGACTGAGACTGGCTCTGGCTGCGGCTATTTGTGCTATAATTTCAGGCATGCAGCTCGGCTCGGTGGCAAGGGCAGGCGGCAGGCTGCAGCAACATCAATTCAATTTGCATCGCCTGCCTGCCTGCAGCTCGACTCCTTCTGGCGGCTGCTGTTGCAATTATTGTCGTTATACTTGTTGTTGTTGTTGTTGTTGGTGCTTGGCATGCTGATAAGTTTTTGATAATGCGCATCGCATACTGTTTGCGTTCTCTTAATCTTTACGAGCATAGCCAAATCAACTGGTTGCACTTCAGCGCGTTGCACGTGTCTCGAGGGGGGGGGCAAGTGAGTTAACGGCGCTTGCCAACTGTTTTACGCTCTCTGCCATCGCAATTAAGTTCACAAGCCCCAAAAGCGTAGAAATTTCGATCGTTTCATAGACCATAAAGCTACGCGACGCGACACGCTCGCCACGCTCTCACTATCCCACAAATGACTGCGAGTGGGACAGACGAAAAGCAAACGGTGCGTATGAGCAATGTCTCTAAATACGATAAGCGATATAGGTATATTTATATATACATATATATAAATATATAATATATACATAACATCTTAGCTAAATTTCATTAAGCAGTTCACAATTGGCAGCAGACAGAAGTGAATCAACCAGACGATCTATGGTATGAGCAAGAGGATAACATATTCGAGGGGAAATTCAGATAAAACTTTTCCTTTAAATATATTTTTGAAAATATTTATAATACTCTTGAGAATTCTATTGGTCAATTACTTAATTGTTTTTCAATTTAGTTAAATTTTTATTAGCCAAATTGTTAATAGCTTTTTTTAAATATCAATAATTATTTAAATTTCAGAAACATTTGCAGCGCATCTCCTTTTGTTTCATACGATAAGACTTTAATTCACAAAATTGTTGAAATATTTTCTATGATTTTGAAAAATTTGCCATCCACTTTTCCGCTTTTCTATTTTCTCTCTTTATTTTTTGAAAAATTAAGCTGCACAAGACAATGAGCTGTTCGAGTGGAAATTGAGATGCTTTTCATCCTCAAGAATTATTGAATGGGAAATTTTATTCCTAAATATTTTCAAAATGTTTATACTTTTCTTGGGGGTGGTATTAATTGCTGTTTTAAATGCTTTCTAGAAATGTAATGTATGCATGCACATTCATCTGGCTTGATATTCAATTCAATTTTAATAAATAATTTTAATTCACAAAATCTTTGAACAGTTTTTTATTATGTTGAAACATTTGCTTTTTGCTCCTCTTGATTTTTTCATGCATTGAACTCGGCGAGGAAATAGAGAAATTCCTCATAGGCAGCTCTTACAACACTATTTGCTTCCAGTTTCGCATTTTTTAAATAAAATTTCGGAAAGCGAGCAAGAAATCACAAGTATTTCGTGCGTTCCTCTAGCGCTTTTTCGGCTGATTTAGTTTTGGATTTAGTTTAATGCCTTGGGGCTTTCGCTTTGTCTCTGCTTTGTTGCCAAAAAATATTCGCTTGGCATTTTGTCAACTGTCAGGGGCCACAAATTGAAACTCATGAGTTCCACTTATCAATGTTTTATGTCTCATGTTTTGCGCTTTGGCGACATTTATCGACACATTTGCGACATTTTTCAGTGTTCGCCGCGGTGAACAGCGATTTTAATTGTTTATTTATGCGTCGCGGCATCTTAAAATTCCAGCATTAGTTAATGCGTTTATAATGCGCAAAATAGCAAAGGCAACACCGGCAATAACAACAACAGCAACAACAGCAGCATCTGAAATGACAACAACAACGCGATGAAATTTGTGTGATTGTTGGCGCCTTTCGGTACAATTGACGGGGCGATTCCCACGCTGCGTATGAAATAAATTTCAAAAATTGTGCGCTCCTCTGTACATTTTAATGATGCCACCAAAAAGACCAAAAAGAAAGAAGCGAGCGACAGAGAGAGAGACAGAGATAGAGAGAGACAGAAAGAGGGGCAAAAAAGACAAAAAACTCAAAGCGAAAAACGAAAACCAAAAAGCGAAAATGAAACAACTTTGAAGCCGCCGCATGGCCAAGTAATTTTCTCGGTCTGGTCAGGTCTGGTCTTCGGTTCGGTTGGGTGTTCGCCTGGTTGTTTTGGTTGTTAGGCGCCCCATTATAAATCTGCGCCAGTCTATGACAGTTTCTGGCCCAAAATGTGACGCCAAAGTTTGCCGTTTGCCCGTCCGATTTCTGGGGGCCATTGCTCGGCGTCTGACGCCTGTCGCCTCTGACGTGACTACAAATGAGCAGCGTGACAGCCGAACGTGCAAGAGCGAGACACATAGATGGCCAGGGAGAGACAGACAGAGAGAGAGAGAGAAAAGAGAGAGAGAGAGAGAGGCGAAGAAAGAGCGCCAGAGAGGAGAGTAACGTGGGTGCTTAGAGGTCTCGTGATACGCTTTGTTGGCATTACTTATCGGCGTGTATTACTTAGATAACTTCACTTTCCCAGAAATCAAGTAAGGAACTTTACTCCGATGACGTACATGCTATATATTTATATAACATTTATTTATTAATATACGTATGTATAGTAATAATATACTGGAAGTCTACTGGTCTCAGGTGACGTATACGCAATGTGCTTATAACAACGATAACAAGCGCCGATAAACTGTTTGCGAGCAAACAGGAAACAATAGCAATATATTTGACTCTCAGTCGCGGTAATCTTAGTCAGGAATTATCAGCAATTTCGATAAGTGTGTGTACTATATGCCCCATTGAGCAGGCAAAAATTGACACTTATATAAGTATTTTGAATGGTGTTTAAGGGCTTATTAATCAAAACTGATAACTACGACTATCGGGTACATTTAAAATATCAGTACCTTATAGTCTTCTTTACTTAAACCAGCAAGTAATGTAGAAATTCAAAATAAATAAATACAAAAATAGCCTACTGTTACTATTGTTATTTTAATTGCGCAGCATTTGGCAAAACTTTCGAGACAACGATGACTTTTGTGTATTATCAATGGCTGCGATTATCATGTACTATCGATAAGCCTGAAATTAGCAGGGAACTGTATAAACACATTTCTATGTAGCACAATCGATAACAACAACTATCGCATACTATCGCAAGACTTTTCACCATTGTCATACTAGTCAATCAGGCTGCAGCACATCACGATAGCAACAACTATCGTTCACTATCGATAGACAAGGCAACACGGGTTTATCGACTGCACACTACCGGGTTACAGGCCAGACAGGCTGCTGCTACCAAAAGCTGTTATTGTTATGGTTGCTGTTGTTGATATTGTTGTTGTTGTTTCTGTTTGTTGTTGCCGGACGACATCGCATCTTTATTTAGACACAAAAATGTTGCATGTTGCGCGCTTTTCACCAAATGCGCACCTCGTCCACATTATTATGCAAAGAGGGTTGCACTATTTACCCAAAAAAGGCCGTGGCTAATGATGATGATTGCCAGGCAGTAGGCAGACATGGCGAGGGGGGAGGGCGGGTTGGGGAGGCAGAGACTCTGCCAGCCAGTCCGACGAGCCAACTTTGCTGCCAACGCTGCACTTGGCCAAAACGAGCAGCAACTTGTTGCTGCAAATGTTGCCAGCAATTGTTTATATGTCATTGGCAATTAGTTGTTGTTATAACTGCAAGTAGTTCCCCTTCTCTCTCACCCTCTCTCTCTCACTCACTCTCTGTGTACGTTTGCCTACGCTTCCTGCTGTTGTGGCACTATCTAAATATTTTGCTGTGAAATTTTTGGCATGGCCAATTCGCACTGCGCCTCCATTACTATATACGATACACATATCTGGCTATAACTGTATTGTGTTTACAGCGCATTCCATTCGACTGCTGATGCCCGTGATTAGCCACAACTTTGTGTGGTTCTGCGCACTCAGAAACTAATTAAACAAGGGGCAGAGCTATGGGTGCCGCTGCCGTCCCTGACAACCTTCTGGCCCCTGCTTATGCTTGACAAAATGACGAAATATTTATTTGAAATCTTTCATGTTTCATAAATTTATGTGCAATTTATTTTTAAAACAACAACGTCGCGCCGCTGACAGACGAGGGGAGAGAGTGGCAGGCAGAGGCAGGGCGGCAGGCAGCACCCTACGCTAGACAAGCAGCCTGTGCTGCCCCCGTGTGAAGTGTGCCTAATTAGAGCTGCAACATCAGCACTAACAACAAGCGCAACACCAGCAACAACACAAACAACAACAACAACAACATGTGGCGCCATGTTTGTTGGCCAAAAAGCAGGCAAGAGATCAAAGCGCCTTGCAACGTCGCATCTCAGTCTACGTCTCTGCCGCGGCGCCGTCGCCGATTGCGCAAAAAGCGAACGCCAGAGGCCGCCACCGGAGCAACTATTTATTAGACACAGGGGGCGCCACTGTTGCTATTTGCATATCAATCAGTGCAGGCCTCTGCTCCAGCTCCAGCTTAGGCTGCTGCTGCTGCTGCTGCTGCTGCTTCTGTTGATCATTATCAGCGGCAGATTGTGCGAAAGATGCCCCCGGGCCATTACCGGATCGAGAGCGTGTTGAAACTACAAATTGTGGGCTGTTATCAGGGTCTGGAATTGATATTGATATGAAAGCAATTAGCAGCCAGCAGCAACCTGACTGCCAACTTGGCCGGCCGCCTCTTTCCATTGAAATTGTCAAGCTGTGACTTTGATCTGCGGAAATGTTCAGGCAGCAGCAGCAGCAGCAAAGAAATTTTCGAATTTGATTTGAAAATACGGTCAGGTCTTCCCCCAGCCAAGCACACACACACACACACACACACACACACACACAAATACACACAGCAGCAGCAATTCCTACAGGGTCTTATTTATAGCCACAATTTTTATGCTCCATTTCGATGGGCCGACATAGACGGCGCGCGCGCCGTTTGCCCCTTTGAAGATCGCCCCCGGCCCCCACCCCTCGATCAGGGGCGATCCGTGGCAGGGCTAACCACTTGATTGCACTTTTCGCAGCATAAAATATACATGTATGTGTGTGTGCGTGTGCGTGTGTGAGAGAGACTCGAAACAACAAAATAAAATGCCCAAAAAAGAAATATAGCAGCAGTAGCAGAAGTCAAGGGAGGAGCAGGGAAAACTATATAAAATTGATTTCCCCAGCCGCGCGCAATGGCCGACAATGAAGCGCCATTGAAGCGCAACCAAATTAATCTTTCAACGACAATTACAATTAATTATAAACGCCCCCGTCGGCGCGGCCGCATTGAAATCCACCAAGTGAACCACAAAGGCCTCACCATATCCAAAAACCATTCACTGTGCGTGTGTGTGAGTGAGCGGGTGTGCGTGCCCGCCTGAGTGTGTATCGACAGCTGTTTGTCGACGTCTCCCTCCCCGTCTGCGTCTGGCGTTTACCCGAGCAGGCAGAAGCGGCACGTGCATCGCAGCGATGTTCTCATACTCTTTCGAGAGTATTTTGATTGATAAGGAATATTTTTAAAATTTAAAAAAACAACAACAATCAAGCATTGTTGATTTTAGAGAGAGAGAGAGAGATCTTATTAAAGAACACGAATGAAACATAAAAATCCTTAAATTGAATCCTTGAAAATTGAAATATTAATAAACTTTATATAGATTTTTTCTTAAATTATTTATAACATTTTTTAAATATTCAAAAATTAATAGTCTAATAATAATGTACAAAATGTAAAACTAGCTTTCATTTAATAACAATATTGAGTATTAATATAAATTTAAACATTTACAAAATTTTTAGGTTTTTAGTTGAAAAATAAAGTTTTTAAGAGCATTTAAAAATTAAAAAAATTGCATACGACATTTTTAAATATTTTCTATAAGGAAACAATTTTTTAAACTTAAAAAACGTAGACATCGTTCTTCTTTCAGCTACAGACACCCTTTACTGTTGCTTATATAGTCTGCTATAGGTAGTCCAGCAATTCCTAGTACTCGTGCAAGCTGCATCGACAACTTGTTATGCCCCTCACGTTTGCAACTCTCCCTTCGGCTGCCAAGTGTGGCAAGCAGTGCAATATGTAAACATTTCTGGGCTGCTGTTTTAATTTTCATCTTTCCGACGCTGTGCCCCATATACGCACACACACACACGCTCACACACACACACACACACACACACACATGCGTGTGTATTCAAAATCCAATCTGTATCTATCCATCGAGCTATCTATCAGTCTCTGCGCGCACCTAATTACAAAAAGATGAAAGCGCTACTTGAGGTCCCTCCCCTCTGGCGCTGTGGCCCACCCACCCGCAACACCTTGGCGGGTTTCTGTTGTTTCTGCTGTTGTTCGGGTTGTTCTGCTTGTTGTTGTTAACGGTGGCTACTTAATTTCGTATTAATAAACATCACAAATGTTGTAATCTGTAGTTTGGCACTTTATTTATTTATTTGAACTGCGTGAAGGCGCGAGAAGGGGAACGGATGGAACGAGCTATTCTGCTCTATAACAAACATATTCATTTTTAATTTCTTATTTCGTGATTTTTCGCAACACTTTTACCAGTTGATTGACGAACTGTTCCGCAAGTTGTTTAAACAAATCGCTGTTGTTGTTGCTGCTGCTTGTGCAATTTGGCAACAGGGGCAACATTGTGCTGTGGGTGTGGCAATTGGGGTCTGGCCAGGGAAGCAAAAAAAAAGCAAAACAAAAAAAATTAAATCAGAAACAGTACCGAAACAGAATCGGAATCGGAGTCCACTCGAGTGGAACCATTTGGTTGCCATATCTTACTTAACTGTAAATTGGAACCAATTTGACTGCCAGTTATTTTTGGGGAATCACATTTTCAACACATCGTTAATGAGTAACATCAACAGCGCCAAACAGCATCAAGATGGCTAATGGCAGGCATTGAAAAGCCCCGAGAAAATTGATGACTAATCGAAAGATATATGAACTGGGGATGCGCGGCAATACCAATGCCAGCAGCTAGCTCTTAGTCAAGCCAAAGAGGGGCCTGTTAGACAGCCATAGCGACTGTCAGCCCAGTTTGTCGTTGTTCCAGGAAAAAATCTATAGAGGAAAAGTTCAGATGATGTTGAACAAGCGCAAGTGTGCGATAAGAGATCAAAATGTTCAACAAACCGAACAGCAAAGTTTTGTCAAACTTTTTCGGACAGATAAGGGGCCAGAGCTGGCAGAAATAAGCCCAGTTAAAAAAGTACCATAACTAGTAAAAGATATATTATATATAGGCAATGAAATTCAAGCCAATTTAAAGTCAAAGTAATTGAGATCTGGAGAAGTGATAAAAATTATATTAGGAAACAATTTTGTGGAAATTAAGTACGTACGTTGCCAAGGTATATATGATATATTAGAAAATAATCTCAATCTCAATAATCTCCAGATCAAACGTGCTAAAATTTGCAAAGGTGCTAAAGGTATTTGCCATATCTGAGATACTATTATCGTTACAGCGCAATTGTGTGCCAAAAATAAGTGTGTACATATTACAAGATTATAAAGTCAACAACAACCACAGCGGAAAGTGAGAGAAATCCAAAGGAGGAACAACAATTGCACTGACAGGCGCTCATAATATATGAGCGCATAAACATTTCAGCCGGCGAAACAGAAGAAAACACAAGAAAACAGAACAGAAAATAACAGAACTGTGCAGTAAACAGTGGAAAGGCCTTAAAAGCTGCGAAACGGATGCATTAAGGGAGCCCCAAATAAATAATAAATAATCGCGAGTGAATTAAATGCACTGGCGAAATGCGCGAATATTTTCGGCAAGTGCTCAGGCATCTGCAAAAGAACTTCTCTATAGCTCTATGACAGCTTCTCCCCTCGCTCTCTCTCTCTCTCCTCTTTCTGTCTCCTTCTCTCTCTTTCTCTCTGGTCTGGAGCAGTCCTGTGCAGTTGAGAGCATTTATGTGGCGTGTCAAAGAAATTTATTTTTGCGCTATTTCCAAGAAGTCAACGAGACTTGCAACTGTGTGTGCGTGCGAGTGTGTGTTGCTGGTGGTGTTGGTGTTGGTGTTGGCGTTGGCTACGCCTAGACAACGCACTGACAACTCGCGATGAGTGCTTGCCGCTGAAATTGCTGCGAATTGCGGCTAAAAAGTGCCATAGACTTGCGACGCGCGTTGCGTCATCCGTTTAATGGGGCGTATGATTAATTTTCCAATGATCTCTGTGCGCTGGAATAGTTTCCCATAGCAGAACTTGGCCAGCTGACTTTTCACTGCACATTTTCACATTTTCCACTGCAGTGGCTGCAGTGGCTACCACTGCTGTTGTGCTTGTTGTTGTTGCCCATTTTGGACATTTAAGCCGCTTTTGGCGTGCGTACAACTGGCGGCTTTTTCCTGCTATCCAGCTCTGTTTCCCTCTCTCTCTCCCTCTATCTCCGTCTCTCTCGCTTGCTGTTCAGCAGCTGATTTATGTGCCTTGCTGGGAGCTTGTTGTTGTTGTTGTTGTTGTGGTTGCTGCTACTGCTGTTGTGTAGGCGCGTTTCATGTAATCTGGCGGGTAATCCAAGTGGCCAAGCGTGAGAATTTTACTCATTGGCTTAACTTTAGCTTATTTCGGCCAGCCGAACGACCAAGCGACAGACCAACAGACCGACAGACCGGGCAACCCACCAAACAACCCACCGAGCAACCCACCGAGCAGCCAACTGTCCAGCAGACAGATCGAGCCGCGGCGAGCGACCGACTTCCGTATCATTTGTGTTCAATCAGCGAACATGCACCGAATTTCATAGCTCGCCGCCAGGTGTTGCGGCAGCGCCACCTAGCGGTGGGTGTGAGCCAACGCCAGCGCCAGCGCCGCACCACTTGAAGGTCGCGCAGCCGCCCAATCAAGCAGGCCTGCTCCTCCCCCTCCCACTCAAATCGTTTGCTGGCGTGTCGTGGGCGCGTTTCCAGATTTTCCCACGCTGATTAAAAACAAAAGCGAGAACTGCAAAAGCTGCTGCTACTGCCACTGCTTGTTGTTGCTGTTGTTGTTGCGGCTTTTGGCCAAAAGGATGCGCTGACAAATGTCAGTGTCAGTGGCAGCAGAGCAGCACAGGCAGTTGCAGTCCCACAACGTGTCCGAGATGATCAGCGCGAGCAGCTGCAGCAGATCGCAGCGCGTGAGACTCAACTCCACTCGACTCCACTCGACAGACTTTCCTCCAACTGTTTCTGCTGCCAGTTTTCTTGTAATGTGCTCATTTTCCTTATGCGGCGCTCTCGGCCCGGGAAATTGGGTTAAGTTTGGTTTTGGCTGCGACTGCGACTGCGACTGCGACTTCGCTTTGCTTTTGTCTCTCTGCCATTGCCAGTGGACTTGCTCCAGTTAGTAAATTGCCGATTATGAAGCTGGCAGGCAAAGCTGATGACGATGATCGTGCGATCATGATGATGATGATGATGTTGATGTTGATGTTGATGGGCATCGCGACGAACTTGGCTCTTGGCAGCGCCTCGCACACAGCCTTGTGGCTATTTTTAGAGCATCGCTGGCGAAAAGGGCGCGTCCCGATCTACAACTGGGCGATAAGCCAGGCCAAGGCACAGGCACAGGCACAGGCCTGGGCCCAGGCCCAAAGCCAGTTGCAGTTGCAGACGGAGATCGGCAGTTCGGCAGACAGAGAGACCGGCAGATCGAGAGAGCGCTTAGTCATTCCACTTGTTGGCAGCTCACCCACGTAACCCAAGCGAGCGCTGACTCAAACCGGCCATGAAGACGGCGACGACGACGACGACGACGACGACGACGCCGACGACTGTCTGTGCGAATTGTGTGGTGCAGTGTGGTTGCTCTGGCTGCCGACGCTGGGCTGGGCATGCAAAAATAATGTCGTCAGTGGAAATTGATCGATTTAAATGGAATTAAGATCATCGGCGAATGCAGAACAAACAAACAAACGGACAGGCAGACAGACGGACCGACAGACAAGCAGACAGACAGACAGGCAGGCATACAGATAGTTCGAAAGAGGGACAGACAAGTAGACAGACAGGCAGATAGAAGGAGAGAACAGACAAGCAGACAGACAGACAGACAGACAGACAGACAGACGAACAGACAGACTGACTCACTGAGCTGAGACTGGGACTGGCAGGCGGGTGCAACTTGGCCCTCTGCGCGATTTCGAGTGCAACTTAATTATGGCTTGTTTGCTTTAGCGATCGGCCTGCCGTCTGGGAGGTGCGCTCTGTCATTGCCAAACAATTGCAGTCGCTGCTCCGGCATCTCCGGCTGCTGCTGCCGATGGCTATCAGCAATCAGGCGCTTTGTGCGCCAGCAACAACAACAGCAACGCGGCAACGAGTTGCCGCTGATGAGCAGCAGACGCCGCAGACACATTCAAATTGCGGCCCGGTTGCAGTTGCAGTTGCAATCAAACAAAAACTGACAACAACAACAACAACTGAAGAAGACAGCAACAACAATAAGAGCGGCAAATGCCAGTGCGATAAGCAGAAGTGGGAGAAATGCTTGGCCTTGAACGAAGCTGGCGACGAAAATGATATATAAAGAGTGGGTGAAAAGCATGAGAAAGAGATAGGCAGAATATAGAGAGAGAAAGAGAGAGAGAGAGAGAGGGGCAGAAAGAGACACAGAGAACAATGCATTTGTGTAGATTTTCACACGCTGTCGCCGGGCCAACAAGTGTGTGAGTGTGAGTGTGAGTGTATTTGAGTATGCGTATAGCTGCCTATACTCATGTACGCAGCAACCATATGTTTGTGTGCCGATGACGTACTTGCTTAGATCCCGTTATCTAGCAGGGCTGCAGCGCCGGCAGCAGATAAGGCTGTGGAGCGAGTTGGGAAAATTTCGAATTGGAAAAGCAGCTAGATTATAACTAGATTTGTGCAGTAAATAATTTTAAACTTTTCAAAGACTTATTTTAATAATTCTTATTTTAATAAATATAGTAAATTCAGTTATATTTATTATATATATATATAAATTACTTTTCTTGCTCCTAAATAAATTTAATGAATTCATTTTAAAAATTTACCAAGTTCAGCTTAAGAATTTTCTATTTAAAAAGCTCTTCTAAGCTTCTTCAGCACTATATAGAATATTCTCAGATCAAGCGCAATACTCGCTATAAATCGAACCATCAGCAGAGCATGTCTTCCTGCTACTCTCTTATCGGCTTTATTACTGCCGCATTGTTGTCGTTCACACGCCCCCACAACACACAGCAAATAAGCAGCGAGAGAGAGAGAGAGAGAGAGGGAGCGAGAGAGAGAGACAAATAAGAAATACTTTACGTAGCGCTAAACAACCAACAAAGTTGTGGAGGTACCTAATTCCACGCCAGGATTTACATAAAATGACACCAAATATTTGCCTAACATTTTGACGGTTTCGTGAAAAAAACAAGCCAAGAGGTGGTCGCAGACAAACAACTGCAGCCCAGAGAGTGGCTGGCAGAGTGGCTACTGGAGCTACTACGTCATGGCCAGAGGCTGCTGCAGGCTGTTCAGCGTCACGGAAAATTTGTGAGGGTTTTTTTTTGCTTTTCACTCGATTGAAATGCGTTCACTGCACACAACAATAAATTGTAAATCAATTTGTCTGTCTGCCCCTTTGTTTGTCTGTCTGTCCTTCCGCTCGTTTGTTTGTCTGTTTGTTTGTTTGCTGCAGCGCCAGCGTCACAGGCCCATCGGCCCATCCGCACTGATAACACTATGCAACAAATCTTGAGCAGTTAAGCCCTCTTCACGCGTGCCACTTATCTGCCCAGATCGGTGATCTAAAAATAATTTGGCATTATCTGCGCTAGGTTTGCTGCAGACTGCAGACATTTCTGCATTATTTTAAATCTGAGAGTTTATATAAATATTTAAATAATCGAATATATACTTTTAGTACATTTTAAATATTTTAAAAGTACTTCAATAATTCACCTTAACAATTCCAATGAAATTAAATATTTTTGTATATACGATACATATGTAAATATCACTTGCGGATTACTCAAATATTTTTGTTTGGCCAAGATAATATTATCGCAAGAGTTGAAAATTGTTATGGTCTTTTAAGTTCTCTCTTGCATAGCTGAAACGCAGCGATTTATGATTCACAGCCAGGGCCAGATCAAAGCTAAGACCTATCAAGAGCAGCATGGC
This sequence comes from Zaprionus bogoriensis, assembly GCA_035046045.1. NCBI lineage: Eukaryota > Metazoa > Arthropoda > Insecta > Diptera > Drosophilidae > Zaprionus > Zaprionus bogoriensis. The sequence continues at coordinate 892,471 of JAWNOI010000192.1, read as the reverse complement.
AGCAGAGCAGAGGCAGAGCAGCGCAGCAGCTGCGAACGGAACCAGCTGCGTATTGATAAGCCACCTGCAGCGCTCGGCATTAGTCAGAGGAACGTGAGAAACTATGCGCCAAGATAAGAAAAAGCCGCTAGAAAAGTTCGCATAGAGCGTGCTGTTTATGCTTATGACGACGCTGATGCTACTACTGCTATGAATCGGATAAGAGAGAGTAGATGCGCAGAAAGACAGACAGATACATGTGTACGTAGATACTTGGAGATAGATAAAGGTGTGCATAGATACAATGTACAAGTGTTAGAAAGCTAGATAAATACCGAGATACATAGACAAATATATAATAGTATTTATATAAATATTAAATTACATATATAAAAAATACAAATAGTTATAAAAAAAATAGATGCACAGATGCACAATATATATAGAGAATTAAATAAATATCTTTAAGATACATACCTAGATACATGCACAGATACGCAGCAAGAAAGCCAGTTAGATAGATAGATAGATAGAGAGACATATGTATCTGTAGATACACAGATAGGCAGCTACAGATACTTAGCTAAAGACATGCAGCTACTCGGCTAGATATCTGGCTCTGGGCGTCTCTGGTTCTGGGTCGCATCGGCTGCGGCTGGGCCAACAGCTGGGCGAACAGATTTGCAAACTCACATCAAAAATAGAGCGACGTCGGCGGCGGCAAACAAAGAAAGCAAATCAAATCAAATAAACAAAACAAATACGAGAGATGCCGATCGTAAAAAGGGGAAGACAGGGCAGGCCAGACGCAGAGGTGGCTGAAGAGGGAAAGGACCGGCAGCAGCAGCAGGAGGAGGCAGGAGGCAGCTGCGATGAATTTGTTGGCATTTAGAGGCAGCAACTGTGCCTGCTGCTGCTGCTGCTGCTTCTCTTGCTGTTGTTGTTGTTGTTGTTGTTGCATGGGGCAGCGATCCTCACTCACTTGACTTAATTAAACGGGGCAGGCAGTGTTATAAAAATATATATGTACGCCTGTGTGTGTGCGTGTGCGTGTGTGTGGGACTGTCTATAGGAGGCGAGCGTAAAAAACGAGACGAAGTTCAAAGCGAAAGGCAGCGCAAAGTGCCAGCAATTTCAACAAATCGGGCAGAGGGGAGCGGGTGAACGAGAGCGAAAGAGAGAGAGAGAGACAGCGGTGCAGGCGATTGCGTGTGTTTGCATTTGCTGCCTGCTATCGCTTATCTCGCCCACAGCGCGCAGATCTTTGCAGATTAGATGCGCGCTGAGCTGCGACTGATTCCAGCTGCATTGTGCAAGCGGCGCGTTGATAAAACGCTTCCAATTGCCGCTGGCTGCGCTAGTTGTGCCTACTATTGCTGCAGCTGTGGCACAGCGAGCGCGTGCTGCTCGCGCTTCAAAGGAAATCGCCCGTTGCGTATACGCAGCGGAGTGCAAATAAACAAGCGAATGTGCGGCGGCCAAACAAACATGGACATATCGACAGGGGCGACAGTCGCCCATTCCCGTTCCCGTACCCAATCCCCTTTTTCTGTTGTTGTTGTGTTTTCTATTTTATTATTGTAGTTGTGCCTGCGCACATTTTGACCACACGTGCCGGCCAGACGCGACGAAGCGTCAACCGAAGAACTCGTTCAATTTGCCCCCCGTTCGCCTGGCTGCCCGCCTGCCCGCCAGCTCCCATCGACGCTGACAGCTTTCAGCTTTCCGGTCTGGCATTAGAACAACATAATTCGCTTGTTGTCGTTGTTGTTGCTTTGATTTCGCACTGCCAGAGCATCAGCAGGTGCGCCGAGCCAGCAAATCTCTCTTTAATCGCAGCAATAACCATATCCTTAGCTATAGCACAGAAATTCGGTAGCCAGTCTTATCTAATCTCGCTCAAATTGCTGCTCTCTGTGGCCGAAAGGGCATCGAACCAGGCGAGTCAAGCTGAGAGCGTGAACGAAATCACATAATTTGAATAATTCTTATTATTTTAATTGCTTAACAACGCGTCATAAAGCAAGAGCAACAACAGCAACAGCAATAAAAACAACAACTACAACAACAGCCACAAGAGCAACATCAGTGATTTGTCACTCTCGACGGGGCCTACCTGGCGTATGCGTAATATTTCCTTATAAATCTTATATGGCAGCCAAATATTTGGTTTGCGCTACGATTCGCTCGAGATTCTATTTAAAACAATCGAGAAATGTCACAACACAGCAATAAAAATGAATCAAAAATTATGGAATAAATAACGCAGCGACAGCGGGCGGGCGGCGCAGGGCGCCGATGCCAATTGGAAATCGTAAATAAGCCAAAAGGAAGAGATGCAGACGGGCGCATTTCTGTGTAGGGGGGGGGGGGAGGAGGAGGAGGTGAAACAGCGTAAAATCTTGGAAAACTTCCGCTGGCTGTCGCTATAGCGAATGTGGGTCAAGCAAGAGACAGCGCACGAGAGAGAGAGCGAGAGAGAGAGAGAGGTAGGGAGGGAGGGAAGAGTGGGCCGGGGAGAGAGGCAACTGCTGAGAAAGACTGCCAAAATTGAATGTGTTTTCGGAAAAAGCTGAAAATGTCAGAGCAGAAACATAAAAACACGCACACACATACACTCACTCGCACTCACAAACACACACACACACACACGCAGCGCGCTTTCCCATTGCACATTTCGTTAATTGGGGAATAACCCCGAGCGATGAGAACAATACTATATATGCAAATTGCATGCAATTTGGCCGGCAGATGGCGCCAGCAGCGTGTCGCATGCAATTTGCTTATTAATTCAATAAAATCTTAATAAACCTAACGTAAGCAAGCCCCTCACCCTCACCCCTTTCTCTCTCTCTCTGCTCCCCTCTGCCCGTTGCTTTGAGCTGGCAACGCTCGACTGCGAAAACCACATGTTGTCGCCGTTGTCTTGCTCTCCGGCGTATCTTTGGCTTGTCCTCTTTCCCCTCTTCCTCCTCTTCCTCCTCTCCCCTCTTTTCTCTGCTCTGCTCTGCTCTTCGTTCGCTTTGTTGATGGATTTGCATGAATCATTGAGGCGTCACGCTCGAAGGAAAAGCGCTCAGAAATGAGTTGCGAAAACTGCAGAAACTCATAATATTTCACATACATGCGGGAAAAGTTATTTTAATGCCGGCCACGCTGGCCCTCCGCCTCGCTCGGGCTCCTCTCTCCGGCTGCTCCTCCTTTCGCTCTGCTCCCTGTGCTAAAATCGGCGACAGGCGGCAGCCAAAACGACGACACTTTTCCTGTCTCTGGCAGCGTTTCCTCTGCGCGCAGTTTTCTGTCTTTCTGTTTTCAGTCTTCTGTTTTCTGTCTTCTGTTTTCCTCTTCCTTTTTTTGTTTGCTGCTCTTTTCGGTAGTTGTCGTCGTTGTTGTGCCAGACTTTTCCGGAAGCGCGGCGCGACAGCAGCTGCGGCTTTGACGTAGTGTTGACGCACTCGCCACGCGCTACAACAACAGCAGCATCCTCAAATTGTGGCCAAAATAACCAAAATAAATATCATATTTCAGCAACATATTTGCTGCACTCCGGAGCGCTCTCTGCGATTCTCAAAAGCGACAGAGGAACGTGTTTCATAATTATGATCGACAAATTAATAATAATCTGCATTGCAGTTCACAGTTCTTGAGTCTCTAGTTTCGGGCCCTCTCTGCGATTCTCAAATGTGAATTATTTCATATTTTAAACATTTTTCTGATACAGCAGTTTCTTGTGCAATCTTTATAGTTTTAAAACTAAACTAAAAACGAACATAATTACGCTCTTACTGCACTCAGAGCCTCTCTCTGCAATTCTCAAAAAAATGCTTATACATCAAATTGAAATTCTTACAGCTTTTCATGGTCTTCGAATCACATTCGAATTCTGAGCAACGCATGCGTTTCTCAGCGAGCTTTTCCAGTTGTCAGTTCCTTAACCTATCGCTCTAGATCTGGCTAATTTCGCCGTCGAGCAAGCACATAAATCTGTAAACCCCTCGAAGAGTCCATTGACCAAAATCGCTTTAATAATCAATTTAACGCGCATAATTAAGTCATTATAACAATGAATTGAGCCGAAATGATATGCCAAACATTAAAGGGGCAAATAAATATATGAGAAATAAATAAAATAACGCAAACACACTCGCACACACACACACACATGCACACACACACAACCGTGTTCATCTTATTATTCTGCCTCGAATTTCATTGTGAATCAAAGCGAAAAACTTGAAAAGGCTTCGACCGGCGGCAGCTGCGTGCTGAATTTTTTGGGGGGATCGCATCCACCGATCGTCGGAGGTGGCTATGGCTGTGGAGGTAGCGGTAGGTGGGCGGAGCGGGGCGTGTGTGGGGCACCCCGTTTGCTGCTTTGGGCATGACAATTGTCAACTTGTTTGCGTGCTGCCTTCAATTCTTAATCGCCTTCAGTGTCTGTCGTTGTGTCTCTCTCTCTCTCTCTCTGTGCTTGGCAACTTGTGAGTTTGCCGTTTTATTATTTTTATTCGCGTTCGCTTTATTATTTACTTTGGAGCCGCAGGAAGACCACAGCAGCAGCGAGACAGAGAGAGAGAGAGAAAGAGTGGGGGAGAGAGAAGCGAACCGAAAACAATTTGGGAGCGTGAGAAAGTGACGCGCACAATTAAAATGCTGTTTTATGGGCCGTCGCGCTGGCCGAAAAAGCATAAATTATAAACAATAAATTATCTTTAAATATACTATATAGTATAACAATCACATATAGAGCGCTTTATTCTATATCTATGTCTATACACCGCCCGTGGCCGGGACACGCGAGAGGCGCATAAATTACCATTTGCGCGGCGTTAAATCAAAATTCGCGTCGACTTTCGGAATATATGCATATATAAATAGATAATGTCCAGACGGACAGACGAATTTCTCATAATTCCTATTAATTTCGCGGCTCTTGTGAGTCGAATTCTGATTCTGGAAAACTCGCGTGCGTAATGTCATTGCATAAGCCCCACCAAGACGGACAGAGAGAGAGAGAGAGAGAGAGAGAGAGAGCTGCAAGACCCTGCAGTCACCCACCTCAACGTGTAAAGAAAAGAAATGAAAATAGAAAATTGTTAACTGCAAATAGCAATAGGTATATGTACTTGTTCTGTTCTTAGGAATCGAGTGATTGACTCGGCACATGATCGAATGATTCATTCATTACCAAAGCACACGCAATTGTGCCACAATTCTGCCACAAACGCCCACACAATGCGCTCTCTCTCTCTCCTTTCTCGCGGTGTCTAATCTTGTTGACCAGACACGTGATATGCCGGCTAATTAAAGCAAGCACCGATTACCAAGCACAGAGCACCGAGCAGTGGGCGTGGCAAGCAAGGCGATCGGCCAAGTTTCATTGCCAAATTCTCTCGATGCTTATGATGAGTCAGCCCGAGGCGGCGGCATCGCGCGAAGGAGACTTTTTGGCAGCGACGCGCGAATGATTGGCCAATGTGTAATTGGCTTTCGCAAATGCGTTAATTAGGCGGCTTCAGCCTTAATTAATTTACCGCTCAGCAAGCCAATCGAGCAAAGAGCAGGAATCGCTAAGGCGCACGTGAGAGAGCAAGCGAGGCAGAGAGAGAGAGAGAGAGAGAAAGTGAAAGATCGTTAGGGAGTGAAGATGAGCGCTGGCAAAAGCTGATCGCTATATACTCGTAGAAATAACTAAGTAGGTTAATCTCGCTACTTCTCCATCAGGTTGTCACCGACCAAATCTGTCCGCACTTGTCAGATCAAGTCAGCATAAATCACTCAATAGCAACGACTCTTCTTAGACTTTCAAAATCTGCCCACCTCTCTCAACACATATGATCCATGAAGACTTTTCTCCAAAGTGTGGAAAGGCCTTGAAAATCAGGTCATGTCATATTCCTATTTTACGATCGCCGTCGCTATAAACAACTTACGATTAAGTTCAGCATTCTGAACAGACGTCGCAGCATCCCATAAAACATAAAACACACAACAACAAGAGCCGAAGGAAAACTAAAAGAATTTCAATAATTTCTAGTGCGATATTGTGTTTATAGCAGCGTGCGGCACAAACGATTCTCTGCCGATCGCTCTGCTATAAACATTGAGCAATAGACGAAATTAATTAGAATTTAAGATACAGCTGCAGGTACAGGTATTTTGAAAGGTATACACAGCAGCTTTCCTTCTATAGATCGCTCTATATGTATTGTTGGGGATCTTTTGCAGCATTTTCCCATTTTCTCGGAAAAAACTCACACGCAATATTCTAATCATGAGTTGTTGTTGTCTTGTCTTGTTGTCGACTTACAGCACAGAACGCATCGATCACGTCGATCAGCACGTCGCCGGGGAACGCGACAATGGAGAACGGCGGGGAGCTGCGCATCATCTGCAAGGTGGAGGGTCGACCGCCGCCGAAGGTGACCTGGTTCAAGGACGACAAGTCGATAAATCGCAAGCGCAATGTTTACCAATTCAAGCATCACAAGTACGTATGGGATATATAGATATGCATATATAGCTAGATCGCATCTAATCCAATTGTTTCTGGTGATCCCCGCAGAAGACGTTCCGAGCTGATCGTGCGCTCCTTCAACAGTTCCTCCGATGCGGGCAAGTACGAGTGCCGAGCCAAGAACAAAGTCAGCAAAACGATTGACAAGCGCCGCATCATGATCAATGCCTATCCAGGTAAGGCCTTCGCGATCACTCACTCAGCACACTCTGGCCGTCTGTCCGTCTGTCCGTCTGGCTGTCTGTATGTCTGTCTGTCCGTCTGTGTCATAATATTAGGAAGCGCTCCAATTCGTTTCTAATTTATGGGCACATTCGAAGGCGACAGTCCATGCAGACCTCAGCCTACATACGGTTGATGTAAACATCTTTATAGCATACATATCGCACAGAAATATGATTTTCATTTTATTAATTGAGTTCCATCTCTCTCTCTTTCCCGCTCTCTCTCTCTCTATCTCTGTCTGCCCCACTGCAGTTGCCATGCGGCCGGATCTGCAGCGCAGCGCGGGCTACCCATGTAAGGAGAATATTTGCTTTCACGGCGGCACCTGCATGCTGATACCGGATCTGTATCAGTTCTATTGCAAGTAAGTAGAGCTCTCCCGACCCCGAGTCGAACTCATCGAACTCATCGAACTTAGCCATTGGGATTGGAATCGGCATGGAGATTGGGGCAGCTGCTGCCTCTTGTTTACGATGCTCGAATCTCAAGTGCTGTGATAAAACCTGTGACAGCTGATAAAGTCAATCGCAGACGACAACCCCTGAGATCGGGGAAGGGGGGGCAAAAAAGGGAAGCGTTGATCTGAGTTCTCTGAGTGCGGCACTTGAGATTCCGACTAGAAACTGTTCAATTTTGGCATCGCATTACACGAGTTTCGGCTGGAGAACTCCACGAAACGCACTCTCGCCTGCACTCACACGATCACACATACACACACACACACACATACAGGCGCGTGTGTGTGTGCAATGTGAATAATGTCTTTCAGCGCCTTGTTTTATACAAAATCCACGTACTGTGTGTCTGTGCCCGCGGTATATTTCGACTCGTATATATAAACCATTCCAATTCAATCCCAAAAAAACGCATTGTACTTGCTTTGTACCACGCAGCAGTGCGATGACCAAACGGGGTATATTAGTGAAGTAACTTGAAAATTATCATATATTAGGATTGCATCAAAAAGAATACGCATTCAATATTACTTCGTCTGCATTTGCTGAAAGTTTCGAGAGCATGCCGAGAACAGTAGCGTTTACAGGGCAACTGCTAGTCGGGCAACTGCTCAGTGTTGCTGTGAAAATACATTTCCATTTGCACTTCCAACTCGGATTTGCCAAAAAAGCGCAGAGGGAAATATTGTTAATTAAATGTTGGCTTTTTTCTTGCTGTTTATACTTAAGTGGGGGCAGCGAAAAGCTGCAGCTCTCGGTTCATGGCCACCCCGATGGGGGTCTGTGTGGACATGGATGTGGCAATATATTAAAATAAGTGTTCGCAAAATACGACCTGTACTCATGCAATTTTAACTTTCATCTTTCAGTTGCCCGGATGGATTCCATGGCGTCCGTTGCGAGTTCAACGTGCCAGTCAGTACGTACAGCAATAATAATCCCGAATGTGGCTACAAGTATTATGGAGGTTATTACTGCTAAAATAGGCACTTCTATAGCATCGATTGTTTTAGATCGAGTCACGCGATATATCGTACAGAGTAAATTATTACACACACAAGCCCGAATATCGAAAACTGCAAATAAATCAAAATCGAAATCGAAATCCAAGTCATAATCGTAATCGTTATCGAATCGAAATCGAAATCGAAGCAACAATTGAATCAGAATGGTCACAGTACTTACCTAAAGCACATATAATACACATATGTATCTGTCCATAGCTACAGTAGATCGTGAAATAAACCAAATATAGTTAATAACTGAAAGCAATACGCACACTCACACACACACACACACACACACACTCAGTCTCTCCCACATACGCATACACACAAAGTACAAATACAGTATACCGGCAACTCGACAGCTGAAGCATGGAAATCGCCCGCAATAAACGATATATGACCAGAAGTTAACCCCCCATAAAAGTCCCTCAAGTCCCCTAGGGTTACCATTCACTTGCTATGCGCCTCTTTCAAACCGTGAACTTGAAATTTTATTAGAAAACACATTCCAAAAAGCAACAAAGCAAAGTCTTAAAACTAACTACGACAACAAAAACAACAACAACAACAACAACAGACAGAAGTTGGTTCTCGTCTTAATTAAAGGCTCTATTACTATTACTACTACATACAAATATATATACCACATACATACATACATACTATATGAGAAATATGAGAAAAGTAAATGGCATAAAGCATACTACGAAATCTACATGAATACATACATATAATAATGCGAATAAAAACAAATGGTGCTATAGAAGGTTTATTTTAAATAGTTTTTAATTAGGAATTTATTTAAATTGAAGTTGAAATTGAAACTGAAATTGAAACTGAAAATTCTCTTGCAAGTAAATGTAAAAAACGAATTAATTTTCCATTTACACGAAAAACAAAACAAAATTATTAAGCAACTCGCAGACTCAGACTCAGTCCACACACACACACACCTACACACACACACACACAGTTGCACATACTCATCTAGAACAGACACCTACCAAATACTGAATACTTGTCGAATGCGCATTCAGTGCATTCACTTGGCGCAGCCTACACTCATATGGATAACAATAACGATTACAGTAACAGTAACAGGAGCGGTAACAGTAACGATAACGATAACGATAACAGTAACCGTAACAATTACAATAACGATAAAGATAAACAGAGGCTCTCTTAAGTTAGATATTCTGCGAAACACGTGGCAGCCCTGGCCAAAGTACAGTCACCACACAAAGCCGAAATTTTGTTTTGTTTTCGATTCAATTAGAAATTTTGTAGTTTGCAATAAAGAAAGAAAATTATAAAATATTTAAAAACCTAAACACACACACACACACAGAAAATGAAAACTCGTTGCGAACAAGAATATTGATTAATACTTCATTGATATAACAACAACAACAACAATTACTTCTTGCGATTAATTTAGTTGTAAACTCGTACATTTTACTCTAGTTTCTTGTTATTCTATGGAACATTATTAACACTTTGGCTGTAGATTTTGACAAACCAACAAAAAAAATACCAAACCAAACAAAACCAAACAAATCCAACAACAACAACAATTTTATATGCTCTTCTTACCTATTTTACCTGGTGGTTGTTTATCCGTAATTCGACTAATCTCTTGCGTTTGCCCTCTGTTTCTCTCGATCGGTTAACCATGTTACCCAGGCTTAGCTACAATATAGAAAATATACTACATCCCAGTACTATATACTGTATCATGCATGAAGAAGTTCCCAGCGGGGAGCTCCTCCCCCTTTTGATTAGTGCATTCTTTTTTTTTTTCTTTTTGCTTGTACTCGTAATTCCCGTTTGGAAATTGGTGCCAGGGCAGCAGCGGCTAGTTAGCTAGTTATTCCCATCTAGAAACCTTCAAAAACTCTCACAGAAAACCAATAATTTATAATTTTTATTTATGATTTAATCTCTTCACAGATATTTTGTTGCAATCTACGGCCAAATACATACCTTAAATAATGACTATTTTAATGCATAGAATTTGATTTGAAATGCAACGCAAACAATAACAAAAAAAAGAACAAACGTAAAAGTAAAAGTAAAAGTACTTCCTGCACTCCAACGCCGACAAATGTAATTTTTTAGTATTATGTGTAAAAAATTATACAATTTGTTGCACCACACGAAAACAAAACACGAAAACACAAAATTAACTCCAAATTTCAAGTTTCAGCTCTGCTCTCGCGCAATCGTGGGCTTAGCTTTTCAATTTTTGCAACTACAAAAAGTAGAAGAAAAAAATACACATTGATATATTGAAATCTCGAATTGAAAACAGTTGCAGACTGACATTTCCCGTAATTTTGACGTTTGTGCACGGTGACAGAATTTTGTGTATGAAATTGCATTCGAATTTGAAAATTATTTATTGTACTTTGTAGTGCGAGAAGAAAGTCGAGAAACTATGAACGAAACATAAAACACTGAGAACACCGAAAATTATACCGATTGACCCTGACACTGACACTGTTGCGCTTTTGTTGTTGTACCATAGACATACACATAGAGTATAGCGTATAGCGATAGAGTATAGAGCATAGAGCGTACTACATAGAGATCGACTTAGCTGAGAACTTGTAATAAACCATGTGTATATACCTATGTATATGTATATATATGCATGTGTATATATATATATATTTATATATATACCTATACCTATATCTATAGCTATATATTCGCTATAATTCACGATAAGTTTTGTGTACATTTCAACCGAGTTATAAAAGAGCTTAACCATAATTTATTTTGTACTTTATAAAATACTATCGTAAGCCCTATGCTAAGTACTCGTAAACTCACACACACACTCACACACATCACAACATACACACACACACACACACTACTAAAGCTACTTAAATTCGAAATACTATTTTAATTTCGATTCTACATGTTTTTTTTTGAGTTTCGCAACTGAAGTGGAAGAAATGTAAAATGCAAATTTAGCTCTAATTTTTATATTTTATATGTATATGTTGACATCAGTTTGTACTTATTCGGTAGACGTGGGACGTGTGGACGGACGTGTTCGCACACGAGGAGATTACTTTTAGTTAAATTAAGTCAAAATTTTTAATTTAATGATTGAAAGATTTATACCAAAAATACCATGTAAAGCTTAATTTTAATTGACAAAACTAAACTAAAAAAAAAAAAAACAAAAACCAAGCGGAGCGTAAGAGAAAAAATACTTTCATTAAAAATTTGCAAATACTTCACACATTTTACAAATCGATCGATTGCTTTGATTATTCTTTCTTCTGTTTTAAGTACGCCCACGTTCTTTTAAATTATTTATAGCATTACAACAAATACAACAATTTGAAAAAATTTCAAAAACAAAAATACAATTTTGTTGGTTTTTCTTTCTTACATCCACATGCCTTTCCCCTTTTCCTTTTCCAACAAATTACTCTTTATTTTCGGTAACTGTTACTCACCTAGCACACACACCACAACAACAAGTACAACAAAAGGCTCTGGACATTCGAGTCCGGTGTTGGCAGCTTGAAGTAATTATGAGCTCTGGCGCGGAATTGTTTTGGCTAAAAATATCTTCCTTTTGGTTTCTCAACAGGCGCCGCTGGTAGCAGTCTTTGGATGAGGCGAAGTGCGAAATAGATGTCTTTTTGAATATGCAAATTTTGCAAATGCGAGTACGCGCAAGTGAATGGATCTCATGCTTAGATGTAGTTCAGAGATTGCAAATAAAATTAATGTATTTATTGCAGTAGCTTTTCGTGTTTCTATTTCAAAACATAGCGTTTGTGTTGCTTTGGCGCCAAAACACCTGGCAGAAATGGCATTTTTCAACACTAATTCATTACCGATTGCAATTAGTTCCTCCATCGATTGTATTCGATCCACTTGACACCAAAGAAACTATCGAGTATGAAGTATATATTAAATATCGTATCAATTATATATCGTTTCTTGAAAATGAATTTTATAATTTGATAAATAGCACCGAGTAGACAGATATGTCTCACAATTTGTTCGCAATATAAATTGTCTTTTTTTTTATATTTGAAATGTAATATTCCATAGAAAATACAGCTGCAGTCTTAATACATTTTGATTATTTTGTGCTAGTGAGTATGTTAAACAAACATATCGATATTAGTATCAAAATAGCACGATATTATTTTCAAAAACATACTCATATGAACATTATGGAATAATTTTTCGAAGTCTTATTCTTTAGAATTAATTGAAAGAGCTCTTATCAGCGTGACCGCGCCGAACCAATCGAAAAATACTTTTTTTCTAAGAAAAATATACTAAAATATACTATTTCGATTATTAGATTATTACCATAATAATTTTCTTTTAAAACGCCTAGAAATTTGAATATAATTTCGTATTAGAATTTTAGAATTTTTTTTTATCAATGATTATGAAGAACATAGGCCTTCCCGCTGGAGAAACGCACCGTTTCATGCTAGAGATCAGTAGCCGCGTGCTGCTTAAGTGACGCCAGCCTACTCAAAATGTCCGACTGACATCTTATCTTATTTGCGCTCCTGCCCAGCCATTTTTCATTTTCTGGCATATTCTCCCACTCAGCTCTATATTTTTGCTTATTACTCATTCTTTTTACTCATTTATTACATATAATTCAATAAAAAGAAAGCGTCACATATGTTAAAGTGTGACAAATACCATATAATACCATAAAATCTCAGAAAAATGCTACTAAATACCTATATACCATTAAAATACTTTTGAGCAAAATCAGAGCTGATAAAATACCAAAAAGTATTTAAAATACCATAAACGGTCACGCTGGCTCTTATGGCTTATTTTATCGAATTCAGTTCGATATCACCTGCAACCTGGTTCGCAAGCATGTTCGCTAGTTCGATAGTTGTTCAAAGGAACGGTGTGATGTGCAGTGTGACCATCGGTTGTCGAGTCTTATAAGCCCAGTGCTGTATAACGCGAGCAGGTTAGCTTATTGCTGACGGGCTTTGAAAATAGCGGCTCTAATTTACAAAAAGAAAATTTCAATTAGCATTTAAAATAAAAAATCAACTCGAAATGGCAACTTCTCAAGCAACTAAGAATTGCATTACGCTCAAGGGCTCGGCGCAGATAATTGTCGAATATTTGAGTAAGTAACGAGAACGAGAATAAGCAAAAACAACAACAACACGAAAGACGCCTGTAAAATGCGCGCTCTCATTATGGCGGCCTGCGCCTTTGTCTCTTTGGCTATTGCAATTTAGAGTATGGCATCAACTCGATACTGTTCCAACGCGGCATTTATCCAGCGGAGAACTTCGACAACACGCAGCAGTATGGCCTGACCATACTGATGTCCAAGGACCCAAAGATACAAACGTTCCTGCAGAACGTCTTGAGCCAGACCGAAGGTGAGTCCGACGCGCAGGCGTGAGACTCAAGCCGTCAGACTGCTGCTGACCTTTGTGTGACCCTTGCAGAGTGGCTGGCCAAGAACATGATCAACAAGATCTCCATGGTGATAACCAATGCACACACCAAAGAGGTGCTCGAGTGCTGGGACTTCAAGATGCAGGCCGAGGCCGGCGACGGCGAGAATGTCGATCCCTCGAAGCAGACTTCCTCCAAGCAGCTGAGCCGCATCCAGAGCGAGATACGCGACGTGATGCGGCAGATTTCGGCCACCGTTAGCTATTTACCACTGCTGGATTGCATCTGCACCTTCGATGTGATGATACACACGCTGCAGAACACCGAGATCCCAGCACAGTGGGACGAAACCGGCGCCGTCTTCATACAGAACGCACAGGCCGTGCAGCTGCGCTCGTTCTCGACGGGCCTGCACAAGGTCGACACCGTGGTCAACTACAAGATGAGCTCCTAGGCCAACGATAGTAATACATATATTTATTTCTTTGCTTTTTTTACTTGTATTTACATAGTTTTAATAAGTCACGCTGCTGCATTAAAAGCCAACTCTAAGAGGGATAATCATAATATGCTTAAGTGGTAGTAGTAGTAGTAGTAGTTGGGGGACCTCCTCCTCTTCCAGTTCAGGTATCATCTGAAACCGAGAGAAGCAGTTGTTAGTACGAACGCAGAACTCGCAACGTGTTTGTTAGTTGATTAGCACGGGATTTGGACTTGTGTGAGAGGCGGTCGGGGTGGGGGCGCACTCTACCTATCCTAAGCAGAGCTTAGTCGTCAAGTCTATGATTGAGCTGCTGCCGCTACTGCTGCTGCTGTGTGTGCCGAGTACCTAATCCTAGTCAGTACCAAAGTATTTCTGGCCAAAGTGATTGGGCGCCACCGGATGCAGCTCGGAGGTGAGAATCTTCATTTTGGGGAACGCATTGACCACGGTGCGAGCGGCGACAGGTGTGCAGAACAGATTCGACAGTATGATGCACTTCTCCGGCACGCCGTGCTCGCGCAGCACGTTGACTGCCTGCAGCACGGTGTTTCCCGTCGACATTATGGGATACATGAGCAGCACCTGGCGGCTGCCGATGTCGTCGGGGAAGCGTGCGTAGACCACGCGCGCCTCGTGCGTATTGGCATCCGATTCGACCAGAATCTTGCCGATGCGTATGGAGCGACAGCAGTCCCGCAAGCCCTGCTCCATGGCCTCGCCGGAGCGTATAATCGAGACGCCGCAGTTGCCGGAGCGATATTTGAGACCCTCATAGATGGCGCCCGTGGGCGTCTCCACGTCGCAGTCGGTGTATGGCAGCTGATTGAGAGATTCCTCGATGACCAGGCGAATCAGCCGGTCGGCATAGAACTTGAAGTCGCTACGCGATGTATTTCTATAGAGGCATTCAAGGAGTATGAATAATGACAGTGCCATGGAATGACAGGCACTCACTTGTCCCGTATGATGGTCAGCAGCTCCGCCACCTGCGAGTTGAGGGTGAGCAGCTTCAGGGTCTCTCCGTACTCGGCGACAATCTCTTCGGGCGTGAATGCCTCAACAGCTGTGCGCAGTGTCTGCTCCTGCGGCTGCAGCGGCTGCTGCTCTTGTTGCTCCGTCTCGGCGTTGTCGCCCTCCTGAGATCCATTGCTGCTGGGGGAACCGCCGGTGCACATGTTTATATTTGATTTGGTTATTTTTTTTGGTTTTTTCCCCTGCAAAGTTTGCAATTCACACTTTGTTTTGCTAGCGTGCCAGGCAAATGTATCGATATATCGGCTAGCGCTATATCGCAATATCGATTCTTTGGCAAATACATCGCACGCGGCATCGATAAGTGTGTGCGATGCGACACATTCGATCGCTGGCAGTATCGATAAGCGCGAATAGTGCAATCGCTGTCCTAACTTACCTCGTGTTCTGGTTGCAAACAAAGAAAAGTGCATTTTAATTATTATTAAATTACATTTCATTTACTTTGAACACTTGTGCGAGAACGTGCGTTCGAGCTCCCGTCGTCTGGCAACTAGCGTGCGCCCCCTGTGTGCGTCTCATGGTCGCGTCTACGTCGTGTGTGCGTGCGTGTGTGTGTATATATTGGCATTGTGTGGCTGTGGCATTGGCGCTCCGCTGCCGCGACTGCTGCTGCTGCGCCTCGCGATTCCTCCATTCATATTCTATTAACTAACAAAAACAAATAGCCTTCGGGGCGGAAGAAAGTGCAACACCCCCGCACCTGGTCGAGAGAGCCAAAACTGAAACTAAAAATCGCTACAAATCGCTCACAAAGTACATCGTACATCGTTTCCCCCCGCGCGCGTCCCTCTGCTGTACGTCGGCCTGTTTCCGTATTGTTTCAGCAGCGCAGCAGCAGCAGCAGAAGCAGCAACAAATTCACAGCGAACGCAAAGCAAAGTGTTTGCCTCTGTTTGCGCGTGTGTGCGTGTGCCTGTGCCTGTGCGTGTGACGACAAACACAACGACAAATGGCGGACGTGAGTGATCCAAGTGAATTGTTCGATCTCGAGCTGCACGAGCTGCACGAGGACGACAAGGCACAAGAGTCGGACGACGACAGGATCGAGTTGGATGTAAGTACAGCTATATACGAAAATAAACTACGCAGCAACAGTAGGAACAGCAGCGGCGCAGGGGCTGTTCCTCCCCCACCCCTGCCAGATTTTCCTTCTTTGTTTACCTTCGCTTTGTCTGCGCCTGCAGCCGCCAACAGAGAAATTCGCATTTTCTCTGTTTCGGGAGCTCGACTCTCGCGAGCTTATCTGCTGCGCAAAAGTTGAGAGCATCACAAAGACGGCACAGCACGGAGTCGGATTGTGGCCGTGTGTCGTCATCATCAGTCAGTCAGTCAGTCAGTCAGGTTACCCAACAAAATCTTCCGTAGTTCATCGTACAGTTCGTGTGGCTTGGCCCTGGGAAAAAATACGCTTTTATCATCGTTATCGCCGAATACTCTTTCCACGATTCTGGCTTCGATATTAGGCAATCAACCTAAGCAAATGTCCTTCAAAATAATCAGTATCAATTGCTCACACCAGCGTCTATGCACACATACACACGCAAAGACAAACAATACACAGACACAGACACGGACGCGCACACAGTCGCACACAGTCGCACACAGGCACACTGGCGTCTGGAACAGTATCAACTTTTCAAAATTGCAACGACCCAGTCGAACTTTTCGTGTCGATGTGCGATAGAATTAGACTTCATAGCGATACGCATCTAGCGGGAACCCCAGCAAATGTTACAATTAACTCGCGAAAAGCAGAAACGTGATTAATCGACTGGAGTAGCGCCTTCAATCTTCCATTTTTGAAGCCTCATAAAATATAATTAAATATTAACATTGAGTGTATAATTGATGGGTAGAACAGCAGGCACACCTCTACACACAATCAGTATTTATTGTTTTTTTTTTGAAGTAATACATTAATTAAATGCCAAGAAATGAGCCATGCCCGTATGTATAAAGTTTGATTAAACATATGCCATTTAAAACTGTAGGAAATCGGAAAAGGTGCCTTCAAACTTTTAGAACTACGTTAAGACAGCTCATTAAATATTATTAATTATCATCAAATAATTGGCCTTAAAACTGTAGGAAATCAGACAAAAATCTCCTTCGTATAATTTAAAACTTAGATTTAGAAGCAGAACAGCAGATGCTTTTGAAGTTGGTTAAATGCCAAAAAAAAAAAAAACTGGATTTACCTGTATCTGGAAAATGAAGCCAAATATCTACCCTTGAAAACTGTAGGAAATTTAAGTTCAATAATTATTATACATTGTATAATTTAGAATGTAGAGAAACCACAGTATCAACAATCCATAAAATCATGTCGTATTCACTACGTTTTCCACTACCGAAGGTGCAGCTGGGTAACGCTAGTATTGCTGTAAGCTAAACTCCCACTTAAAAGGAACGAAAATTCTTATCAGCGAATATGTATGAAATTAGAAAACGAAAAACGAAAAAGAAAAAAATCCCATCGTGCTGGCGCTGATAAGGCGGAAATAGAAGAAGAGAAGAACGCGAATGCGAAGAAAACGTCGAAAAGTGAGTCGAGGAGTGACTCGGATCGATAGATCGACGTGTGCAGCAGCGTTATTTATACTTTATTTTTCCAGCTATTGGGAATGCAATCGATGTCGTTTTCTTTATCTTAAATACTTGTGGCGGCATACAGGGCTACAGGGCGGGCGTACGCCCTCGTATAGTGTGGACTCTGGAAATTATGATGGATTTGTTAATTGGAATTCGGCGCCAGCGTCGACGTCGTCGGGCCAGCTGAACTGAACCAGTTTCCGTTTCGCTTACAGCCCAATGGGGCTTACTTATGCGGGCGACATAGAAGTCGAGAAACGAGAAAAACCCATGAATGCTATACCAATTTGAAGTAGGTATTGGTGATCGTAGTCCGCCATACCCCTACGTATCTGAAGCAAGTCTCCAAATGTTCTCCCCTCAAATCAGAGCAGCAGGCGCAGCGCCTCAAAAGCATCCGTGGCAGAGGCAGAGGCAGAATTGCCGGCAGAGTATTTGGCATTGTTCCGAGTTCTAATTTTAGTTTGTCATTAAAGAGGTGTGCGTGTAGCGAGGTATGTGTGCGTATGGTTGCTTGGTCTGTGCGTGTGTGTGGAGAAGTGTGTCTGCCTAGTTGTATGTATATAATAATATGTACGCTCGTTAATCTGCTCAGATGAATGCCTGTGTGTGTGTGTGTGTGTGTGCTTGTGTGTGTGTTTGTGTCTGTGTCTGTTTAATACCGGACCGAACGGCCCGATCGAACGAGGCGAATCTCTGGGATCGTGGTTCGTTCTGCGTCGGCGTTGCGGCTTCTCAAGATTTCTCTGTGCCCCCAAACACTTTCTCTCAAATGAGCGATTCGTTATTATTATAATATTTATCTCTGTCATTACGAAACTCTGCCCTGCTTCTTGTACCATAGTCGTAACTTTCCTCATAGCTATCGCGGCGATTGTGTAGAAGACTCTGATTTTAAAGTAAATATTTGCCTGTATATAATCAACATTTTTTAGAATACATTTATTCATTCATCATCGAGTTGGTACAGGGGGCCTGTTATTATTTTTGATTGTGTCAGATAGATGAAATTATAAACAAACAGTGACCATATAATTATAATCATGCAGATGTTAATTAGTTTCGATGTAGAGTTTGCTTGTTTGTCATAATCTATGAATTCACTCGATGGGAACATTGATACTACCGATCATTGCACACTCTATATCCACAAAATATTTCATTACATGGCGTAAACAAAGCACAAATTGAATAACAATTGCACTGACTCATACTTTTCTCTCTCTCTCTCTCTTTTGCCTCTCTTGCAGGTCGATCTAGAACCGGAATTGAGCATAAATCTACTTCAAGAGTGAGTAATCCCTAAGTTATGCCGCTTCGGGGAAGATGAGACAGCGATTGTGTCGAGACGGGCGAGATCATTTGCGAGTTTGCGAAACCGACAACAGGCGCTCAGAAATGCATTTCTCGGAAAAAAGCTGAACAAATATACCATAGACGGGACGGAACGGTCCGGGAATTACCACTGACAATGGCAGCGGGCGGGCGGGCGTTCGTACGGTCGCTCATAGATGGGAAACGGCTTAGCCAAGGGACGGATGCAGACACACCATACACATGTCTATGTATGTGTAGCTATCGTTTGGCACGCACTCGATCGCCGCCAGACAGAGAGTGCACCTGACGCCGTCAGCGGCTACCGAACTGATAACGCGGCTACCTTTTATCATGGTATATGTCGTCGAATGCTGCAGAAGTGTTTACAACTGCCAGTTGACTATCCAATCCAACAAGCTGTTGTTGTCGTTGTCATTGTTATTGCCCCGTCTAGTGGGCAATATGCCAGGCAGTCAGCCAATGAGCAAACACTCGATAGTCTGATGGATGAAGTGACTGGGGGAGGAGAGGAGAGGTGAGGTGTGCGGGTGGAGAGGGGGAGGGTTTGCGTTTGGGTTTGGGGGCGCCAATTGGCGCGTGTTTGCCAGGTTTTTATTTATAGAGCGCGTGGGCTGTCAGATTCCCACGCCAGCAGCAACAGCAGCTGCAATACAATGGCAATCTAAACACTTGCTAAACTAATAAAGTCACTAAACTGAACTTAACCAAATAACTCTCTGCCTGCAGTAATGAGGGCCAGGAGACCATACAGCTTTCGGAGGAAAATGTTAATCCGGGCAAAATCAAACTCGGTCCCAAAGACTTTGAGCTGAAGAAAGTGCTGGGCAAAGGTGGCTACGGCAAGGTATTTCAGGTAAGTCTCACCTTCCCGCCTTCTCGGAAGTAGGTCAAAACTTTCTACTAATGCCGAACCTCTCTTGTGCGCAGGTACGCAAAACCGCCGGACGTGATGCCAACAAACACTTCGCCATGAAGGTGCTCAAGAAGGCGTCCATAGTGACTAATCAAAAGGACACAGCGCATACGCGGGCCGAGCGCAACATACTCGAGGCCGTCAAGGTGAGATCAACATGACAAATACCGAGTATTGATTTATGACACTAATTTATATGTCTCTCTGTCTCTTTTTCCCGCGAACAGCATCCGTTCATCGTGGAACTAGTGTATGCCTTTCAGACAGACGGCAAACTGTATCTGATACTCGAGTATCTGAGCGGTGGTGAACTGTTCATGCATTTGGAGCGCGAGGGCATCTTCCTCGAGGATACCACATGGTGAGTGCGGGACTGAGTTGCAATCTATCGGAACTGTTCACTAATCTGTGTAACTACTTGCAGCTTCTACCTAAGCGAAATCATATTGGCCTTGGGGCATTTACACAAGCTCGGCATTATCTATCGAGATCTGAAGCCAGAGAACATACTGCTCGACGCACAGGGACATGTGAAGCTTACCGATTTTGGTCTGTGCAAGGAGCACATACAAGAGGGTATTGTCACCCACACCTTCTGCGGCACAATTGAGTACATGTGCGTGCGCGCCTGCCAAGCTTTTTGATCCAAAAATACAGATCCACGAAATGGCATTGAAATTAACGAGTTGTTTTTCTGTTTTACAGGGCACCAGAGATTCTGACCAGAAGTGGCCATGGCAAAGCTGTCGATTGGTGGTCACTAGGCGCACTTATGTTCGACATGCTGACAGGAGTAGTAAGTGCCAAGAAGCAGCACTGTCCATGTGGCCAGCTAATATCTATCTAATCATCTTCGCAGCCACCCTTCACCGCCGAGAATCGCAAGAAGACTATTGAGACCATACTGAAAGCTAAGCTTAATCTGCCAGCCTACCTCACACCAGAAGCCAGAGATCTGGTACGGCGCCTGATGAAGCGACAGGAGCCACAGCGTCTGGGCAGCGGACCCGAGGATGCGGCAGCTGTGCAGTCACATCCGTTCTTCAAGCATGTTAACTGGGACGATGTAGTGGCACGACGTCTGGAACCACCAATAAAGCCACTGCTGGTGAGTACTCAATGCGTTAGTTACATGGGACAATTCGGTAACCATCTGTACTTTATTCTGTTCCCAACAGCGAAGTGAGGATGATGTCTCGCAGTTTGATACGAGATTCACAAGGCAAATCCCCGTCGACTCACCGGACGATACAACGCTCAGCGAAAGTGCCAATTTAATTTTCCAAGTGAGTTATCGGGACAAATAAAAATATTCTGGTGGGGAAGAGTATGTAGCTTATTCTCTTGAGACTAAATACAGCAGAGATCTTCTAGCCGGACTTGATATTGGGTTTCATGTTTCAAATCCATAGACGCTTCTCCTTGAACTCTCTTCTACCTTCAGCTTCATCTTTTAAAAGAGAAGAATTCTACTTCGTATATTTCTAGGATCATTTTTAATGCTTTTAGGGTAAACCTTCGGGGGGGAACTTCACAATAAATACTTTTCTAAGGATATGCTTAAAATAGGCGGGGAAAATATCTAGTCGTCGTCGCAATCACCGATAGTCAGCACCGCATTGGAAGTGCGGCTCCTTGAGCGGAATGCCCGTGGGTCCGTCCGTAAACTCGCAGAAGTTCAGGCCAATGCGCCGGAAGGGATGACATTTACTCTTGGGATTGCCCCACTTGCCACGATACGTCAGCCAATCCGGCACCAGCGAGCGACCTATTGCCAGAGGAGAGGTTGCCATAAATGGGAGTTTATTTAATTAGGCCATCGATTTCTCACCGTAAGATCTGAGATTCTCGTAGCTGATGTCGACGGCCTTCCACGTGTTCCAGGGCGTGCCGAAACCATTGATATCATAGAGCCTGGCCACCTTGACGAAACGATGCTTGCCCGGCGCCGTCCACAGGCCATGTGAGCCCTTGGCGGCAAAGAGCACTGGGTGATTCTTGAAGGTGGTCACCGTTTTGGGGAAGTTCGGACGCTGCAGGATGCCCTTGCGCGTCTCCTGGCGTCGGAACTCAAACGAGCCCGTTAGCCGATTGTAGCTGTAGTAGGCGCCCGCATCGTGTGCCGAGACATACATGGCCTGTGGCTCGGCGTCGCCATTGAAGTACAGACTCATGTGCTCCCAGTCGCCCACATGGCTGCCAATGTCCCGCCTGTTTCCCAGGCAGTAACCGTAGACGGCGGGAAAGGGTATTCGTCCGAGAGGGCCAAGGCTAATGGTGCACATAGTCTTGCCCTGGCTGTAGGGATAGAACATCCAGTAGGTGACATGAAAGCCAGGCAGATGTCCCTTTTCATGCCCCGGCGACTCTCCTATGTTGTTGTCCTCCATATTGTCATCGAGTTCGGGTCCTCCGCTGAACTTAACATTGTCCGCCAAGTTGGCTATGAAGTTGTTCACCGGCAGTCCATTGTCCAGTTCCTGTTCGAGCTCTTGTTGCGGCTGCGTTTGCACTGTGACAGGCTCGGGCACTGGAGCGCCCGCCAGCTGTGTCTCACCCAGCATCAGCTCAATGTCGGGCACGATCGTCTGCCGCTTCGTGCGCTGAAAGAGCGGAAAGAGACGCGAGGATCGACGTACCGTTTCGTTGCGCTCCTCCAGCGGATCAATGGAGACGGGTATGTAGGGGCCGCGTGTGCTGGGCAACAGTGGTGGTGGTAATTCTTCGGGCTCCGGCTCGGACTTGGGCGGCGCCGGGCACAGTGTGACCACGCCGTAAATCGGCACAGGTGCCTCGTTGGGATTACGACCATGGATGAAGGATTGCTCGTTCTTCAGCAGATCTTCCATTTCGGAGTTCGTCACCAAATGCGACTTGGTTGAGTACTCGCTGAAGGACATGCCCGGCGTGAAGCTGCGATCCTTGTCCATGGGATGCACATGCTGTAGAAATTCCTCTACGCCCAGCGGCATAAACTTCTCCTCTGGCGCGAGCCAAACTATCGGCGCCCATTCCTTAATCAGACGTTCAACTGAGAGTAGAAGAATAAAGATTAGATGGGATTAGCGACGGTTAATATGATTTTAATTAGCTCTTGGACGCCTCACACATTGCTCAAGCTACCCCACACCTTGCTAGAGACAGGCACACACACACTGGAAACCGGCCAGTGCTCCACGTCTAGCTCTAATTTTGTTCGTTTTGATTCAGGTGTAATAAATTTCACTTTCACACACTCTGCCAGGGGGGGTATTGTCGCACCCAAAAGTTATCGCCCTTTCCCCGAGCCTCTCTTGGCTCCCCTTTCTACGTGCAGTACTTTGTTGTTGTAGTTGTCGCTAATTTGCAAATTAAACGCTTGCTCAGTTCGTCATGTTGTTGTTGTAGTTGTTGGTTGTTGGCTTTCGGCTACTGCCGTTCCGTATAAATACGCACTTTGGTCGAGCCTCGCCAGCCCCGACGAGGCCGTAACCACGCCATCATCATCGGTCAAGCAACTAAATCATGTCGAAAATTTCACTTCAATTTCAAGAAAGACAAAAGACTGAATGTGGCTATACGAATAGTGTTTGCCCTAGTAAAGGTTTTTATAGAGTATCATAGTTTCGAAACAGGGGTATCTGGTATAGTATGGTCAAACTGTTGATGCCTCTTTGAAACTTGCTGGGTCTGATCTTCTAGTTCATTCTAGAGATCTGTGAGCTATATTTTGAAACAAACGGCAGAAAGCAGCTCTACTTACTTGCATATCAACATATCTACTAGTTTAGTGGAGAAAGGACAAAGAGAGATGTCTTTCTGTACTGATCGCATTACACTTGGAAGTGATCTTTAAAATTAATTTCAAAGTAGTCGCTCAAATTAGTTGTCGAATCTCATTTAGTAGACTTGACCATACACACTGAGAAAAATTCAATTCACTCAAATATCAATAATAAAGAAGGTGAAAAGAGAGAGTATTCTTTTATGCTGATCGAGCTTGACTTAGAAATGAGCTTATAGATCACTTCACTCTGAAGCGATCACTCAAATTGATTTCAATCTTGGTAAGAAAATTCTAATAGAGAGTTCACTCGGACAAATTATAGAAAAGAAAACTTTGTTTTTAGTTAAGCTAGAGAAGAGTAGAAAGAGAAGAGAGGTATATCTATGTATACTGGAAATGAGAAAAGAGTATGCCGGGTTGGTTTGCTTTCAATTGCTGAGATATTTCTTCTACTTAACGTGGTGAGCTCTATCTACACTATCTAAAACCAGATGTGAGCTTCGACAAAAATACACAGCAGAATTTTGTGCTCAGTGAGGGTATACGCACTTCGACTTGCCGCTGATCAAGGCAAGTGTTCGCGTGTTGTTGCTTATGTTTGCTGTTGCTGTTGTTGGTATTGTTTTTGTTTTTGTTTTTGTTGTTATTGTTATTGCTACTGCTAATAGATACCGTCTGCATACCTACTTCTTTATCTAATGCCGTTATTTGTGCATACTGCAATGTTTGTTGTTGTTGTTGTTGTTGTTGCTCGAAGGAGGCAGATGTGGCCTCATCGTAGCCGTTGCTGCTGTTGCCGTTGCCGTTGCCGTTGCTGTTGCTGTTATCGATGAAAGTGCCAGCGACGTCGGTTGCATTGTAAACTCTTGTTGCATTTGCTGCCGCCGCTGTGGCAGCTGTTGCAGCCAACAAGGCGACCGCCGCCGCGGTGAGCAGCAACAACGAGAGTGAGTTTCTGCTCAGCAGTTCGTTCATTTTGCACATTGTCGAGACAGCCAAACGTACGTAGCCTGCTAATTTTTTTAGTTTTTGTCTCTATTTTTGTATAGTTGTTGTTGCTGTTGCTGTTGCTGTCACTGTGTTGTTGTCCATTCACACGGGGCGAACAAAGCTGCGCTTTTATTTATTTATGCGACGGACAAAATGCTGTGGTTATTTTACACAATTCGAACGTTTTGCCAATATTTATTACAGATATCTTGCACATGGCTCGCAGTTGCTGTCGTTGTTGTTGTTGCTGTTGTGTTGTTTGCAACTCGTTATGCTGTTTTTCGCAAGTTGTTTATTGATATTATGCAATTTCACACTGTTTGCTACACTTCCGCACGCGCAGTTTGACAGCCATTGCAGTTTGAGGGCAACTGCCTTGGGCGCTGCAACTGCGCTGCCTCTGCCTCTGTTGTCACGCTGTTCTTGTCCCAATTAAGCCAGCGTCGCGTCTCTGTCGCTGTCGGCGTCGGCGTCGCTGCCTGCGCTCTCGCTTTCAGCACGTGCGCTGTGACGCTTCTTTCGCTCTGCCTCGCTCTCTGCGCTCGCTGCAAGCGCTGCGCCGAACAGGTTTGATCTCGAAGCTGAGCTGAGCGGGCCTTTTGTTCGAGCAACCCGATAGCCCTGAGAGCTGTGCAAGCTTGTGCAAGTCCGTTCAAGAATGAATGTCAATGCGTTTTTGCTGCTTCTGCTGCTGCCAGTGAAATTACAACAACAAATTCGCCGCTTTTCGCAAGCCTTTCTCCAGCGTCACGACTGCGCAGCATAGACTGCGTGTCTGTCTGTGTGTTTGCTTATGGCTGTGTGTGTGTATGTATGTGCGAGTGTGAGTGAAGGGGAGTCGTAGCCGAAGGTGGTGGGGTGGGGGTGCAGGCCTGCTTCAAGAGTTTTCTATACGAAAGTTGCTTTTGCTGCTGCTTCTTCTTCTGCTTCGCCTGCTGTCGCTGTCGCTGTCTCTGCTGCTGCCGCCGTCGTGCGCACAGTTTGAGCGTTACTTTGAGACTGGCCAAGCGAACGTGACTGAGCCGTGGCCGTGGCCACAGACGCAGTCGGCAGAGAGCGTCGGCGCCAGCGTCGGATGTTGATGTTGTTGTTGTTGCTATTGGAGTTACTTTTGCTGCTGTTGCTGCTGCTGCTGCTGCTGGCGTTGGCTTTGGGCTGTGAGCAGCTAATTGCAGCTCATGCGCTTCATTGTTGTGGTTGTTGCTGTTGTTGCAGTTGCTCTTGCTGCCCACTGCTCACATGTTTGTTTATAATGTAAAGCGTTTGTTTTCGGCGGCCCTTTTCAGCCTTGTTTGTGTCTGGATGGTAGTCAGCTTGTGTTGGTTTTAGCCAATTGGCTGGGGGAGCGCATTAAGCGCCATAATTTACAATAGCGCTGCTTTTATTTGCATATGAGAGTCACTGGGCGCAGCACATGTTTAGCTTGCTTACAGTTGCAGCAGCATTGTACAGCAGTTTTATGTCAACTGCATGCCCTACTGCTGCAGTTAAATAGTTTTCTTTACTGACAGGCAACTTATAATTAAAAGTATCTCACAGTTAAAGTGCAACTGCAGTGCTTGCCAAACCCCTGTCAACTGCCACCTACCTAATAAATAAGAAAATTCTTCCCGCAATTAGAACCTCTTTGGAGCTTGCTCAGTTCGCCCATCCGCTCAACTCAACTTGGCCGGGTAATGTGTAATGTAATGCGATATGATCAGCTCCCAAATTGGGCCTCCAATTAGCATTGCGCTCACGTAGACGCGCTCGCGTATTCCCCATGCCGTCGTCACGCGTTCATGCAGCTTCTTTGCTGCCACAGCGACGCTGGCGTTGCGCGAATGGATTTACACGACAGCCGGCGGCTTGTTTAATTATTTTATTGCATTCGCATAATTTTTGTTTACTTTTTTTCTTCTTTTTTTTTTTGGTGGGATTTCGTCAAAGTTTAATTAGTGTCTTTCGTGCTGGTCGAAGCAGAAATTATGCAAAATGTGTTACATGGGCAGTTGGGTCAGTTGGTCGAACTGGTAGACTGGCAGACTGGCAGACTGGCAGACAGGCGGACTGGTCGCTTGGTCGGTTGCCTTACATAACTCCTGGCTGGGCATTAGTATGCGCGGCAGAGCAGGAGGAGGCCAATCGGACAGGCGCGCTGCCTGCTCCAAATGCAATTGCGCACACGATCAAGCAAGTGGGCCAAATGTGTGGATAACTGCCAATTTTAATTGTAATTAAACAGTTGCAGTTGCAATCTCTAATCTCTGTTTCTGTTTATTCTTTTTTATTTCACCAGGGATTCACCTACGTTGCGCCATCGATACTGGAGGATATGCATCGGGTCAATCGAATGCCGCCGGCACGTTCGCCGCGACGCACGCCACGCCAGCATCAGCATCAGCTGCCAGACAACAGCTTTCGCCTGCAGTTCCCATCCGCGAATGTGGGCGCCAATGCGCCGATGGCCATGCAGCGATCGACGATGTTCGCACGGGCAACGCCCCCACATCAACACCAGCATCCGCATTCGCATCATATGCAAACGTTTGCGCCGCGCCCCTCGCCGGCGCAGGACGAGATGATGGATGTGCAGCAGGGTCTGCCCATGGTCTAAGGTTACTACAGCAACTGCTTCAACTGACGTGCAGACGGACGGAAGGAGCCAACAACGAGCGAAGAGGATTGGGAACGAGGCGCCAAGATTGTTTTTGTTGTTATAAGCGGAACGCCCCAGACAGCCCGAAGAGCGGAGGAAGGGAGCAGCAGAGGAGGAAAAGGAGGGGGAGAGAGAGGAGAGCGCGTGCTACGATGAACGTTTTGTTTGGATATACATAAATACTACAGTTAGAGACAGATACACATAACATAACATATAATATCTATAACATGTACGCTATGGCTATAGCTCACTATTTATAGGATAACACGCTATATGTATGTAGGTTGAGAGACTTGAAAGAAAGTAGAGGGTAGAGTTGAGAGGGAGAGAGAGAAGGAGAGAGAGAGAGAGAGTGGCAAGCTAGCTGGAGCGAGTTCCGGATACGAGTGCGGTTTCGGATCGTGTATAAATATTTACCACTTACTAACTATGTTTTATACTTATAGGCGAAAAGGTTTAAAGTTTAAACAATTTAGTTCAAATGTACACTTCAAGTTTGATTTTTTATATACACACATATACAAGCAAACAAGCAAACACATACATATATACTTACTTATATGCGTAGAGAGAAACCGACAAAACAACTATTACTATATTATGTTGATTGATTGATTGATGAACTCGAAAAGTACTACATGAAGGCAGGATACGTTTGATTTGTTTCTGAACTTATTCTGAAGTGCACACAGGAGACGATTGCGATTGATTACGATTGTGTTTTGATTGAAGCTTTCGATTCTTTAGCCATTTAGTAGGTTCGGTAGATACCCCCAAAACCTCTGTGTATATGACCATAGTTTGTAGGATCGAGAGAAACCCCGACAACACAAGCAACAACAACTGCAACACTACAATATAATATAAATTATGATTTTGATAACGTTAACGTTAATGATAATGATAATAAAATGAATATACACTTATCTACATATATATGTATATATGCATACATACATGCATATGTATGCATGGAGGATGAAAAGAAGTGTGAAGGTTTCCGGGAGGCGTGTCTCGCATAGCCAATTTTAATTTCTATTTATTTGATAGTTTGTCCTAATGAAGAAAACTCGCTTTCAGTTTCAGCTGCAACTTTCGTTGTTACGTTACGTTCGTTACTTAAGAGTTGTTCGCCCGATTTCAAAAGTTTACGTCAAAATAAGGCATTTCTTAAACTTAAAGTAAAACAGAGGAAAGGCAAGAGAGCAGAAACATCAGAGCAAGAAACCAATAAAATGTCTAGCACTTAACTGAACAGACGATGCTATAATATTGTTAACCCGACTACTGATTACCGTGTACTGAGAAGCTAAACGCTGCCACAACAATAAAAGAAAAAGAAAACAATACAAAACCGAGAACATAAGAATATTTCAATTGAAAACTGCTGAAAATCTGAAATGAGATATATTTGAAATGTATTCGCATTGTGTACGCACTTTGATTATATTCTGTTTCAGTTCTTTCTATCGAATCACTGATATTTGCAAGCATTACAAACATAAAATCGCATAAAAATGGCAAAAAGAAAACAAAAAATGGAAAAATACAATGTCAAATATAATCAAAAGGTGCTTTGAATTGTTTAAAAAGACAAGACAACTACAATACAAAAATGAAAACAAAAACAAAACAAATACTAAAACTAAAAACAAACTATTGAAAACGAGAACGACTAAAAACTAAATACTTATAATGGTTATGTGTATAAAACAAAACAAAAACATATTTATATAAACAAAAAGAAAATACCTCAGAAGCAATTATTTTTGTTAAAAGAAAGAAAAGAAAAGCTAAGAAAGAAAACCAACTTAATTATAATACGAGATAAACAAAACAGCAGATAAGAGAAGGTTATTATAAACAGAGAGAGAAAAAGCAACAAATATTTAGCTAAACATGTTTGTATGCGATCTAAAAGGAAAACGAAATATAAATATATATTTTTTCGATTGTATGTGTATTTTGCTTTATTTTTACCTTTATTTGCTAATTTATGATTTTATTATTTTGAGTTGATTTCGATTTTGTTGTTTCTGTTGAAAGGAATATAACAAATACCGAAAGGAAACCCTATTTAGGAAATGTCTTATTTTCTTCGTTCGAAACAAAGAAAAAAAACCCAAGAAATAAAATAAAACATTGTGCTAAAACTTAAGATTTATGTATAAAATGAGAATTGATGTTAAGCTGAAGATGAACATGAAGACGAACCCAAACACCAAGAATGATGAAACACTGCCTACACACCAAGGACAAGAAACTAGCAACAAATTGAAAACAAAAGCAAACAATAAAACAAAGAGCAAATAAATGAATTTAAAACAGAAACAAAATATGATGGAAACTAAAAGAAAACCAAAAACCAAAAGCAGTTACAGTTTGTATTCGTAGATAGCCAAGTTAAACAATTGAGAAGCCCCAAAAGCAACACAGACACACACACACACAGCAGTCCAGAGAGGAGACAAAGATAAAAGTCGCATAGAATCTAGAATTAGGCGGTACTGCAGCCACAATAATTAAGTTTAGCATCTGTACAGCTCAAACGGCTAATAAACAAAGCGAGAAACATTTAATTACACAACTTAGTAAACTAATTAAACGTTTGGTTGGGCGATTGATCCAAACTATCGCCAGATGATGGTCATTATGATGAAGAACCGAAAAAACTAAAGAAGAAACGAAAAAATACAATACGATACAAATACAAATACAAATACAAATACGAATACGAATACGAATACAAGTTCACTGTTAATATTTTCATTAAATTGCGATCGGCACGCGATCGTGTCGGCAACTCTGGCAGTATAATAGCAGTTATTTTGTAAGAACCAGAGCCATGTTAGCAACTAATTAAGAGAGTCTAATTAACTAATTACTAACTAACGTCTAACTATCGTTTGTAAGGAGTACACACAGTTCTTGAGACTCGAGGCCATAGCGAGAAGCAGAAGATCGCAGTGGAATCGGGGAGCAGCAGCAGATCGAAGACGAAGTCGAAGTCGAAGCCAAACTGAATGCAGACCACAGTGAAATCCAAATAAGAAACAAACAAATAACTAAACACTGATCACATGCAGTGAGAGAATCAACAGATCCTAGTTAATTAAATTGTACATTTCTATCATTAAGCTCTAAGTGCAGTGCATAATGCATATGAATAAAAACACACATACATACATAAGTACATAAATGCATGCGCCGATGTATATGATGATTACAACAACAACAACAACAATTGTATATCGTAATAAATTCAAACTAAATTTTACAAAAACCTAAAGGGTAATTCTTCAATGAGTTTATTTTAATTGATTATTTATAAAGTTGAAATTAAAGTGCAGTTAAATTTAAGTAAATGGAAAGGAATATGTAGCTAAACGAGGACCTCGACAGCTATGCTGGTCAGTGCTTCTAAAACTTAAAGAGAGTATACTAGGTCAAGTACGAAGCTATGAAGCTTTGCCCAAATGTAGTCATGGCATGTGCCTCTAAAACTCTCTCTAGTGTAGGGAAGGGTATCACAGGTTTCCAATGGCATTGTAATTTTGAACAGTGCTTCTCAAACTAAAATATTTATCAAAATTTGTGCAAAAAGTCTGGCTAGTTAAGCCGTTTTTCCATTTGCATTTTATTACAAACAATCATTTAAAAATACCAGTACTTCTCAAACCTAAGCATATTACGAGAATATTTCAAGATTATTAAAAGAAATCCAACTTCATTCCCGATTTGTCTTGGGAATTAGCATTCAGCAAGCCAATACTTCTCAAACTCAAGGGCAAAATGAATTATTCTGAATATTTATTAGAAATATATTATTAGAAATAAATATTTTAAATCGTCAGAGCTTCTCACACCTAAAGCTAGCCTAAGAGTAGCTCAAGAAAGGTCTTATATTAACAGTACCCAACCCAAAATTTGCATTATATTAGAATTAATTATTGGAACCGGTCAAAGCAATAATGTCCTTATTCTGACTGCAACCGCAAGCACTGGCACAGTCCAGTTCCCCTCAAACTGCATGCTCAATTCGCAATTGCGTCTTATTTACTACCACGCCTCATCTTAGAATATGGCGCCGTCGCGCAGTTTGCCACTGATGATTAGCATTAGCATACGCAAATGGCGAAAAGTTCGCACAGAACTCGAGCCAAAAAAGCAAAAAGCGAAAGTATGTTAGCATAAATCGATCGGGACGCGAGCTGCTTGAAAGTCATGCACAGTTATTTTTAAACTGTCAGGCGAAACCGCAAGGACGAGGCGCGCCTGCCACCGTCGAATCCCAAGCCGAATCCGAATCCAGCTCGGATCCAGCGCGACTGAACCCGGGCCTGGGCCTGGGCGTGTGCTGAGGCTCTCGCGTGGTTGCGTTTGTGCCCAATTCGATTGGCATGTGACAGACACATGAAGGAAAGACGAGGGCAGGCAGCAGGGGAAGCGGCAGCAGAGGTGTCTTAGCTACCACACACACACACGCACATACTAACACACACACTCACACACAGACACAGTCTATGTAATGGCAGCATACTACATAATAAATACCGCTAGGCAACGGCGGATTCCTTAGCATGAATCGATTTAACTAACCCGGGGGAGTGGCAGGACGAGCGACTCCTGCGACGCCTCGACTGGGCACCAGCTGCAGCTCAGTAGCAGTCGAAGTCGTTGGAGATTCGGACACAGTCAGCACAGCTCGCCAGCCAGGTAAGGAACCCCATTCTCGATTCTGAAGCAAAGTGTGCCAGTCGTGGCACTTCCTCAACTGAGAATTGAATAAACCTCCACACACACACGTCCATACATTGAGAGAGAGAGAGAGACACACATATATGTGTGTGTGATGTGAAGTGCATACGTAACTGCTGAAATAGCATCCGATTGAGCCTTACGCAATATACGTTTTCTTGCAAGCAACCAAACGACATACGAGATAGAGAGAGACAGAGAGAGAGAGGTCATTGGGGCATCATCATCACCATGTTGCCGAATCTGAAGACGCGCCGCATCTCGGGCCTGCAGCTGGCGGGCAAACATCTGGGACCCGTGGCCAAGTGCCCGCCACGCTACTCCGAGGAAGATTGGGACTACAACAACAAGATAAAGTTCCGCATCACCTGCGACCAGGAGAAGCTCGCCGAGCGCATTGTCGAGTAGGTGGTTGGGTCTCTACTCGCATCGAGCAACATTTTATTTGCTTTAACCCCGCAGAGAGTCGCGTCGCGTCGTCGATGAGACCAAGGACACCACCAAGAACTGGCAGCGCGAGGTCGAGCATCACATGCGCGAGCGCACCAGCGAGATTCGCTTCCTGGTCGACGAGCTGAATCGGCAGAAGAAGACGGCCACGCTGGAGGACGAAACGCTGAACACGTACCGCAATCGCGTGCTCAATGCCATCGAGTTCCTCAAGGAGAAGTCGCTGGCCATCTGCAAGCAGTGCCTGATTCTCCGCGAGGGTCGCATCGGCGTCGACCTCTGTGACGACGAGGTGGACCGCTCGCTGCGCCGCGAGCTGAAGGTCATCAAGGGCTGCCAGGGGCTGGCCGATGCGGCGCTCAAGGAATCCGAGGAGCAAATACGCAAGCTGCGCGCTGCCATGTATCTGCTCGATCAGGATCTCGCGGCCAAGGACAAGTCGCTGGCCATTGACGAGAAGAACCTGAAGCTGAAGGAGTTTCAGCATGACCTTGGCAAGGGTCAGGACTTGTCCAAGCAGCACTGGTGAGTCGAGCCATTCCTACTTAACCCTTGCTGTAGTTCACCATTTCCCCCATCTTAAAGTCAATTCTCACTGACCGAGTGGCAGGCGCAAACCTATGAGAACATAGAGGCGAACGCCAAGGCCCTTGTCTCGGCCGGGCAGCTGCGCGCCTACATCGATCTGCTGCTGAAGCAGGTCTGCGAGGATATGCAGAACCAGACGGATCGTACCAACGAGGCCTTCGAGCGGCGCATCGCCGAGACGAAGCACGTCAAGCAGTGCCTGGAGAACAAGCACAAGGACACCATGGACCACATCCATCAGGTGCAGCGCAACATGAGCGAGCTCGAGAAGGAGATGTCGGACAAGCAGCGCGCCATCACGCTATGCCAGACGCGGCTCAGCAATCGCGCCCATCGTCCCGGGCTGGAGCTGACCTGCGACATGGTCCAGGATGCGCTCTACAACGAGCTGCAGGCCCTGAAGGCCTCCGTCTGCAAGCTCAATCAGAAGCTGAACGAGAACAAGGCCTCCATGCGTTATCTCATGCATGTGCAGGTCATGCAGGAGGAGGAGATCAACATCAAGGCGAACACTTGCAAGATTGACGAGGTCGACTGCATGACCTTGCGCCAGGCCCTCAAGTACTCGTCGTTCTAGTCCCAGTCCCAATCTCAGTCTCAGTCCTAGTCCAGTCACAACCGCGCATCGTCGTCGTCACCAATTGAACTCCATTGACACCCAGACACACCACTGCAAGTTTAGATAAATTACATGTGCATCTCCCAGTTAAACTAACTAACTAAATACCTAATACTAAATACCAAATTGTCAACATGTACATGATTAATAAATTGAAATTCACTTCGAGTTCGAATTCTGCAAAAGTTCCCCATTCGTTTCGCCTTGTTCAAGTGGGTCACAAACTTTTCCAATCGGAAATCAATCAATCAAATCAGCATTATTCGAATGTATGTGTGTGTGTGTATCGAAGTTGATTGGGAGTGTATTACGCTCTCAAATATTGTACATTTTATAGCCAAGTTTCGTCTTAGCAAGGTTCGTTGAATGTATTTCTAGACAGGTCTTCTAGCTATAAAACACTTAGCTAGATATAATATCTTACACTCAATTTAGTTAAGACCAATTCTATCTGGTATAGTAGTATATTCTCTATACTTAGCCGTACTAATTAATAGTTCTATCCCTATATCAATTAAGTATTGCAAGGAAATTACCAAAGATTGTCATATCTCACGGTGTGTCATACTCGACATAAACTCCCTATAGTTCGATTAATCATATTATACCCTGCTTCACCGGCGCAGATGTTATATTTCCCATTTGAACAAAGTATGATGTTTAACAAAAGTAATATATTTGCAGTTTGACAAAGATATGACTGTTAGGCATCGAGCTCTTTAGCTCCATTAAATTGGTCTTTATAATCGCAACAGCCTCTAACAAAAATAAAAACAAATCAGTTTAAATCATACATACATAAAAACAGCTAGAGACTATATGTCAAATAAATGAGAAAACCTGAAAATATTTTTACCGACTTTTTGGATATTTCAAGATTTACGCTCCAGGCAAAGCTTGTGAACTACAAATAACTTAATTAATACAACTTGATTGATACAGATACTCTGCGTGCGTGATATATATATGCGTGAGATCCTTATCTCTAGTGGGAACTACTTGATCGCTTAACGCCTTGTCTGATCTAGGATATTACTACGGATAACGTGTTGCTGGTTGCAGCCTCGAGTGGCAGAGGCAATTGAGGGTTTAGAGTAATCATAACGCTTATTAATTATGCAGTTAATTGAAGTGTGATTTTTTGTGTTATTTTATGCGCGTGAAATCTGTTAAATTTGCGGAGTTTCCTGACACCAACGTAAGCCAAATAGAAAGTTCGCAATTTGGACTGGTCTTCTTATGTACATGTCAAAGACCACAGTCCACAGCAAGTACTCCATGGCCTCCGGATAATTGCATCCTAACAATTTTCCGAGCTGCTTGTGTGCCCCATTTCCATCCCGACTGTGTGCGTGTGTGTAAGTCAGTGTCTGTTAATGTGTACGTGCTGTGCAACTCCGACTGCATGCGCTTCAAACATGTAACACTAGGCGAAGAGACAGTGTAGCAGTAGCAAGCCAGCTACTCCCATCCTCAGAAGGGTACAATTTCTTCCTCGTAGAGCGGATC
Source organism: Zaprionus bogoriensis (assembly GCA_035046045.1). Classification (NCBI taxonomy): domain Eukaryota; kingdom Metazoa; phylum Arthropoda; class Insecta; order Diptera; family Drosophilidae; genus Zaprionus; species Zaprionus bogoriensis. Next base: position 857,175 of record JAWNOI010000192.1, on the reverse strand, counting down.
CAATTCTCGAGGCATTGCCATGGCCGGAAATCGATTTGCTGCCACAGGAACTGGCGACGTTGAGGATATCGAGTCCGACGAGAGCTCGATGACATCCGTATCGGCGGTCACATGTTTTCTTTTGTGCACCTTCGGCTTCGCTTTGTTTGTCTTTTGATTTAGCTTCGCACCCCGACGTCGTCGCATTGAGGCAGCGCGCGAGGATTCATCGGGATCTGTTGAGCTGGAGGAGGAATCAGAGGTGATGTGTTTGAAGCGTTTGAACTGCTTGAAGCGCGGGTTGGGGACAGCTCCACTTCGCGAAGGCGCAGGTGTATCAGATGTTATGTGGACAAACTGCTTGCCAGTGCCGTCCTGCTCGGACACGTTTGTGGTGGATTCATTACTCTCCTCGGTTTGGGTTTGACTCTTGCGGCTACTCGATGTCGATCTGATGCGCTTCTGCTGCTGATAGTAGTCCACAAAGTTGGTGCGCTTCACGAGCACCCGCAGCCTGCGTAACTTCTCAATGTCCATCGTGGTGAGCATGTCTAAACGTACCTCGAGCCGCCGGGTGAGGCATTCCTGGATAAGACGTGAATTTAAGCTGGTGTCGCCTGAGTCGTCAGGCTGTTTTGGATTCTTTGGTTCATCGGATTTTGACGGTTCCGTATCCGTTTCCACTTTCGTTGCCGTCACCGTCCCAACTTCTGACGATCCGGCTGTCCCATCCGTGGTCAGAACCTTCTCCCCGAGCTGCAACACTTCTGTCTCCATAGTTAAATCAGAAGTTTGACCCGGTGGGGGAGTTAGCTCTTTACTTACACCAGACTCCGCCTCCTCGAACTCGTTGGAGTCATGCAGAGCCATCGTCGATGTGCCCGAATGCGAACTGTCTGCCTCGCTGTTGCACCGGCTGCTGGAGCGAGCTCTCTCCGGCTCATCCTTGAATACTTGCTGCGTGCGTTGTCTCAGACCCTGCAGACTCTTGAACTTGCTTAGCAGAGAATTGCTCTCCATGAGCTCATTGCTTTTCTCCACGCTAATCAGTTTGTCCTTCTCGAAGCTCCAAATGTCTGAGAATGCCTTGAAGCCATTGGTCTCATTGCTGTACTTGGCCTGCGCCTGGAGCAGGTCGCAAAAGGAACGTTTCGGCTCGCTTGTTTCTTTCGGCGCAGCTGTCGATGTCGTGGTCTCAGTTGCAACTTGTGGTGCAGTTGAAGTTGCCTCCTCCTCCTCTTCTACAGAATTGTCACCAGCTGTGGTAGTTGCCGTCGGAGAACGTCGTCCGCTGCGCATGGTTCTGTCCATGTCAGAGATCATAGCGTTGGCCACTATTGCCGCGGCACGAATCCGTGTGCGTCGCCCTGTGCCAGTGTAGTAGCTCTCCGACTCATCAGATGCCTCCTCCTCCTCGTCCTCCTCTTCCTCGGAAATAACTGAAGAGAGGAATGATAATTCAATATAAACAATTATATTTATAGAATGCTCGCTTACTCTCATCCCAGTATCTGCTCCTGCGCTTTCGCTTCTTCTCTTTCTCAGCCTTCTCCTGTGCTTCCTCCTCGCTCGCCTCGCCCTCAGCTGCCCCGGCCGCATTCTCATAGCCCTCCTCGATGGTGCCATAGTCCAGCTGAGGCCTGTTCTTGTACTTGTTGTAGTCGATTTTCAGGAACTTCAGTCTATCGTTAGCCTCGGCCATGTTGAGTGCCACGAACTTGCGCTTGAGATCCGTGCTCTTCAGCAGCGCACTGCAGCGCTCGTGCAGTATGTTCCATTCCAGCGCCCAGGAGTACCGCTTGTTTCGTGGCTGGAAGGCCACCGTCAAGAGATCTTTGAGTATGCTGCGCGGCAATCGGAGACCTTGCAGCGCCTTGTACACGGGATCGTAGTCCGCCACGGGCGCATTGTGATTGGTTATGGTCACGATTTCATCCACATCAATTGTGGAGCTCAGCAATTCGTATTTAATGTTATCCGATTTATCGGTACGAGCTGCAGCAGCTCTGCTGGACGGCAGCTCTTCGTCATCCTTGCGCTTCTTCTTGATGCGCGAGCAGCGCTTCACTTCTGCGTAATTCGTGCGCGTGGGATGCAGGTAGAACGCTGTCAGCCAGAACTCTGCCTCCATGAAGCCATGCTCTGTGAAGACTCTCGCCAGGTCGGCATAGTTCTCCGAAAGCTTATGCTCGAGATTGAGCATGAACTCCGTGGTGAGACCAGGATGATAGCGCCAAACCTCGATAGTGTTCAGCTTCTGGCCAATGATCTTCAGCAGCAGCGCAATCTTGGCAAACTGCCAGCCTCTGAATTTCTGTGAATAATAATAATATTAATAAATTGGCTAAATTAAGGCTATAAAGTTAAGTTTTAACGCACGCGCTTGGCCAGCAGTTGGTAAACAAAGTCCAGCACGTTCTCGTTGTTGGGCACATTCTGGAAGACTGGATCTATCTGCCTGTCCAACTCCTCGTCTCCGTCCAGCAATGGCTTCTCATCGTCATCGCAGTTCTTGTAGTTGCCAATATTGCTGGCACGGTTGCCCTTGCAGATCTGCTGCTGATAGTTCAGGTTCAGGTTGACCGTGTGCGGCAGGGCATGGCTGTGACGCTGTGCCTCCAGCTTCTGCAGCTCATTGAGCAGGAACTGCTCGCTGTTCTCGCGCTCCTCCACGTAGTGATTCATGAGCACCTTGAACTGTGCCATGTGCTGCATGAAGTCGTGCTCATTGAGCGCCATCAGCTCCAGCAGCTGATTGCCCAGCACATAACTGGTGTAGGTCTTGAGCATGACAGCAAAGGGAGTGATCAGGCTCAGGTTGAAGCGCTTAAACACAATGCTCTCAAAGAAACCATCCTTGCCCAGGCCCAGACGCACACACACCTGTGCAATGAGGCGCGCCGGCGTGTACTCATCCGCCTGCTGCATGCTCTGCGCATAGAAGCGTATGTTGTACATCTGCAAGGGAAGAGGGGTATATAGTGAGGAAATGTTATATACAATATAACCCTCCACTCACCATGTTGTCTATGACATAGCCGCGATTGTCGTCGGCCACGAATACTGTGAGCAAATAGAGATGTCCCACCAGCGCTATGGAGGCCTGCTCTCGCTGCAGGCTCTCACTGCTGGCCTGCGCATTGCACCTCAACCAGGCAGCGAGCACTCTCAGTGAGAGCTGTTTGACCGCCTCCCAGCTGCCGGAATCGAAGAGCTTCACCAGACGCAGTATAATCAAATGCAGGCGCTCCTGCATCAGGAATGTGACATCTACAAGAATCACAGCTCGTTAATATGCAAATCTAACAGGCAATACTGAGGCATACCTTCTAGTGTGGCTGGCGGCACAGCGTGCTCGATCACATGATGCTTATTCCTGCTCAGGTTGGCAAAGAGCTGCTGCAGGTAGGGCAGACGCCAGGGGCTGGTCTGGAAGTTCAGTATGTACTGCCAGTCGAAGTCGCACAGTCCGTCAATTTTGCGAAACGCAATCGAGGCTTTACTCAGATAGTAGAGGACAATGCGCTTCAGGCTCTCCGAGCAGCCCATCCACTCCTGGCTGAACCACAGCTGCAGCGTGTGGTGCGCCAGCACCTTGACTATGTAACTGACTTCCACTGTGACCGCCTGGCGACTGTGCACGCGGCACACGTTCCAGCCGTAGATCAGCTGCAGCAGTCGGTCGTCGGCCATCAGCTGGTAGACATCGACATCGCTGGCGCCCGTGTAGAAGACAAACATTTTCTGCAGAGCGAGGCAAATGCATTAGCATTGTGAAATGTTGTGCGCGTAGGTGCATGCACTCACAGCGTTAAACTCATCATATTGTATGTGCGAGGCGTACTCTAGAAACTTCTGCTCATTCTGCTGCTCGGGCAGTACGATGTCCATTGCGTTTGCTCACCAGCAGACGCGCAAATTGCCAATTCCAATTAGTTATTTACCATGCCAAAATAACAACAAAAGAATATTTTCTCAACCGGCAATGAAGCTGACTGCTAGAGATGTGAGTAGCGGCCAGAAATGGGTTGCTACCCGCGCATATCGATAACAATGCAAGTAAAGTAGCAATGAGCTTACGTCATGCTGCAAGCGCGGCAATTTTAAATTTGATATTGAGCCAATAATATTTAAATTCAAGTCAATTTAATTTAAAAAGTTAAGGAACAATTATTAGATGTAGCTGAAATAAATAATTATAAACAAATACATTGAAAATAATATTTTTTCAAGCTCTGCAGTTAGAGTAGAGTACGCTGCCTTAGCAGCCTGCATATGTGCAGAGAGCTTGACCGCCAGCTGGGCATATGCAAAGTGCAAACAAATTATTATTAGCTGCCAACAGCGTCGTCAACTTCATCTCACAATGCCAGCGCCAAGGGTATTCCTTTAGAAATGAGCAGGAGCTGTGTGTGCGGGCACATGCGTGTGTGTGTGTTGGCCCGTTTGCACTATGCTTGGCCCGTTGGTCAACAAGCGGGGCTTCAACGCGTGCAGCAGTGCATTACTCCAGTTTAGCTGGATGGCATTGTTCATATATTTGTTTTTTTTTTTCACCCGCAACAGCTTAATTCTTCGGCATTTCTCGCTGTCCCGGCAATCAGGTCAGAGTCATCAGACATCATTTTCCACGTAAATAGCGATTGATTTACGATCGCTGCACTCGAAAAGTACAAGCCAAAACACATGTATCCCAGGCAGCCCTGTAGCTGTTGCCTGTTACCTGTCTGCAGAGATAACATTACTCGCAAAGCGATTTATCAGGGACGAAATCAATTAGTAACTACGTAAGAGCGCCCGCCCCGGCCTGCCTTATCGATTGAGCGATGTCCGCTCGATGTTCTGCTGCATAACCCATTCATTATACGCACCGGTAGAGGCAGAGACAGAGGCACAGGCAGCGCCACAAACAGAAGCACTGGCAATGTCATAAATATTCCCATCATCGTTTATTTGGCGTCCTCACACCCGCTTGCCCCCTGCACCTTCACAATCGGAGTGGCTATCAAATGGCACAAATGAAAACCTGTTGATATCCTAACGGTACACAGAGACAGGCATGCACACACAGCACATGCTCACCCGCACACCCGCACACACACACACTTTCACTCTCATGTGTATCAAAGGTTGCGCTTCTCTCGTAATTGAAGCGAAGGCACCCAAAACGAAGGGTATTGAGGAATTGCAGAAGGAAGCACAGTCCACGGCGACGTCCCTGCAGCTCGTCCATAAATATTCATGAAGCTCTAAAAGGGTTTTTACTTGCGAGCTACCCCTCCCCCCGCTCCTCAGCCCAATGCTTAGAGGCGACAGCAAATTGACACTAAATGGAAAAATTGTATTGAGCAGTGGTAATTGTGTGGCTCCAGGTGAGAAGAACTGCAATTGCAGGAGCAGGACAGGCACTGGAGGGTTTCGTTTTCTCGGGCGAACACGTTCAGTGCCAAATGCCGCCATGGGCGTTGGCCGGCGCAAGAAAAGCAGCGCTCGCTTGCGGTTCCTTATGGAGCATGCACATGAATTTGAATGAGCTGCGGGCGGGGCTGGGTCCGAGGCCCACGCATATGTTGTATGTTGTATGTGTCCAAAGTCTGTCCGTCGCCAAAGTCGCTGCTCCCAGGGGATGGTGAATAAACACTGCAAGGGCGCGCATGTGTGCCATCAACTTCAGTGCGAAGTAGGTGACGGGCAGGGGGGCAGCGGGGGAGGTATTTGCGGCTGCCCCACTAAGTAGGCAACAGTTTTCGGCCACTTCCGACGTCGCTGCAGCCGCCGACAACGTCGCATTCACAATGGGCGCCCTGACAGGCGCGCTTTGCTATTGTATCTGCACACACACACACACACAGGCACACACGCACAGGCACACGCACACATGCGTGCTCGTGGCGGCTTCGGTTCGGGCGCTCGTGTCTGGATTCGCTTCCGTTTTGATTTATAAACGGCCGACGCGGCCGAGTTGCGTATCATTAACAGTTGATCAACAGGTTTGCGCAGACATTCCCAGTGCGAGCTGCTCTGCAGAACTACCATAGGGAATCCATAGCTCTCATACTTGGCAGAGTAACCCACGTCGGCACTAGCCTGTGTGCCCAGCAACTAATTCAATTGCAACTGGCCCGCAATTCAGTTATAAAAGTAATTTCACGCGCAGAATTCAAATAAAAAGTGCAGCGCGTATAGGCACGAGTGCATTTACCGCAATAATAGAACCAGAAAGAGACACACAGAGAGTGAGAGAGAGGGAGAGAAAGAGCGCGCCTGAAAGTCGTTTCCTGTTTGAAAAACTAAATCGAAATATCTGCCGACAGGTGAGTTGATTATCGAAAACTTTTTGTGTGCGGCTAATCGAATTGAGGGCAATAAATGAAATAATAGAATACAGAAAATTGTGAAAGTTGGAAGACTAAAAATAAACTAGACTAATTTTAGAGTTACAAAGTGTCTTTTTTAAATCGTACTAAAAAATAATTTGTGAAAAGTAAAAGTTTTCTAATACTCCAAATTAATTAAACTAAAGTTAATCTAATAAATTAAATAATGAATTATATTTTTTGGTATAGACCCCAGGTATAGGTATTGTATACTTGGATTATTTAATATTCTAAATTTTAAGAAATTCACAGTACTTTTCTTCATTTATAGTCGAAAGCTTGCTTAAAGAAAATCTTAGACTACATAAGCTCAAACTTTTTAGGAACTTAAATTTAGGGGGTTCAAAAATAATTTAAAAATTTCTTTAGTACGAATTTTTTGGTATAACAATTTAAAGAAAATTTCTTTAAGTATTGATAAATATTAACTTACATATAAGCCAAAATATATGGAAGCTATTGCTTGCCCTTTGGGAAGTGCTCCGTCTGTAACACCATATTGGAAATGAAGCTCGTGTAATGAATTGGGCAAATATCGTGTTGTTTATCGTTTGAGGCCCTGAGTTTCCAATAAGGCAGTCAAGGCAAATATATTTACCATATCCACTTAATAATAGCGAACGCTGTTGTCTCAACACAAAACATTGAATGATTAGCCCAGTCAAGTTGGAAGCATTGCCGTACGGGCACCTCCCCAAAGACGCGCACGCCTAAGCCAGCAGGCAGAGCCAGCTACGGCGACGGCTCCGGCTCCAGCTCCAGCACCAGCTCCAGCTACGGCTACGACTACAGCTCCTGCTGATGACGAAAAATGTATTTGCACTTCTGTGGATATTCTGTTTATTTACGAATTTTCGTTCGCCCCGTTCCCCATTCCCCGCTGCGCCCCACTGCTGGTGATTTGCAATGCCGGCGATGATTTTTATTCAAATGACAGACTCTTGATGCGTGGGAGGCGGCAGGAAACCTATTTAAACAAAACACTTCTGCTAGGCAAATGCCATCCTTTGGCAAATATTGGCGAAAGCTGCGAGAAAAAAGCGAGAAGAGTGAAGGCAAAGAGAAGAATTTATAGAGAGCGCGCGACGCGCCACTTGAGAGCGCAAAAACTGTTTAATTTCGAGGCGCGAATTTGCCTAAATTCACACACTGATTACATATGTATGTGTGTGTGTGCGTGTGTGCAGAGGTATTCGAGTCGAAGGAGCTGTATGGCAAATAAACTTGGAGGCGTCCTTTGGCCACGGCAAGTACCTGTCATTGTCACTCGAAGACGCGCAGCCATGAATAATGTCTGGACAGCAGCCTGGGCTTGGGCTTGCGCTGGAGCTGGGTCTGGGTCTGGGCCTGAGCTGAGCTGCTGAATAATACAGCGTGTACTGGACGCCCACCCATGGCCACACCCCCTTCGAACTGTCTGCGAATTTGCTGGAATGTCAGCCACTAGCAAAGCCATAAATATTTTCAGTTAATTTCAATTACAAGTAGAAAAGACTGCAGTGCGCAGTGTACTCGACTGTGAGATACCCAGTACCATGACGAAAACAAGAGCGAACATTATAAGCAGATGCTTGAATATTTTCTGTATTTTTTGTCCAATTTCGCTAATTATGGATACTGTAACAGATAAGTTTTTATTGAAATAATGCCAAATTCGTTGTAGGGAAACTTTCTTGCATTTTCCTGCTGCACAAAGTTAGAATGCCCTTTGCTACACTTGGTACTGGGCACAACAAGCTCTTCCGCACGTGCGCTACTCCTAGGAGCCTTAGCCGAAGCCAGAGCTCTGACTCAAGTCCTTCGCTTGAGTCGTGCTTATTGCTTCCTGGGTGCCCTTTGACCGAGTCGAGCAGGTCGAGAGCGCGCGCGTGTGTGTGGTCATAAAATTTGATGCGTGCCCTATCATGGCGACGCAGCTATCTATTATAATTTAACGCAAAGCCGCCAAAACTTTCAGGCGGGCAAGCGGGCGTCAATCAATCAACGACAAGCACACAAATTAAATGCAAAATAAGACAGCATGAAAGCAGCGTCAATCCCTACGCCAGTTTCATGCCGACAATCAGTCAAGAGTCACCCGCTTGGCCAGGCCAACTGCAGCACACACACACACACACACGCACGTACAGCTGCCTGTTGCCTGCTTCAATTAACTGTCCAATCCCACGGCGAAGCCACAAAGTAGCAAAGTGAAACATCGCTTAATCAGCGCCTTTGATAAGATAACCATGCGGGGTACAGAGCAAATCTGGAAGATTGCTCGGTTCAACTGGAAAAGGATTATTGTGTCAGCACTTTAATGTCAGTAATAGACTAAGCTAATAAAATATGCCGTTTAGAATTAGTGAACGAATTTTTAGTTATTTTTATTTTTCGATCAACTTTGTTTATTGATGCGTGTCATTAAAATGTATTCTGCCTAGAATTATTGAAAATATTCATTCAAATTTTTTTATTGATGCTCTTAACTGAAATATAAATTCCTAATAGAACTAATATATATTATTTAATATTTTAGTTATTTTGTTCAATTAATTAATGCGCTTAAATATTATTCTAGAATAATGGCACAATTTTGAATATGCAATAAAACTATTATAAAAGCTTCGACTTCTTTAGTATCTTTTGCATTGAAATCACAGAAATTTTATACTATGATAATTTCGAGAGATATTTTGTCCCCATCCTAATCGGAGCAATGTTATTTTTACAGGTTTTATTTTTTAGTTTTTCTGAATTTTTGTTTAGTGTAAAAACCTAAAAAAATTGCTTTATTCTGAAGTTATTGTTTGGAAATTTTTGAAAGTAAAGTGCTTGAGGAAAAATCCGTATGTGAAATAAAAGAAAAGCTTACCATGTGCAGTCTATTGCATTTAATGCTTATGCACTTACTATAAGCTCTATATATTAATAAACTCGCCTGCTGAGCATCTGCTACAACTTGTGGCCTTATGCTAATCATGAATTTGGCTCATGCAGGCGCATATGAATAACTTCTTCGGTCTGGCGTTCAAACAATGCGAATCCGCTTAGCGGCACGAGGTCCTCCTTGGCAACAGCCGAGTGTCCTTGTAGAGGGAGCAGAGGGCGTGGTCGGAGCCGTTGTCGGCGTCGTAAGTGCAATTCCGGGCCACTTAAGTTGTTTGGCAAACATCGCCATAATCTTTACTATCATTATGCAGTATCGCTTTAAAGCATAATCATCTGAGTGGGCGAGGGCAGGCGCAGAGGTTGCCACGCGCACATAGAAGCACTTCCTCATCGTATTCTCCTGCGCTCTTTCTTTTCCCGTTTCGCTTTCTCCCTCTCTCTCTCTCTCTACTGCAATTTGATGCTGCATGCGCTGCCAAATCCGTGAAGCTATGTGGCGTATGCGCATTATCATTATGAGGGAGCCGGCCGCCCCCGCGCATGATACCGCCCACCGTTAGCTACCTCTGACTGGCGCTGCAACAAGACATTAATAGGCCATAAATTGTAACTGTTATGCGTTGTTGGCTTTTAACGCAGCAGTTGGCATTTGGCATGAACTGAGCTCGGCAATTGCGCGTCATCACCGTCGGGAGTTGAGTGCCGTGTCGAAGCGGAGGTGCTTCGTCCTAGGATGGAGGGGGGCGGAGGGTCTGAGCAGTCGGAGCGGGACTGCTATGCCGCCCCAGCGCTTTCAATTAGAGTGGTTATTTAGCTAAATCGTTACGCTTGTTGCTGTAATTTGAGGCGTAGGCGGAAATGATTGCCGCAGCGAAACAAAGCGACGCCCCTGCCCCATGCCCCTGCCCCTCCTGCTCCCTGGGGAATCGGCACAGCGTGGCTGCGGCCTTAACTTAATTGCAGCGCGCATTCCTTTGCCTTGTTTACACCATGTTCCCCCTCTTCCCCCGCACCACAAGCACATCCATCCAGCTTTCAACTTTTCCACTCTGCTCTTACCTGTTTTCCCAGGGACATGGCCCAGTTGAAGTGCTCCAGCTGTGGGACACGCAGCACTGCCCCCATCGGGCTGCTGCTGCTGCTCCTTTGCAGCGCCAGCTCCAGCGGCAATGCGGCCTCCATACCGAGCAACAACAATGAACTGGCCGCCACAGGCCTCTCCGATCAGGTGGTCGAGCAGCTGGGCGACAACAGCGACATGTACAACACTAACAACAAGCGCGCCTGGCAGTCACTGCAGGGCTCCTGGGGCAAACGCTCCTTGGATCCGGCTGCACTTGAGGTGGACGATTCCATCTACATGACGGGCCACTTTGTGCCGCTGGTCATAACCGACGGCACTAACACCATCGACTGGAGCACCTTCGAGCGCATGGCCAGCAACAATCCGGAGCAACTGCAGCAGCAGCGCTCACAGTTGTCGCAGTTGCAGTCGCAGTCGAACGAGGAGAACGAGGACTTCGGAGCGGATAACTCCATTGATAAGCGCGCCTGGAAGAACATGAATGTGGCCTGGGGCAAGCGGCGACAGGCTCAGGGCTGGAACAAGTTCCGCGGCGCCTGGGGCAAGCGCGAGCCCACCTGGAACAACCTCAAAGGCATGTGGGGCAAGCGCGACCAGTGGCAGAAGCTGCACGCGGGCTGGGGCAAGCGCTCGATGGCCAACTAAGCACAGATCCGAAACAGATGCCAAGCAGATCCCAAAAAAAACCCGTAGACAGTCTCAGACAGAATTCAGCCACACAAACAGCACACACACACACACACACACCTATATATGATAAAAGTTCTACGATATAACTAGTACTATAACTACTATATGTGTTAATACTATAAACTATAACTTCGTGCACTTTAGTTCAATGTTTGCAATCAGGTCGCCGGCTCCGCCCGACTTGAGCTCAATTCCGAAAATGTATGAAAGCGCTCGCCAGAAAAACCGAAAAAAACTAAAAACTCAAAAAAAAAAGAAAATAAAAAATCAAAAGGAAAATCGAAAATCAAAATGAATAAAGCAAACTACATGTGTATTTGTAACTTGCTTCTGTATTTCTATTCGTGTCGGTGTCTCGTGCATATTTATGGTAGCTGCAGCCAGTATTACTCGTCTAAGCAGTACGTATTACCCACCCACTATACTACTATACTACTAACTGAATCCGATCTATTGTTCTAGCACTAGTCCCGAGTATACAAATCCGTACAATACCGCGTACCCTTAACTTAGTTAATGGAACTGTGCATATTTTTTAAATACGTATACTAACTAAATGGCAATTATATGAATGCAATTATCGCAAATAAACTAACAAAAATACTTGAAAACATGAGCAATCATTTGTTTACAGTGAGTATGGGTTTTGGTTTTGCTAAATTTGGCATATAAGCCAAGGTTTTCTGAGGTTCGAAGATTTGCAAGAGAATTGAAATGGTATACTAAGCAGATTAAATTTTAAAAGTTGTTTGAAATCATGCATTTATTTATTAATGCTGCTGGAATTAAGTATAATATCTCTTAATATTGGATAATAAGCAAAAACTTGCTGAGTTTTCATGAGGCTGAAGTGAATAACTCCAGAGATCTACAGCTTTTTATGGAATAACTGTGGTTATATAAAAAAAATACTTCATGAACTTAAAGTGCCAATTGGTATGGTATTTTATGAATTTTATTTTATTTTGTGGTTGAAGTGAAAAACTTCAGAGATTGAAGCTTTTAAGGAATTAATTGGTTATATAAGAAAATTACTTAATAAACTTAACGTGAAAATAGGTATTCTCATACCTTTTGAAATTGATTTTAACAAATTTTTTTATATTTTGATATTTTTTAGATTTTTTGTAGCTTTTGGTTATAGGTTTTAGACTCAAATCAATAATTTTAGAGATCTGTACAGCTTTGCAGTACTCTACCTCGAGGTACTAGAGCTCTGACTTTAATTGTCTGTTTAAAGCTTATTAAAAATAAATTAAAGTGTATTTGTTTATACTCACAATTTCGTTAATTATGAATTCGAAATTGGGCTCTGTCATTAAATTTTCATCGATTGTAAAGCAATTAAGGCCTTTACTTTGGGGGCATAAATAGGCAGTGCACTGTCGAGGCCTATTAGTTTCGATTGGTATTCCCGCCATGCGCTATTATCAGCCTCGTCTCACGGATGGCAGCCTCGCACCGTTGCCTTGGCCCGTGGTCATGTACCGTCGCCTCAATCACATGATCTGGCCACTGGAGGACGGAGCGAGTAGAGCATCACGCTGGCTCGAGCATCTGCTGCTCTTCATGGCGTTTCTGGTCTTCAGTCTGCACAACGAGGTGGATTTCCATTATGTGATAGCCAATCGCAACGATATCGACAAGATGCTGACTGGAGTGCCAACTTATCTGGTGCTGGTTGAGATACAGATACGTGGCTTCCAGCTGGCGCTGCGCAAGGATGTCTTCAAGCGTCTGCTGCAGAAGTTCTTTGCGGAGATCTACGTGCAGCAGGAATCCGATCCGGAGCAATTCGCACGCATTCAACGGCAGATGCTGCCCACGCGCCTCAATTCGCTGCTCTACCTGATGGCCATGTTCAACTTCTCCCTGGTGCCGGTGCAGAATGTCATCTATCACCGGCGCGAGATGCTGTACCAGCAGGTCTACCTGTTCGACAACACCCAGCTGCGGTACTACATCCCGCTGCTCTGCTGCAACTACTGGGTGGGCATCATCATAACCAGCATGCTCTTCGGCGAGCTGAACGTCCTGGGCGAGCTGATGATGCATCTGAATGCGCGCTATGCGAATCTGGGCAGGGACTTGAGACTGAGCGCCATGGAGTTGCTCAAATCTGGCGATTCCGCGCAAATTGCCGCCGATTATCGCAGAGTATTGATGCGCATACTGCGCCAAAATGTCGCACTGAATCTCTTTGGCGAGCAGCTCGAGCGGGAGTTCAGTTTTCGCATGTTCATCATGTTCAGCTTCAGCGCAGCGCTGCTCTGTGCCACCGGCTTCAAGGCCTATACCGTGTGTACCATATTTCCCTGAGTTATCCCTATTGAATCTCATTGTAATCTCCGCCAGAATCCGTCTGCGAATATCGCCTACATCGTCTGGTTCACGGGCAAGTTCTGTGAGCTGCTGGCAATCGGCATGCTCGGTTCCATACTCTACAAAACGGTAGGAAAATCACTTAATAATTGTAAATTTAAATGTTTATGAAGATCTATGCTAGACGGACGAGTTGAGCGTGGTCTACTACTCCTGCGACTGGGAGCAGGTTATCTATCGCTCCAGTAATACTCGGGAGAACGTGCAGCTGATGAAGCTGGTTACACTGGCCACCCAACTGAACTCACGTCCCTTCTGCGTCACCGGCCTGAAGTACTTTCGTGTCACGTTGGTGGCCGTTTTGAAGGTAACTATTTAATTACCTATAGTTTTATGTAATACTAAAAATATAATGATTTGCTTTAGATTATACAAGGAGCCTTCTCATACTTTACGTTTCTAACGTCGATGCGTTGAAGGCTTTTTATTAAATATTTAAATATTTAAGAAAGCAAAGTGAACGCGCAGTTAATTTTTAATTATATTTGTATTTGAAATTTGAATAAAGCCGCGCGCACATAGTTTCATAGCAAGCAGCTTTCCAGCAGCAGCTACATTTTTTCGCAGAGTTGCAACATCTGAAACGGTCTATGCGATATATCGCCAATATTAATGCGCGAGGTGTGTACACACTGCTGCATTCCGCCAATTTTCGGCATTACTTTAGGAAAACCATTGAATGCAGTTGTAATTTTGTTATAGAACTATGAATTTCTCCGGAAATAACTGGTAATATTTATTAACGAAGTCAATCTATACATATTATACTGAATACATGGCAACATCTCTCACAGCTCACCGCACTACCGCAGTCCGGTCGTGCAACACAGGCAAAAGTCGCAAATGTCGCGCTTCAACGTGCGCGAAAGTCTGGAGATTCGACGGCGACGTGCAGAGGCCAACAACTACCTGAAATGGGGTGTCATCAATCTAATAGTATTCTCACTGATCGCGTTCAACATGTGGCAGACCTGCTCGCTGGAGACAAACACACTGCTGTACCAGGCGCAGTACACGCTCGCCCTGCTGGTGCTGCTCAGCCTCGTCGCCTGCGCCGGGAAGTACATGTGGTGGTTCCTGCTCCACAGTGGCCCGGTGTGCATCACCGAGCTGCAGCGCTGTTTGCTAGACGAGACCAATGGTAAGCCTGAAGTATATACATAAATATTTATATATACATACTATGATTTGTGGCCAGATTCCTCCTTCAAGACCGTCAGCAATGCGACAAAGCCGCGCAACTATGAGCTGGATTCAGATGACAATGACACGGTGCCAATTATCAATTGGCACTCCTCGTTCGAGGACAGCCGCTGGGGCACACAATCCCCGCGCCGCAGTCCCAGTCCCATGCGCTCGCCGCAACAACAACAACAGCAGCAGCAGCAGCAGCAGTACGGCAATCAGTCCTACAACTGCTCCATGAGCGCCGCCAACAACTCCATCAACGCCAGCAATCTGAGCAATGAGTCCGCCTACATGTCGCCATACGCGGAAGTCTGTCGCGAGGACTTCCCCACAGATGTGCGCAAGCTGCCAGCGCTGATGCGGCGGGCAGAGCGGGAGCGGGAGCGCAGTTATGCCGAGCTCGCCGACACGTCCAACATACAGAGCATGGACTCGTCGAACTCCTTCTGGAACTACTGCAACAACGCAGCGTACATGCTGAAGCGCACCATCTACCAGCTGGCGCCGGCACCCGTCGCCTCCACAGAGAATGCGCCGACCATCGAGGAGTTTGGCATTGTGCACTTCAAGGACAGCAACTCGGAGGTCATCAAGCGCATATCGACGGTCAAGTTGTCGCAGTACCTGAGCAATCTACGATATGTAAGATTCTCATTTGCCTGCGTCTGCTCAATTACTCATTTTCCCTTTCTCTTAGTGGATATCCACGACCATATTGCAGCGCCTGGTCAAGCAGATTGACCACATGGACGACATATTCCGGCAGCGCGGCCTGGGTGATATTAAGATCGGCGCTGTGGGCCTGGAGAGATTGCGAAAGATGGCAGAGAACCAGCAGTTCGTGCAGAGCTACGCACCGATGCTGCCGCTGCTGATGCCCTTCCTGGACACGTTCAACAATCAGGAATACCTGGTGCAGCGCATTAGGGAGCTGGCGCAAGGCTCCTGCATTGGCGACTATCGCTGGAACTCGGGCAACGCGCACAACGGCCAGGAGTGGGGCGAGCATCTGCCCACGGACGCAGCAGTGAGTGCGATTCTCTGCTGCTCCTTGATATGATACTGATTGCGACGCTCTTCCCCGTCTTTCAGGTGCTCTTCCATCTCTTCTGCGTCTATCTGGACAGTCAACTGATGCCACTGCCACAGGGCGGCGGTCGTCCCTTCCACTCGCGCTACGTGCTCACGCGCGAGGAGAAGCGCTCGACGAAGGACATCATCAATGCGGTGAACAACAAGGCGCACTGCGCCTTTCTCGTTACCAACAATCAGCTGAAGCCCAAGTTCAATTTCATCAGCGAGAAGGAGCTGCACAATTGCGCCTACGATCGGAATAATCTCTTCTACGTAATCATACAGTTTCTGATCTACATGCGCTCGCACCAGGAGTCCGCACTCGAGGGCGTCAATCTGGGCAAGAGCGGCATCAACATCATGTGCGTCATCGAAGACTGAGCAGCAATTGGCTGTGCTTTAACTGGGATCTAGCAGGAACTGGGCCTGCCCATGGCCGCGCTACTATAACTACTAGAACTACTGTAACTTTAAACGGATGCCTAATCTATTTTCTACTGCTATTGATATTGATATTTCCGCGGCCCGCACGGGCACACAGACACACAGACACAGGTCCGCCCTTTAATTATTGAACTATTAAATTATGCATTGTAATTATTAAGTCAATTGCCAAGACAACAACACATGCACATCAAACTGTAAACATGTGCGCGGTTTTTGCGGTTGCCCCGCTGCTGACTCCTGTCCGCAGAGCATCATCACGGAAGTGTCATGTGAACTTTTAAGTGTGCGCCACCCGGAGTACTCGCTCTTGTTGTTGTTGTTCTATGGAAGTTGTTGGCTTCGTGGTCATTGCGGTCTGCGTTTTGCCAACAATTAACTTATGCCTGCACGTCCCAGAAGTCAGTCGGACATTGGCTCTAACTCCCACACTCCTTCCGCAATGACATGACCGTGGCGCGGCTACAGCACGCGGGGACAGCCGCAGCGGGCGGGGCTTGGGCCTGGGCCTGGGTCAGCGCACAGGTGCACAACTTTAATTGCTTTTTCATGATTTTCCGTATTGCCCTGGTCAATGGCCGTCGTCCCTCCGCTGGGAGGTGGAGCTGGCAGCGCGATAGCGACAGTTCCGAAGGCTATGGCGACTCATGTGCTCCTCCACACTTCGAAGAGTGACGAAATTAATGGTTTCCGGCCAGAAGTGTCGTCGTGCTGCAGCACGGCAGAGAAGCGTCTGAGTAAACGCTGCAGCTCTAAGCTGAGAGCGGCAGCGGGAGAGGCAGGCTGAAACACAAATGCTCGTCGCCAACATGAACTCTTGACTGCCTCCGGTTGCATACACTTAAGCCGCTGCCTGTTACAGCTACAGCTTCTGCTACTGCTACTGCTCCTGCTCCTGCTCCTGCTCCTGCTGGGCGTCTGGTCTGGCCATGGACCGCATTACCATTTTTCTTGGCCATGCTCATTTCAGCCATTGCTGCTCCGGTTGCTGTTTCTGTTTCAGCTCCAGCTCCAGCATCAGCCTTGGCTCTTTGTTCGTTTGACGTTGAATCGCTTGGTTGGTTATTTTAATGCCGTCGTCCTGCTCCGGCTGCTCCTTCTCCCGCCGCTCGCACGCTGTCGTCTTCGTCCGCGCTGGCTGGCATCTCGAGTGAGTAATGTGCTTGGGTTGTCAACTTTACACTTTTATCCCTCGCATTATATTTGCTTTACCTACACACACACACACACACATATTCACACACACATAGCCGGGCACACACTCACTCACTCACCCTGCGTCTAGGGGAGGGTGATATGTTTTCTTGATACTTTTTCTCAAGTTGTAAATTGGCTTAAAAATAATTTGTCAAAGCATTTCAGCGTACGGGGATTGGGATTGGGTTTACGACGACGACGACGACGGCGACATCGGACGACGCCTATGGAGTCGCTGCTGCTGTCGCTTGCCAAATTGTTTGGACCAAGAAGCGGAGCTACTGCGGAGCGAAGTGGAATTCTTTTAAAGAAACGCATGTGCGCGTCTTCATATCCAATTAGAAAAGTTTTCCTACGGCTGCACCGTAATTGTGTTGATTAGTGCGGCTCGCTGGCTTGCCAAAATGGCAGTAGAGGATGAGCTCGAGAGCAGTAAGAGCCGGGGAGGAGCTGTCGGCCTGCTCCGGACTGCCTTTTCGAATACTTTAAAATCGTCGACTTCGAGTGCACGATTCAATAGGCTCAGCTCAGTGGCCCACAGAACTTCGATCCAATATTATTACGGCAGTCACTTTGCTGGTCTCGCCTTCGCCTTTCGCCATCCTGCCCAGAACGCTTAGGGCCTACAAATGTTTGCACACAGTGGCTCTGGCTAGTGGCAAAGCTTTTACTTTTCGGCTTTTCCTTTGCCGCTATTATTTATTTGTATTTGTGTGTGCCTTTTGTGTACGCCCAACGCCGCCGCGGAGGAGCGCAGCGCGCAGAGAGTTTCCTCAGAATGCTACGCAATTTTCTTCAATGGCATTAAGGAAATGTTTTTCAACTTTATTTGGATCTAAGTAGAAACTGTTTTCTGTGACAGGCTCGAAATCTGCAAGCAGAATATTGAGAAAGCAGACAGAGAACTTAGAGGTCAGGCTGGTTTGCAGTCTAATGGCTATGTTTCTGGACTAGTTTTAACTTACCTATATTAATTATTGATTCTTTAGTAGGAGGAGCAGGTTCTGCCTATATAGACCATATGTACAGCAGCTCAGGTTTGAAGTGCAGTTATAATTTTAATAATAATTTAAATAATTTTCTAGAGTTTCTGCTGCTTGTATAAAGAAAAAAAATATACAAGGAACTGCAATAAATAACTTTATAGTCTTTGAACATTTTTTATTTAAAACTACCCTAATCGATTTTATTCTTAAGCGAGCAGAATATATATATATATATATATATATATATATATTTTTTTTTTTTTCGAGTATAAAGCAGTTGCAGGGCACTTGCTAGTCGATCAGCGCGCTCGCCATTTTTACTTGTTTTCCATCTACTCTTCTCGTTGGGGCACATTAATGAACAAAATATTTTCCCTATTATGCGCCAATATGGTCGCCCATATTTCGGTTTATTTAATTTTGCGCAAATAAAACGGAAGTGGCATTTTTATTTTTGCTTTCTCCCTGCCATCATGCCAGACTTGTGCGCTCTTTCTGGTGCCCATTCCTGTTCCCGGTCTCGGTCTCGGTCTCGTTCTCGGTCTCGTTCTCAATCTCGTTGTCGTGCTTGTTCTCGTGCTGCTGCTCGACCACGATGCTGCCTCATATTTGTGCGCTCCATAAAATTCTGATGTGAAGCCAAACAAACTTGCGACAATAATGATAATGTCGATTCTTAAATGTTGAGCAAATATTTGGCGCAGTTTTTTAAACAAGCAATTTCGTGTAGTTTGCAGACGCAGACGGGCGTTTGCTTTAAAGAGTCGTCGACTTGGATGGGAGTCTGCCTCATCCCCTTACCCTTACCCACTCACTCTGGCATTGCCCCCTCCACATGGCCAGTTGTGAGTTTTCCCAGGCAGCGTAGGGAGGGCATAGAAAATGGCTGTTATTTCCTTTTGAAGCAGCAGCAGCAGCAGCAGCGGCAGCAGCAGATCCTGCTCCAGCTCCAGCTCCAGCTCCAGCTTCAATTCGAGTCTTGTTAGCGTCGTCGCTTCGCAAATGGCCGAATGAGTTTTTATGGCAACTATTTGGCAGCGCTCGAAAGCCATATCTATGGGCCAAGAGTCCTCAGAGCATATGTACGAGTGCCAACTCGCTGAGCACTCCCGATGCTCTCAATGCTCTCGATGCTCCCGATGAGCCCCTTTTAATGCCACTAGTCCGCAAGCTGCTCGAATCTCGGCTATTGAAATAATAATTAGAAGCCGCCAATGAGAATTGCTGCAGGCGCACACCCACAACAGATGCACACCTCGCTGCCAGTCTCTTACTGTGTGTGTGTGTGTGTGTGTTTCGCATCCAAATTAGATGCTTGCGTGCTGAAGCGACTGAAGCTGCTGCAGCGCAACCACCGGGGGCCACTTCAGCACTTCGGTCTTTGCCTTGCTTCTTCTGCTGCCTGCACCCACTCCTCCGC
Organism: Zaprionus bogoriensis; assembly: GCA_035046045.1. Taxonomy (NCBI): domain Eukaryota; kingdom Metazoa; phylum Arthropoda; class Insecta; order Diptera; family Drosophilidae; genus Zaprionus; species Zaprionus bogoriensis. The sequence continues at coordinate 837,483 of JAWNOI010000192.1, read as the reverse complement.
TGCACCGTCCCCTGTCCGCTGTCCACTCTGGTCGGCTCTGGTCTGGTTCCGTTGCGATCCGGTCTGGTGCTGATAACTTACGCAACTAAGCTCTGCCAGTTGATGGAGCGTGGCACTGCGGCCAGGTAGGAGTTGGGATGGAGGCAGTGGCAGTGGCAGCAGCACCAGCAGCAGCATTTGCATTTAATCGGATTTGTTGTGCAGATTACAGGTACGAGGACATAGTTCTGTCTCTGATTGGAGCGCACACACACACACACACACATATGCACACACCAAAAAGAACAAAATCACTTGTTGTGTAATTTTATATGAGCGAGTGTGGGTGTGTGAGAGTGTGTGTGTGTGTGTGCGCGGGTAACCACAACCAGTGCCATGACAAATTAACGTTGCTGCCAATTCCCGCTCGGACCTGGCATAGCATATTGATCCTCTTGTTGCTGCTCTGCCATCTGCCCTGTCCTGTTGTGCCCTCGCCCGCCTTCACTCGTGCCAGCTGCTGGTGAGGGGAATTATAACTTTACGACCTGCGGAAAAAACCGTTGACACTGAGCTTGATTGATTGGAGCGCTCGCTGTTGTTTTTGTGTTTCGTTTTTTGTTTTTTTTTTTTTTTCATAAATCGCATGCTTGATATGCGATAATGCTAATTTCGAGTAGTATTTCCGTAGTACTTCCAATCAGTGCGATGATAGCTTATCGAGCGTCGCTCAGTAGTTGCTGTGAAAATTATTCTGCATCCACTTCAGGATTCTGGGGAATACTGAGTACTCAGTTATAGAGTAACAGTTCCGGTAATACGGACACTCGAAAGTGCAATTTTAATTTCTATAAACTGTTTAAATAAATATAAATATTCTAGAGAAATTATTTAAAATATATATAGTTGAACGTTTGTTAATATTACTTTTTAGTTATATATAGAATATTATTATTATTTATAGATTTTTTATCTACCAATTCATACCTCAGCTTTTTTTTTTTTCATTTTGCAAACACGATTTAGTATTAGTTTCTCCACAATTTCAATTATGTATTACAGTTTTTTCTTTTCTTTAATTTATTTCAAACAATACTTTTATTAACATGGTCCTATCCAAATTCCCAGCTTTCCAGAGCACGTTTTCCTGTTCGATTTCGCCCTCTTTCCATTATTCATTTCAACTCTCATCACTTTCTATTCTAATCTATTTTTGATGCTTTAGTCTAACTTGATATATTTTGGACATGTGCTGCTTCCTAATTGTCGGACCTATTGAGAGCATGCTAGAGTATTTTGAGTAATCTGCCCGGAAGTTGTTGGCCCTGCAGCAGGATACAATTGTGCGTGTAGGTAATAAGCCGGAAACATCGTAAGTATTTTCGCTTTGTATCCTATATAAAAAATGACTGCTTTTAGGCGTGTTTGACAAAAGTTGTTCATCAGTTGCACACACACACACACACACACACACACACATACACGCACACACAGACACACTTGGCACACACTCGCAAATGGTAGAGGAAAATATAATTGCATAAATCAAACTCAAACATGAAGCATGAAAAATCGCATTAATTTATCTGCTCACAGCGCATGCAGCCACTGCCTGTGGCACACCCCACACACACCATACACACACACACAAACACACACATGCTGCCAGACTCATCTCCACAGCCTCACAAAGGCGCTGTGTAACATATCCGCTTATGTCAATTTTTTTACTACATTCTCTACTTGGAGGCGGGAGTCGACTGCGACGGCGACGGCGACGGCATCATCAACGACTCGCCTCGGCTCGCCTTGGCCCGCCCCTGTCCGCGTCTCCCTTGTCCTCGGCCTGATCTCGTCCTCATTCAGCCAGTTGTCACTGTCAGTTTTGGCTTCCAGTGTTTGTCACTGCGCTGGGTTTGTTTGTTTAAATGCAACATTTACTTTATGGATTGTTGCTATATTTTTTCTTCAACTTTCAACCCGAAAACGGAGCGAATAAATTTCCCGTCAATTTCTATACACAACGCGGCTGTAGGAGGGGCTGGACCTGAAGCTGGAGCTGCAGCTGGAGCTCAGCTGTGTGTGAGCCCTTGACTGATGTGGCCCTTCACAACTTTGCTCCTTTTTAATAACTTGCTCACACCCCCCACACACACACAGACTCACACACTGGTACACAGAAGCCCGCACACACATACTAATGTGCTAATAACCTGGTTCTTGTGTGCGCTTTAAATGTCCTCTTCACGGTACATAGTTTAAAATTCTTTATAATTGGATTGCTCCATCTAAGGCTCGGGCCTGTCAGGCAGGGCAGGGCCGGGACGGGCCAGGTCGGGCCACGCCTCTAACCCCTTGGGGGCAGCACATTTTTTATGGCCACTTCGGACACAGACATAGTCAATGTGGCTCCCACAGCACACAGCTCACAGCCCGCCCTGCCCAGCCTGCCTCTTCGGCCTGCCGCTATCCATGGCATGTCAAAAAGGATTTTACAGTTGACGCGTACAAACCAAAGCTGCTCACACCATCCCCTCGCCCAGCCACGCCTCTCCGCCACTCGCTGCCTTTTTTCGGCTGGCCGGCAGACGTGCCCGTGTCCGTGCCCGTGCCCCGCTGGCGTAGGCTGGGCTGGGCGAATACTCGGCACTCTCTCGGCTCCCGGCTCCCGGCATCCGGCATCAGGCATCCGGCATCCCACACATGTGCGGGTCTTAAAGTGATGATATGTTTCATTTCACACGGCAACCGTTGGCAATCCTTTCGACCGCATACAGACATGCCCATCGCCCGCAAAACAGATACGCCTTCGCTCCCTCCCCCCCTCTGGCCTCAAGCGCTGAGATTTATGTTTTCTTGTAAACAAAATAACGGACATGCTCCGGGCCTCTTCGGCTGCTCGGCTTGAGGAGTGCAATGGTGAACGGAGCGTGAGCTGACATCCGGATTAGGCCTTCTCCGGCCTGCGTATTCGATTTTCATTCTAAGCGTGTTGATATGCTCGTTCCTCCCGCCGCCCGCTCCTGCGCGATTGCTTGTTATGCGATATATGCTTGCGGGGAAAAAGGGGTTTAGCTTATGTCTTGTAAGCCGTTTAAGTTTGTGCCCGCCAGTCCGAATATCTTACAGATCCCGGAAGCTATAGCTGAATCATATGGGATATTTGGAGTATGGATTGTCCTTTAAACTGCTTATATTAGATCAATTAAAAGGCTACGATAACTTGCTCCAAGACTAAGAGAATGGGGAATCACTGGTTATACGCTTGAATATGTTGCTGTTATAATAGTAATAGCGTTAGTTTTAGGCTTAAACTAAATCCCTCCTCCTTATAGGTAAAACTCTTTCCTGTGAACTGCCTGCGAAGTATGCCATAGTCGAGCATACTCCACCGAATCATTCCTATGATATCTCTCATGCGAACATGTGAGGCAAGGAATTAATTATTCAAGGGATTAAAGAAGCTTTGAATTCATAGCCCGTAGAGCACAAGCTGCTGCGTCCTGCCCTGCGACTTTAAAGACTTTGGCAGGCAACTTAAAGTCGTGGCTCTATTCGATTGTGATATTTCTTATTTTAGCTCTCGTATTAAGTCATAATTAGAGTGCTGGCTGTTCGCCATACTCGGGCATACTATAATTCCACTATAAATTGGCTGCAAATGATGTCTAGACAGCTTTGGCAATTTCAGAATTTCCGAATTTCTGTCTGCAAATATGAACAAATTTGTTATGCCGCATACGTCGTGCCGCTCGTCCAGTCAGAATCAGGCCGAGGCCGCCGGCGGCTACAGCCACAGCCCGGACCTGAGCCTCGAGGAGCCTGTGCTGCGGCTTTGGTGCCACATACAAATACTCTAATTTGCATATGTTTAGCAGGAGACGCAATCGCTGTGCCATGCACTGCAGATTTTCCAGTGGAAGCTAAAAAAGCTGACAAGGCCAGCCAAATTATGCTGCCAGCGAGGCAGCAGTAGGGGACGTTACCCATACGCACCGTACGCCACAGGTGGAAGGCAACTTGAAAGAAAACATAAAAAAACATAAAATACGAAATTGCCCAACGAACAGCATGTCAAGCGGAAATTGTGCACCACAGAGTCCCAGTTGGCAGTCACCCCACCCCCCTTTACCTCTCTCCCCTCGTCACGCCTCTGGGCCATTTAACATTCCGAATCGCTGCTGCTGCTGTTGCTGCCGCTGCTGCCGGTTTCAGTTTCACGTCTCCACGTCCGGCTGCGCCTCCGGTTTTGCATCGCATCGGCATCTCCACTCGCATCTCCGGCTCCGTTTCAATTTCGTGTTTACCATTCAGTTCAGGCTAATTGAGCACATCGGCTGGAGAGCGGCCCGTTTCCGACATGATCGTAATTATAAATCAATTCGCTTTGAATTCAGCAAATCCGCCAGGAATCTCAATCTCAACTGGAGTCCCAACCCCAACCCGAAGCTGATGCTGAGCTGAGTTGCCGCTGAAGCTGGAGCAGGAGTAGCAGTTGAAGTTGGAGTTGAAAATCCGAGACGACATCCAACTCCATCAGCGTCAGCGCGTTGCGTGACATTTGCCAAATCCTGTGCTGGCAGTTCTTTCTGTCTACTACTCTCTCTCTCTCTCGCTTCTCCCCTCATCCTGCATGCTGCATCCTCTCGTCGAATCGTGCCATTTCCGCACATTCGCACGGCTGTTTGCCCGTTTGTCTCGCTTCTCGCTGCGCTTTTCCTTTGCTCGTTTTCAATTTCTTGTTGAATTTATTTCATGCAGAAAAGCAAATTTCATAACTTGCTTCCCCATTCGCTTCCCCCGGGGGGGTCTGCCACGCCCTCTCGCCAATGTTTTTTATGTGTTTCGACTCGCATTTGATGCGTCGCCTCGGGCTGTTTTTGCTTTGCAGCAAAACTTCTTGTAAATATTTTTGTATTCGATTCGCAGTCCCGCCCAGCGGCCTGCTCCGACTGCCACTGGCTGATCCTGATCCGATTTATGTTGTATGTGCACACACACACACACACGGGCACACCTACCAGGCTTTGTTTGCCCGTGGCGGCTGTGGGAAATGGCCCCGTAAACGTTTAATAAAATATGATTTCAATTGATTCGCAAGTCGCATTCGAATCGAATCGAATCGAATCGAGGCGAATCGAAATGTATGATAGACTCACATAATTCGCTGCTGTTGCTGTTGCTGCCTCATGCTGCCTCATGCTGCTGCTGCTGCTCCAAAGGGCAATCAATAAAGCAAAGTGCTGCTTGCCTCGATCTCTCTAGGGGCCAGCGAGGACTACGTTCTGTCCCTACTCCAGGCCCCTTCCACCCCTGCTCGGCTGTCCGCCAGGCAGTTCGTGTTGGGCCACAGTTATCCGCTTAGATCACTCAACTAAAAAACTCAATTTGCATATTAATATTATTTGGGTTCGGGCTCGGGCCAGTCTTCTGCTGCTTCTGCCGCTTCACGCTTCATCCCGCATTGCCGCCCGGCTGTGCCCTTTTATCAAACGAAAACAACAACAAACTGTCTAAGCAACAGTAGTGAATTGAATTTGCTGTGCTTCAACGCCTTCCTGCTCTTTGATATGCCTTGCCCCACTGTGTGTATGTCTGTTTGCCTGCTTGCCTCTCGAAAGTTTTGAGCATTCCCAGCGGAATGCTGGAGCAGAGTTGTGCTGCGAATCGGAATCGGAATCGGATTCACCTGACATAATCGTAAAAATTATTGCACGAGCTGCTCGGCAATCCCTGAAAGAGTTTCGCACTTATCAGCACAAGCATTTGCTTGTCAATTGATAGAGATTAACACGCATCTGGGTGTGATTTATGCAACTGCCATGGAATCCACTCAGCGGCGAGTGACAGCGCTGCACACGCCAAAGGAGCTGCAAGGGAGCTACATGAGATCTCTCTATACTATATTGGTATGTATGGTATATGGTGTACGGGGCCATAACTGGCGGGCCGTGACTGAGTGCCTGGCTGCACAATGGCACATATAAATCGGCATACATAAAATGTCGTTACAAATATTTTATAACAGGAAATCCGTTATTTATACGCACATTGTGCTCGGAGACGGAGCTGGAGCAGATGGATGCAGCGCGACTGGGAGTGTCGGTCGGGTGTCTCCTAGCGGGTGTCTCGCTTGGCAAATATGAATGAATGTTGTTTGCATGTCGCCTGTCAGTTCCACCATTTTCCAAGGCACAGTGAGAGCAAGAGCGAGAGCGAGCGAAAATCCTTATGAATTGACTACAATTTTATTTATGATTACTCGTTCTATTTGCCTCTCTTCGGTCTGCGCTCGCCCTCTGCACCCCTTGCTGCTGCTGCTGCTGCTGCTGCTGCTCCGGCGTATTTCTATGGCACTCAACTTGTTTTGAGCCGCACAAAGTGACGTTCCCAAGGCAATTCCATTATGCTGCTCGCAACGCGCTGGCAAATTACGCAGCTCAATTGATATTGGCGCTGTGCATTGCGCAAACAAACAGAACAGAAATGAACAGAACTGAGCGGCACGGCACAGAAACCGATGCGAACGGAACACGCCCACAACGACAAGCGACAACAATGCAGCCACGCCCCCTTCACGCAACTCTAAACGATTTTAAACTAATAATTGGCCACCAACCTAATTGGCCGACTGCGAAGTTTGCTGCCTCGCAAGCGGTTTATGTCTTTGCCAGGAATTGCTTCTTGCTTGCTTGTATGTGTCTCTGTGTGTGTGTGTGTGAGTGGCTGTAAAATTTACATGTTGCCAAAGCGTAAATTAACAACAGCCACTGTAGGCAGGCGGTGCAACAAAGCAGCCAAGCTTTACCTTAAAGCAGAATACCCTGTAAAAAGTGCTCAGCCAAGTCTAAAGATTTTTCTTTTTATAAATATTTTTACATAAATAAAGATTTTACTTTTTATAGATACTTTAAAATAAATAAAGGTTTTACTTTTTATGTATATATTTTTAAATAAATAAAAGTTTTTCTTTTTATATATATTTTTAAATAAATAAATATATATATTTTGATAAAGACATTATGACAAGCAAAACCTTTAGACTTGGTTTCTGCGCATTTTAGAGGGTATTCTATATTATTTTTAAGCTGACCCAAATATACTTGTAAATCGCACTCATCGAAATCAATCTTCCACTCAACTATTTTAATGGGGCAATTTTCAATAGGATATAATCACAATATATATAGATAGAAGTATCGACTCAGCATTAATTCAGCCATACTTATAACATCCCCTCTCGACGCGCATTTAACAGGGTATGGCCAGAAGATGGTGGGGCTGGTTGGGCGAGCAGAGCGAGAAGATTGTTTGCCAAACCTAATTAAAAAGTTGCGTACAATTTGTGTGCTACACACACTTTGTTGTTGTTGTGCTTCTTCTTCTTGTTGTTGTTGTTGTTGTTCAGCTGCGGTTAACACGCCCCTTCTGCCTGGATGCGCCCACTTCGTGCCCCTCCCCCAAGCGCCATTCCAATCCCATTCCCCACGCTAGGACAGTGCCAATACCATGCGGTAGATGTCCCTCTCCTTGAACTGCTTGATGCACTTGATGCCATCGTAGCCGCGCGTCAGCAGCTGCTGCTCCTCCTCCTCCTCCACGGGCAGCAGCTGTTGTATGGGCACCCTCAGCTGACGTGATGTGCGCTCACAGAGCTTGCGTGCATCCGCACGGAACAGCTGAATCGCCTCGAGCAGAGCAGCGTGCCGCTCCTCGATCGTCCGACTGCGCTGCACAACGAACTCCTCGTGGGCAGCGAGCAGACGCATCAGCAGATAGCGGCAGTAACGCTGCTTGACGTGCGCAATCGGCGGCTCGGCATGTTGCCTGACCTGTGTGTAGCTCAGCACGGCCAGGATGAGGATCAGCAGCAGCTTGAAGCCGGCCACAAAGAGCATGGCTAGCATGGGCTTATGCTCCATCCCGTCCAGATGATGGCGCCAGCACAGCAGATCGCAGTCGTGCGCGCTGTGCGCATAGTTCAAGATGGCAACCAGCAGCATCGAGAGCAGACAGCCGGCGGCCAGCACATCGTAGTGACCGTGCAGCAGCGTCTGGAGCTGTCCAGAGATCCCGAACATAATCCAACCTGACGTCGGGGAACTTGTGAGAGGCTTTCCAATACGAATTTTTGACGGGAGAAACTCGGAAAATGGGGAGCTAGGTCGGACGAAAAGATAGACAGTCGGACTTACAAACGGAAACATGGCAAGACAAACCGAAACAAGTTAACAAACAGGCTAGATAAAGCTATGCCTACACTAAGGCTAGCAGGCGAGCGCAATAGGGCACAATGCTAAGATATAAAGGGGTGTCTTAGTAAAATAATATACTACTACTAACATAGAGGCACCAAATAATACCCGGCGCTAGAGACAAACATCAGGAAAGTATTTTTGTAGCTTGTAGGCAAGTGAAGGCACAGCCAAGAAGAGAGCTACAGAAAGAGATAGAATGTGTTTTTAATAAAAATAAAAAAAAGTAAAAACAAATAAAAATAAATACTTTTTATTTTTCTTACTGGAAAATTTGTATGCCCTTTATTGCCTTACAAAACGAGCTACCCTACGCGGATGAGCGATGTTAGCAAGCGCTCTCCTATAATGTGAGCCGTCTAATCGAAAGGGGTGGGGCTCTCGTAGTCATACTGTAATTAAGTAATTTTATGATTATATTATATGATTTATAATCCTATATGATATACTATATGCTTTTATTATTATATTATTTTTAAATTTCTTCGTTTATCAAAAATGGTATAAGAGCGTAGGCCTAGCTAGTACTCACCATGGCCCAAACTTGTGGTGAGTTCGATCGCACGTCAAACCTATACTCCATGCTTACTCTACTTAACAACAGATGGCGCTGGCAAACTGCCGTGCTGGCGCTAGTAGAAACGGCCCGCCACCGACTCTGCTTATGGCTGAAACATAATAACAGACAAAAAGCGAAAAAGAAAGATAAAAAGGAATACAGATAGAAATACCAAGACTAAAAGTATAAGCCAGAGAAACTATGCTCTATATGATTTTATTGCTAAAGTAACTTATATCTAACAGATTTAACAGCTATTTACAGCCACGTCAGCGGGTTCAGAGGTCAGCGTAGAGCGCCTCGCGCTCCTCCGGCAGCAGCGGATTGTGATGACGCTGCGGACGATGCTTGCCCTGTCGCCTCCAATCCGCTAGGGGGCGATAGCGATGCGGTGGCGTCGAGTGCAGCGGCTTCTGCTGGTAGTAATGCTTGTGGATCGTGACCGGACGCAGGGCCAGCTTGAGCTGCTCGGCGCGCGCATTGGCCAAGCGATGCCGGTGCTCGATGGCGTCGACATTCTCCTTGACGCCAAAGACCAGATGCAGGAAGGGCTTGACCAGCAGACTGAGCGCCACGAAGCCGAGAAAGCCGAAGACCACGGGCGAGATGAGCGTGAAGAGGAAGACGCCCAGCGTGAAGGGATTGAGCACCGTGAAGAAGGCCACGAACTTGATGAACGGGTAGATGACGTGGCCCACATGGCTGAGGTACTCCTTCTTCTTCTTCTTGAAGAGCGTCTTGTGGTTGAGCAGGAACTTCAGCTTGCTGAAGGGCGCTTGAGTGGTTGTCGGCCGCTTGGTGGTGGTCACCAGCTGCAGGATCTGCGTGGGCAGCGCAGGGGGGTAGTCGGAGTGGTGTGGATAATTGTGATACGGTTGCTTTGTGGGATTCGCGAAGATGAGCTGCGCCTGCTGGCCAATAATGGGCGCGTCCGTTGGCTTCGGCTGCTTCTTATTCTTCTTGCGCCTCTTTCTGCGCTTCTTATCCTTGTCGCCCTTCTGCTTCCTCTTCTTGCGCTTCTTTCGCTTCTTCTTGCGCTGCTTGCGATTGCGACGACGCTTGCGCTTGCGGCGCCTGCGAATGCGTTTGCGGCGCCTGCGAATCCGCTTGCGCTTGCGCTTCTGGCTGTCCTTGGCGCGCGTCGACTCCGCCGGCACCGCCTTGTGCTGCTCCAGCGCCGCCTTGTGCTGCTCCGGCGGCTCGCCGATGGCGACGGGCTGCAGCACCTCGAAGGCGCCCTCCGATGAGGGTGCCTCTGGCTGCTCATGTGCCTGCACCTGCTGCTGCAAGTCCTGCGCCAGCTGCTGGCCCACATGGAACGGCTTCACTGTGGTCGTCAGCTGGTTGCGCCTCTCCTGCTCCACTTGCAGCGCCTGCAGTATGCTGAAACTCTCATTGGCCTGCTGCAGACGCAGTTGCTCCAGTTGATCCGCGGACAAGTGCTGCAGCACACTGAAAGGCTTCGCAGTGCTTGTTTTCTGCAGCTCCTGCTGCAAATCGTGCTGCAACTGCTGCAACACATGGAAAGGCTTCCGCGAGGTTATCACCACCACGGGCGCCGCCTCCTCCTCCGGCTGCTGCAACTCGGGCGCCTCCCACAGCAGCTGCGTCTGCGGTCGCCGAAGGCCACGCCCGCGCTGAGCGCCAGCTGCGGTCAGCATGAATTGCGCATGGAAAGTTTCATAAATTTTTGCAAAATTAAAACCGGTTCGGGGTGGAGCAGCAGTGGCTGGAGCATTCCCCTCGCCCTGCTCTGCATGCGGCGCGTCGCTAAACTGAAACTTTGCTAATCCATCACGCCTCTGCAGCAGCTCCTGCTGCTCGATCTCTGGCCGGGTGCGTGCCTGTCCGCAGTTTTGTAAAATCAACAAAAATACAACAAAGTTCGCAACACTTTTGGCATTCCGTCTTTGCCCCATTGCAGTTCATGCTGGACAAGGACTCCGACTCCGATTCTGACTCCGACTGCGAGTGCGAGTGCGAGTGCGACTCCAACTTGGTTTTATGTTTGATTTAATTTCAACTTTTGTGCTCGACTTGCCAACTTCAACTGACGCTTTGTTCTGGCCATTGCCACTTCATCAGCTCGCCGGACAGACGACACGCTGCCACTGCCAGTCAGTCTGTCTGTCTGGCAGTCAGTCTGTCTGCCAGTTGGCAACTTGTTGAGCGAGTCGCAGCCGCTTTCTGGCTCGTTCTTTTCCCTACTGTTGGTTTGCTTTTCTTTCTGCTAAAAGTAAAATTTATTACTTACTTATGACAAATTCCCGCACTCACATTTAACAACTTGTCGAGCACTTAATTATGTTTCGAGCAGCACCAAAACAACAACCAAAGTGGAAAACATTTTTTAGGGGCAAGGCGAAAGTGAGAGCGAAGCAGGCTGAGAACGAGACTATCACAACACGAATAATGTGAACTGGCAAATGCAAAAGACTTTGGAAAGTGTTTTCTGGCTAATTGAAGTTGCACTTGGCGCCCCGAACCGGGAGCAGGGAACCTGCTCTCGGCAGGTCAGAGAATGTTTTGACTGCCCGGAAACTATCCAAACAAGTTTGTAAGGCATTTTAAAGCTGCTCAGATGGGAAGAGGGTGGCAGCTTCCTAATGGAAATGTGCATAAGTAATGCAGAGACAGGAACAGGGAGAGTTTGCGCATCTTAGCCTTATTCTGCCATAATCTACAGTTAAGCAACATATTTATATTTCTATTTTTATTATAATTATTTATTGTTTTTTTTTCATAATTTTCTTTCCAGTGCTTGCGTGTCTTGAACTGAAGAAAAGGATAAAATAAAATAAAATAAAATAAAACAAATTAAGGTAAATATTTAGTTCAATATATATATATAGTTAATTAAAAAAACGTATAGTAAATAAAGTTAAGTCGAAAATAATGATTTATCGAGGCTGCTACCTTAACTTATGAAGAGAATAATTAAATCCATTGAAACAAAATTAATTGAATAAGTAGAGAAACTCAAATACATAATAATAATGTCTGAATAATTTATGTTAGAATCTTTCCAATTAAAAAAAAATAATTGAGCTCCTAATTGACTCCATTTCGTAATAAGCAGAAAACTTTCCAAAGTAAAGCTTTATAGGTAAATTTTAAATTGTTTTCAAGCACTGCTTGTAGCTGCCCCCTACTGCAGGGTTTTCAGTTTCAGTTCATCTTTAGGCCTATCTTTACTTCATGTATGTGCAGATTATGCCAATCCATTTGATTGGCCCTGCACAGACGCTTATCGATTACGGTTTATGGCAAAATTTTTATTACACACTTTGCCGAATTACATAGAGCACATAACACACATATTTGTGCACACATGTACAGGTGGTAATATATGCTGTATGTGTGATTGTGTGTCTGTATGTGTAGCATTTGTATGTGTGCACTGTATGCCGTTTAACGAGAATTTCGCCTAATGGAAAGAACGGACACATTAATAGCCGTAAAAATTCTGGCAACTGTCTGAGGGAGGCTAGAGCGGGGAGTGAGATGGGGGGTTGGAGGCAGCTACGCGTAAGAGCCCGGACAGGTGTTGATAACAATGGCAGCCCATCAAAGTGATTGACTGCGACACGCGCTGCTCGCAGTTGGAGTGTGAGTGAGTGGCGGAGCATGAAGAGGCTGCAGCAGTCGCAGCATGTGCCTCCTCTCAGCTCCCACTGAATCGTAGCAGTGCCAGCTCCTTTGCTGCTCTCGCTGCTCTCTCTCTCTCTCTCTCTCTCTATATTGCCAATTAGGCGGGGCATGCAATTTGAACAATTTGAGCAATTTTGAACTCGTGGGGCGCTCGTGTGGCAGCAGCTTGGCAGGGGCAGCAGTCGATCGGGTACTGATTGACATATTGTGCCAGTTAGTTATTGGCGCCAGACGCATCAAATGACGATTGTTGCCATGGCAGGCAGGCGGAGGCAGTGGCGCTGGAGCGAAGGGTGTGTGCCCTGCATGCAACTGCCAACGCGAGGCTAATTTGATTGCGCTTGCCACGGGGGCACAAAGCGCCGCTGACAATTTCAATAAACTTGTCAAACTGAAATACGAAACTGCAGGCAAAGCAGGCGAAGCACTGGAAGATGCTCCTTTCATCTCTCGTCTGCCACTCCACACACACTTCATACATCACACAAACACACACACAACACATACTACTACTACTACAACTACTACTACGGACTACAGGCTACACTCTAATACATACACACACACACGGCTCCAGTCACGACTACAACGCGATGCTCGGCAAGCTGATGGCCCTGCTGCGGATTCCGCTGCAAGTGCTGCGCTCGCAGCCGAATCGCGTCATCTGGTCGACGCCGCCGCGCTGCGCTGACGACTCGCTGGACGTGGAGTGCCTCAACTTGAAGCTGAAGTTCCGGTTCAGCGAGGAGAACATGAGTCGCGCCGGCGATCTGCTCGGCTGTTATCCGGAGGAGGAGCGCCGCGGTGCGCTACTGCCGCTGCTCGATCTCGCCCAGCGTCAATACGGCTGGCTGCCCATTTCGGCCATGGCGACGGTGGCGGAGATGCTGAAGATGGAGACCTTCGAGGTGTGGCAGGTGGCCAACTTCTATAGCATGTTCAATCTCAGTCCCGTCGGCAAGTTCCACCTGAAGGTCTGCAGCAGCACGCCCTGCCAGCTGCGCGGCGGCGACGAGATCCTCAAGACCTGCGAGCACGTCGTGGGCCTCAAGGCGGGCGAGACGAGCGCCGACATGAAGTTCACACTGCGCTCCGTCTGCTGCATGGGCGCATGCGTTAATGCGCCCGTCATGTTGGTCAACGATGACATCTACGAGGATCTGACGGTGCTCGACACCGAGCAGATCCTGTGCGCCCTCAAGGAGGGCGTCATGCTGGAGGCGGGACCACGCGACGGGCGGCTGGCGAGTGAGCCCAAGGGGGGAGCCACCACACTGCTGATTGAACCGCCGCCGGCGGGCTTTGGCATGCAGGAGATCCGCAAGGGATCAGCGAACACTTAGCTCAGCCCATGCTCATGCTCTTGCCTTTGCCCTTGTCCAGCCTCGTTGTTGTTTTTGTTGTAGCTACTGTCGTCCCTGTTGTTGGGCAATAAATGCGCGGGTATAACGCGACTTGTTGCGGCAGCTTGGAGCAGCTGGCGCGAGCGCAAAGCCTGATTGTCATCTCATTTCGCTGCTGCCTGCCAGCAGCTGTTGGGGCTCGGGGCTAAGCTCGCACCTCGCGTCCTGGTCAAAGGACACGCTGGCAGTGCTGGCAGAATAAACAAGCCAGACAGCAATGGCAGCGCAACTACGCAAGTATTAGACCGAGTCCAGGCCCAGCCCTGTCCTGGCCCTGGCCCTGGCCTAGTGCCTGGCACACTGCTATTCACTCAATCCCCTTCTCGCGCGTCTCCCACTCTATTGTTGCCTGCCATGTACTGTCAGCCGTTGTAGCAAGTAATCAGCTTTTGTCTTGTCTTCTTCCCCAGCAGTTGGCTCACCTCTCCACTCTTTCCCCTCTCCACTCTTTCCCCTCTCCACTCTGCGCGCTGCACGTCGCTGCGTCGTAACAAGCTGTGGTTTGACCTCGGGCCAAACCCCGTCGGCGCTCTAATGAAATGTTGGCAGCCAACAACAAGCAACGGCAACAGCAACAACTAACAGCAACGACGGCAACAACATGGGGGAAACTGCAAGAAACAGGAACTGCAACAATGCGATGGCAACAGCGTCGATATTGTTTTGGCCAAAATAGTTTTAATTGTTGCACGCCCCCGACAGGGTCCCGTGTCTGCCTCCCTTCTCGTCCCTTCCTCCCTCTGCAAAATTTTGTTGTACCTCGTGGCAACACGTAACAAAAGGGGCAGCTGCTTCAGTTCGGTTATCTGCGTTAACTGATGGCAGATAGCAGATAACCTAATTTCATTAGAAGCGAGCAATTTAGATAAAATCGATGGGCTTTTCGGGTTGCTAAATTGAAGTCTTTTTACTCTAGAGTTAAATTAAACTTTAATAAATAATTATAATAATTCAAAATCTTAAATTTATAAAATAAAATATTTATACGATTATAATAAATAATAAGTATAAAAATAAATATGTATATTAATTGATAAAAATTAATGTAATATGTACTTAAATATAAAAATAAATAAATTATAATACGCATAATTAGTAAAACGTAGCGATGAAGCATTTAAATGGAATTTAAATTAGTATTGTAAGCAAAAATTTAATTCAATTTTAATTTAATGTAATATATTTAATTTAATAATATTTAATTTAGTATAATATTATTAAATGGAATTTAAATTAGTATAGTAAATAAATATATAATTAAATTTCAATTTAATTTAACAATTAATTATATATAGCATAATATTATTATATAATAAATAATCAAATCAAATAAGTTTATAACATTCTATGTATTATTATAACAAACTCAAGCCATGCAAATATTACCCCATATCTGCGCTTCTCCCAGGGTATTTACCCATCGATCACCCACTAATTTCCGCTCAATTGTCAATTGTTTTCATTGCATTTAGCATTTAGCAGTTTACCGTTAGACTAACTAACCGCACAATGCCCGTTGCCAGTTTTAATAAATCTGTTTGTCACTTTTGTTCTCGTTTCAATGGCCATCAGCAACAGCAACAGTTGCTGCCACTGTTGCTTGTGCCAGTGTGGGCGCTGTGCCACGCCCAGCCATGGGCCTCCGCCTCCATGTCGAGCGCCATTGTCGCGTTCCCAGCGCGTGGCGATGAATTTTTAAATGAAAATTGTTGCTATTGAAAGTTTTTAATTTGTGTGTGCGTCTGTGTCTCTGTGTGTGTGTGTGTGCGTGAGTTATATTTTTATGTCGTGCTGCTGTTGTTGTTGTTGTTGTTGCTGCTGCTGTTTTAAGCTGTGCGACCGGCCCCCGACCACGCCCCTTGCGCATTTTGCGTGATTTTCGCCAGCTGAAACGGCACCTTTGGGAAATTAATATCCTTTTCTGGACGCTGACACGAGGCACGAGGCGCTCGCTCACACACACACACACAAAGAGAGAGAAAGAGAGAGAGTCACACACAGCAACGCACAGCAGCAGTTGCTGATTTCAGCACCGCAACCAGTCCAGCTCGCGGGGCAGTGCAGGCCCAGCTCAGGCCGAGGTGGAGCCGGCGGCGATTGAAGTCACGCGGCAGCAGCGCGTGAGCTCAGCTTCAACTTTTTGCGGCCACGTTGCACGTACGCCCACAATGCCACGCCCCGCCAGCCAGGCCGGCGCCGGGGCCGGGGCCGGGAGCAGGGCTTTTGTTTAAGTCTGCCGTTGACAACTTTTGTTGCGCCGCCTCACCTCGCCCTCTGCCCCTGCCCCACACATTCATAATTGCTGCTGGCAGCAGTTTTGCCGCAGTTTTCCCTCGGTTTTCCCTCAGCTCCCTTCCGCTGCCCCCCGCCTGGTGTTATCCACGGAGTTATCCCTGTTATCCTCGCCAGATTGCATGCTGCTTTTTTGCGTAACTGCGCATCGTCGTGTCCTTTATTACTTTTGCGCAATTACTCATTACGTTATTGCATTTCATACTCGTGATATACACGCATAGTTCACTAAGCGAGCGCAGCAGCTCCCCGGGGGGTGGAGGGGGGATGTAGGGAATGGAAGCGGGGAGGGGAAGCGAAGCTAGGGTCGTTGCCAGGGCTGCAAAATAATTAGAAATATTTCTGCACAATTCCATTGGAGAGTTGCCGGATCCAATTTGGCGCAGCATTAAGCCCCGCTCTGAGTTCGCCTCTCCGCTTTTCTCTCTCTCTCGCTCGCTCTCTTTCTCTGTTTTTGGCTGCCTTCTCTGCTTCTGGTGGGCCCCGCACGTCGCTGCCCGCGGCCTTGTCGCCTACAAAGTTTTCATTTGCATGTTTCTAGTTAATTGAATTATGCACAAGTTTCCGCTTAGCGCGATGGCAAACGCTTTGAGGCTGCACCCAAGCGCAGTTCCAGCTCCTGCTTCGGCTCCAGCTGACATTACGTATACGCCCGCTCGGCCCCACTGCAGGCACTCATTAGTTGCCCAGCTCAAGTCCAGGCCCAGCAGCTGCAGCTTTTGCTGCTCTGACTCTTTGACTTGGGAACCTGCCGACTGTTAACATTCTCGCTCCCAAGTCTGCCCCGCTTCAGCTCCTCGCAGTGCTCCGATTTCCTTTTATGTTATGCCATAAAAGTCCGAGCTGGTCGCTTGCCGAGTTTATTACATTCCTAAGCTGTGCACCAGCTCCGAGTCGTGTCATCGGCTGGCAATAAAAGTGCTCTGGCTACTGCTCTGGCTTCGGCTTTGGCTCCAGCTCCGGCTCCGGGTGCTGCTACTTCACACATGGAACTGGAGCGTGCCCGTGCCCGTGCCCGTGCGTAGTCAGCCGAATTTAAATTTGACTTTTATTAAGCGCAAAATCAAAGTGGAAAATTTATCTGGCTCGAGAGTCGCTTGGCCAATGAGCATGCCGGGAATATTTCACTCAAACAGTCGCCGAGTCGCAGGAGCCGCCGCTCTGCTCTATTCTCTATATAGACCCGTATACGAGCGTATAAAAGCAATTTTATTGCTCAAGTTGTGCTGCTCGATAGGATAAGCCCCTCATTTATGCGCGTTGCCCGGCAACATGTTGCCGTTGCCTCCCCGCCATCCTCGCCATCCCTTGCTCTGTCTTTGGCAATCCGAATGCCAGGTCCAATCTTTGTGGGCGACTGCCACTTGCCGCGGGCGTAGAACGTGGTACGGAGTGGCGGGCAAAGGGAGGCTCGGGGAACGAGGCAACTATTAAAGTGCTGTTAACTTTATTATTTCGAGCACTTGTTGTATAATGTGGCAGCGCTGTCATGGCAACTTGCCCTGGCTTCTGCCATAGTTTGCGAGAAAAAACACCCACGCACACACAGACACACACACACACACCCCTCCACACACACACACACACTCGCAGCGCAGAAGTAGCAAAGTCATAATTTGTCAAAAGTGGCTGGCGCAAGGCGAATAAATATGCTCGGCAAATATTTGCTGCAAAATGGTTTTTCTATGCAAAAAGTTGCTGTTGCTTTGGCTTTTGCAACTCCTTGTTGTTGCCATGTGGCAGCAGTCTTGTTTTATGTAATCAAAAAGCAAGAAGAAAGGCAAAAATAATACTTCAGCATTCAAGTTCTCGCATTCGCCTGCGAAAACTACTCAAGAATCGTATCGCAGCATAATTTCTGCTGCACGAGTTGACGTGGCGTTCTGATTTTCGGGATTTACCCAAAAACGATTCAGTTTCCTTTTGTGCGAATACTTCTAATTAGTATTGGGTTTCCTTCTGAGGGGGATGGGGTGGATGGTGTCTTGCTTCTCATTGATGCTGTGGCAAAGCAACTGCTTGTAATCCCGACAATTGATTATTGTGCCGCAAGTGAAGTTAATTAACATCGAGTCTGTAGCTCTTTCGTGCAGCAGCAATAAAAAAGGTTCAAGTAAATTAATTGAGATATCAAATGATATCAAATTTAATAAAGATCCAAGATATTGTATTACTTGTACTTATCTATCTAAGATCAAAAATATAATATTACTTATACTTAATTACATAAAGCAATTATTTTCGCTGTTGATTTTATATAATCGAATTTCAAATGTGTATTAATAATAGTTTTAATAAAAGTAGATATATGGTAGTTTTGATTGTTTTGTTTAGTAATATTAACCAGTTTTATTTTAGCTATGTATGTATTTAAGTATGTATTTTTCCTGATTTGTTATATGCATTTATCTGTTAGTTTACCATAAACTCCGTATTTCTACAACTTAAAATATACTTTAAACATTTTCTTAAAGTAATTTAATTTGATGTACATATTCTCTGCTTATTTTTAAAACTGCACATAACTTTGATTGTTTAATGATTGAGTTTTTGCTTGCTTAATGTTTACTATAATAAAACAAGTAAGGAAAGCTACAGTCGAGCGCGCGCGACTGTAAGATACCATTTACCCTATTCGAAGAAATAATACAAAATAAAATAAATGGTATAAAAATAAAAAAAAAGCAATTTACATTAAGAAAAAAAAATCGCCCCGTGCCAGATTCGAAGAACCCAAGAACTCTCACGAACTTTGGAACTTACGAGTCGGACCTCTAACTACTAGACCACACAAGTTTACTCCATGCGATCGGCAAATTAGGCTTTTGCATTGAAGCCGAGCCTCTGCTCCGTCTCTGCTGCTGTATGCAAAACAGACCATGTGCTTCAGTGGTTTGTTGTGAGAGTTGTCAGCTCTATAACTAAATGTCCCCGGTTCGAATCCCAGCGCAGTCTTCTTTTTTTTGTATTGCTTAGAAAAAGTTTTTGGTTTTTCTTATTTTTTTTGCATAATATATTTTTCATATAGCGCAAAATTATTAAAAAAAAAAAAATTGCCCAGCGCAGGATTCGAACCCGCGACCTCACGCATCAGAAACTTGCGAGCCAACCATCAAGACCACACACAATTACGCAGTGCGATCGGCAAGAAAAAAAAAAAATTGCCCGTTGCTGGATTCGAACCCGCGACCACATGCACCAGAATCTTGCATGCAACCATCTAGACCACACACAGTTACGCGGAGCGATCGGCAAATGAGACTTTTATTGATGCCGGCCTTCTGCTGCGTCAGTTCAACATTCTAGTTGGAATTCTAAGCGCCCACAACTTTATATGGGAGATTCAAACTCCTATAACTTCTTTGTTTATTGTCCGATCGGATTGAAATTTATAGGGTAGATCTGTACTATGGTAAGCTACAAGAGTGTTAAAAAAAATGTTTTGTTATTTCCCTACTTTTCTTAAAATGCAATAGTTTGGGGGCGGTGGGCGTGGCATCCAAAAGTTGAAAATCAAACATTCTCCGTAATGTTACCAGGCACCTTACTTTCAAATTTGGCGCTTCTAGCTTTTCTAGTTTTCTTTTAAACTATAAAAATATGTTTTTTAGAGGCGGTGGGCGTGGCATCCAAAATTCTAAAATCCAACTTCTGCATAATGTTGCAAGACACCCTCCTACCAAATTTGGTGCGTTTATCTCTTTTCGTTATTGAATTATTTGGAAAAAATCGAAATACGCATTTATCGATTTGCGGAGGCGGTGGGCGTGGCACATCAAGTTTGAAATAAACTTCTTGTGTGTATTGAATACACGCACACTCCCACCAAGTCTGGTGCCTCTAGCTCTTTTAATAGCTGAGATCTGTGTGTTCATACAGACGGACAGACGGACAGACGGACAGACGGACAGACGGACAGACGGACAGACGGACAGACGGACAGACAGACGGACATGACCAAATCGACTCGGCTATTGATGCTGATCAAGAATATATATACTTTGTATGGTCTGCCACGCCTCCTTCTGCCTGTTACATACATTTGCACAAAGTTAATATACCATTTTTTACCCATTTTCAATGGGTAAATGGTATAAAAAGCATGAAAACCAACCCAGTAGCAATTCTCTTCGCATTTAACTAATACACAATTATATACCATTCAAATCAAGACAAATTTGAACTGCAAAGCAAAGCAAAATTTGCAATGCCAGCAAAAGTTGCTGTTCCTGGAAAATCCATTTAAACGTAGAACTAGTTTGCTGTCGCTTTTAATGTAAATAATCGCACGATACCTGCAAAATGGACAAGGACAAGGACAACTTTTCACTTTGGAGAAAAAAATAAATTCGTTTTATAATTTGCCAAACTTTTTGTTGTTCTTACGCAAACTTTTAAGTATTCAATTTATCAGAAAGTTCTGTGTTTAGACTGCACTTTGGCTTCTTTATTCGAAAATAGTACATATATTCATATAACTAGACATATATAGCAGAGACTGGAGCTTCTCAATTACAGTTAATTGGAAAAGAATAGAATCAGGGCATGGGAAATATTTTAATTAGGCTTCGCTAATTAATTCAATAATTAGAGGCTTGAACTACTCTTAAATGGTTCACGAACTGTTGCTGGTTCAGTTTGTGGTTCAGTCGGCGCTTCACTTTGTGGTTTTGTGTTGTATTCTTATTTCGAGCCGCGATGCCCAGTCGCAACCCTTGAGTATTTGAAATCAACAAGAATTGCGTTTGGACAATCATAGCTAAAAATCGAATTAACCAAATATTTGTATACGTATACTATGGACGGAGGATAAGCAAGTAGGAACGGGGAAAAGCTTTCAGTGGCAGCTGCTGGATCCCTCGATGATATCGCATAGCTCGGACACAGCTCCGAACGGCGTCAGCTGCAGCAGTTCGCTCCATTTCGGTTTACCCCGTTTTCGACCAAAGTGAACTTCGCGCTGGAACTTAATACGCTGCGGGGGCGTACAGCGGGGCAAGGCGGGGTCGGGGGAGGAGCGTGGCGAGGCGTTGCTTGGCCATTCGGTTGCTTGCTTAAAGTCTTTCACTCCATTATACTCAGTCGCATAAAAACACAACTTACCCGAGAATGTCGGCTGCTGCTGCTGCTCCCGTTGCTGCTAGTGTCCGGGGTCCTGCTCCGTGTCCATGTCCGTCTCCAGCTTGTGTGTCCCTGTCATGCTCTGAGCTGGCAGAGACAGAGACAGAGAGAGTGAGAGTGAGAGGGGCAGGGGGTCTGTCAGCTTGGCTGGCCATAAAGTGTCGGAAGAATCACAAAATCATTGTAAATGTTGAACGAATCTCGCATTACACGCAAGGGGCTGGCGCGTGTTGCCGGCCAAGACGAGTTTTGTGCTGGCCAAGTGGCCGGGGGGTAGTTTCAGTGGGTGCACTGAGGGTGGGTACTGCTTGCGGGTGTTTGGGGCACGCCTAGCAGCACGCTGCACTCCTTGATTAAATTTCTGCGCTGCAAGTGCAAAATGAACTTGGCTCTCGTTCGCATATGTCCTCGCCTCAAAGTCGTCAGAGCGACAGACAGACAGACAGATGGACAGACACACAGGCAGGCAGACAGGCGGACGGACAGGCGGACAGACAGGCGAGTTGACTGCCATCGCTTGAGTTCTGCGTTGGCGTGTTTTGCGGTTTTATTTCGCTTGGCTTGTCCGTCCATTCGTCCGTCGTTTGCTCCTTCCGCCGCTGCGCCGTTCCGTGTCTCTTATTGTGGCCTCTGCCGATGTTGCCAACTGCCATTGTGTTGCCAACTGCAAAGCTGCAAAACTGGAAAACTAGACAGCTGCATTCCTGCGTCGCCGCGTTCACTTGCCTTTTTTATTCGCCTTGTACTCGATGATAGTCTCCGGGCCGAGCGGGCTCTGCCCGGCTCTCGGTTGTGTCTTTTGTTCCATTGTGGGCATGGTCAGTGCGCCCCCTAGTTCGCTGTGCGTTGCGTGTCGGGCAACTGTTATTACAATATCCTGCTGCTGCTGCCCCTCCTGCTGCTGCTGCTCCTTCTGTTGCTGTTCTTGTTGCGGTCGCACGGGTTGCCTTTGATAACAACATCAAACCGGTTTGTGCCCCCCCTAAAACTTGCTTGGCCTTCGCTTCCCTGCCCTCCCTTCGTCCTTGCCGTTGTCATTAAATTTTAAATTAAATTGTCGTGCGATTCTTATGTGCACTTTGTGGATCTATTTTTGAGCTGCTTTTATGGACGTTGTTAATTGGAATTGATTGAAAGTTATTTGATGTTTGCCCTGCTTGTGTCCCAATCCCAAGCCGCGCTCCCTCCCAAATCCCCGCAATGCCAAACCCTTGCCTCGCTCTCCCCAGGCAACAATATCTCGGCACGAACAAATTATGGAATGAGCCGGCAGGTTGGATGTACGTGTCTATCATTGTGCGTCGGTGTGTGGGTGTGTTTGTGTGCGTGAGTGTGGCCTGTTGTTGTTAATAGACTTGCAGAAGTAATTAACATAATTTAATTAGGTGCTCGGCATTAATTTTACGCACGGAATTAAGTGTTGAATTTTAAGTGTTTCCATTTTAATTGAGCGACATTTTTCAGTCACGGAGAGCGGCCAATAAAACGCTCGTACATACTAATAGAGATGTGCAGGGAGGGTAGCAGGAAAGGGACAGCCTGCGAGGGGAGTAGTAGAGGTGAGGGCACTACGAGAGCAGAGCCAGAACTGTGGCCGTAGCTTGTTGCTGGGCGAATCGCGACTAATTAAATAAAACAAAAGGTAATCCAAGTGAAGACTGTGGAACGACTTAAAGAAGCTCGAGCAGAGGCATGACTGGGACTTGCCTTTATATACAGATATATTTTCTATGATTTGGCGTGCATAAAAGGCATGGTAATTCCAGGGAAAACTGCGAGAAGACTATTAGCAGTTAGAGGAAAGATTCGAAATTGGCATGTTAAATATATAGAGCGTATTTAGGAGATACATAGAGAAATAATCTCTAAGATTTATCTAAAATATAATATTAGCGAAGTCTTTGAATTAAGAAGCTTGGCTGAATATTTGTAGAAAAATATTATATATTTTTCTTATGAATTTCTGTGTGCTTTAAAGTCAATACAACACACACAGCATGGTACTTTTAACATCTCTTAGAAATGCAACTGGCTGTGATGCTTTTATAGCCAATGAAACAAAGTTAGCTTTGAGCATCCCCTCTCTTCTCTGCCGTCTGCAGACAAGCCCCGAGCAGCTCCCCAAACGACATTAAAGGGCTTCGTCTTCAGCTTCGCCTTGGCCTGGCGCTCGTAAAAAGTCGAGCCTAATAAAAATGCCACAGCACGTACATCAAACCTGCAGGCATTAGTCGAACAAAGGGGAAGGGGAGGCAGGGAGAGAGGAAATAAGAACACGGTGCTGTGTGTGTGTGTGTGTGTAAGGAAACAACAACAAAGTTGACTGGAACTAAACTAAACACGGCTGATGCTTCAGTTATTAATTTGCCAAGCGCAAACTTGCTGTTCATACGGGGAGATCAGATAAGCAGGCAAGTTGCTTGGCACGAGGAAGGAGGAGTAGGAAGAGTAGCTGGAGGAGTAGAAGTAGAGCTATAGCCCAGCTCTGCCTCCCCTCTTTATTTGGCTATTTGCAAGCAATTTGATTTTGTTTTTGCGGAGGCCAAAAAACTGATGCAAAGTCAACTGCGAGCTGAGAGCAGAAAGCCGGGGCAGGGAACGGGGGAGCGGGAGACAACTGGCAACTGGGGAGCATATCGAATTGCAGTTGTGTCGGTCCATTAGGCGAGCCACTTGACCGGGGCTTTTAGCAGCGGAAATGTGAAGAGCGTGGGAGCCATAAACCAAAAGCAAATGCCAAATATTGTGTCGACTTGCCTGACTCCCAGTCCCCCGCTCCGTCGCTCCTGAACTCCCCTTGCCTTGCTGTAAATTGAGCTGCTAATGGCCGCACACCACAACAAACAAACATATCGAAGAGGCAGTCAAAGCGGTCGGCGCTCTTGTTGTGCCTTTCGTAGCCGTTGGCTTTCCCAGACAGCGGCACAGGCTCAGCCACAGGAACATCACGCATACGCCGCGTACGCCTTTGCGTTTGCTAAATTTAATCTCGCCGGCAACTTTATTAGGCCACGTTAACTGCCACTTCTGGCCCGCTACTTGAGTGGCAACTTCAATACACTTTGGGCGGCGGCTAAATGAAGTTGTTGTCGTTGCCGCTGGCGCTGCAGCTGCAGCAGCACCTGCCTCTGCCGCTGCCTACCACTGCTGCAGCTGCTGCACTTGAGCGCGAGAGTGAGCCAAGTTGACAGTGCTCAGTCCTGGGCTCGCGCTGGCTTGTTGAAAACTGCCATTAACTTGTTACAACTTCCGCGCCGCCTACACAGCGCCTAGCTTGCACTTCCTGCGATGGCCCCAAGGGGGAAGCGCGAGAAAGAGGAAGAGGAAGAGCTGGCTGAGGGATCGGAGGAAGCAGAAGCTTCGCTGCATCTACAATTTCCTAAGCTCTGTCGACTTTTTCCATTCGTTTCGCGCGCCTCTAACTTTTGCTATGACTTCCGCGACGGCAGGCGACCCCGCCCACCTCATCTTCCTCACAACACAGAGGAAGGGGGAAGAAGCCGACGCATATTTGCCTGACATGCGGTGTGGGTGGGGGCGTGGCAAGAGCCGGCATTGTTTACCTGCAGCCTTGTCAGGTCTCAGACAAAGCCAAACAATTTGCGTCAGGAGCACCTGCTGCTGCTCCAAGCGAAGGCCGGGGCAAGGGTCGGAGGGCAGCGCCACTTTGCTCCTTTCTTTGCCCTATTCTTTTAGTGTTGCTGCTGCTGCTGCTGCTGTTGCTTTTGGCTGTCGTACAGCAGCAGCAGCAGCAGCGGCAGCAGCCTTCGCCCGCGTCTTCGTCTTGGTCTTCGTTTTGGCCTGCGCCGTCATCATCGTCATTATAATGAGAAAATTGTTTCAATTATGTTTGTGTTTAGTTGCTTCAATTTGCTAAGCAACATCATTAAGTGCCGTAACTTAATTCAGCCCCCCTTTGGCCCCTCTGCCACTCGCTCGCTCGTAAAAATAGAATTCGAGCTGCAGCCCGGCAACAACCCTTGAGCGAGGACTCGAAGGACTCGCATAGTGCAAATAGTCGGGCGCAAAGTATATGAATAAAACAACACACATAAACGCACACACACACAAACACACACTCATACACTCTCGCAAAAAGTTTACTGCCTTCAAGTTGGCGCTGTAGTTGTTAGCAGCGTTCCCGGTGGCCATGACGCCAGCGCCTGCCGGAAGCACGAGCTGCACCCCGCCCCCCCCCCCCCCCCTCTCTTCAAGCACTCTGCCCAGCCCCTGCCTACTTTGATTTTGTTGGCGGCAACAACAAAATACTTTCGCATGGATTATTTTCACATTACAGACAAAGCGAAGGCAAAGGCTCGAAACGAATCAGCGCACAGTAATAAGCTAATACCGTGTAAACACACAGCAGCTGTGCAGGGTATACACGAGTGATGTCTATTACCCTGTAGGAAGTTAGAGCGGCATAGTGCTGACTTTTCACTCTCCCACGCTGTCAAAACGTCTATAAACTGTGCTGCAGCGCATCGAGGGAGGAGCAGGAACGGCAGGGGGGGGGCTTTAGGTAGAGCGGGCTTAAGCATGTATTGGCCATGTCCAATGCCAATTGCTGTAGCATATTGTGACGCAGAGCAGAGCAAAGAAATCCCCGCAAAAAAGCTCCTTTATTGCATGCACAGCACGTTCGTCTGTTTGTCTGCCTGCCTGCCTGCCTGCCTGCCTGCGTCACCTCGCCTACAACTCAGCCCGCACCCCCCGTCTGCAATCCCCTGCCCGCCTGCCTGCCAAGTCCAGGCGACGTTCATTTGCAAGCCTGGCAATGTGATCAAGCCTGCAATCTGCAATTTCAGGCTGTGACGCCCTGAGGTATGCAGCGCGCTGTGGCAGGCAGCAAAATAAAGTTTAATTTGAATGCTTCTCTCCTCCCGTACGTCATGTGTACTGGTGTGCCTCTGTGGGTGTATTGTGCCTGTGTGTGTGTGTGTGTGCAGTTTGCTGGCTGCCTCAGCCTGGCTGCTCCCAATAGGAAACTGTTGGGTAAAATCAAAGTTATTTGTATTTATTTGCAAAATCGTGCTGCGCGTGCAACAGCAGCAGCAACAATGCTCGGTTACCCCACACTACACTACTCTACCCCTACCTACTACAACGCTACTCTCCTCTAGTGCCCGCTCTTCACCTTCCCCGCTTGCAGTCACAACTCACTCCCTGATAGACACACCCAGACATCATGTAGTGGGAGTGTCTAGCTGGGTATGTGGAAAATAACTCGCTTCATTGCTTACGATTGCCGTTACAATCTCCTTATTTGTCGTAGCATATTCGCTTCCCCTGCCTGCCCCTTTCCCTCCCTCTATCTCCTCCTGCCTGCAGCTGTTTGTATTTGCAAGAAATTTTAACGTCAATATCGAATACAAGTCGAACTAAAACCTGAGCCTGAGCCGGAGCTGTAGACGGAGCTGCAGTCGTAGCGAGACTGAGACTGGGATTGGGACGGAGACTGAGTCTGTCACTGGCCCGGCACGCACGTGCGACACGTTCGCATTCTCCACGTTCGGGCCGAGCCACGCAGCAGCCACTCCGGCAGCTGGTGGAGTCATCGTCGTTGCCTCTGCCTCTGCCTCTGCCTCCGCTTCGGCTGCAGCTCGACGTGATTCCTTACATGAATTGGCTTTGGCCATAAGTTTTCGGTGGCTTATTTACACTTCAAAATGGATTTCGCCTCGGCTTCAGTCCAGCCCAACTTCAACTGTTTCTCGGCTGCAGCTTTAATTTGCGAGCTTATCGAGTGGACATTTGAGTTAAATGAATGAATGAATGAAATGAATGAGTGCATGAGTTCGTGTCTTGTGGCTGGTTTGGTTTGTGCACAGAACAAATATTGTATTTCGCTTACGCAGGGGCACGCCACTTCCGATACAGGAAAAGAATCTATATAAAATATCTATAAATATTTTTGCGGACTGTGATTTACGGTTCTTGGCGACTTTCATAAATCAATATAATTTACTATATATGTGAATATACTCTTTTCGACATGTAAATATTTAAAAAAATCTCTTTATTTAGGCAACTGCTTAGATAAGTAAGTATTTTTGGATTTTAGATTCCAGAAAAGATATGATATTTTTAGATAAACTCCCTATGATTTCCTCAAAAATTAAGTTTTTAAAACACATGTACTTATTTATTTATGTATGTATCGACGGCGTCTTGTTTACTTTTATATATGTTACTATAACTCCCGATGTTGTGCTCATGTTCTTTGAAATGTAAGAAACCATCTGGTTTTACAAGTTCATGAACAAAGAGCAAACATATAATCGACCAAACATAGATATGCTATAGGCATGGGTATAGGCTTATGTGTACGCCGGTTTCTTACGCTCGCGAGGAACACTTGAGCAAATGCTGCGGCGGCAGCAGTTTTTCTATTGACGTCAAGGTCAGCGGCCAGATGAATTTTCCCTATAAAAAGCGTTGGATTTTCAGAAATATTAATCCAATCCGCATCTCGAGTTCCAAGCAATAGCCTGATAATTTCCAATATGCGTTTGTCTATCGCTCTGCTTCTACTCTTGGGCCTGTCGGCTGTGTGCCTTGTCTTGGCCGACGATACGGATTCCTCTTCGGAATCAACGGATGCGGATAGCACTACGGTCTCGTCGACAACAACTACTGACTCGGACGCGACAACCACGACGGCCTCCGATTCATCGGATGCTACAACCTCATCGTCATCGTCTTCGTCGTCCTCATCGTCCTCCTCAGATGCAGCGCGACTCCGTCGCCTGCTGCGTCAACTGAGACGCAATCGCGCCCGCCAGCAGCGCAAGAGGAGACAACAACAGTTGCGCCGTCGTAAGCAGCAGCGCCGTCGCCGTCAGCAGCAACAGCGACGCCGCCGTCAGCAGCGCCGCAGGCGTACAAACCGAGGCTAATTGCAAAGCTTAATATCTACAAAAAAAAAAAACAACTTTGATTTCCTCTTAAAAAACCATTATACAAACTGATTGTTAGTTAATTTGTGTAATTAAAAAAAAAATAAATGTTTAAAAGAATTCCATAAGTTTGTTTACGAATTCAAATGAGGCCCAAACAAACAGTTTACATATTCCATATGGCATTGGTATGCATGCAGTGTAGCTGAGCAGCTGCACAGCTCTACCTCCTCTCCGCCCCTGCCTGATATACAAGCTGAAGTCGGAAGAATTATTGAAAAGTTATTCGGTATCGTTCTTTGGTGTTCTACAAATATTTCTTTCGTATAATTTTTTTATTTCACGAGTTTATTGTTCTACTTAAGCTTTCATATTCTCTGTTAATTCAGAATAAATTTGTTTTAAGTTCTTCATATTTCCCAAATACTATATATATATACGACAATTTAATAAACCCTTTTGCCACGACCATAAATGTTTGCTTCGATATGAGCTGCAGAAATTTAAATATGCCAACGGCAAATTTGTCGTTCTTTATTCCTTTATTCACTGCAGTTCGAATGTAATTTTAAATTTATCTGTAGTTTAACTTAATGCCCGACAATGTGATTCATACGGTGTGATTCCCCTGCTGCCCGGAGGCGTTGGAGGATTTTCCATAAATTACATTAATTATATTTACAGTGAAAATAAGGCTGATCCGATCTCTGCGATACACAAGAATCGACATTAACATTTTCCACTGAATTGCGTTTAGCCCGAGGCTGTTGTCAACATAGCGAGAGGGATTTTCCATTATCTTTTATTAATTTCCAATAATTCCGTTGCAGCAAATGCCCGTTTAATTGCCCTGAAACTAAACACACACAGAACCCACAGGGCGCCCCCCAAAAATTGATAATGCAAATTTAGTGAAAAGTGCAAAGCACCATCGACTGCTTATCAAACATTTATTTATGGTTCCATTCCAGTCGGCTCAGCCGGCAGCACACAGCCAGAGCAGAGCACAGCACAGTTCCCAACAGTCCTTCGGGCGGGTAAATGCAATGCAATGCATAGCCCCAATAGCCCCAAATCCAAATGCAATGCATAAATTTATTGCATGCCACAGCACAAGGCACAGCACAGCTCATGGTGGCTCGGGATGGCTCGGAACATCGGCCAGGACAGCACAGCAGACAATTAAGAGCTGTAGTCGGGGCTGGGCTAGGCGTAGGGGTTGGCCGGGGGGCCTGCAGGCACCAGGCGGCAGTCAGCAGATTGGCCCGCTTGTCTCTGGCAAACGTGTGCAGTGAATGCATAAAACGGAAATCTCAAGCAAAGGCGCCATAAGTGAGAAACGATGTGGCTTGGACGATATTTGAGTGCGCTTACTGCTGGGAAAGGAATATTCTGAAAAATAATAAGAAAAAAAAAAAAACAAGATTAATGCAAATAATAAAAATAATAATAATAAATTTAATATTAATAATAAATATAATAACAATAATAATACTATTGGCAATAATTATTATAATAATATGATAGTAATTAGTAATAAAAAGTAACACTCCAAAATATAAGGAAATTAATTATTCCCGAATAATTTAATATTTATAAAAAGTGTGCAATATAAATAATAGTGTAAATGAAAATCAGAAATCAAATAAAAAACAACACAATTGAACCATTTGTAAATAATTATGGCATAACATACATAATAAAATAAATATGTGCGTATAATTAATTTTAAAATCATATTGAATTGAACAAAAGCCAAGGCAAAGAACAGTATTAATGCAGTTTAATTATATAACGGATACAAGAAAAAGTCTTAATAAATAGAGTTAAGCACTTGTGCGCCATTTGCAGTCTATTCGAAATTGCCCAAGGCTCACCGATATAAGGGAACTAATCAGCTTACATGCCCCATGTGGGATTTTGGCTTACCCTCTGCCTGCAGGGCGAATCGAAAGAGTCTCGCTCGCTCGCTTCTTGTGCTTACTGTGTGGCTACAAGGAGCTGTTGCTCTGCCTTCTATTGCTGTTGCTGTTGTTGTTGTTGTTGTTGTTGCTACTGGTGCTGCCTCCATAAATAAAACAAGAGAACATTGCAAACTGAGCGCCCAGCACCATTCCCCACCAAGTGGGAGATTCTACTGAGCGACAAGAAAGCGCAGCAGCGCCAAGGCCCATGGCCTCTGTTTGTATGTATGTGTCAGTGTGTGTTTGTGTGTAATATGATTTAAATTCAATTTGCGGCATTTGTTATCGATATCAAGACAGAGTCGCCCACATACACGCCCCTCATACACACACACACACGCACACCCATACACAATAACAAGCAGTAAAATTTGTTTTCAATTATACATTTATACGATATGCGAGTACACGCATATTTATGTGCCTGTCTGCGTGCGTGTCCCTGTGTGTATGTGTGTGTGTGTCTGCCTGAACTGGCAGCTGACGGGTCGTATACGCAATATGCGAGCGCTTTAAAGCAATTGCAAAAGTTGCGCGTGAAAAGTGAGAATGATTTCGGGCCTCGTTATTGTTCCGCATGCTCAAAAGTCAATCAAATGCTTAACAGAAGTGGGAACAGCCCCAGCTCCCGCTGCCACACCCCCTGCAGCCCCCTGCCAACCAGAAAGTATGCAGCATGTGTTAAAAATTTTAACAACCAAAGTGGTTTTTGCCGAGCAAATTGCAAAAAATGCCAAAGAGAAACGCATTGCCAGGGCAACACACAGCGCGCGTGTGTGCTGTATGTGTGTGTGTGTGTGTGTGTGTGTGTGTGTGCTGTGTGCGGTTGTGCGGCGCTTGCGGATGCGGTTGGCTGGCAGCGGGTGGCAACATAGGCGGGGTGGGGGGTGTGGCGGACTGTTGCGAGAACTTGAAACCGCAATTTACTCATTTCGTTTCGTTGCGTGGTTTTATTTCGCTTACGAGCAAATCCATTTGCTCGACGCTTAACTTTCTGCGCCGTTTTTGGCAGCTGTTTGATGTGAGTTTTTTCCAAAAAGCGAGACGAAACCAGAGAGCGAGACCAGGCGACCCAGACCCAAGCCCAAACCCAAACCAAACCAAACCAATCCAACCTAACCGAACAGAACTGTCCGACCGAGCAACTAACCGAGTCCAAACCGCGCGCATGCCAACTTCGACTTCAACTTCAAGTGGCGGCAAAGTTGTTCAAAAGGCTGATTTGCAGGCAGCGTGTGTGGGGCAGTACTGCTGTATGTGTGTGTGTGTGTGTGTATTGGTGTGTGTGCTGTACAAATTGCATGGCGCTTGGCTCATTAAGAGCGCTCTGCAATTATAAAAGCAATGCAAACTGGCAGGCGACAAGCGTGGGCAGGCAGCAAAAGGAAGGAGAGAGGCAGTGGGAGAGTGAGGAAGCAGCAAGCGCAGGTAGCAGGTAGCAGTAGCAGGTCCGAGCTGCAGCGGCAAAAAACGTTGGCATGACGCCCGCTGCGAACTTCAAAAGCAAACGGTTTATTTCGTGCGAATACGTTGGCACAAAAGCGCACCAAATGCGCGTCATTACACACACAGAAATATACATACGCACACACACACACGCACGCACTTATGTATACATGCGAAAACACACACACACACACACAGAGACAGAGCGAGAGAGGACGTGTTGGCCACTTGACTCATTAAAAAGGCTTTCTCGTTTTTTGCAGGTTTTCTGCGCTGTGAAAAGCGCTTCAATTGCAGTTTCAGTTTTCATCTCACTTTGCCGGGGACAGACGCGGGGCGGGCGGGCAGCCACTGCTGAAGTGTTGATGAAAGCTGCTGCAGGTAGGCGGGGCAGGGGGCAACACGTTCCCTTACACAGACATTGCCATGTAGCAATTTGTAAGCACTTTTAAGCCGGCGCACGAGTGCTCGTTACGCCACTTTTCAATGAGTCAAGAGAGGGAAGGGGGGGGGGAAGGGTGAAACGAGGAAAAGCGTATAGGCGAGAGGTGTGTCTATGTGTGGCTGCAACAGGTTGCCGGCTGGCAAATGTGCATGTCGAGCGGCGTATTAATTATGCATTATGTCCGCGCAGACAAGCGCATTAAGCTGCATTATTTGCCGGAGTCCGTAGCCGGAGTCGCAGCTCAACTTACCTCAGTCCATAGAGCTTACTGCACGTATTATGATTCCGTGTTGCTGCACACTTCTGGGCTAAGCCCTGCCCGTCCGCCTGCCCCTGTTGTTTGTGGTCTCCGTGGAGCACGTCAACTTTAGCCCCCCATCGTGTCGGACCTGAAACATAAGAAACTCAGTTAGTAACTCGTCGAGTGGCTTCAGCTGCTGCTGCTGCTAATATTTATGTGTATCTTTTGTAATTAATAAAAGTTTCAGCACACACACACACACACACACACACAGACAGCTGCAGCTAGCGAGCGCGCGCTGCGAAAACTTTGCTCGTTTTTCCAACGAGCAGGGGGAAAACTCAGTCAGTGGCGCTGGCTTTGACTCTGGTCCTCCCTGGCGCATTGCATAAATTGCGTCAAATTAGACAGAAATATTTAATTAATCTTCGTGAAACTTAGTTTATTGAATTATTCACGCCATCGTCTTGTTTGCCCTGCTGCCCCCGCCAGCGCCGCCTTGGCGTCTTGGCCTAATGCGTTAGCCGAAATAAATTTTCAAATTACTTTCGCAAGACTCATTAAACCTGCGCTGGCGACTGCCCGATTCTGTCTGTCTATAGTCTTTATATATTCCTAGCAGATCTGCCTGCCAATTGTCATTAGGCGGACAGCTGTTAAAGCAACAACAACAACAACAACAACATCAACAACTAAAGCAGCAGCTGGCCCCGTGACAAATGACGCGATTTACATGATGCTCGATGCAATTTTTCGCTGTCAGAATGGACAGAGCGAATGTGTGTGTGCGTGTGTGTGGACAACGCAGATGGTAATGGGCAACATAGAGCAAACATAGCAACAACAAGAAGTAGAAGAAGTGAAACAACTAAAGCAACAACTACAGCAACAATAACAACTTAAGCAACAACAATGACTTCAGCCAAACAAATGACGCGCACGCTGCATGCTGCTTTCTGCCTCCCACTCTCTCTCTCACTCTGTGTGTGTGTGTGTGTGTGCGTGTGGCTGCATCTTAAGCGGAAACGGAAGTCATTTGGCCAGCGCCGACGTTCATGATGTTGCCGTTGCCGCCGAGTTTTATGGCAAATGCAAATACATAAATAAAACTAAAATGTAATTTTTCATTTAGCGCAGCGTTTTCTTGTTCCTTTTCTACTTCTGTTTTTATACCCTTGCGGCGGGTACATTAGTTACGGCTAATCGTTTGAAATGCAAAGGGCTGAGCGATACTGTAATGTGCAAATTTTTATGAGCATTAACAATTTTTTTTTTACTTTTTTCAGGATTGGATTTATATATATCATATGGCAAAAGCTACCAAGAGCTGCTGTGACTTTTTGATCGATAACTTCGATTGTAGTTTTCCAATATTTTTAAAATTTTTACGAAATATTAACAAGAGATCAAACTTTTTATTTTATATATCCACCAATGGGTGGCCAGAAGCAGTTATATTTTAAAAGTCCCATATAAAGTATAAGGCGTCTAATTAATCTAACTACCAAACCAACTTGGCAACTATTAGTTGTTACTTACTCTCTAAATACTATCGATAAATCTGAATTTCAATGAAATCGATTTACTTTATATATAGTTATGGTAGAAGCAATCGCTTGATTTTTTTTCGAATTATTTGCAAGAGTATGCGAATTCTGGCATATCGCAAATACTATGTTCTTGTCTTCTATTTGGTTTTTTTTTTCAGTCCCTTGTCACAGTTTTCAGCGGCAAAAGGAAGTGTTAAATTTCTTGTCGGTGTGCCTTTGGGTCGCCTGTGATTATCTACTCCTTCCCCTCGACCGATAATTACATAGTAAAGTTTCGCTTTAAGCGTGAAATTCTCCCTTGCATCACAGCTCGAATTTCACTTCAAGTAGACCTTAAAGATGAGCTGCTGCTGCTCTCCATGCTACTCCTGCTCTCATAGCAATCACATTAGCAAGTATGGCACACTCACTACCACACACACTCACGCACACTTACACACTCTCACCCATTCTGCACACACATCTTGAGGTTGCCTATTTTGCATGGGTCGCAAAGTCTGTCAGTCTGTCTGTGTGTCTGTCTGTCTGGCTGGGCCGAACTCGATGCCGATAAAGATGTCGCACAAATGTCGACATGATGGGCATCAATTTGTAAAAAATACTTGATTTATTTGCCCGAAAAGAAACCGCAGGCAGCGACCCAACAACAACAATAGCAACAACAACAAAATTAAATGTCCTTCGCCCGCTGCGCTAATGGCAAGTGGATGATGATGATGAGAAGCAGGCGCACTGGCAGTGGGTGGCGCAGGAGCTTGGGCTGGCGAATCCTTGTGCTCGTCGCCAGGCAACTCACGTAATGAATGCCAGCTCGCCGGCTCGCAGGCGAAGCATGAAAAATAATACACTCATACGCACACAATGCGTGTGGGCGACGGACAGGGGGGGGGGGGGGGTAGGGGGCGTGGTCTTGGTGCTAGCATATAATTTTCAATGTTGACAGGCAGCAAAAGTTAATAACGCGCCATATACGATAATGGCCGCTCGCATAGCCGCACACAAATAAAATAGTCCAGCTGGAGCGGGCCACAGGCCACAGGCCATGCCGTCGATGTCCTCCCTGCGGACTGACCCTCGTCCGTCCCACTGGACTCGGTACTGACTTGCGTCTAATGGCGTCACAAATGGCCTGAGATTTAGCCAGAGCACGCAGCGAGAGCGACTTCAATTCGATTGATGAGCTTTGCTTTTCCGCACGGAAGTGGAACATAAGAGCAGCAGGAGTGGCAGTGGGAGTGGAAGAGGGAACAGGAGACTGAGGGGGAGAGCAGCTATAGTACCTGCTGGCCCCGTCTAAATCGTGAGCAATTAACTTGCTTGATGGTCGCTGCCAATCACGAGTAGAACCTGCCGCTTGACACTTGCTCGCGCTTTAAAGCGGGTCAGGTGCACCCTCTCTCTCTCTCTCTCTCTCTTTCTCTCTTTTGCTGTCTCACTCTGCTCTACACTCTACCTCCACTCGTTGCGGTCTAGGATTTTCATTTTAATTTGCTAAATACACTGCACATGGCTCTTGGCACCACGAGTCCAGCTCAGCTCTGCCAGCAGCAGAGGATTACAGGGTAGTGGGAAGGGGTAATACCTGCTCCCTGCATTAAGCGGATTAGGAGCGTTAAATGCTTTGATTTAGGATACGTGCGCCAGCTGCGATATGCGATAATTAATTCACCTGAAAGCTCAGCTGCGAAAGGGTGTAGATAGCGGCGAGCGCAGAGGAGCGGGAGGAGGAGGGGGCACTGCACACAAAGTAATAAGCTGAAAGCTCGGCGCACTGATGAAGACATGGCAAGAGTCATTTGTTTGAGGGTGAAAAATATGTGCACCATGTCGCCGAAATAAGTCAAGCAGGTCTACACCAGCAGCTCGCACAGCTACCGCATACTCTACACCCCCGGCTTCCCCCCTCCTAACTTACCACACACTCTACTGGCACCTTGCACTCGCATTCTCGCATAGGCAAAGGCATAAAACACAATGCACAATGAACATAAAATGCCACTCACGGAGCTGCTGCCACGCCCAGGCACATGGGCAGGCGGTAGAGGGGAATCACAGTAGTGCATTCTTTATGCTGTGACAAATGCAAGTGCTTTCGCAGGCATCGTCTTCATTTGCATTTGGGGCGGCAAAACATTGTGCTGATATGGTAGAGAAGACAGGCAGTACGGGGGAGGAGTAGGTGGATGGCGGCACGGTGCTCTCGCGTCTCTGATAATGGCGCGAATTTAATGCCCGCGGCAAGTTCATTTAACTTTTTAACCCAACTCAAACGAGAATGTGCATAGAGTACACTCTATATATGGTGCTATATCTCAGCGAGGTGACAAAAAACTGCTGCAGAGGAGGGCAGCGGCAGGGGCAGCGGCAGGGGCAGCTGGCAGCGAGGCATTCGTGGCGGCAGCTGCGGCACAATCTGCCATATCACTGACAGTTTTATCGACTTAACAAAACTAACTGCCATTAGTTTCACTTTGCTGCGAGTGTCGCTGAAAGGCCAGCAACAGCAGCGAGCTGGGGGCGGGGGCGGCGGCGTGGCGTGGCGTGGGTGCGGCAGCATCCAGGACAAAAAGTTCGCGCTGCATGGAAACGGAAAAGGATTCGGGTGAAGCGAGAAAAACAGAAAGCCGGCGACGGTCGACGGTCGACGGCGAAGACAAAGCCAAAATAAATACGGAAAAAATGTCAGCGATAAGGAACATGAAACGTGCGAGATGAGAGACGACTACAAAGAGATAGAGACAGCGGCAGAAAGCGAGAAAAAGAAATAAACAGCGTAAGAGAGAGAGAGAGAGAGAGACAAAGACAGAGAACAAGCGAAATCGCTTCGCCTGCTTCGGGCAGGACGTTGAAAAATCACTTTAGCATGACCCCAAAATGTCTATTTCATTAATACAAATAAACCGAAACACCGCACCCCCTTCCTTCAAAGCACCCCTCTCCGATGCCTTCCCCCTCAATCCAAAACAAATAGACGTGGCCGAGCCAAACAAATCGTTTGCGCGTCCTGCAACGACATTCGGACAAATTAAAATGAACATGAAAGCGGCGCAGCGGCAGCAAAAGAAAGCAGTTCCCCCTTCATTCCCGTCTTTCTTCAACGCCCTGCCTGCCTATACAGCAGCCTCCCTTGTCGCATTGACAGACGCCACGCCCAGTTGCCAGTCGCCGCGCCGCAGCGCACGTCTCTGGCTATTGACATTAAAATTTGTCATCCGTTTGGGACTTTTTCGTTCGATTTGCCTGCGAAGAGAAATGGCCAAGGGATGCGCCGAGCTGTAGAGCAGCATATATTGCCTACAATGTCAAACTGTAGCGGAATATATATTATCTATGATTTAGCGGGTGGGAGCATAGGTCTAACAATCACTTGCTATAGACATTAAGGTTTGTCCATCATTGTACAAGATAAAAGTTCATTTGAAGACACTAGTCTCACGAAGCTGATGATAAATATGCTTTATTATAGATATATAATATCAAAAAGTGCGGAAATAAATATTATATATATATTATAATAGACGAGGGGTATGCTATATTGTGTTTTTAAATGTATTATAATTTTTTCAGCGTTTCATCAGTCATAGCCATAAGCCTGATGAGGTTATTACTTAACTGTTGAAGAATATATATAATATCATATCAATGAAGTGAAGAATAAATACTGTGGATTATCCAACAAGTCAAGCAATGACTAATGCCGTTTTAAATTCGTTATTCCTCTTTCCGATTTTTTTAAGTGAAGAATTTGCAGAATTCGGGTTAAAGGCTTTTTAACTGCACATGAATATATATTATTTTGAATGCATAAATAGAGTATGAGCTACAGTTAGTCGATGAAAGACTCGACTATTAACATTTTTCATTAGTTTTTTTTAACTTCTTTTTCGATCGACAGAATTTGAAATAAGTTATATGCTAAACTGCAAAAGAATATATATAATTTGCTGACTGTAGAGAGTATCTAACAAGTGGACTACTCTGCTGCTTACTTGCTTGCCTGTCATCTCTTGTTTATTTTGCATTTTTTTCGCAGGATTTTCTCAACGAGCTACTTGAAATTCCACGCACGGCGACTGGCCACAAAGAGGCATCCTGGCTGGAGGATGGTCTGGCCAATGGCCTGGCCGTTGTTCTGACCGGATGTGCTATCTGCTGGCGTGGCTAATCAGGCGAGTGCTGGAAATAATTCTGTATCGGCTGATTGTGCTCGTGAAAAGTTTTTCGAGGCGATTGATGAGCTCCATTTGAGGCCCATCGATGGGCTGCCATTGTGCGGACGGCGCTTCATTTATATTTGTATTTCATTAAAATTATTGCCCAGCTCAGAGCGGGTGCTTGTGTGTGTGTGTGTGTGTGTGTGTGTGGTGGAGTGTGTGTAAGGATGTGTGTGCGAGAGAAAACTAATTGATTGACACAGTTTTTGCCGGTCAGCGTGGCCGCTTGATCGATTGATTTAATTTATTGTAAAAAGCAGCTGAAATTGATGGAGTTGCTGCTGGCCAAGCGAGACGGATGAAGATGGAGCAAGCAGTAAGGAGATTGCAAACAGAGTGCCGGCCAGGGCGGAGAGAAGCGTAGAGGAAGAAGTGGGATTCTTTCCCCCAATAATGTCATCAAAGTGGCTAGAGAAATGCATAAAGCATTGGCTCAAAGGCAAAGCGCGGGCTAAAAGCCAAGCAGAAATCGATAAGTTTGTAAAGTGGCTGCAGGAAAAGAGAGAAGAGAGCTGGAGCAGCTGGAAGAGAGGGAGGCACAGTTGAGCTGTTGTGGGTGATGAGTTCGACGTTGCTGTCGTCTTTGCTAGCTCCTTCGCCTTTGTGCCGAAGACTTGCACATTTGCTTTTGAATCGATGGGGGAAAGGGATGGGAAAATTGCACTTTTCATTAAACTGAAAATAATAATACTCGTAACAAACGGGACGATGATGAAGCTGGCGATGAGGCTGATGCAGGGGCAGGAGACTGGCGATGAGCCTGATGAAGAGGAAGAGGATCAGGCGCTCTTCCCCGCACTTCTGCTCCTGCTCGAGGCAGTTTGAAGCGCTTTGGCCGCATTACTCGGCTAGTTCCTGGCGCCTGTCATTCATCAGGGCAGGGACAGGCAGAGGCAGGGACAGGCAGAGCCAGGGAACTAGTCGCCTGCCTGTGAGTGACGTCAAAGAGTGTGTCAGCAGCTTCTGCTGTTGCAGCCAAGTGCAATGGCAAAATGATTTGCACACAAATTTTTTGTCAACTCACGTCGAATTGAGCTTCGCTCGTTGACAATAAAAAGTAGCGACAGCAAATGCAGGGTATAAAAGACGAGAAATAGAAAATAAATAAGAACTTTAAACTGGAGAGAGAGGGGGGGGGCTGGAAGCGCGTGAAGATGCTTTTCAATTTCCGTGACAAACGCGCATAACGTTGCCCAAAATTCGATTTGGCAGGAGGAGCAGGAGAAGGTGGAGCAGAAAGCGTAGGTTGATGAAGAGCTGGAAGCCTGAGGAGCAGCGTGAAGAGGTTTAGGTAGGAGAAAAGTGACTGGAGAACATCGCAGTAAGAGGGGGAGACAAAGGAGCAGGCAGAGCTAAGTGGAGGCTGCATGCAGAGTAGCAAGTATGCCGGGTGAGGAGGCATCCTACTGAATGTAGAGGCATCAGAGCAGGGTGAGCAGCAGGCAAATAAGGAGGCTGAGGAGCAGGAGCTGTCAGGGGCCGGAGTCAAAGCCCGCCTCCACGTAAACGCACTAAACGCTGTCAGGCATTTAAATCTAACATTATTGCATTTGCCAATGAATATGTCAACAAAAAGTGCCAGCCGCAGTGAGGACTCGGCTCCTTTGACATGGCTGTGGCAGAGCGTCGAGCGTGACGTGACTGCTTCGACCTGGAGGGCAGGGACAGGAACAGGCCGAGGGCAGACAGACAATCAGGCCAACGAGACGAGTGCATGCCAAATGTGCTGAGTGACGGGCTAAGCAAATGATGAAGAATGAATACGAAATGGTAATCGCAATGGAAATCGCAATGGAAATGGCACTGAAAAGCGAGCAGCAGCCGGAGCCGAAGCAGGAGCAGGAGCTGGCGAGATGCGAGTGGAGATGGCATTGGAAATGGCTATGGAAATGGAAATGAAAATGCGGGACCCGCACGTTTGATTACGTTGATTTGCGAGTCAACGTCAAATGGATCAACTCGCTGCCGGGGGAGAAAGTCAACGCCGGGCGAGAGCTTCGTGCTGGGGTCAGCTCTGAGTTCAGCTCGGGAGCACAAGAGCACTGGCCGCTGTCGTTGGCATTAATCAAAGTGTATCGAACAGTTGCCATGTGTGAAATTGTCCTGAGGTCATGCAGCTGCAGAGGAGCAGCAGGAGCTGCAGAAGATTCTCAGTGTTTCGAGTCCGAATCCGCTGCAGTACGTGGCGCGCAGTGTTATGCAGTGCGGAGTGGCGCGTGGTCAGCCAGCAAAATAACAAAGCAAGCGGGAGAGAGAAAGGAGAAGGAGAGAAACAGCAATAGCTACTGATAATAATCAGAGACAGCGAGCGGATAAAGATGGAGACCCGCCGCATCCGGAGTGTACATCGAACTGGTTAGCCGGAACTAGGAATTATGTGTTTAAGGATGCGCTGATGGCGCTTGTTTGGCAAGCAAACAGCACGTCCTGCTTCTCCTCCCCGCCACCGCCCCGTCTTCGTCATCCTTGTCGTCCTTTTTGGCCACGCTTTGCACTCACTTTGTGCGCATTTTCAATTTGTCAAACGCATAACGAATGAGCGTGATTGAAGTGCCAGTCGCAGGACATGGAGAGAAGGACGCCGACGAAGGACGAGCTGGAGGACGAGGACGAAGACGCAGACGCAGACGAGGACACAGACAAGGGCGAAGCTGCTGCTGCTGCTGCTGCTGACGCTTTAAGAGACTTCCTCGCCGACGGAGAATTGCCATGATTAATCATGTTGCGCCCGGGCCTGAGTCTGAGCCTGAGCCGAAGCCCGAGCCAGAGCCCGAGCTCGAGCCTAGGCCTGCTCGCCGGGACTGCCGGCTGCGTCGATGCTTGTTGTTGCCAGTTTGTGCCACAATAATTACAACAACAAGGAGGATGAACAACGTGAGCTACAACAACAACAACGACAACAAGGAGAACAACGTGAGCAACTCTCGAGCTTGCATAATTGTGCGACACACACGGAGGCAGGCCTGCGCCCGAGGACACCGGAAACTTTGCCTTGCGCCTTTGGTTTTGATTTTGACACTTTCAAGAAGGAGGAAACACCTCCCTTGCCCCGTTCACAGTGCTTCTTCCCACTCGGCTGCATGTGTGCGTTTCCTTATTGCCCGAGTGCAAACAGAACTGTCATAAATGCATTTTATGATTTTAATGAGTTTTCTGTTTATATTCCCGAGCGAGTTGAAGGCGCACGCTGACATTTTAAGCAGCTGCCAGCACGATAATAAAAGCCAAAGCTGCTGAAGGAAGCATTAATCAAACTCGGCGAGCTGTGGCAAAGCGCGACTTGTCGGATACCCTGCAGGGAAGACTTAAATGAATGAGTATAGCCCAGGCATGACTCTTACAGGTGTTCGACTTCCTGAATACCCTGTAAGGGAGAGAGAGATGTAAGGAGTGGAGAGAGAACTAGTGAGATATACTTATGCTCTACACCTGCAAATCTATAGCACAGGCATACACAACAATACATGTAGGGGGGCCGACTTGCTAAGTACCCTGTATGGAAAAGAGTTCGGAATGACAAAGTGAGAGTTGTGTAGGGGTATTTACCAGTCGCATACTCCACAAAGGAAGACTACTGGAAGAGCGGCTTTCGCCACAGCTCCAAAAAATTAAGAAATACTCTCATTCGACTTGCTGTATACCCGGTAGTGGAGTTTAGAAAAATAATGAGGAGTGGGCAGAGGTGAGAGCTGAGTTTGGAAAGCAGTGGAAGGATATAGAAAGGTTAAAGCTATTGAAGGATTGTATCACAGTCGCACAGAGTAACAAATGCACAACAATACATATATATATAGGAGTGACTTGCTGGATACCCTGCAGAGAGGACAAACCAAAGAGCTGAGAAGGGAATGGAGTAAAAACTAACTTGGCGCTTGCAGCTCTTCGATGGGATGTAAAATCGTATACTGTATACCAACAGGCAAATCCTCTCTCACACATCCTGCACACACACACTCGCTCACACTCACACCCCCTCACACTAACGCCCCTATCCGGGGCATTGTTAAGCAAGTGTTATAAAACATTTTTGATAAATGCAAGCGCAACCGCAAAATATCATATGAATGATTGCGCTCATAAATAATGGTCAGCATTGCCAGAGCAGCGGCTGCCCCTGCACTGCAGCCCTGGCAGTCCCTGCTCCTACACCTTTTTATGCAATTTATGCGCTTTTTGCCATTTGTTATTTGCATTTAATTTAACACGCGAGTGTGAATAAAAAATGCGTTTTAATTAGAAATCAAATAAAATAAAATCGCACGAAATCGAATGAAATCAACATCAAAATCAAAATTCAAATAAAATCAAAGCAAACAAAACGAATTGAATGCGAATGCGAATGGGACATGTGACAAGCCGTCCAGTCCCAGGCTCAGTACCATTCCGAGGTCCAAAAAGCTATCGCAAACAATTCAAAACAGTTCCCCGTTCACCCCGAACAAACTGCGAAACAATCATTAATTTTCGTATATCGCTTGTTTTTGGCTTTGAATTTTGATTGCAGTTTCCATTTTATCCGGGAAAAACAAATCAACCCCCCGCTCCTTTCCGCTCGCCCCCACTCTGGTCGCCTTTTAGGCACGCCAAAGCAATTACCGGAACAGCCCCGAGTGCACCTGTTCGCCAAACTCGACCCGACTTCACTCGACTCGGCTAACCTATCGGCCTATTTGGATTTTCCGCTTTTTGCATACAAATCTGTGTCCTGTCCGCCGGCCATCACAATGGCCAGATAGATAAGGGCAGTGTTAGTAAGAGGAGACTGTTGAGCTATTTTTTATGCAGCACCAGCGGCGAGAAGAGTTTCTAACTCCTGCATTTTTATTTCGGGCGGGCGGAATTTATGGGCTTTATTTTTGGCGCCATTGTAGATTAGTTTTCCATTGCGAAATCAGAAACTGATTAAAAATCTGAAGTTCTCTAAACACGAGCCAAAAATCAATATTTATTTATGGCAAACGCAGTTTGAAGTTGATGCCAAAACGAGAATTTAAACTGTGAAATTTCCATATAAAATTCTATATATTAAACAAAAGCGATTGACACAAGAGCCAACATCAAAGTTGTTTAGTCTATGCAGTTGGAGATGCTTTATTTAGACAGTTTATCTGATGGTTAGTGGCATATATATATTTGGCAATATAAAACATATATATAACATATAACAAATATATCTGCATACTTGGATTGTGTGCCAAGTATGCAGATATATTTGTTCTTGATATTTATTCTTTCCACAGACTTTGAAGCCAGGCTGCTCAAACTATTATTTCTTTTAGTAATCATAATATAGACACCATAACTATCATATAAAATAATTGCCAAGCTGCATATATGACAGTTATTTTTCTCTTTCCTATGCCAAAAAGCCATCAAAAGTGTGTT
Source organism: Zaprionus bogoriensis (assembly GCA_035046045.1). NCBI lineage: Eukaryota > Metazoa > Arthropoda > Insecta > Diptera > Drosophilidae > Zaprionus > Zaprionus bogoriensis. The sequence goes on along the minus strand of JAWNOI010000192.1, from coordinate 794,079 downwards.
TAATAACCGTAGATACAGCTCACACCTCTGGCCATGTGTGAATTGACAATGCAACGAGATACAAGACTGAATATAAAGCACGATATCGTTGATTTCGTTTGCTTTCGTCTCGCCCTTTCACCTGTGGCCTTTGATATCACTGCTGTGCTGTGCGGACGTCAATAAAATACGGAGGAAGCAACATATAATTGCAATTTTAATGCACACTCGGACCCTGGCGAGTGTGGACTGACCTGCAACCCACGCCCCCCTGCCACTCCCTGCTGCCTAACTACATCCTTTGTCTAACTATGTCGGCAGCTGCAGCAGCTGTAATTGAATTATCTTTGTCTTTCGTTCGTAAATCAGGAGAATAAATTCGCTTGTTGTGCAGCTTCTATTCGATTTGATTCCTATTCCTATTCCTATTCCGACTCCAAGTCGAAGTCGTGTTCGAATCCCTCTGTGATTCGCATGCGAATTCACAATGTGCAATATCATAATTGCAGTTATTATTCCCTGGCTTTCGACTGCTGCAGCTCTGGCTGCAACGCCCTCCTCTTCCCTGTCCTGCTCCTGCTGCCTGATTCCGATGACTTTTCATTATGCATGCGGCACGTGTGCAGGATTTGTAATTACTTTGTAGAAGTCGCTGGGAATACCCTGGCCTGACGGCGGGGGTATGGCGGGTATTCCAGCCGGACTGTCGGTATCTTCTTTCAATCAATCTTATGCTTCTTTTGTCTTCTAATTGGGCATGCGATTTTAATTGAAAAGCCAACAGAAGTTATTGTTGTTCATTGAGGAGACAATCGAAGGCAGATACCCCGCAGAGGGCAGAGGTGGGGAAAGTGTGCTGCGACGTGTAATTGAATTGAAATGCAATATAATTGAAAACTGCAAGCTCGAGATGCGTTTGCTCGATGCAAATTTAAACACATATGACAGCTACATAATAAGAAATTGTAATGTTGAGCAGGGGAAAGCAAAAGTACACAGGGGGAGGGGCAATGAAATTATCATCAGCAGACGTCAGCAACGGAATCGGAATCGGAATCGGATTCGGATTCAGCATCGACAGCGGAAACGGGAAAAGCTGTTTTCCCAGTTGCTCTCCAGCTGTTTCCCTCAATCTCTCTCTCTCTTTCTCGCTAGCTCTCTCTGTCTCTCACTCTCACTCTCCCTCTCTCTGTCTGCTTACAGTAAACATTGACTATGGCGACTGCCGTCCAATTACGTTGACATCGTTATTTGCATATGCACATTATTGTTTTCTGTACCAGCTCTGAGCCTGCAACGCACCCCCCCCCCCCCTGCAGCCCCGCAGCACTGCTCCTTTCTGATATCGCTTTATTTATTTTACAGCAACAATTTCTTTGCGCCGCGCTGCGTTCGTTTTTTAATTTACGCAAATAAATGGGAAATCAGTCAAAAAATACACGCGAACGTGCCTTGTGCCGTGCTGCTGCTGTTGCTCCTGCCGATTCTGATTCTGGTTCTGGTTCTGATTCTGCTCCTGCGTCGACTGCGATCTCTTAATTCAGCTGCAGCTCTGCGATTGGGCGATTCTGACAGTTGCGCTGGCTGTGCAGTTCGCTGATGCGTTTTAATTGGAATTTCCGCTCGTCGCTCGTCATTGGGCGAAAAATTAAAATAATTCTCAGCCTGGCAGTCAGTCAATCTATCAGTTTATCGGGAAGTCAATCCATCAGGCAGTCGGTTAGTTTGTCGTCCAGTCAGTCTTTCAGCCAGGCGATAAGTTCGTCCATCCCCGCTTGAGCCTATCCAACAGGCTATCAGTACGTCTGTCTGTCAGCCACTCTATCAGTCTATCAGTCAATCAATTACCAAGGAATTTTAACTATTAAATTGGTGAATTTGTAAATCAATCCCTCTATCAGTCAATCTAGAAGCTCATCAGCCAATAAATCTATCAGACTAACAGTCCGTCCATACGTTCCAAACTGCATTAATGTTTGCTTCAATCTATCCATCAAGCAGACTCTCTCAGAGTCAGTCTATCAATCTGTCCATCATTCAGTCAGTCTGGCATTCTAAGTTTTCCGTCAAGCAATCTTTGAATCTGAGCATCAACCACAATCATTCAATCTTTTAGACAGTCTGTCCTTGGTCCTTGTTATTTCCCGCAGCAGTCGAGCTATTTTCAAAGTTTTGTCACGCAAATTATTGGCCAGGAATTTCCATGTAGTCGCTTCACCCACTCTCGGAATGGAGCTAATAACACAGGGCCTAATGCCATTAAGGACACAATGCAACCATTAATTATGAATTTTATGCTGCCCGACAATGACGAAATGAGGGAAAAACAATTTAATTGAGCAAGCCGAACTGCCAACACCCTCTCTATCTCTCTCTCGCTACGCCAGACGGCAACCCGCCCCTGCCCCGGGGCCTGTTTGATGTGGGCTTAGAGCCATGAGGCGCCGCTTGGACGCTTCGGCATCGCATCGCTTGTTAAATGAGTTTTTAAATAAATTCGAGGCACTTTCTTGCTGGCCTGCTCGGCTGCCCAGTGTAACCATCGCCAGCTGCCCTTTTTTAACGGCCCATAAACGTGGCCCGAAGCGCATACTTTTTAAATGTTAAATAAACATTTTATGGGCAGCGTGCAATGCTTAAAAAGCGCTTAAAAACATTTTCGGACTGACAGTAATTATAATCTTCTCAATTTATATAAAGATTTCGTCTGACAAAAGACGTACTTGCACCAGAGCAAGAAATGCGAAATACTTTAAATTGTTTAATAGTTTTCTATTAGCTGAAATACTATACTAACTGTAGTTTGACTTTCTTGCAGTTTGTTTATTTGCAAAAGAGAACATAATTATAATTAAATCAATATATTTATTTGAGCAGAGCATGCCATGTTGTAGCGCTTTACTATGTATTTTTTTATTTTATCAGAATTAATTTAATACCAATTTGAACTTCTATTAACTCTTAATTTCAAACGTTTTTTGACTATCAAAATATTTTTACATAAGCATCCCACAACTTCTTCAGCAACTTTTACTTCTGCTGCAAACTTTCTTCCCATTCGAAGCAATTAAATGTTATTCTAACTTGTATTTCGAGTTTTTAATTAAATTTGTAAACCGATTCTATTTATGGAAACAGCAAAAATACCAAACTCGACTCATCCTGCCTGTCCTTCTTGTCCGCTTGCGTCCCTTCACCATTGCCAAGTCTTCTTTCAGCTGGCATAAAAAGCGCTTGCAAACTGCTAACGAGGACGCTTAATTTTTGACGCATTTCTGGCATTATTATTATCGCCCTCGAGCAGCAAAAAAAACGCGAGAGACAACAACAATAACAACAGGGGAAACAACAATAATAACAACAATAGAAGCAGCTGCTGGCGCTTAATGCGCTGAAATTTAATAAAACGCTCGCTGTTCGTCGACAAAATTCCATTTAAACTGTGGCCTGTCGGGCGATTAAGTTGCCAAATAAAGTGCGACAGGAGACGGCGATGATGACGACGCCGGCCAACAAAGGGTTAAGGGGTTAGGGGGTCGCGGGAGTTGGTGTTGGAGTTGGCGTTGGCATTGGCGTTCGAGTCGGCCAACAGTCGCGCTGGCATTAAATATCAAAGGGTTTCGCTCGTCGGCCTGTCTTGTTTGCAAAGTGATTTTCCTCTCTCTGATTTTTACTTTTAATGAATTCATTTTAAAAATTCCAACATTTTTCATACAAATACATGCATAAATGTGTATGTATCGGGTCTGTCTGTGTGTATGTGTGTGTGTGTGTATCGTTGTCGTTTTAACTGCTTTCATAAATTTTAATGCAATATATTTTGCATGGCGTCTCCTTCGCCGCGCCCTTCGTCCGAGCGACCGAACATAATTGAAATCCATTTAATGAAAATGCGGTGTCAAAAAAGTGACCGCTGGCAGGACGTAGGAGGCAAGGGGCGTGGCTGATAAGACGCCTGCTCTGTTTGCGGTCAGTGGAGGAAGGTTGGGGCTACAGACTGGTTGTAGCTCCGTGTAATTAATGACATGCCATGCCTGATGCACAAAAAAGATTATCTATCAATAGATGAGCCTTGACAAGTTACACAGACACACACATAGATATATGTTCGCCTGGTTGAAATGATTTAACGCCCCGCACAAAGGCGGCATTAACTGTTATATAAATTATAATTACGGCCACATTAGGCCGAGGCTGCGACACGACAGATGTCGCAAATGGAATTGATTGTGGTTAACCTTTGCATGGCTCCCAGAGTGACCCCAACTAGACATCACTTCGAACAGTTTCAGTTCCAGCCTCGAGTGCTCCTCGACCGTAGTGATTGATTCAAGTTGGGAAAGAAAGTTTAAAGCGCTCGCCAAACACACATACACATCGAGAAAAAAGTAGCAGAAAAGTATTTATTATATTTGCCAACTGGGAGCGAAGGACTTCGCCTCAAATTGATCTGCATTTTTCTGTTTTTTCTATATTTCGAGTATTTTCTCTGCAGTTTGTTGGCTCAAAGCGGGTTCATTTCCGCTACGCACTCGGCCGTATTTGAGAGAGGCAGTTAGAGGGCGAGAGAGAGAGAAGGAGACTGCCAGCCTCGTTGCCTTTTTGCGTTCAATTGGGAACTTCCGCCGCTCGAGGAGCACTCGAGAGCCGCACAAGTGAGCTGCTGCGTTTGTCGGACAAGGGAAACATCCGCTGCAGCTCAGCTCAGACTGGAATATTATAATTTGCGCTCAATTGAAATCAATTTTAGTATCATTTAAAGCGAGGCGCAGCCAGCAGCCAGCAGCCAGCAGCCAGCAGCCAGCAGCCAGCAGCCAGCAGCCAGCTAGTAGTGGGGCAAGAGGGAACAGTAGGGTCAGTCGGAGACGCCAAATGGGAATATGAAATAAACAGGTGTAGGCACAGGCAGACGTAGGTGAGGTGCAAGCACTGACGGAACAATGGAGACAGAGAGAGAGAGAGAGAGAAAGGCGCCACCACAGACAGAGTTGTACACAGACAAATAGACAGACAGAAGAAGGAGCAGAGAGGTGGACATACTGACAGCTAGAGAGACAAGCTCAGAGTCGAACAGAGCTACAGACAGCTACAGCAATAGTCTCTCTGGAGAGGTAGATAGCGTAGCTATCCCACGCAGAGCAACAGAACGACAGACAGAGAGACGGAGAGGCAAAGCAGCAGGCTGGCAGCGAACAGGCAAAGATATAGACAGAGAGGCAGGCATAGCGACAGACAGACCAGCAGAGAGGCAGATCGACAGATACGACGACATACAGAGCGACATATACACGTTGACAGAGAGAAAGAGAAATAGAGCGATAGACACGTTGGAAACAAGAGAGGCAAACAGATAGAGCTGAGGTCAGACAGACAGGCACTAGTCAGAGACACAGATAGGCAGACCGAGCGATGGAGAGACAGGCAGGCAGATCGGCAGTTGGAACGACAGACGGGACAGACAGGCTGAGAGATGAAAGCAGATAAGGAGCGGCAGATAGAGGAGCACCCAAGGAGGCAGGCAGGCAGATAGACAGTGAGACAGTGAGACAGTCAGGCAGTTGCTTAGCAGCTTTTATGTGCACATGCTGCTCGAGCATCTTCGCCCCGAAATGGCGGCGTCGACGATGTTTGTGCGCCGCCTTCATTTATTCATTCGTTTCATTTGGCCAACGATGGCCGACCGGGGGTGGTCACGGGGAGGCCCCAAGGGGGTGGCTGACAGAGCAGCCAGGCAGCCATTGGGGATTGCTTTTAGTGTTGGCTGTCGGAGGCGACTTCGATGCTTGGCATTTGTGTTTATGTAGTTGCCATGGCCATAACAAAATCAAACCACATCAATTGTGCACCTAAATGGCCAAGTGGGACCTCTTAGCTATTCATTTGGCTTCTGCAGCAGGCAGGCAGGCAGGCAGGCAAAAAGAGAGGGTGTTGGCTGCTTAAAGTGTTGCCATCGGCAACAGGAAAAGCTGGGAAAAGCAGCAGCATTGCAGGGAAAAACGAGCAGTTGCTCTCGCATTTGGCATCTCGTGCATCTAATGAAATTCATGTTAAACGCTTTCGCATTTTGCAATTGTCACTTGGCAAAATGAAATTAATTTTGCGTTGGCAGCAAGCACAAAACAAAACACAGCAAAACACAACGCAACACAACACAACACAACACTCATACGACATGTTGGACGCTGCCTCACACCTATGTCTCCGATGTTTCGCTCTCTGCATCTGCATCTGTCTCAGTTTCTGGCTGTGACATTGTCATTTCCCAGCTCCCATTTTCCATTTTCCATACTCATTTCCATTTCAACTTTGGTCACACACGAGTTGCCACTGTCTCGGTTACAGTGCAGGACTCTGCTGCTGCTGCTGGTCTCTGGTTGTGGCAAAAGCATTTGCTCTGCACACACCTGCCTGCAACTTGGCCAAAATTGTATGCACAGAGAGACAAAATATCAACAGCAGCAGCTCCGGCAACGAGACAAAAAAAAAAAAAAAACGCCACAGAATAATGAAAAAACTTTTATAATTGCATGAAACTTTCCAATTAACAGCAGGCTGCCTGGCCACAAATTGCCAAAGCAGAAGGAGTACCCAAAACCGAATCCTGCTCACAGCCACAGAGACTGCCAGTCCGAGTCCGAGTCCGAGTCCGAGTCCGAGTCGGAGCCGGGCAAAGTGGCAATTAGATATTTTCATTAGAGGTGCATTAAATCTGTTAAATACTCCGACAACATTCGTGTACTTCCGCCTGTCGGACACGAGGCATTAGCAGCGGCATCCACACACACACACACACACAGAGACACAATCGCACACTTAGCCGGCACACACTCATCTATTTAATTGAAAGACATTCTTTGGGCCATCTCGAGCGTGAATATAAAACAACTTCCTTTGTACCGAGCACCGACATAACTTTTCGTTTGTCTCGAGCTGTGGCTAAATATGCGCAGACAGGAACAGCGACATATACCGAGCATGTTTGTATCGTCTCTCCCCCTCTCTCTCTCTCTGTCTCTCTCTCTCTGCCTCACTCTCTCTTCTTCCGGCTCAGGCCAAACAGGCAACATTTCATTAAGTTTTGCGCAAAACTTTTATTAAAACAAATACGTGCTGCAGCCATACACACACACACACACACAAACATACACACACTTACACTCGCTCTCTCACACACACACCTACACAGCAAAGTCTTAGTAGCAGCCTAACGTCCCGTTACATTTTGGCCTCAATTTTTTGCCTTTCGCCTTACTTTGCCCTGCTCTGCACTCGCCTCGCCTTACTCTCTCTCTCTCTCTCTCTCTTTCTCTCTCTACCTCTCTTCTGCTCCTGCTCTGTTTTGTTTTCCTTCTTGGCTTTTTGTACATTTCTTGTGGCAAGCAAAAGTCAAGTCAAGTAGATTTCAGCTGACTTTTGCACACACAAAGCCCAAATGCAACAATTTCCTGACTGCCAGCCGACACACTGACTGCCACGCCCCCCTCACGCCCCTCTCAGCATTGCCTAAGTAAGTTGTTTAACTCCGACAACGTCGCCGTTGTCGGCCGTTGGCAGTCACTTTTGCCGTTGTTGTCTTTGCAGGCGGCGCCAAACTTGCAGAAAAATTATGTGCGAGCACAACAGCTCAACTAGCAAATACCCTGCAGCTGTGGCGGCAGCTTGCGAATTTAATTGACCTTTTTTTCTGTTGGCAACAGTTTTTTTTTAATTTTTGGCCGCTCATGAATGCTCAAAAAATCTCGAAAAATGTACAAACCTAAATCGATAACTTGTTATCGATAAAAACTATAGGAATATTTGTATTTTTTTTGTATTATATTTTTAAAATATTTCAGCACTGCAAACTGTTCTCACGGCGACTCTCTCTCTCTTTACCTCCCAGTCTGACCAACTACAGGGTATTAATATGCACAGCCACACCCACAAATACACCCATAATATGCTGGTGGCAGCGTTGAGTACATTTGCGGCTCAGCACGGCCGGCTCCGTGCAAGTTGAAAGCCAAGTTGCCAAAGTCAAGAAAATGGCATCTTGAAATGTGAACTTTTTCAGCTGCACTTCTTTTTGAATACTTTTGCGCCTGACTTTCGGATTTGGCAGTTCCTCTCTCTCTCTCTCTCTCTCTGTCTCTGCTGCTCTTATTGCTCAGCCTGTTTAGCACTTTGTGTGCATTTAAAACAGTCCGAGCCGCAGTCGAAGTCGAGAAGTTAAAGCTCAAGCATCTGCAATTCAAAGCCCCGCAAAATGCCTGCATAACTTGAGGCATCGATCGAAGGGACTCTGCGCTTGGATTGTGCCTAGTTCCCTTACTCGATGTGTTTTGGATTATATGTTGACGACAATTTTATGCTATTGCAGCAGCTGCAACAATTTTTGCCTCAAGGCAGCAACTGTTGCCACGCATTGATCGGACTGACTGTCAGATAAAACTCTTTTCAAAAAAGGCTCAGTTCTCAGGCTCAGCTCTCAGTATATATTGACGAAAATTTGATACTAACTGCACTATATTAAATTGCAGCTATCACAGTACTCACCTTCAAGGCACAACTGTGCCCCCTTCGGGCCGTCCACCTGAGGTCAGTCTGCAAGAGGGAAATAGACAATGTTCAGGCGAAAGGCAGTAAAAATTCAAAAATGATACGAAAATAAAAATAAATTTGCAGCCGTAAATTGTGGCTGCAACTTTGTCACGCCAGAGCGAGACACAGATAGAGAGAGAGAGAGAGAGAGAGAGGGACAGAGCGAGTGCGAGGGAGAGAGTTTCGCAACAACTTGATACATTTCACTGCTTTATCTCATAATTAATGGCGGCAGCGCGCACTACTTGCCAGCATAGAGGAGTGCCGAGCGGCGAGGGGCGGCGGCAACAGGGGCTGGGCGTTACTGGCAACTGCTACAAGCAGACAAGAAATTAATTGCGCTTTACGCGGCACGATAAACGTGCCCCCTCCTACCCGAGCAGCCCCCGCCCGTCTAGTGCCAGTTACAAATACACTGAGTCTCGTAACTGTCGCTGGCACAACAAACTGTAGTCGTATTTGCAGAGCGGCAGGGCGGGGAAGCTGTTGCAGAGGAAGGACCCGCAGCCGGAGCCGGAGCAGGAGCCGGAGCGAGAGCTGCCGCAAAATTAATTAAAAGTAAATCCAGTAAAAACTATTAAAGTTAAATTTGGCATGAACTCGACCACAAATCAATCTGCCACACAGTAAGCGCCGGCGTAAGCGCTTTATGTGCACACGACGACCAGGCGACAGTTGAGCCCGAGCGGGAGAGGAATGGAGAAAGCATAGAGAGAAAGAGAGAGAGAGCGGGCAGGCTTTTACAGTTCTGCTGTTAAGCTGTTTATAAAGCGTTCAAGTCATTTCGTGTGTCATATGTTGCCAAGGCCACGCCCCCACAGAGAGGCAAGCCAGCAGAGCTCCCAGCTCACCCACAGGCAGCTTACCGGGTTTTAGGGCAAGTTTTTTGCCGTCGTTAAGTGGCAAGTTTGAGGCTTTGCTCGCGGCAGCGTCGTGACTTGCGCGCCCTTAAGATGATCTGCAAAAGTTTCCATATGATTTGCATTATTCCAGCCAAACAATCGCAATTAATTAAAAACAATTTCCAAGGGGGGAGGGGGGGGGGGGGGGGTCAGGCGGGGGGAGTTGAATAATAGAAAAGTTTGCATAGAATCAATTTGAGTTGGGTGCAGGCAGGCCAACAATCGGGGGCAATCGGCCGGGCCTAATCGCAGGCCATTTGAGTGGCTTTTTATTGGCCGGACTTTGCCAACGTGCGGGAGAGAGAGGGAGAGAGAGAGCTCTAACTTTGCCGTAGAACTACGGCAAACTTGTGTACAGCAATCGAAGAGCTTGGCTTACAAATGCCTGGGCCCGCACTTCCTGCCTCCATATTCCTGTATGTCCATTCACTCCATTCCATACCCCTGCCCCCTCAGTTGGCCAGACAAATGGCGGCCAATCAATGGACAATTTGCTATTGCAGTCTCAGGACTCCGCAGTGTCTCGCAGTTGTAATTTGCTCAGCAAATAGTACCGTTATAACGGGTCATTCATTTGGCCACATAAAAAGCCGTTCTCGCTTTTTTTCGCCTTTAAAAAGCGCGTTTTTGACAGATCACAAAACTGTGCTTGCTTTTTCGTTTTTGAATTGCGCTTTTCGACAGCACCAAATAAAATCCCACGGCAGTCGGAATAAATCCTCATATCTACATTGATTTGTCAACGGCGAATGTGCAACGTTATCGCAGCGGAATTCGCATTAATAAAATATATACACGCGATATTTCAAATTGAACTTTTCTGCGAATTTAACTAAATAAAATCACAATGTTCGATTATGGCAGCTGGAAAAAAAAAACGCAGACTGTATATAACTTTATTTATACATATATAAGGCGCCATAGTGAATAATAAATCCATTATGGCGCAGAGAATCGCATGCAAATATCGCAACAAATTGAATAATCGCAATTGCATTACAAGCTTCCCCTCCACACACACACACACACACACACACACACAATTATTAGCGATAAATGGCGAGTTTTTTACACTGTGCGATTTTTAATTAAAAACGGAAAAGCGCTGGCAGAACCGAACGATTTTCCAGGGAATATTATAAATATCAATAATAAAAGCGAAATTCTCGGGATTTCAATTTAGTCGGAACTTTGGGTAAATAGAAATAGAAATAGATATGTTACTCTGCCTGCCTCGCTCCATGGCTTCGACAATGATGCCCCCACATAATTCCAAGTATTTCATTAGGCAATATTCCGAGTAAACTCGAGCGGGCGGGGGCGTGGCTTATGCGCATGATATTGAGCGATAGCGAAGTGCTAACGTGAATGCGATAAAACGCTTGCAATGACATCAAACGGTTATTTAGTTAAGCTATGGCCAACATATGAGCAGGAATACAGCCCGAGCAGTATCTGCTTGCTTCTCTCTCTCTCTCCCTCCCGCACACAAGGACAATATTACTTATGTATATTGCCGCATAAGCCGTCACTTGTAGCAAAGTACAACCAATTTGAAATGCTGGCAGGCAAGGGCAGCAGGCAGTGAGAGAGCGGGGCCGACAGGCGGATAAGAAACGCATTTGTATTAGTTTTACGCGCATTAGAGTCTCATTGCCTGGCTTAAGGAGCAGCACGAGAGCGAGACAGAGAGCGAGAGAGAGAGAGAGAAGGAGCGAGGGAGACCGAGCGGGAGCCTCGCACGAGCATAAAATAAAGTAATAAAAATCTTAGCTCTGCTGCTGGTCATATCTGTGTGCAGCAGACACACACACACACACAAATGTATCCATATAATCACACACATGCGTAAGTGCCCTCTCGTCTGTGTATGTGTGTGTGAGAGCGAGCGACTACGTGACATTTAAAAGGGATAAAGCTGCTAAAACCCAAATCGAATAATAAAATACGAGACAGTCTGACATTTTTTTGGGGCCGGCGACTGGCGCAGCATAATTGCCGTTTAAAACGGACACACACAAACACACACACACACATATATATATGTTATGTATATGGCATATATATAAAGCTATATACATATACATAGATAAAGCTATATACGCGCAAGCTGGAAGGCGAGCAAGTGCTTTGCTCGAAATGCTAGTTATATTCATACTGAGGGTATATTAGTTTTTACCATAGTAACGTCTAGAATAAAGCTGTCAGGATCATATAAGGCATAGACTGTCCGGTCTAACATTTATTCTATTTTTTTAATATTTTAATAATATGATTTATGATTTATAAATTATTTCCAAAATAACTCTTAAAATTTCAATTAATTTCAAAGAAAGCAAGTCTCTGCAAGGGTATGCACACGTCGGTACAATAAAGCTTATGTTTCTGCACAGTCGTTGCTACTGCTGCTGCTGCTCGGGAAATGCTACAAGTTGTGTGTGTCATTGAAACAAATGCAGCACGAAATGCAGGCAAGAGCCCAATCAAAGCCAAATTACCTAACGAGCAGCGCCATCAACTGCGCTGGAGGAAAGTAGCGCAGCCAAAGTCCTTTGGCTGATCTCCTGGCGCGGCTTAAGCTTCTTCTGCTTACTCTCTGCTTGCTCTCTCCTCTTTCTCTCCCCCTCTCTCCCTCGTCGTCTCTTTTACGGCATCATAAAATTGCGGACGAGCTCGCGCGGCCGCTATCAGCGGCAAAATCAAGTCAACTTTCAGCAACTTTGACTTGATTTAAACCCATTAAAAGTCACTTTTTCAACGCTTTTGGCACCCGACGAGCTTGATGTATATTTCAGCAGGCAGTCCCCCCCCCCTCTCGCCACCTTCCCCCTTCCCACTCCCACTCACTCACCTTGACAATCAAGCCTTCTGCTGACTGTACTCCTTCTGCTGCTGCTGCTGCTGCTGCAACTGCTGAAGTGCACGCCCCGAGGGTAAAGCTGTAAAACTAGCGTCAGTTCCTGGTTAAGGGGAATGGTGGGTGGGATGAGGAGGAGAGCGAGTTCCCGCTTCACTTGAGTCGACGTCAGACAATGGCAATCGGATGAGTTGCGAATGATAATGCACTATATAGCTACACCCTGCGCTTAGTTGTCATGGCTTTGCTGTGGAGAAAGAGAGAGAGCAGAGAGTGGGAACACTTGCACAATGAGTGGGAACAGTTGCAAGTGTAAGTGCCTGGTCTTAGCCTAATCAGCTAGCAGTGTGTAGGTGTGTGTGTGTGGGGGTGTGTGTGTGTGTGTGCGACAGCTGGCAGCTGCTTGAAGTCTTAATTAATTTGGCAGGCTGCATCCTCATTTGAATACATTCTGACGGAGGCGGCGGGGCGAAGGAGCAGGCGGCACAGCCAGACGGGGCTTCAGCTACAGCTTCAGCAATTACATGGAGCAGTCGGCAGACGTAAACGCAAACGCAAACGCAATGCGGCAATCATGTAAATGAATGCCATCAGCGCGACATCAAGCAGGCATTCAGTCAGTCATTCAGCCGGGGCATGCCATATAGTTAGGGGAGAGGGAATTGAGTTGGGAGTAGCTAAAGGCATAGCAGCAGGAAAACAAGCAGGAACAGTAGCTGAGGGAGCAGCAGCAATAGGAGCCACAGCATGAGCAGCAATGGCAATAGGAATAGGAGCAGCTGCGGGAACAGTGCTAGCAATGGGAATAGGAGCAGCAGCAGGAACACTACTAGGCAGCAGGCAGCAGGCAGGCAGCAACTGTAGCTGGAGCACGCACGACTGCCGCCAGACAAGGAGAAGCCGCTGCTGATGCGGCGGAAATAATTGTCTTGACACAGATAATCTCATTACCTTTTGGCCTGCCAGCGGAGGTGGCAGGAGGCAGGAGGCAGGGCATGGCAGGGGGCGAGGGCACTGCGCTTGCGCTTCTCTTGTGTCGCTTTGGCGCCCTGCCACCCGCCCGTCCATTCGGTTTTGTCCGCATTATTGTCAATTTATTTGCGTAATTTATGCCCTGGCGCCCGCCGTTGGCGCTGGGCAAACACGCAGCGACACTCAGTCCGACCCTCGTCTGAGCCCGCAGCTCGAGCTGCTGCTGCTGCTGCTGCTGTCAACTGTTGACTGCGTATGTCCCGTAGTTAAGCTATTTCGTGCGTCTGTTTTAAATTCAAATCAAATCTCGTTACGAATTCGCCACAGAAGTGGGCGCAGCTCGTTATGGAGGCCGGGCAAAGTGAGAAAAATGCGAAAAGCTGATAAGGAATGGAAAAATGCGCCGCGTCTCGTCTCGTCTCTCGTCTCTCGTCTCTTGTCTTGTAAGTTTTGATTTCATGTCACAATTTGTTGACATTTGTTATTTTGTCTGTCCCACTCTTTCGCTCTTCTTCCTTTCTTGTGGCCACAGCCAATTAAGGCGACAAACAGCGGGCCGAAAAAAAAAAACAACATTCTTCGTCACGTTGCGCACACGACGAGGGCCAACGGAGCGTATGCTTAATATTGATTTTGTATAACAAGCTGGCGCTGTCGCCGCCGCTGCTGCTGCTCCTGCTGCTGCTGCACTTCCTGTGCGACGTCACTTCCGCTGCTGTTTCGGCAGGCCGTTAGAAGTGCCCCCTCCCTTTCCCTCCCTTCTCCCTCTCACCTAATTGCACAAGAATGCAGTGCAGACGAAGGCAAAGGCGAAGGCAACTGGCGATGTCTACGTCAATTTCCGCATTTGTTGTGGCAGCTCAGTCAGGCATACTGAGAGACAGTCAAGCAGTCAAGCAGGCAGCTAGTGCTAGTGTCTGTCTGTCAATGCTTCAGTCTCTACTGCAGTCAATCGTGCAGTCGGCTGAAAACTTTAAATTGTTTCACAGCTTCAATTAATTGTGAATTTGTGTGCGTGGCTAGGCATGTGTGCGCTTTCTGCAGCTCTGCACAGCTCACTGCAGTCAGGCCGAAGCAAAGCCAAGCAAACCAAACCAAACCTAACCCAACCGAGCCGAATCGAAGCGAAGCAAATCGAACCACATCGCACCGCAGCACATGATTGTGAAGTGAGGTGGAAGCTAAGCAGATTACAGACAGATCGAGAGGCAAATTGATGATGAACTAATTCGAGAGCTCAAATGAACCTGTTCACGTCTTGAGTCAAGTCAAGTTCAGATTGAGAGATGCTGCTCCTTGAACTGCTACTTCTATCACAGTGACTAGCACGGCTACTGTTCTCAAGCGAGTGACTGCTCTTGCTGTTACTCAAACTGTCACTGTTACTGCTATTAAATCTATTTATTTGACTGTCACTAGGTCACTGCCAGCAGTAACTGCTACTGCTACTTTTTCCACGCAAGTTCCTGCTTCTATAACTACAACTGTTGTTAACTGTCACTGCTGTCACTGTTACTAACACTGCTACAGTTGTCACCTAGTGTTACTGAACTCTTATAGTAACTGCTACTACGAGTGATTCTTCTACAGCTATAAGTCACTGCTATTGCTAATTTTTCTAGTCAAAACTGTGTTCCTGCTATCATTTATTGTCACTCTACTTTCACCTCTCAGGTACCTATTACTAACTATCAGTAACTGCTACTGCTATTTGCCATCTGTAACTGCTACTGCTATTTTTAATCAGTTACTGCTACTTTAACAATCCTAGTACCCGTTTCTCTAGCTTTCAGTAACTGCTATTTTAAGCATACAATACCCACTCCTGCATTTGCTACTGTAAGTGCTACAGTTACAATTATTACAAGTAACTGCTACTGCTATTGTAGTATTTCCATTTAGCTGCGCGCTCTTTCTACTGCTACTGCTCCCACTCAACCGTCTGCTTTAGTTGCTGCTACTGTTACTGCAGCTATTCCCAATTGAGTACCTGCGACTATTCCCAGTCAAGTGATTGCTGCTGTTCCCGTTCGATTATCTGCATCTGCCTTTGTCACTGCTACTGCTAGGTGCTAGCACTACTGCTACTGCTCCTGCTACTGTTCCCACTTGAAGTGCTCCTGCTCCTGCTCTGTTTACTTTGCCTGTGCGTCTAAAATGCCAAAGTGTTTCAAGTTCTGCCATGGAGTGGAAGCGCTCTTAATAGGCCAAGGCAAACACTAGTATGCCAGACCCTTGTCGTCTCCCCCCGCCTCCCTCTCACTCTCATTATTTTGGAGCAAACAATAACAATCATAATGCGTCGTTATGTATTTTTCAACTCAATTAGAACGTTGTTTACACTGCGCATGAAAACTTGATGCGAGCACCAGGACGAGCTCCACGAAGAGGACGAGGATGAGGATGGGAGGTGGAGGTGGAGGTGGAGGTGGAGGTGGAGGAGGAGCAGCAGTGTGAGCTCGAGGATGTGAAACTTTTGTACGCCGAAAAACTTTAGCAAAAACAAAGTCGAGCGCCTGCTGCTGCTCGAGTATAATTCAAGAGTGTTTGCTGCAGCCATAAAATGTAGGCGTGACCAGTGCCTCCACTGCCCCGCCCACAGCTGCGCAGTTTATTAATGTCGTGCGACGATGTTTCATGAGCTTATTTAGAATTATGAGCGCATTTGCCAGGCAAATAAATGCGGCAACAAATGATGCAAAATGCAGCAGACCAGGCACAGTGGGAGTAGGGAGGAAGAAAGGCAGGGAGTTGCGGAGGAGATGGCGACTCAACCCGTTTGTGGCGTCGCCAACTCGGCCAAGTTTCCTCGTTTCGGACTGCGACGTCTGCAGTTTTTTTCGCTTGCCCCTTTTTTTTTGGCTTTTTTTCTGCTGGCCGTGGCGTCAGGTTGGCGTTGCGGCAGCAGCTGCCTGGCTAAAGGTTTTTCCGTTTTCCAAGCGGACGCACCTACACAGTCAGCACTTTGCGCCACGTGTGCGTGTGTGTGTGTGTGTGTGTGTTTGTCAATGGCAACGTGGCGTATGCTTGTTTTTTTGCAGTCGCTCGCTCGTATATTTTTGGCAGCGACAGCAGCTTGTGTGCTACGTGTACAGTCGACAATCAATGGCACCGCCAGAGGGAGAGACGCAGAGAGTGCGATAGAGAGATAAAGGGAGAGAGAGAGAGAGCAAGAGAAAGAGCTACTCTCACTCTATAAACAGACTACCTGCCAGCGCTGAACGACGTCTGACTGAGCGAGAGAGAGAGAGAGACAGAGAAAGAATGAGACAGAGAGATACTCTTTCTATGGTCTATGGCCTGTCTACCTGCCATGGCTTGGCGTCGTCTGACTGCGTTGTCATAAAGATAGCACGGCCATAACTTTAAAGTTCGAAAACTAATTATGCCTACGGCTGGAACTGCACCCGGGGCTCAGACCCGTAACTGGCCCCAGATCGTAGCTAGCTGCAGCCAGCGCATAAATTATGCCACACTTTTATGGTAGTCCGCCTGACCCTGCCCTCTGCCTCCTGCCCCTGCCGCTGCCCCCTTCTCGAGCTAGAAGTAGCCTTCGAGTAATTTGTTGGCGCTGCATTTGGCTGCATTTTATGGCTAATGGCTTTCCGAATAGCTAGCACGACGAGCTGACCAGTCAACAGGAGGGGAGAGGAGAGAAGGGGGTCTCTTCATATAACATAGACATACATAACAAATAATCGCATGTGCTCGATACGCAGAGGCTGCTGCAGGAATCTGCGCTGTGTTTGCGAGCTTAAGTGCCGCATTAAAACAGACCGAGCTGAAGGCGGGGGCAGGGGCAGCGTCACAGGCAGGGACAGGGGCAGGGGCAGGAGTCGTCGCCCTACCGCCACGACATCACCATGACAATAAAGGCAAATGACGAGTGGCATGTCGAAAATAATGATTAACGAGCAGCAGCAAAAGCCGGAGATGGCAAATGCTGATGGCGCTGGAGCAGGAGCAGGAGCTGGAGCTGGAGGTGGAGGAGGAGCTGAAGCTGTAGACGTAGCCAAAGCTAAAGACGGCGACGGTGACAAGGCAGTCGCCCAGGCATATAAAAATAAAATACGCGCTGCGTGTGTGTGCCTGTATGTGTGTGTGTGTGTGTGTGTGCGTGTGTGTGTAATGGCGGGCAAATCAAATGGAAATGAAGATACGGCAAGCTGGAGCTGAAATGGAGTAGGAGAAGTGGGAGGAAAGGGAGCAGGAGGCTGGGCTTCGCCGGAAAATAGACATTCGAGTCGCTCTGTGTGTGCGAATATGTTTGTGTGTGTGTGTGTGTGTGTGTGTGTGCAGGAGCATCATCAATGATTTAAATTAATCGTCGTAACACACGCAAATCTCGCACATGACAACCAAACGACAGCAGACAAACTAGAGAGCAAGGGGAGTGACCGGGAAGTGTGTGAGAGGAGGGGAGGGGGGAGGCAGCAGCGGAGGCTCCGGCTTTTTTCGCAACGGATATGAAGTCGAAATCAGCATATCAGCCAAATTACAAGAGCAAACATAAAACGGCTCAGGCAAATGACTAAACGAAGTGGCAGCCGGCAGCAGCACTTGATGGCCAACAGCACAAGTGGGCGTCAGCCTCGACAAGTGGGTGTGGTACTTGGCTGAAAGCGAGACAGAGCAGTGGCAGGGATAGAGATAGAACAGAAGAAATTAAAGCGATGCGTTGCGAGGGCGACGCCAGCATTAGAAATGAGAAGGAGTAGAAGAAAGAGAGAGAAAGGGAGAGTGAGAGAAGGCAACGAAGGCGGAGACTGCTAGGGAGAGAGGTAGAAATTCTCGAAAAGCCAATACGACTCTACTGCATAGACGCAAGACAAAGTCAGCTGTCTGCGTCGCCGCCTGCACGCATGTCTGTCCATTCACCTGCCTCTCTGTCTGCTCGTCTAAGTGTCTCTCTCAGTCTGCCTGCTTGTATGCCTGCCTATTCGCCTGCTTGTCTGTTTGTCTTCTATTTGTAAGTCTGAGTGTCTCTCTATCTGATCGTCTGCCTGTCTGTTGCTCTGTCTGATCTTAATTTGTCTGCTCGTCTGCCTGTCTCTTCGTCTGCTCGTCTGCCTATCTCTTCGTCTGCTTGTTACTCTGTTTGCCAATAGCTCCGTCTGCTCATCTGCCTAAATTTTTTTTTATCGACCGCCTGCTTCGCTGTCTGTCTGTCGTCTTCTCTTTTATCCGCCCGTCTGTCTGTCTCTCCATCTGCACTGCTCGCTTGCCCTTGCAGACTGCTCTTTGTATGTCAGTCTCTCAGTCTATGCTGCATGCGTCACAGTCTTCTCGCTCTGTCTCTCTCTCTCTCGCTCTGTCTCTCTCTCTCTCTCTCTCTCTCTCTCCCTCTCCCTCCCTCTCGCTCTCTGTCTGCTCATCTCTCCATCTGCCCGCTGAGCTATTTTGACAGATTAACTCACGCGTGCATTGATATACAACGCTGCCCACGCTGCTGCTGCCACGCCCACACTGGCTCGTTATTGTCAATTGTCAGGCCAGTCAAGCTAGACGACATGCGGCGGCAGTAGGCGTGGCAGACGTCGAGCAAACGCGCGGCGAAAAATCCAACAAACAAATGGCAAAAACACAAAAGGGGAGTGTTTTTTTTGTGGGCAGCCAGGAAAGAAGTGGGCGGAGGAGTGAGGGGCGGGGGGATTGAGTAGGGAAACGGGAACTGCCATTTGCCGTCGCTGCATGTGTTAAATTTAAGTTTTGATTTACGACCTCAACTTTGTAGGCTGCTGTATAGGCAATACACTAACACATGCAGGCGGCACACACATGCGGATAGTGATAAATTGCGCTGTCAGAAGTTGGTAGCAACAATCGCAGGCTTCTTTTTGCGCCTTTCTTTTCAGCTGGCCTCGTAGAGGCAGCGGGAGCGGGAGTGCCAGGGAGGGATGCCCATAACTGTGCCGGGGCATAGGTTGTCGCTGTGGACTAACTGGGTTAGAGCAGCCCCAGAGCAGCGCAGCGCAGCCTCGAGCCTCGAGCGTTTAATGGCTGTTGACAGACGTGTCAAGTCACGGCATGCGCTTTGTTTTGCAAGCCTTTCAGACAGACCGAGAAAAAGAGAGAGAGACGGGAAAGGGAGTGGGAAAGGGAGAGACTGCCTGGCAGCCGGCAAAGCTCTGCCCGTTTTTTATGGCCAACTTCATGTTGCGCGCACTTGCAGCCCAGTTATATGCTCATTTCGCAGTTAGCAGCGGGCTGCAGGAGGTTGGTAAGAGTAGAGCAGTGTAGAGAGAGAGAGAGGGAACTGCAACTGAAGCTCGAGCTGACTCGAGCTCAAGTGCGCTTATAAATTTGTAATGGCCTTTTTATGTCCTGGCACAGAGTATAATGACTTTGGTCAGTTGCTTGCAAGGCACAGCAGGAAGAGCTATCATTGACTCTATAAAGTATATATTCCTGTTCAGCAGGAGCTGCTAAGTTGATCTAGTTGGTAGCTAACTTAATGTTTTTAAGCAGCTTAATCGCAGCAATATTTTATATAAGGTATTATCAGTTTTTTCTTCGATTCAAATATATTGCAAAAAATTTTTATTCAAAAGGCTTATTCTAATTAAATCTGAATATTTAAAAAACATCCGATCTCCAGAATATATACTTAAGCTGATCAATTTTTCTCATAAAAGCATCGCAAGAGTATGCAAGCTTCGACATGCTTCTAGTTGCTGTGCTGCTCTGCTGTTATCCCTCTCCCTCTCTCTCTCTCTCTCTCTATCTCTCTCTTTCCTTCTCTCCCTCTCTTTCTCTCTGTCACGCACCCACTCCAATTTGTGCGCGTGCCATGCGGCGTATGAGCGATAAAAGCGAGTCAGAAACTCGAGCTAATTGTGAGCCTTAAATATGAAGAGAATTATTGGCCATTCAGCACGACGATCGTTATGGTAACTGCGATTGCAATTGTAACTCCACTGACAGTGCAGCGAATTAGTGGCAAAGCAGGAGCAACGGCGACGCGCTGCAGCGAGGGTCGACGCATAAATTATGCAAAATGATTTATAGCGAAAAGCCACAGAGAGCCACGCGCGTAAAAACTAAACATTGACCGAGCGCATAAATTAATTGAATTATGCAAGCGCTGCGGAATAATGTTATGTAAATGCGAGAGTGTGTGTGCGGGTGTGTGTGTGTGTGTGCAGCAGTGTGTGCGTTGGTGTGTGTGTGTGTCTGTGGCTGTGAGCGAGTTCAACTTTCACTTGATTAGCGCTTGACTTGACTGACAGATTTACGATGACGCCGGCATGGAAACATCAAAGCGGGAAATTAGAGAGCGAGCAAGAGGGAGTGAGAGAGAGCGGAAGAGAGGGTGGAACAGGGTGGTAGAGCAGGCGCTTAAAATTAAAATCAATTTGCCCGACGAACGCCTCGCCCGGGAGTGGGCGGGACTCTGCCCTGCTGCGTGCCTCGTTAAAGTCCATAAAGACTCTGCTTTTGAAATCAATAAACCACGCGCGCCTTTTACGAGCCTGCTCGATGAGCGAGTGAAACAGGGATATACAGACATCATGAGAGGGAGCATAAATGTGTGTGAGTGTGTATTTGTGTGTGTGTGCGTGCGTGTGTTGCCCCGACATGTGTCTGTAGCAACAGCAGCAGCTATTGCCAGGCTTTAATTTCTCAGCAGCTGCATAAATAAACTATAAATTCAATTTTATTACGGCTCGAGAATAGAGCAGAAGTGTAGAGCAGCTGGAAAAATGCTAGAGCAGTGCAGGAAAATAGCTAGAAAATTTAAAGCTGCCTGAGTACAGCGGCAAAGCAGCTTGAGTGCAGTGAGGGAAGAGGTACAGAACGGCTAGAGAACAGTTAAAGAACAGTTTGAGAACAGATAAAACGTAGCTTGAAAACTGCTAGAAATAGGAGAGCTAGAGTTAGGTTAGTAAACAGCCTAAGTATAGCTAGAGTTCAGCTGTAAAGAAGCTTTGGAACAGCTAGAAAGCAGCTTGATCAGAGCTTGAGAACAGCTGGCTAAAAGCCAGAGATCAGCTAAGGATCACTTAGGGAAGAGTTTGAGCACAGCTAGAAAACAGCTAAATAAACAGCGTTTAACGACAATCCACATGAGTAGGGAAGTAAATGTAGAGAAAGAGAGGCAGAGAAGAGAGGGACAGATGATAAACACTCCGGCAGCGTCAGACAGTCACAAGGCAAGTCAAGTCACAGTCAAGGCACACGAATTTCATGTTCGATTTATTTACTCGCTGTTCGAACTGTCGCTCGTGCGCCTTGTCTTGGCCTGGTCAGAAGTGCGGGCCGTTGTCGCAGCAGCAGCAGCAAGCGTTTAGTAGCCCGTAAATCGAGGGCAGCTCCTATACTTTACGAGCAGGCAGCCAAACAAGCGCAAAGCTGCAGATGAAGCTGAAGCTGTGCTTCAATTTTAATGGCCGCGCGGGCAGCTGCTGCTTTCTCTTTTATGAGCTGTGTGATTGCCCGCACATGTGTGCGTGTGTGTGTGTGCGAGTGAGTATTGGTTGGGCTTCCTCGAGGCTTGTCCAAGGACAACAAAGTCAATTCGCAAGGTACACAAGACAGCAGGCAGGAGACAACAGACAGCGACACCAGCGCGTCGATAGGCAAAGGTAAATGCAGCCAGCGCAAATAGCAAGAGCAGGCAATGGCAATGGAATAGCAGCGGGGAGCAGCGCGGTGCAGGTTGGAAGAAAATGCAAAAATATGCAAACGAAGCGCTGTCATCAAAACTTACAATCAACTATAGAGCGAGGCACACACAGAGTGTGCACACACAACCACCAGCCACCCACAGCAGCCACACCATACACACACACACACACAGCAAGAAACAGATAGTCAAACTGAGCATTGAGTGTAAACACGAGCAGCGGCAGCCACACGAGCGGGAGAGGAATGCGGGTGGAGAGTGGCGGGGTAGGAGGGAACTGCTACCCGTGTCAATGCAAATTCAAACAAAAGTGCGCAGCGCTCAGACCGTCAATCCAATCCCGACTATATACACCCTCGTCTATAGCCGAGCCGAGTCGAGCCAGATTAACAGCATCAGCAGTCGACCAGCATGAATGGCGCTCCTCAGCGCACACACACACACACAAAAAACGGGCTAAATGTCCGTCCCTGCCTCCCCGCTGGCCACACAGAGAAACAGTTTATACACAAACATTGTTGTTGCACTTTTGCAATTTGCATACCCTGCACGCGGTGAGCGGGTGTTTGCGTACTTCTTGCTATGGATTTGTGAACGGTGAAGTCAAATAAAAACATTATTTGAATATAAAAAATATTAGATAGAAGTTTAATATTTTTATAAATTTTCTAACATTTTCGTAGTATTATTTAATGCTTCTTATGTATATTATTTTTTAAAAGCTTTTTTAAATTACTAAATATTTATAATAATTTATCAAAAGCAATGTTAAGAGTTTGAGTTAGTTTAGCTTAAGTTTTTATGTAAATTATTTCTTAAAAGCTTTCATAATTTACTAAATATTTATAATAATTTATCACAAGCAATTTTAAATTACTTTGGTAAAGGTTTTTATGCGTATTATTTTTGAAAAGCTTTTATGATTAACTAAATATTTATATTAATTTTTCAAAAGTAATGATAAGAGTTTAAGTTAGTTTAGGCAAAGTTTTTATATGTATTTTTTTTTTTAATATATAATTATAAATTACCAAATATTTATAATAATATATCAAAAGTAATATTTAGTGTTTCGTAAACTTCCTCAAGAAGTACAGCCAAAGCTGACGTAACCTGTGCAGTGCAGGGTATGCAGCAGTCGTTGCCAGCTACACACCCGATTGCCACTTGTTTTTTGCCATCACTTGTTTTTTCTCCCCCCCCAACCGTTTTGCATATTGGCCGCGTGCGCTTTGATAAGTGAAAATTGGAAAAATCCGCACTCTGCATGCAAAATAATTACGAAAATATTTCCAGCGCGGGTCGCCAAACGAAACGAAAGGATTGCACGGGCTCAGGGACAGGCACAGGCCTGGGCGCAGGCACTGCGCGTTGTTGTGGGCGCAACGAGGGGCGGCTAGGGGGAGGATGAGCTGAGCTTGTTCAATTGAACGCTTAAATTGCGCTGCAGTCGAGAGTCGAGGCGAGGGCTTAAAGCAGCAGGCACTTGGAGCATTTCGGCCATTTGGCCGGGACTTAGATACGAGAGCGAAAAATGGAAAAATGAAAAGCAGATAGCAAAACTGCACACACACACACACACAGAGAGAGACTGAAACACACAATGGCAGTTGCATTGTCAAACTATTTGGCAAAGTTGTTGGGGCTTTTCTTTTAGCGATTTTTTCAGCTCTCTCTCTCTCTCTCTCTCTCTCTGTCTCGCTCTCGCTCTGCAGTTGGCTGCAAATGAAAAGGGCATCGAAAACAAAAGCCCACGCTGGCTATAAAATAGCGGGAGCGCAACTTGACTTTCCAGTTGCCAACTTTCTGCTTTGCTTTCTATTTCAGCTCCCGCTCCCCTGCCCCCCCTGCCCCCTGCGTCTCGCTGCTGCTCACCGCTGCGCTTAGCCTTTGTCTCGACGTGTGTAAGTTCTCTGTTATCTGTTTATAGCGTTTTTCGTGTAAGTTTTAGGGCGTCGCTTTTTTGCCAGTCTCTACCCCACGCTGCCCGCCTTCTTGCTCTCTTAGCGCAAATCCGCTGAAAATAATGTGTTGCTGTGGTGCTGTGGTGCTCTGGCTATTGTTGGAAAACTCCCCCCGCTGCCCGTTCAGGGGAGGGATTTGGGCGCTGGTAAATTGCATTCGTTACGCTCACTCGTAAATCTAATTGCAATTATACAATTTGTTCCATAATGTGCGAATAAATTCGTGATAATGTTTCATCTGCCATGCCAACTATTAGCCAGGGCGGGCGACGGAGGCGTGGTCCGGTGTCAACGCTTGTTTGCAAATAAACACAAATCGCTGTTACGCGTATAATTTATGCGCATTTGGCGCGATTCGCATGGCAACCGGCAGCAGAGCCACGCACCGCCAGCAAAAGTTAATACGCTCAAATTATAATTTACATTTCGCATTGTAATTATGCAAAAATGGCGACACATTCGCCCATTATAATCGAAAAAGTCGCACAGAAAAAATATATATGTATATAGTGCAATATTTTCTGTTCGATCAGAGGCCATGACTTTGGGCAGTAACAACAAGAACAACAAGAACAGCAGCAATGAGCTGAAATCGCTGTTAAAACTTTATTAAATTATAATCGCAATAATGCGAATCATTCATGCACCGACGCGCATTTATTCACATTTATTCACATGGACAACAAGCCATTTTTAGCGATAATTAAATGCGACGCACAAAAGTAGGCAACACTTTTTGCATTTCTATTTAAATGACTTTTTCATGCCATGCACCCAATAAAAGTGGGTGGAAATACTAAATTAGCTTGGAGAAGGTGTAGAGAGCAGACAGTAAAAGTTGGCTTAGTACATAAAAAATATATGCTATATAATTTGAATATTTACTGCATAGCAGTTAAGTAATTTTTCAGTTGTGCTTCATGAAGAAATCAAATAGTTGCGTATGTCTTATGCCTGTGGCTTAAATCGAACGCATCTTCTGTTAATTGAGACGCTTTGATATAGCAGTGGCATGCGGCATGCGGCATGCGGCATGCTTACTGTAAATTATTTAGCAGCGAAACTTGTTGGACAAGCTCTTGACGTGGCCGACTCGTACTTAGCCATACTTAGCCGAAATAGCAAAATTAATGAAACATTTCACAGCGGACAGACGGGCAGACAGACGGACAGGACTGCTGCTGTGCAAATACAGTTATTTATACTACACTCAACTTAATTACAAGCGAGCAGAGTAGCTCGAGCTGCTCAGCCAAGGCGCTTAATCCGGCTACGTAGCTACGCTTCATTAATCAGACGCGACTGTAAGCCACAACAAAAGCGGCAGCAGGGCAGTGGCAGGGTGCGGTGAGGTTGCAAGGTACGAAGTTGGCAACATTGTTGAGGAAGCTGCGAGCAGCATAGAAAAATTAACAAGCAACTTAACACTTTAACGCCTTTCACTCCACTTTACGATGCCTGCGAACAATGTAATTACTTCCAACAGCAGAGCAGCAGAGCTGCAGAGCACCAGGAAGAAGGACGGAGGAAGGAGGAGCAGAGCCTGTGGAGGTTGCCGTCGGCTGCGCTCTGGCCTTGACTGAGTCGAGTCGGATCTGCTCTGCTCTGCTCGGCTCCGGTGTGGCAGCGCTTTGTGGCCTTGTGGGGGCCGACAGCCTGCTGCTGCCAGGCGCTCATTGAGCTCTGACTTCAGTTCGGGGCAGCTACAAGCTCCTTCCTTCCCCCCTCGCTTCAGCTGCTCCGTCTGACGCATTCTTTGGGCTGGGTTGACTGCATTACCATTTGATTAAGGAAAACATTTATTTAGCTGCGCCACTGCACACAAAATGGCTGCCTGCACACACACACACACCCGTACACCCGTACACCCGTACACACACACACACACATAGTGGAGCTTAGCCTGGCCGCCAACTAACCACAATGCAAATCCGCAGAGCAAACAATGTCAGGTGTGTGTGTATGTGTGTGTGTGTGTGTGTCTGTGTGTGTGTTTGTTGGTCTCTGCCTGCCAGTGTGGGCGCATAGGGCAGCTAGGCGTGGCAGAGCTGAAGCATCAGTCGACAGCCTGACAGCCTGACAGCCTGGCGACGGCGGCGCACCTCGTGCAACTTTTCGCATTTGAGCTGTGGCACTCAGCCGCAGCCTCAACCTGCAGCACAAGCTCAAACGCAGCGCCTGCTCGCACACATCGTAATTCAATCTGCAGTTTCAGGTTATTTTCAACAGCTGCAGCGGGGGCAGGGCAGTAGGAAGGAGGGTACCAGTGAGTTGAGTGCCGACTCGAGGCAGTGCTGCAGCAGCATGTGTTAACGGCCGACTGTGGCAGCTTTTTGCTATTTGCTATTTGTCTTGCCAAATGTTTGGCAGCCTGACAGCTACGGGCCAGGCGGCAGACCTGCCTCGACGCTCTGCTCCTACTCCTACTGCTGCTGCTGCTGCTACTCCTTTTCCTGGTCCATTTCTAGCTGCCACAGCTTGCTGCTCGCTACTCTCTGCCCGCTCACAGTGCTCTCTCGCGCTTCCCAGTCAAGTTCTGTCTGTCTCTGCTGCCTCTGTCCACTTCCAGTTCGCTCCGCTTGCTCTACTCTGTCGCTATAGGCTTTTCGGCGCTGGCTGCTCTTTATTGAGTCTTCCCAGCTGCGTTCCGGCCGCTCAGTCTTGCTGTTCCCCTTCCTCCTCCACTATACCCACTCTTTCTCGCAGCTTCCTCTGCCTGCTTGCTGTCTACCAACTGTTCCCAGTGCCACAGTCTGACTGAGACCAGCTTCCATTCCCAGTCCTCAGCTGCTCCTCATGCCAATCACTCGCAATTCCCTCTGCCCACTCCTCCCCAGAGTCATGCTGCTAGCTTCCTCGCACCTCTGTCAATGCCTTCTGCTACAGTCGCCGGGCTTTCTCTTACTGCTGCCAGCTTTCTCCTTGCTCGCCCGGCTTCCACTAATCTCGCTGCAGGTCTCCCACATACTCATCCTCCTCCTCCTCCGCAGTCTCTTCCTTCGACTCTCTCCATCTCCGCCTGCTTCCCCTGCAGGCGCTGCGGTTATCACGGCGCCAAATGCAAATAAAACCAAAGCAAAAGTGCAAGCAAAACGTGGCCGTAATTAATGTTATCAGCACGCAAGGGGGCGTGGCCCGGGGGCAGCAACTGCATGCGGCTGGCCGCAGCCGCGCTGCTGCTGCAGATCTTCCAGTTGATTGCGCTGAGCTGAGCAACAGCAGGCGGCAGGCGGCGGGCGGCTCGCTTTAGCCAAGTGTTGCAAGTGCCACACACACATACACCTACACACACACACACACACACATGGCTGGGCTTGGCTTGGCGACATAATTAATTTAAACGCTTTGCCGGCAAATGTTTGCGAAAAGTGTCAGGTGTTTGCTGCGCAGCGATACATCACAGGGGGGAGAGGGAGGTGTAGCAGAGGAAGGTGTGAAGTGTGTGTGTGTCTGACTGTCTGTGTTCGTGTGCGCTGCATTTGCATAGCTGTCAGCTGCGGGCTTATTGAGTTGATTTATTATAATTGCAATGCAACTGACAGGCAGAGGGACAGCAGCATGGGCAGACAGCCGGACAGACAGCTGGACAGCTGGCTAACTGCACACACATACACATACACACACACAGACAGACAGACAAATAGCTGTATCAATTAAAGCTGGAGCTGGCTTAATTAGCGCTCGCCTGTCTTTGCGGTCTTAAAGCCAGTTGTAAATAAACGCTGCACTCACCTTCAGCGGCAACAGCTGCAGTCAAAGTTCGGCAGCA
Organism: Zaprionus bogoriensis; assembly: GCA_035046045.1. Lineage (NCBI taxonomy): Eukaryota > Metazoa > Arthropoda > Insecta > Diptera > Drosophilidae > Zaprionus > Zaprionus bogoriensis. The sequence goes on along the minus strand of JAWNOI010000192.1, from coordinate 766,430 downwards.
GCAGCGACGGCGACGGCGGCAGCGACGTCGCTGCCAATGAGCATGTCGTTTGCAGGCAAAGTGTTTTGAGTTTTGGCAACGGCAAAAGTTTTTGGTTGTCACGCAGGCACATACAGAAACACTCCCACACACACATACACACACACACCCACACGCTCGCTGACAACATATGGCAAACACAAAATCTCGCAATAAGGCTAAGGAAATGAGCAGAATAGAAATAATAACATACATAAAAAATAAAAAAAATTTAATAAATAAATAAAACTCAAATAAAAAATATAAATAATATATAAATATAATATACAAATATTAAATAAATACAATTAAAGTAAATTATAATAAAAGCAAATTTAATATGCGTAAAATGTAAAATAAAAATAAAATAATATAAGCAAAGTCAAATTGAATTTAATTATAAAAATTAAAAAAAAATAATAATAAAAAGCGGCTTAAATAAAAACCAGCAATTAAGCCACAAAACAAGTCAATTGCAGCAGTCGCGTGTGTGTGTGTGTGTGTGTAGGTGTATTTGTGCGCGTGTGTGTGTGCAAGCCTTGTCTTTGCCGCCGTCGCGCTGCTCTGCCCCTGCTGGGCGCGTCCGTTATGCTCGGCTTTCCTCCTCACTGCGCTTTCCTTTCCTTGCCTTTCCGTTCGCTGCGCTCGGCTTCGCTTTGCTTTGCTTTTCACTTGCTTCAGCAGTTGCGTTCTCACTCACTGTGCAACTGTAACTGAACTGAACGGAAACTGACAACACTGACAGCAACTCACACTGGACTGGACTGACTACAAGAGGAGGCAGTACTCTGCTCCTGCTTGGCTGCGTAGCGAGGGGGGAGGAGTAGGGCTGCCTGCTGCCTGGGCCAAGTCAAGCGCACACAACTACCGCTGTCGCAGGACGGCGGCCAACTGCGCGCTGAGCGTGAGCCGAGCACGAGCTACGCAGCAGCTCGAGTTGTGCTCGACATGCTCGAAGCGTCCGTAGCGTAGCGGGCGAACATGTTCGTTGTCCTTGCGCTGGCGCAGGCGAGCAAACGAACGCAACTGGCTTGAGCGTGCGCCTGTGAGCTCGAACTTGCGAAGCAAACATGTTGCATGCCTGCCTGCCTAAGCTCTCAAGCGCGACGGGCAAAGCGAACATGTTGCCTGTCTGTCTGTCTGCCTGCCGAAGCTCTCAAGCTGAAGCTGAAGCTCAAGCGCGACTAGCAAAGCGAACATGTTGCCTGTCTGCCTGCCTGCCTGGCTAAGCTATTAAGCTCAACTGGCAAAGCGAACATGTTGCATGCGCACTTGGCGCTGCCCGCATTTGTAGGCGATACTTTTATATCTTCCGGCAACACTCACATATGTGTGTGTGTGTGTGTGTGTGGCGCTGTCATTATATAGCAATTTAAACGATTTGGCCGGGGCGTCAACTATTTACAACTCATTTGCCTGCAGCTGCAGTTGCCACTGTGCCCGCTGCAGCTTTCACTTTGGTAATTGCAGCATCAACAAACGATGCGAGGGGGGGGGGGGGAGGTCGAAGTTTAGCAGCAGGCGAGTTGGGCTGACAGGTGTCCCACTGTAGGCGGACAGTGTCCATAATGGCCAGCGAACTAGTCAGCACACACACACACACACACTCACACATGGGAACACGTGTGTGCACAGTCAATTAAACTTGCTGAAGCGTCGACAGGGGCGCAGTGGCAGTGGCAGTGGCTGCGGCAGGGGGAGGGACGGGAGAGGACAGTGGGCAGGGACTGTCTTTAAGCTCGACGCCAGCGATTTGATTAAATTTTGTTGCACTTGAATACAATTTGTAATTCAAATTAAAAGCGCAAATAGTTTTTTTTTGCAGCAGGAGGAGAGACAGGCAAACAGACAGGCAGACGGACAGGCGAGCAGAGGCAGAGGCAGAGGCAGAGGCTGGCAGCAGGACGCACTGAGGCAGGCGCATAGTCATATAGGCAGACTGCGTGGGCGGCGGGCGTTGTGGGGTGTGGCATGGCGTGGCGTGGCGTGGCGTGGATGTAAAGGCGCGGCAAAAGGCATACCAAATTACTGCTGAAGCAGGAGCAACAACAACAAGCAGGAGCAGCGGCAGGGGCAGCAGCAGCACGAGCAGAAATGAAATGAAACGCAGTCAGTGGAAATGATGCCCAGCGAGACGAAGGCAAACGCAGGCGAGCGCCAAGCCCCGAAAACAAAAACAGAAAGCGGCGAAAACAAACGCAAAAAAACAGAGAAAGAGATAGAAAGACAGGAAAATAGTGTATAAGGGAGAGGGAGAGGGAGTGGATGGGAGGGGAGGGCAGGGAAAGGCAGTGAAAATGCCGCCGCATTTGAATGCTGCGTGGAAGCAACAATGTTGCATTCCACTTGGGCACTTTGTTAGCAGGCGGCACCAGCAACAGTCATATTGCGGCCAGTAACACACACACACAGGAACACTACACACACACACACACGCTCGTGCCTGCGAGGGGCGAAAAGTAAAAGCCACGCAGGCATTTGGCATTTGGCACAACAACATTTTAAAATTCCAACAACGAAAGTGCGAGGGGAGGCACAGCAGCAGGCGCGTGCGAGTCGAGCGAGGGCAGGTACAGCAGAAAGCCCGAGTAGAGCGAGGGGTGGCATGGCAGTTGGAGCGTGAGCAGAGCGTAGCGCTTAACTCGCTTAACTCTCGCGACATCTCATTCCATTGCCTTTACAACAGTTAAGGGCTTAAAGTTAGAATTGCTCTATATCTTAAGCGGCGTCAACTTATTGAACATAAAAAATAATTACGCTGACTTATTAACATTATTTAAATTGTCATTGTAAATATTTAAAACGGTAGCTAGATTATAGTTATTTCAGCTTGTTAATTTTTTTATATCAATTTAAATTTTTCTGAAGATACCATATCTTGACTTACAGGCTCCTTAACCTTTCGAAAATCTAACTATTTCGATTAAAATCGCGGTTTTTTGTAGTATTTTCATGATTTTTAAATTGCATAACCGTTTTTTTATTTTTTCGAATATAATTTCATATCATATTTTCATCATATCATATCGATCATATTTTCCTAGCACATTGGAAATATGCCATAACTCGATTGAGACTCTAAAGAATAATGATATTATTTTTTGAAAAATCGAGCGTATTTAAATTGAATATAATTTTTTTTTTTCTAAATATTTCTTAAGACAAGTTTTTATTTGTAAAATCATTCTGTGCTTAAATTTTACTTAATTTCAAGGACTTATTCAAATTGCACTTTACCCAACTGTTTCCACAGTTTCTATTTTTAAGGATACCATGCCTCAGCTTTAAGCTACCATAGCGAAAGCGAACTGTATGCGTATTCAGCTAATATCCAGAAAGTTTTCTAAAAATAATTCGTATATTCATGTGCAACACATTTCCTGTTGAGGTAATTGACGCCAGCAACTGGAACAGCAATGGAAGCACTCATGTTGTGGCGTCGCACACATACATACACTAGCCCTTTTACTCACACTCGCGATTAATAACGGGGTGTAGGGTAAAAAAGTAAAAGGCACTCGGGCATTTGGCATGAAATGTTTTAAAATTCTGCCAACGAAAGTGCAGACAAAACTCTTAAATGACGAGCTGCACGTGCCCAAATGCCGCGAGGGGTGAGCGTACCACAGCCCCGCCCTGCCATCTCCCCAAACACTCGGCTTTGCATGATGTACACACACACACACACATATGCAGAAACAAGTGGCAAAAACATGTTCCCCTACAACAAGAACCACAAGCTGCCGCCGCGTTGCGACTCAATTTCGCACAGTGCCTGCCAGCAGGATGCGCCCAGGCGGCAGGCGCCGGGCGGCAGGCTCCGACTTCTATACTATACTCTATATATTGCTGACTTTCCGATTCCGATGTGTCAAATTGTTGCAGCAGCAGATTGCGCTGTCTGCGAGCGGCTGCAGCCAAGCGTCAGACAGTGATAAACTTGCAGCGCCAGCAGGAGAGACAAAGAGAGACAGAGAGAGAGAGAGAGAGAGAGAATGGGAGGAAGACAGCTATAGGTGCTAGCGGGGGACTGACTTATGCAGATGTGACAAGTGCATAAGCCCAGTAGCAAGGCAAATGGCTTATTTATATTGATATATGGCGAGAAATCACTGTTGCCATATGGCATTAGCGTGGCGTCAGCAGCGGATCGAAGCAAATTAACGACGAGCAAGAGAATTATCATATAACACATGTACGCGCTATACTACTGGCCAAATAAATAGGTAAACGTTTATGCGCTTTTCTGGAAAATGTATTTTTTTTAAACGTTATAATGAAAACTTAAAGACATGTTTCTTGTCTTAGCTATGGAATGCATTTTAAAATATTAAGTATATTTAAAATAAAAATATTAATATTAAAAATTGGAAAAAAAAGCAGAAATATAAAACTGACAGATCAAAAAAACATATATCATTTAACATTTCTCAGTATTTATTTCTTTAATATCTCAAGCTTAATTGAGAGCATACTTGCTACACTACTGGCCAAATAAATGGGGCTTTCTCTGAGGCATTATAAATATTTTCCGATGGCATAGTACCTAGAGTGTAGTATAGTATACTATATATAGGAGCTATAATATAAATTAATTATTTTATTTTTAAATCAAAATATACGATTTATGATCTCTTGGCAAAGGTAGTTTGCACTTTAAATAGTTATACACCATGCCTATCTCGCTCTCTCTATTAGTGATCTTATGCTAATAACCGTCAAAGTATATATGAACATAGTTTTTTGTGGAGCGCACAATCTGGTTACGACTCCATTTAAGCGGAATATGACAATAAACGACAGATAATTAAAGTGCAACAATGTTATTAAATTTATGCACTCTTCCCGCTCATTCCCGCTCGCTTTTCCTCTCGCTCTCGCTCTCGCTCTCATTTTTTTTCAGTTTTTACAGACTTGCGTGAAATTTGCATAAAATCAACATTGGCATTTACGAGTGAAACGCATTGTATTTATACATAAATAGTACATGGAAGCGCGGCCAGCAGAGGCGTGGCAGCAGCATGACTGAGCCAGAGCCAGTAGCGCGGGCTGAGGGAGGGGCATATCAAATTTTTTCAATCGTGCGGCAATAATCAATCAAACGTGTAATAAATGGAAATGTGCGCGTTTCCCTTGCAGTTGCTTAATCGAAATGCTGCTGCTGTGGCTCTCGTTGTTGTTGTTGTTGCTGTTGCTCTCATTGTTGTTCTTGTTGTTTTTTCTATATTATTTACTTTAGCCACTCACCGCACTCCGCCCCTGGAGTGAGAGCGTCGCTTTAATACGACTTCCGCTGCCATTAAATTTTAGCATAACAAACAAAATACTTTTCGAGTGTTTCCGTTTGCTTGTTTCAACTGACATTTGGACAGAGTCAGGAACAGAGCAGAGACGGCGCCGGGACAGGGGCAATGACTGGGGCAGGCAAAACTCAGCCGTGCAGCAAACGCTAAAAGTGCAGTAAAAAATTTCGCTGAAATATGCGACGTCCTGACAGTGTCCCGGGGCCGAGCCAGGGCCGAGCACTGGCAAAAATTGCACAGCTTTTATTTGCACTTCAATTTCGCCCTCGACGCTGGACTCGCTTTATGGCGATTGCAATCCCCCGGCTGCCACTTGCTTAACTACTGCGCGCTGCACTCCTGCACTCCTGCACTGTGCATGGATTGCATTGCTAACTGCCAACTACCAACTGGCAACAAGGAGTTGGCAAAGGCTCCCGACTGAGTCGCAGGTCTCAATCCCAGTTTCGACTCCGACTGCGACTGCGACTGCGACTGCGACTGCAACTCCTTCCCAAGACAAGTGCCACTTGCAGTACGACGAGTATTTTATTTTTGAATGTCCTTTTTACTGCTTATCAGCCTCGAAAATCGCGAATCGCGAATCGCGTATCGCACAGAGCACTGGCAGCCCCCAAAAATGAGAGTCGCCTCACGTCGCGCCGTGTTGCAGGTGCAGCTGCCGCTGCAGGTGCAGCACGACAAAATGGGGCCCCAAATAAAATCATGTGACACTTTGTGGTTAATAATGTTGTGTGTGCGGAGGGCTGTTGTTTTGCGCGCCCAAAAAGTGGACCGCATGCAGGACAACAGCCCTCCAAAAAAGCAAGAAAAAAGAGAAATAAAGACAACTATAGTGCAGCGCACTCGACTATTATATACCCTTCACAGCCGAAAAAGTAAAGAAAAGCCTAAATCATGCCAAAAATATATTACAATTTTTAAATGATGATCGAATTTATTGCTCGAAATTCACAGAAAAACTGAAAATGTAATGAAATTAAAAAATTAATGTCAAACTGCTTAGAAAAAAGTTTGGTATCAATAAAAATAATTGAATTTATAGAAAAAGCAGGCATTGTATTCAGAAATCAATATAAACTTCGTTGCTAAATTATCTCTGAAAATAACCGAAATTCATATATTTAAATATAATATTAAATTATATAAGAAATGCTAAATGCTAAAAAACAGAGAGACAATGAAACTCGGCTGGTTAATATGGTCTGCTTTTTCACGTAAATACACCTACTTATTATACCTTTTTGCGCCAGGGTGCAGGGTACAACCAGACCGAACCGCGCAAGCTAGGCAAACGGGCGAGCGGGCCAATCGTCTGCTCGGCGACGGCGACGGTGATTTAAATGCAAATTTATTATCATGCAGCCAGCAAAAATAATAAAATACCCGGCGCAGCCCCCTGCGAACACACACACGTGTACACACACACGCACACACACTCGCTCGAAAATAGTATAAATAAATGGCAAAAAATGTTGTAATAATATTTACAAAATGTCTGCTTGCCCTTTTTTACCCGCAGCAACATTTTTATGGGCACATTTTAATTTTTGCATTTGCATTTACATTTTGATTAAACGATTTGCATATTCGCCTCATCTACATCATCATCAGCTTCATCTGCATCATGATCATTACCTTACACTATCATCGTTATCGTCATCGTTATCGTCATCGTCATCCTCATCCTCATCGCCATATCCCATCGCAACGCTTTAGTTAACTAATTAGCGGAAAGTGGGGAAACTATTTGCCCTGCTCCGGCTGCAGCAGGTGCATGCCTTCGATGTCCAACACAATCTGCAAACGTCGCATTGTCATGTAGTAGATGCGATACTGGGCGCGGAGCAGGCGACCCACCAGCCAGCCGTACCAGCACAGCAAGGCCACCAGCAGCGCCATCAGGCAGGCGATGGAATAGAGCACAAGGATGCGCTCCCAACTCAGGGACATCGTGTAGATGCGCTGCCGGAACCTGTAGAGCAGAAGGCCAAAGGTGACGGCGAACAGGGACACGTACACGTACACGCCGTGATAGTATCTGGCCAACTGACGCAGCGTCAGACCGCCAAGCCACTGGCTGCATCGATTCTGGAACAGGTCCGTCATCAGTTCGCAAAACTTTCACAATTTACGTTATGACAGCAGTGTCTCTCTCGCTCTCTCTGTCGCTCTCTCTCTCTCTCTATCTCTCTCGCTTGCTCAGTCTGTCTGTGCTCTGTTTCTGCCTTTGGCTTTTATCGCCTGGCTAACTGGGAAAGTAATTCGAATCAACTGCTGACCTATCAGCTTTCCCAATAACCATTGCCAAACTCAAGTGACCATTATCTTTTAATCCCAGTTAGATTGGCGAGTCGAGCATGTGCGAATCGAAGGCAATCGCGTGTCGCCAGCGTGTCTGCCAGACTTTCCAGTTGGCTCTTTAAATATTAACTTAGTTACCATCTGATGACTCCTACTATTTAGATAGCTCTTCTATTTATTTTGCAATTTTTTCATGCTTGCTTGAGGCTTTTATAGTCGCGTTTCGACTATGAACATTAAATTCCAAAATCTAATTCCATCTTTTCCGTAGAGCTCTGCAACTTCGATCTGACAAGGAAGTGATTATGCAAGACTACGAACTTGACTTCAGGTCGATTGGTTTAGTACGCCGGCACCTCGCTTACACTCCTCTGCCCTGGCGCCCTGGAAATCGGAGCTGTCGTTAGTCATTCGCTTTATGTGCACATCGTTGCGAATTCCGGGGCGTATTTCCTTATCTGCGGGCCAAACTGTTGTTTAAGTTTGCCATTTTTCAACAACTCATCAATCTGTACTCGATGCCAGGCGGCCAGGCCGTACGGCCTGCTCTTCCGGTTGTTTCTTGAATGTTTCTGGCCGGAAACGCCGACCGAGCCGGCAGCAGGAGCTGGGAGCAGGGAGCAGGAGTAGCAGTAGCAGCAGGATACGGAACTAACTTATGCGAGGCACGCACTCACCGCAAATGCAGCAGCATCAGTCTTCGTCTTCGTCTTCGTCTGCAGCAGCACCCCGGGGCATCCCGCATCGCATGCTCTCCCAACTGCCAACTGCCAACTGGCAACTCCCAACTCCATGGGCAAATATGGCGGCGCTTTGCTGATTTCAGTGCGAGCTGAGGGGCTAACCCCGACGCTGGCTAAGGCCCTGCTGAAGTTTCAGCAGCAGGCGCTGTCGCCAATGACGCCAAACTTTTTTATTATGTATTTTGCGCTTTTATTATTCATCTATCATCGTTGTTATAGTTTAATAGAAAGTTTAAAAGTCATCAGCGCGTCAGCGCAGCAATGACTTGCAAAGCAAGGCAGGGAGGGGTTGGAGGGGTTGATCCCGTTGCCTGCCATATGGAGTGTTAGTTCTCACATGCTCAGCTGAGCAGCGTCGCGTTAACTGTCCACTTGGCGGGCGGCCAGCTCAGCAGCTTCCCCTCCAGCCCTGCACTGCTGCGCCTGCTGCTTCTGCTCATTAGATAAACAACGCGCGCGAGCGGACCTTTCATTAGCATTACAACAGCACCCCTCCCCCCCCTTGCTCATAGTGTTAATTAACTTGGCGCTGGCTCAAGTGCATCAGCCATGACGAGGCTGCAGTATGCTGCATTCTCTGCGCTTGCAACATGTCGCACATAACTCAGCGCTGCAAATTCAATAAAAATGCGTGGCAAGCGACCATGAGACGTTTATGGCGCGCGCTGCCCTCCACGCCGCTCGCACGCATGCAAAAAAGCGAGAGAACCGCAAAGTGTTTCTAATAAATTGCGCAGCAACAACTTTGGATGCAACTACAAACGCACACACACACACACAGTCGCGCACACACAGTATAGCACTCACAACAAGTGTTTAAATTTATCGTAACTGCGATTTGGCCACACCCACACATCCCCATTTCGCTATGTGTGTCATTCTCGCATTCTATTGCTGTTTGTGTTCTGAATAAACAAGTAAAAAATGCCAACTGTGAGCATGCCCGTTTCTCAGATACCCTGGCTTACGCTTCAACTGTCAGCTATTACATTTCATAGCAGTCCACGCGGTGTAAATTACCAGGCGAGCTTTCTAAGCTGCTGAAAGCTTCTTAGTTTTGACCAATTTAGTTTTCCTTTTGGCAAACATATTTTTTAATTTCTACGCAAATATTAAATATTTATTTGTATTCTTTAAAGCTCAATAAACTTTCGAATTTATTGGTAAAGCTTCATAAATAATCTCTATAAAAGCTTACCTATTTCTCTATTTCTGTAGCTTTCCTACTTGATTAATTTGCACACAAATTTATAACAGGAACCTCAGCGCAGCATTCGTATCTTACACTCGCTATTTTTCCCTCTAGATCCCCACTCCATACTGTTCCTGCCTCGCTTACCCTGTCTCTCTCTCTCTACCCACTTCCCTCTGCTAATACACCCCATAAAAAGTTTTCCGGTTAACAGAGTATAACAATATTTTACATGAAACACCAGCCCGAGGGCCACTTTGTAAGCGCGTTGCCCGTCGCTGGCGCTGACTAAATAACAACAACAACAAAAGCGACAGCAGCAGCAACACTTGCCAAGAGCAACATTGGCCAGCAGCAGCAACAACAATACTAACAACAGCAACAGCAGCCACAGGAACAACAACAGCAGCAGTAACAGCAGCAGCAGCAGCGAAAGCCACGAAGAGCAATTATGATATCGGGCATGATTTTGTGGGCAATTGGCTTTAATGGCTGCCCGGACCAGACCAGCCCGAAACAGTGGCCAAAACTTGGCGCTGGCCAGCGGGGGCGACAGTTAGTGAGAAAGAGAGAGAGAGAGTGAGGTGGAACTTAAACGCTGCCAAATGGCGACTCGAGTCAAGCGGCGACTCGAAGTGTCGCTCTGCCGCGTCGGGCTATTTAAATGCAGAGCCGCCATGCTAAATAAGCTGGGCCAGCTGCCAGCTGAAGACCCAGAACCCCGAAAGGGGCCTATAAAGCGCGCTACCTCTTTCTGTAGAATTGGCCCGAGGTTGATCAAAGGGCAGCCAACTTCGAGGCGCTGGCAGTTACCTCCCGTAGTTGCCACTTCTTTTAATACCCCACAGTCATTAGAAAGGGGTGATGTGGGGTGTATTGCTTTTGTGCAAGTGTTTGAGACAAGCAGCAGGAGATATAACAGAACATATAATAGTATTTATTGCTTCTATATATCTGTGTATTTCTGTCTGTCTATTGTCTGTAGTCTGTCTGTCTGCCTGCCTACCTGCCTGTTTGTCTGTCTAACTGCTTGTCTGCCTGTCTGTCTGTCTGCTTGTATGTTTGTTTGTTTATCTGTTAGTCTGCTTGTCTTTTGGTCTGTCTGTCCATCGGTCTTTCTGCATATCTGTTTAGCGGGTGGTCTGTGTGCTTTTTAATTCCTCAGTCTATCTTTCAATTTTGTCTGTCTGTTTGTCCAACTATCCGTCTGTCTATCTAACTATATAACATCCCAGCAAGGTAGTGTTTACTTGAGAATTTATCTGTCCATCTATCTATCCGTAGGTTGATGTAACTTCATCTCAATCTCTGACTCTTTTCAACTCTCTCTGACTTTCTAAGGCCTGGCTTTATTTGAGTTAATAAAGAAATCCATATTTAATGCAGGGTATTTAACAGTCGCATTCGTTGCTCTGCTTGTTTTGCCTTTGTTGAGGGGGTACAATTTATTTTTATAATACTTATATGATAATCGTTTGCATTAAAAACCTTCGTCTACCCCGTTACCAAATCCGTTTCCGTTTTGCCTTTTGCTCTTCTCGTTGTCGCTCCCGTGGTTGTTGCTGTTGTCGTCGTTGTCGTTGCCAAAACGTTTGGTGTTGCTTGTATTTATTTATTATTCAAAGTGTTATCGGCGACGGCGACGGCGAAGTCGGAGGCTGCGAGAGAATCGTACGGCTGCAAGCCGAGGCCAAAACGGCCTGGCAGCCAAAACCCCAAAGGATTAGTTATGATAAATGTGTTTTAAAGGCGTGACACACAGGCCTGAGCCCCGGCAATGGCAGTCTCCATACCCTTCTACCCCTCTCGTACCCACCCATGGCGTTCGCTACTCTGTCCCTCGTCGGGATGCTCGGGCGTTTAATGCACAGATAATGAGTTCCTTTGTTGGCAATATGTCAAATCGCCTGCCCAATATTTTAGCCTCGACTGGAAAATGGGAGATGCCAAAAGGATTGTGATTCGGTTTGGCGTTTGCTTCCGATTTCCTCGACCACCCCGCCCCCCTCCGGCTCCACCGCTGTGCGCGTCGAATCGTGTTAATTGCTGCGGCCCCCAGAGCCTCGTCGCGTTCCGAAATGCCCACTTGAAGCTATGTGCGAGATTAGTCCCGGCCACATAAATCAGGCAAATTTACCCGAAACAAGCGCCAAATCAAAGGCCATTGGGATTGCGACTGCGAGGGGGAGTGGGCGGGGCAACGCCCGAGAAGAGCAATCAATTAAAAAGCTATTCAATCTATTTTGTTATTCCCCTGTTTTTCCCTGCTCAAATGGACAATGACTGTGGGAAATCCTGCAGCAGGTCGCAGCCAAGACAAGACGGGCAAAGGGACTCAACGAGGGACCGGCCAGCTGTAGTCTGTGTAAGTGTTATGAATGAGATATTATATCTTGTATCTAGTGTTCATGGAATACAATACAATACAAAATATACAATGTGTATCAACATACATATAAAATATCTTATATGCCATTAAATCTGGCTGAAAGTATTTAAAGTACGAGCTTAAAGATTGTAATTTAATTTTAAGCTTTTGGCACTAATTACAAGTGAGTTTATAAAGAGTCTATATGTGCTTATAGCTCTAACATATACTATACAGTTTATATATACTATAATAATAATAAACAATAATAATAATAATAATAATAATAATAATAATAATAATAATAATAATAATAATAATAATAATAATAATAATAATAATAATAATAATAATAATAATAATAATAATAATAATAATAATAATAATAATAATAATAATAATAATAATAACAATAATAATAATAATAATAATAATAATAATAATAATAATAACAATAATAACCATAATAATAATAATAATAATAATAATAATAATAATAATAATAATAATAATAATAATAATAATAATAATAATAATAATAATAATAATAATAATAATAATAATAATAATTATAATAATAATAATAATAATAATAATAATAATAACAATTATAATAACAATTATAATAACAATAATTATAATAGTAATAATAACAAGTCAATATATTTTCATAGACATGAGCAAAGGCAACCCCAAAATAAAACCAAAAACAGACTCAAGTATCGCATGTATAGAATTAAGAAAAGGGTGAGAACTTCACCCAAAGTTGCCTTGGGCCATATCTGCTAACATGCTGCAGTTTCGTAACGCTAAAATACCTCTACCAATTCTATCAATTCAGGGCAAAAACGTGTTAAGCCGACCGCAACCTGCTTGCAATTATGTAAGTCAGCAGCATAATCGATGAAGGAACCTGCCAGCGAGGGAAACGCTTGTCATTGATGAAGCTGCTGCTCGTTTTCGCTGTCCCTCCTCATTCCTGTCGGCCACAAAGCTGCTGCTCTTCTTCCTCTTGCTGTGGCCTAATCAATATCTTTTGTAATTCTCTATCTGCTCTGATGGCACAATAATTAAATGAATGCCAAGCGAGCGGCATCACGTGCCCGACTGCCAATTGCTGCTGCTTCCCTCCAGGCCACTCCGCTGCCTCCTCTCCGCTCCTCTCCTGCTCTTGCCACTACCTTGCTCCACCATTTCAATTGAATCGCGTGCCGCCTGCGCGTGACTTGAGTCCTGCGCTAATAAATATTTCACTTAATTCACAGTTTTCACGCCTACAGCAGTGCCTCAACCGATGTCGCCAGTTGTTGCAATTGTTGTAGCTGTTGTTGTTATTGTTGCTGTTGCTGCTGCAGTGAGTTGTTGCAAAACGTTTACAGCATTTTTCTTGAGCGTCAACTCGACGCTTTGTCAGCCTTTTGTTGCAAGTGACGAAAGCTGCTCGCAGCAGACCGAAGACCCGCCCGCCTCGATGGGCGTGGCCGTCGCACAATGAGTTGACACTTTGCATGTCAGTGTAATTTTGAAATATTAATCACATGCAGCTCGACGCGACGCAGCACTCGCCTCTGGAGTCGACTCTGGCCTGGACTCGGCCCTGGGCTCTGCTCTGCTTGCGACTCTCGACTTCTGCTAGGGCTCTGCGGCCCGGGCGAATGTTTGTCGAGCATGGCATCATGTGGCCCGACCCTGGACCTGCTCGATGTGGCCAACTCGGTGGGTGGAGGCAGAAGAAGACCATTGTTGCTCTGCATATTACGTTGCATGCGAGCACACACACACACACGCACGCACACAATAACATACTAACATACACACACACACACGCTGACTGCATAATCAAATAGAAAATGTTGACTCGAGAGCAGCTCAATGGGCAGCAAGCGAGAAAGCGAGAGCCAAATCGAAGAGGAGAAAGAGAGATAGAGTCTCTCTCTTCATGCTAGTGGCAAGTCGAAGGACCTTGCGGCGTCCTGGCGTAAAGCAATTAGTGTTGCATTTTATGGCCTTTAATGTGGTAATGGTTTCGGGTAATTAACAATTATGTCTAACTACAAATGCGACACGTTGCCGATTGCGTGCAGCAATTCGTGCCCGCTCCACCTCCCCACTGCCTGCTCTGTTCCCCTCTCTTCCGCTTTCTTTTCCCTGATTATTACAAAGTTTTGCATATTTGAAGTCGAGACGGGGCAGCAAATTAGCCCTGGCTGCGTGCTGCTTATTGTTGCAGCGACTGCGAGTGGAGCGCATTACAATTCACAAATTTCCGCACTTGGTCACATTAATGGGCTGCAGCAACGCCCCCTGCCGCCCACTGGCCCCTACTACGGATTAATTACCCATGCAAATGTCGCCAGGCAATATAAGTAGGAGCAGTGCAGAGAGAGTGACAGAATGAAAGAGACACAGAGTGAGAGAGAGAGAGAGAGAAAGAGCAGTGGAGCTGGAGCGGAAGACGCGCTGCCTAATGAGGCAGCAGGCAAAATTGCCAAGTACTCGCCACGAACTGCGAACAGCTTTCCGCACTCACTTGACAAACTTTGCGCGATTGTCATGTGAAATTAAAAGCATTCACAATTTATGGAGTGGGAAATACTAAAAGATCTAACGATTTGTCTAGCTCAAGCTGACTATATACCATTAGCTATAACAGCATTAATTATATAGCCCTATATCGAGCAAAAAAAGTGCGACTTCGGCCCATAAAGTATAAAATATATATTTTTGACGACTCCTTAGGTATCAATAATATGCATAAAAATAATATTAAATTTCAAATTATATTTAGCTTTTAAATAGCTGATAAAAAACCCTGCTCCTAACATATCAGATATTAATTGGGTGTTAGTTTGTTCGTATACCTAAATAACTATGGTATAAATTTCTAATTAAATATGAATCTATCTTCGTAGTTTGTATTACCATAAATAATTTGATAAACTCTATCAGCAGTTCTAAAACATTTTTTGTGCTCTTTTATTATTTTCCAAGCACACAAAAAAGTATAAAGCATTTTTTTTCTTGGTTAATTTTTCTTGGTTAAACGAATTATAGGCCTGCTCTCAACTTTTACTAAACTTATTTATTTATTTTGCTCTCGCTCGCCTTTTGCACTGCTTCAGTTATTGGTATTTTTCAAAACCAAAAACTAAAGTCAACCTAAATGATAACTAAAATCCATAGCTGGCAACTCGATGAGAGTAAATTGATTTGTGTTCGCCCATAGCTTATCGTTATTCAAAAAAAAGATAAATTTTGTCTAAAGAAATCTCAAAAATTAACTTGAGTTTCATACGATACTTTAAAAAAAAAAATAGTGAGTGCGAAATTTATTGCGAAACTGCTGCCAAATCATAATAAAATGCCAAATGAACTCGAGCTCGGACTGCAACTGGAACTCGTACGTTGTCAGCAATGCATTTGCCGCTGCCACACGCTGGCCAAATACGCCAGAGTCGGGCCTAACGAGCACCACTGGACCCATTGATGACTATCAGCGCTGTGGAGGAAACTCCCTTGGCCCCCCTCTATGCCCAGCACACTGTCTCCGCTGCGGCGCGCCAGCTAAACAGCTCTGCGGTCTGGGCAAAAGTCTATTAACGCACGCGAAACTGTTAATTTTGCTGATGCAATTTCGGCTCAATTTATTGTGCACCCACAAAACACTGCACAGCAGCAACAGCAACAACAACAACAGCAGCAGCAGCTGCAACAACAACATAATAAAACCTGCAATAATATGCGAGAAAACGAGACCCGCGCGCACCGAAATTGAAAAGCCAAAAGTACATAACAACGACCCACGATACCAGCAGCAGCAGCAGCAGCAGCAGCAGTGCCTGCCCCTCCACTCCCCCTCAGCATGCTCCTCTCGTAGTCCCCGTTTGGGCGCGAAAATCAATATAAATATGCTCGGCACATGGCCCTGGTGCACAGAGCTCGCTCTCGTCCTCCGCGTGGAGCAGCATGACAATTTATGTGCATTTTGTATGCAGCCGGCTAAATAGACAAGGCTGCACTTGTAGCAAGAGCAAGGGAGAGCGAAGAGGGGAGAGCAGATGGGGGGAACGGCAGCGGGTGCAGTGGCAAGTGCAAGGGTTCGACTGCGGCGGGACTTGCTCAGTTAGCGCGAGTGCGTGCAGTGCAAGCAGACAAACAGACAGACAAACAGTCAGACAAACGGACAGACAAGCAGACAGGCAGACAGAGAGGCAGACTGACAGAGAGAGAGAGAGAGACAGACAGGCAGACAAACAGTCAGGCAGGCAGACAGAGGAGCAGGCGAGCCAAGGACACAATGACTCCCCACCACAGAGACACCCTCTCTACAGCCCTCCTACAAACCCCCCTTACGCCACACTCGTCGCACGTAACGATAAAACTTGAAAATGCTGTTAGCTGCGAAATTTGTTGTACGACTTTGTTGGCGTCCAATGCAGATTTTTGCATGGCGGAGCGGAGGCAAGCGGTTGTCCGAGGGGCTACTAATTTGAGGCGCACTGTGCAGCAGCGTAGTCAATACATTTCCACATACGCCCCCTTCGATAAGAGCCGCTCTGCAGTGTTGCCAACAATTTGAAGCCAAAAACAGCTATAACAGGCAAAGTTATAAAAACTGTAAAGCTATAAAGTTATAAAAGTTGGCAGTTTTCTGAGGCTCTGTAAAGGCAAATGTCAATTAATAATCTTAATATAGTATATTTCAGTTGAAAAAATAAAATAATTTAGATTTTTCATAGTTTTAATAATCAGAGCAAATACTCTAGATTCTAACGAAAAAGCTATAAATATTTCAAAGCCTAAGTTCTACCTGTCAGCGGAAAAAAGCTAAGCTTTCGGAGAATAAAAGAAAATGACTAGATTTTGGGCTGCGTACTATTTTTAGCAACTTTTTTTTCCTTCAAACAAACTGCTACTTCTTTTAAGGAAATTTTATTAATTTATTTAATTTTTTTATTTTTTTCATTTTATTATTTTATTTATATTCAGTTCTACCGGGAAAAATATAATTATATGAATAAAAGCTAGCTCTGATTAGGCTGTTTTTTCCGCCGCCCGCTGAAGCCAAAAAAAAGGAATATAAAAACGCCAGATTTTCCGCTGGCAGCTTTATGCTTACCTGCTCTTAAGTTGTCAAAAAAAGCTACTTCTGACGAAAAAAAAGCCAAGTTGACAGCACTGCTGCTCACGCAGTCACCTCCCTTACTCTCTCGATAATGCACGCGCCGTTGCATGCGTTTTGGCGTGTGCAATTGCAAATTTATGCGCTGCGCTGTAAACACGGCAAACATTTCCGCCGAAACTGAAAACTGAAAACGAAACTGGGCGATCGGCGCGGCGGAATCGCATCGAAATCGAATCGAAATCGAAATCGAGGCGCAATAAAGCGTCCGCCGAGTGCTGCATTATTTACAGCATACTTTCGGGCTGGGCACTAGCTGAAATTGTAATTGTAACGGTAACTGCCGGGAGGAGTGTCAGACAGAGACAGAGCAAGTGAGAGAGAGAGAGAGCGCACGCGAGTGAAGGCTGGAGCGGACAAACCTAATTACAGCTGCAGACAAGCCGACCCCGACACGCACACACACAAAGACAGTCGCAGGCACAGTCACAGTCACACACACATACACACACTCGCACACATCGTACAGATCCTGCCCGCCCACATTTTGCGCCCACAATGGTCGCTTTGTAAGTTCGTTTAGTGGGCGCAAATTGCCGTCCATTGGGTTAGCGCTCGCCGTGTAAACTGTGCGTCCGCTGCCAACGACTACCCCTCAGCCTGCCACACCCCCCCCCCCTACGCTAACTCCCCTGCCCCTTACATAACTTTGTCGGGCAGTGCGACAAGTGACTTTTCAACTCGGCCGTCGCTGCCGCTGTTACTGCTTCTGCTTCTGCTTCTGCGGCAGTTGCCACTGCAACGCGCAGCGCTGTGCTGCGCTGCAGCTGGGGGAAAGGGTATATCGATGGCAGGCAGACTTATGTTTATAGTACGAGTATATAACTGCTAAGTGATTGCTGTATGATTCTTAAGAGTTGCCAAGTAATTTTTTTTTAAAAACTTCTCACAGCGAAAGGTACTCACTTTATGTTGTATTATTTTCCAGTTTAATTGCGTGTTCAATTAGTTTCGATAAATTTAAAAGGGGTATATTTGACCTATCTGCTTGCATAAAAATATACATATATGATCAAGCATATTGAAATATGTATTTTTCACATCTATAATAACTAACCGTAGCTAACTATATAAATATGTTTATATATGGTATCAATCTACAGTTGTTTATGTATCTATATTCATTTGTGTAAATATATTTTCTATATACTGCCTATACATTCTTACTACACTATACAAAAATTATTACTATGTGTTTTCTTTATAACTATCACTTTCTTATATATTTATTTATTTATTGATACATATTATATATATATTTATGGTATGTTTCTTCCTTTTTTCTATATCTTTCTAAATCTAAATTGATCTAAGCATGCTAATGACTATCTGTATACAAAAAAATAACTATATCTAATTATAACTAATAATAAGTAATGTGTTTATCTCAATATCTATCTATCTGTATCTCGGTGTATTTATTTATTTATATACATACATACATATGATATATAAAAATATAACTCTATATTATATATTTTTTATATATATATTTTTATCTTGGAATATATCTATCTGTAGACAACAAAATAATGATATCTAATTATAACTGTCTACATATACGTGTTTATCACAATATCTATATATCTGTATCTATCAACAACTCTGTATATTTATATATTCATATACATACATATGCATCTACATATAACTATTTTATCACACCGTCAATAAGTTCCCGGCACGACATATAGGGGGCAGTAGTAAGCAAGCATCGATATTTGCATCTATTTCTCTGCAACAACCTGCAACTATGAGAACTTTTCCCATTCTCTTTCGAATTAGCATAGCAACAATTTTTTACGTTAAATGTGACTGCGGTACAGATTAATTCTATGGTTGTATTAATTAAATCACTTTACAGAGTATCTCATAGTCGAGCTCATGCCACCGTGCGCTTCTGCCTGCCATCAAGTGAACAGCAACTGTACACAAAAAACTGCCAAACAGTCGAACAAATAAAAATATACTACGACCGGCAGAGGGCGCAGCGACAGAGGGCCGAGCGCGAAGGCAGCGCTGCAGAATGTTGTGCTGGAGCAGCCCAAAAACCTATAACGTCAAATGTCGAACGATGTCGACGGTCCGTTTGAGTCGGCCAGCAGTACGGCCAGTCGGTCTGTCGCTCAGTCTCACTGTCTCTCTGTCCGCCTGCCCCCTGCCCCCTGCCCCAGCAAATGCGTCTGTTTTATTTTACTTTTGCATATTTTTTGGCGTGTTTCGACTGCGACGCTGCGGCGCTGTCTCTACATTTTTCAAGTTGTCTGCGTTTGACGTCCACGGATGGGCGCTCCACTGCGTCGGCAGCGCCGTCGACGTCGACGCCGGCATTGGCGTTGGCGTAGTTACAGTTCGTGTGCGGTTGTGGTTCGTTGCTTGGTTATCGCCCACAGCCCACACCCAACTCACACACCATCCACACACACACTCACACACAGAGGCACATAGACAGTCTTTAGTTCGTTTTGGTGAGCCTGTTTTTTAGTGCCTTCCGTAACCGTTAAATTTTACGTTTTTATTAGCGCGCAGCAGACCAACCCGTGCCGCCCCCAACCCCCACTATCACTGTCTCTCTTTCTCTCTCTGTCCCTCTCTCTCTCCATGCTTTGTTCCACCCGCACAACTACAACAATTTTTGAATATTTCCGTTTTGGCTGGCAGTTTTCGGTTTTGGCTGCAGTTTTGCATGCACTTGCAGTAGGCTAAAATAGAAAAAAAGGAAGCAAGAGAAAGAGCAGGATGATGAGAAGCAGCATAAGATAAAATAGCGAAAATGGCAACTACTTGTGCGCTTCTAACCCCCCATACGCTTATAGCTAGCGCCTGCCACTGCTGCGCTAAAAAGTATGCAACGCTTTTTGCCGCCGCTGCTATTGCGCTTATCAGCGCCTTTGCATCGCTGGCAGCGAAGTTGTTGCGATTGGCGAAATTACCGTTAGACTTGAGACTTGCTGGGAGAGAGAGAGAGAGAGAGAAAAGGGACAGAGAGAGTGGAAGCCTGAGCGCAGCACGAGCGTCGTTAAGCAATGCAACATGTTTGCTGTGCGGAGTCGTGGGCGTCATATATGCGTTTGTATGTGTGTTGCTGCATGTGTGTGCGTGTGCGTGTGTTTGTGTTTGTCATTTCACGCATGTGTGTGTGTGCGTGCAACTTGCGCTTGCAACATGTTTGCAGTGGCTTCAAACCGCAATGCGATCCACACGGTTGCAGGGGAAGCTGCGCGACTCTACTACGCATTGAGCGGAAAAGCTGCTGCTCAGGGGAAGCTGCGCTGCTCTAGAAGAATAACAAATATGTGCGTCTCGCTCGCTCTCGCTCTGCCCCATAGCAGCACTAACATTTCAACTCAATTTTCGGCACGATTCAACTCAAAATTGAAACGAGACAAAAATCGGAATCGATTCGTCCGATCAGCTGACAATAGCCTCCGCCTCCGCCTTCGCCCCCGTCGAACCAGTCAATCAAGACGCCGCCACCGCCGCTGCCCCCCGCCGCCGCCGCCGCCACCGCCACCGCCGCCTCCACATGAATCTGCTGCGCAGCCTGCGAGCTCTGCTCATGGAGTTCTTCTACCAACACTATCCGCACATCTCGATCTGCAGCTGCCTGATCGCCCTGCTGACGGCGTACCTGCACTACGAGTGGAAGGTGCATGACTACGATCTCGTCTCGTGGAAGCGCCTCAGCGAGGCCTGCTGTTCGCCCGGCGACATCGACTACTTCCAGCTGTTCGTGCTGCTCACGATACTCGTGATCAATGTGCTCTTCGTCGGCCTGATCATCGCCGCCTACACGCGTGGGCCGCTGGGGCCGCGCGACACCGAACTGACGCTGATCGAGATCAAGGATCGCTTCTCACGCTTCATTCTGCTGCGCCTGATCGCGCGCCTCGACCGCATCCAATCCAAAATGGCGGCCAAGCGCAAGAGTCTCAGCCTGCAGAACTTCGCGCGCGCACACCACAGCATGGTCAAGGCCGTCGCCGTCTTCCGCAAGGATGCGCGCAAGCTGCTCCTCCCCAACGAGTCAGAGATCATGCAGCCCATCGAGGACATCTACGGCGTGGCCGATGACGAGGAGCGCGCCCTGCGCCGCGATGGCTACTACAAGCTGCCCATCGACATCACCGATGCCACCGTGCGCAGTCTCTTCACAGCGCAGTGACGCCCAGAGAGAGAGAGAGAGAGAGAGAGAAAGCGGAAGAGAGAGAAGGAGAAGCAGTGTGGTACAGAGAGAGAGCGATAGACTGGAAGAGACTCTGCGCGCGTTTTGATCGAATAAATAGCAACTTTTTAGACTGATAATTAGTGTGTTTCTTCTGCCTGGAGAGAGTGAGGCAGACAGAAAGAGCGATAGCGAGAGAGAGAAAGACAGAAAGAGTGGGAAAATACTCTGCCAGACTTGCCATAGTCTCTTTAGATCAAAGGCTTCTTGCCTTATTCGCTGTTTTCTAGAAAGTTGAAGAGAGGGAGCTAGAACGAGAGAGAGAAAAACAAAAAGCAGCAGAGAGAGAAAGACTGGAAGAGACTCTGCGCGAGAGAGAAAAAGTGGGATATATAGCAGAAGATAATTTGTTAGATTTGTGCGTTGCTACTTTTCCAACCCGGTCTCTTTCTAAAGAGTCAAGGAGAGAGAGAGGATAGCAGAGAGACTGCTGGAAAGACTAGGAAAAGCTCCAAGCGAATTTTGATCTGAAAAAGAGTGTGTTGCTGGCTTGCTTAGAGAAAATGAGATGACGCGAAAAAGAGTGTCATACTGATAAAGAGAAAGAGTGCTCAGAGAGGGAGAGAGACAGAGAGTGAAATACAGATAGAGACAGAAAGAGAGAGAGAGAACGGGGGGCGTGGCAGAAAGAGGCGAGTTTCAAGCTGTTCAGATTGGATGCACTTTATTGAGACTGCTTCCCTGTAGCATGTAAGTGAGAAATAGTAGCAGAGAATGAGAGAGAAAGAGTTGAATAGATCACGCGTGAGATGGAAAAAGAAAACGCGAGTTTAGATGGAAGACGAGTGGAGAATACTAGAGAATGATTCTCTTGTAGCTCAAATTCTCAGAGAATTCTGGCCGCATAAATAGTACCAACTTTTTTAGCTAAATACTAATATATTGTCTTTCAACCCAGTCTTAGACGCGCTCCTCCTTCGCCCTCCTCATTACCGCTAACTCAGTTGCAGCTAAGTCTAGTCTTCCCTAACCTCCCCCCCTCGCCAACCTTAGCAGCGTCTACTGCAGCTCGCGGCGCTCTTAAAGCCCTTTTATTGTTTCAATTGTTCGCTGTGGTTCCCCGCTTCAGCTAGGAGAAAGAGGCGTTGTGGAGGAGGGGCAGCAGTAGCGCCTTTTGTTGCAGCCGCACTTCGACTTGCAGGCGCGGGCTTTTTGTTTGCGCATTGTGCGACAACTAAAGAGCAGCTGTAGCTGCAAACAAGCCGAAACAAGTATACCCTAGGAAGTGGCTATAAGAGATACAGCTGATGCTGCAGATATCAGCATACAACAGAGAGAACTAAGCATTAGTATTAGAGCCACTCATAGCTGACTTTATGCCTTGCCAACTTCTATATAGAACTAATATACCCTCGCTGCGAGCGTATCGCAACAACAAAACATGCTGGCGACTGCTCGCCGTTGTCAGCAGCACAAGTGGAGTGGAGGGAGGAGGAGCAGGAGAAGGCCGGGCTGAAACGGCTGCAAACTAAAACGCCAAGTGAAATGTCTGCTCAGCTCAAAAACAATATCTAATGTTGTCTACAGGCAAAACAAAATATTGTTGCTGCAGCGCGTCTTGCCGCGCTTTGTTGCAGCTCGAGTCTTTGTTGTTGATTCGAATGCCCGTGCCTGTACCAGTCGCTACCTCTGCCTCTGCCTCACTGCTTCTGCAGCCAGTCTTTGTCTGTCTTTAAAATTAGCTAAAAGCCAAAATGTGCTACCGCACGGGCGACAACTTCAACTTCAAAGCGTTGCGCGCTTCGCTGCCGCCTGAAAGTAGGCAACAAAAACAAGCAGAAGAAATCGAGCCAAAGCGAAGCTCTCGCTGTGCTCTGCTC
The DNA here is from genome assembly GCA_035046045.1 of Zaprionus bogoriensis. Lineage (NCBI taxonomy): Eukaryota > Metazoa > Arthropoda > Insecta > Diptera > Drosophilidae > Zaprionus > Zaprionus bogoriensis. The sequence goes on along the minus strand of JAWNOI010000192.1, from coordinate 743,275 downwards.
TTCTCCTCCTGCTGCTGCTGCTCTTGCTCTGCTCGCAAATGATGCCTAATTTTCGTTAATGTGCCGTAGCCATGTCCACGTCCGTGTCATTTTGCCTGCGCGAGCTTCGTCCAAATAATGCAAAAACACAAAAAATCGAGGCACACACACACACATTACACATGCGCCTGTAGACGCAGGCTTCAAATGACAAACTGCATTAATTCATTTGGCAATGCGCTCAGCGATACCCTGGCAAGGAGATGCTCAATGCGGCCTTTGCGAGTTGCACAAAATTATAAAAATCTTAAATATAATTTTTAGCTAATATTTTATAATTTATGAAGATTTGCTTACTTATTTTTTGTTTCAAGCCAAGAGAAATTGCTATAAATAAAACAAAGTTATTGAGAAAAAACATATATTTGGTATATATATATATATATATATATATATATATATACTAGAAATCCCGGCAAACTCCGTTTTGCCACCAGATGGCTATCTTTCTCCCAGTCGTTCTCCCAATCGCTCTCCCAGTCCCTCTCCCAGTCCCTCTTCCAATCCATCTCTTAGTCGCTCTCCCTGTCACTCTCCCAATCCTTCTCCCAATCCCTCTCCCAATCCCTCTCCCAGTCCCTCTCCCAATCCTTCCTCGTGTCGCTAGCTGACCCGGTTAACTTTGTTCCGCCTTAATGGCAATAAATAAGCAGTTTTTTTTGTATTTCAGTACATAGGTGGCTCTTCACTTAAGCACCTTGTGGTACACGACATTTTTTGTTTTATTTTCAGGTGCAAAAACAAACAACGCAGATGGTCTTCCGACCCGTGAACATGCCACGTATAATTGACCATGGGAAAAACATGAATGTTCTAGATTTAAACCACAAACTTGTAAGGATTGGCCTTGTGATTTGTTGATTGTCATGGCAAATGCCAGACGTATCGGAAATTGCAGTCGTTTAAATTCAAACGGCATATCGGTTGGGATCATCGGGATCCTCGGAATGAGAACCTCCTCACCTTTGAATTTTCCTATCATTATAGTAGCGGAAATTACATTGTTCATCAATTTACTAACCACCAAACGCGTACCGTTGCACAGTTTTGGTTGGTTTATGTTTCGAAGCATGATTACGACGGAGCCAACCTTTAGGCGTAAATTGTGCGGTGGTAAGCCAGGCACGTCCAAAGAGTTTAAAAATTCAATTGGATAATTGGTGGCTTCATCTTCATTTGTGACGCAGTCGATAGATTTGAATGAATGCATTCTTCCAATGATCTTATTTTGAATTATGTAGTTCAGGTCATCTACATCTTTATTCTTAGCCGCTAAAATTGCACGCTCACTCAACCATTCATTATTTTTGTAGTTCGAAATAATATTTGGAAAAACATTGTTGATAAGTTCGTCTTTTGATGAGACAATACCGGCAATTTCACTTTTCCATTAACGCAGCATAATCCAGGCGCTTCTCCGGGAAACTTTAATGCCCCACAATACTCGCAAACAACGTCCATTTGCCCAATGCAAACGCTTGGATGCAAGCTGTAATCATTGCTGCAATCGTATCGAAACGCCGCTCGATTCAAATCAGCTAAATATCTTGTTCTGCGTCGCAAATTATCGCTTTGTTGCCTTCTGTTGTTCGCTCGACGATTCTGCATTGCCAACCGAGCTGTTTCGCGGGCTGCTTCTCTTTGCTCTCGTGATTGAGAAGCACGAAGTCGAGCCATACTATTGCGGGACCGTTCTCGTTCATTTTCTTGTTCTTCTTCAGTCCTTTCATTTGCTGTATTTTGTATTCTTTTTCCATTACGGCTTTGCCGGGAAAGATTCGATCGTCTTGGTAGCGGCATTATTAAATAAAATTCACTTCACTTCAATCCACTTGTTAAATATTTTTTTAATGGAAATAGTTTTAATATTGATTTCTTCTTTTGTATTAGTTTCGATGTTGTGAACTGCTTTGTACGATTTCAAGTCATATCAAAATTTTTTAAAAAAAATAGTCTGCCACCAAACAAAAGTAGACTATATTAATGTTTTTCAAAAAATGTGATATGTCTTGAAGTCATAAAAAGTGGCCAACAACACCGTAACTAATACAAAAGAAGCGACTAACCGAGCGATTTTAAAATTTTGAAATAAATAAAACTACCTTGCTGCTAGGTGAGCAAAAGTAGACTGTTTATGTATTACAAATAATGTGTTTAGGTGTGTTTTACTTTGACGTGCTCGTGAAAGGCTACTTGAAGTGGGCGGGAAAATTTGTATGGGAAAAAGAAAATGGCTATTTCTTGGGTTTATCCAGCAATAAGTCCAATTAAAACCAGAAAAAACCATCCTTGAACTTCAACGAACAATTTAAAAAAAGATTTTGCCAAATTGCTCCAGGCGTTCTTGAGTTATTAGCGGTGTAACTAACACGACTTTCTTTTATATATATAGATATATATATATATATATATATATATATATATATATATATATATTATTCACAATTTTGAATATTTATAATATAATTTCTTACTATTATTTAAGCAGTTAATTTTTAAGGCAGGCTTTAATATAGTTAGTATATATATAACTATAACTTTATAATTATAGAATAAATTTATTGAGGATAAACATATATTTGGTATATACGTGTATATATTTTATTCATAATTTTCAAATATTTGCAATAGAATTTTTTACTAATTATTTAAGCAGTTACGAAGGCAGACTTTACAACAGTTACTATATATATATAGCTATGACTATATAACTATTAAACAAAGTAATTGAGAAATAAACATATAATTGGTATATATATATTTTATTCACAATTTTGAAATATTTAGAATATAATTTTGTACTTATTATTTAAACAGTTTTTACTACAGTTACAATATATATATTTGCTATATATATATTTTATATATATTTTATACATAATTCTCGAATATTTTAAATACAATTTTTTACTTATTATTTAAACAGTTACTTTATTAAGGCAGGCTTTACTACAAACTAAACAAACTGAGTAGATGCAGCATCAGCCCATTGAGGAGTAACTGCTGACCGAGTCTATCACTCTCTCTCTTTCTCTCCCTATTTCTCTCGCTTTCTATTACACACTCCCACTCGACACTCGACTGGGCGCTCGTTGCTACTTGGCAGGGGCGTGTTGTTGTTACTGCTGCTGGTGTTGTTGTGGTTGCTGGAAAAAGACATTAAGTAGATTATAGTCTGATTGCATATTTGCGGATATGCGCGCCATAAACACGTACGGACGTGCTGCAACCGCAACAGAAGCAGCAACAACAACAACAACAACAACAAAGCCAAAAAAGAATCGCGCGCGAAAGCGTGAAAAATAAAGCGAAAAATAGACGCAAGTCTGTATAGCTAGGTACGAGTGTGTGGGTATGCGGGTGTGTGCCTGTGTGAGTGTGTATATGTGTCTAGTACATACTTATGAAAGGAAACCTGTAACACGTACGTGCACCTTGCCACAGACTAAATGGAGCCTGCCCCTTGGCTTGCGGTTGCTGCGCTGTTTTTCGCTGCGACTGCGACTGCAACGCAGGCCACAAAAGCTGTTGGCCATTTTCGGAACGGAAACTGGAACTAGTTTGTGCCCAATTGCTGAGTTCATTTAGCTGCCTATATTTTCGGCTTGAGCTCAGGGAAAGTGGAGCGGGCTCTTTTGTCACATAACCAAAATTGGTAAAAAAGAGTTTAATAGGACAGAACTGGATTGGCCATCAACCTTTGAGTCGCATTGATATTTTCTGGAGAAGAATGAAGGTGTTGGTGCCCTTTATCTCTGCCCAGACAACCCAGAAGAGCTTCGAAAATCTACGTTTTTACTCTATGAATGCAAAGAGAGTTAATTTCAGTTGGACTAGAATATATATCTGAATAAGATCTAACTTTTATATAGCACTATATAGCACACACAATCCGAACTGATTTTCCAACAGAGGCTCACAGCAATTCGTTTTCTAGCAGTACTACAGGAAACGCAACTCCAAGCGATATATTTCCAATGCTCCCCCACACACTTACTTATACACACACACACCCACTCACATAGGAAAAAGTGGTTGTGTGTGCGTGTTATAAACGCGACCAACAGCTTTTGCTTTATCGCTCGCCAAAATGCCACAAAATTGCAGCCAAAATCTGCTGGCGGCGTTTGCCCACGCGTGTGTGTGTGTGCGAGAATTTGCGGGTCAGCGTGTTAATGCTGTCAGGTAGAAGCGGCAGCAACAATAGCAGCAACCAGCAAGCCGCAGGCAATAAACAAACAAACGAACATAAATAATCGCCTCGTTTTTAACGGGTGCGCGCTGTAAATTAGCTATTAATTGCGCTTGTTCCAGTTATACCCTTCACCCATTCGAAATGGCTAAAATGGTATATTAGTTTTGTGCGATTGTATGCAACACGCTGAAGAAGGCGTGGCAGGCCATGTGAAGTACAAACATGCACACTAAGGAGCAATAGCCCAGACGATTTGATAATGTATATATGACATGTCTGTCTGTCCGTTTATCTGTCTATCTTTTTATCTATTAGTCGGTCTGTCTGTCTATCACCCAGTATAAGTGTTTACATATCTGTCTATCAATCTATCAGCCTATCAATCTGTCCGTCAAATTATTTGTCTGTCTGTCCATCTGGTTCTCCGTCTGTCTGCTCTTTTGCCTCTACATCTGTCTGTCCATCGGTCTGTCCATCATTCATCTGTCTGTCTGTCCATGTGTCTGCTCGTCTGTGTGCCCCTCTGCCTCTCCATCTGTCTGTCATCGGTCTGTTCATCTGTCTGTCTGTCCGTCTGTCTACCCATGTTTCTGCCCGCCTGTCTGTCCCTTTGCCTCTACATCTGTCTCTCTATCTATCTGTCCATCGGTCTCTCCATCTGACTGTCCATGTGTCTGTCTGTCCATGAGTCGGCCCGTCTGTCTGACCTTTTGCCTCTACACCTGTCTCTCCATCCGTCGTCCATCGGTCTACCCGTCGTCTGTTCATCTGTCTGTCTTTCTGTTCTTGTGGCTGCCCGTCTGTCTGCCCGTCTGTTTGCGCCTTTGCCTCTACATCTGCCTCTCCATTTGCCAGTCCATAATTTTTTCATTTGTCCGTCTGTCCGTTTGTCTGTCTGTCTACCTCTTACTTGAAATTAATTGTACTTTTACTATCGAAACTCGATAACTATTCTGACTATTCTGCATCTCTAGCAGCAGCTCCTGCTGTTGTTGTAGCACTGTTGTGCAATTGCTTGTTGTTTCTGTAGCCGCGATGAGGCCATGAGGCAGCAGCGCGGCACTGCCGCCATTAGGCTTATGCAGCGCGGCATACAATGCAAATGACGCGTAGCAGCAGAAACATTAGCATACTTATGGGGGCCAGGGGCAAGAGGCGAGTGCTGCTGTGGGCTGCCTTGCAGGCACTTGGCAATTGATTTGATTTGATTTCGTGTGATTGCCACGCCCACTGCCCCCTCTGCTCACTTAGCATATGCGCAGCGACTTCAATCAGCTATGTAAAATCTATGTAAAATATTTATACTGCACTGATGCATTCTCCGGCTGAGCTGGTCACTAAGTGTGCATGTGTGTGTGAGTGAATGTGTGTGTGTGTGTGCGTAATCAGCAGAGGCTGGCAGCAAATGTCATTTGCATAAACATGCGCCCGCCCAAACGGCTCAAGATACATTTGCAGTTAGCAGATACAAGATACAGGAGACAAGATACAAAGATACACACACACACACACACAGACACACACACATGCACGCACACGAACAGTGCTTTAAACTTGTTATGACATTTTGATTATTTATTTAGACAAAAGCGAGTGGAAAGCAGAGAGCAGAGGGCAAAGGTTGCCAGCACGATTTGTTTGTTTTCGAGAGCAGCCCGAAATTATTATCAAATAAGAGGCGGCGGCCACGCCCCTTCGCCCAAGCTATCACCGCTTCACTGCTGCCCAGCAGTATATATTGCCTGTGTATCGTTGTGGCAGCACAATTTGCTTAGCTGCAGCCATTGCTGCAACTTAGTGCCACAAACTGGACAAGGGACATAGAGAGCTGCATGAATAGAGAGAGAGAGAGAGAGGGGTAGAGCGGGGGAGGGAGAAGACAAGAGACTTGGTCTGCATCTGCATTTGAGTTTGGCAAACAATATTGCAGGGCAGAGCTTCAAATGTAGCATAAGTAAAGTAAGCTCGGCCTGTCGAATAAATATGCAAAGTATATATATCTATGTGTGCTTGTCCCTCTCTCTCTCTCCGTCGCTGGGCTATCTGCCTGACTGTACGTATTTTTCAGTGGTTTATGCGTATATTTTCGAGGCAATTGCGGTTAGCATAAATCACTTAAAATTTGTGCCAAATAAATACGAGAAACGAGAGAAAGCCACAAATTCTGCAGTCACTTTTGGGGGGCAACAAATATCGGAATCATCGGCAAAACCTGGATGAGAAGCAATTTCAAATGAAAATAAATATGTTTCAGCAGCTTGCACTTCGCACTTAAAGTGCAGGCGGAATGCCTGAACAGTTTGCAAACAATTTAATAATTTAAATACATAACAAAATCGAGGAAATTGTGAAATTCTTCAATGCTTTAGCTAATTTACAGCTCGAGCAAAATGGCAAAAATAAAGTCAATATTTATGCGAGTGTATAAAAGCAACTAATTTAGTTAGAAAAAAAACTTGCTCTCTCTTCACAAGCAACTTAATAATAATAATAATAATAATAATAATAATAATAATAATAATAATAATAATAATAATAATAATAATAATAATAATAATAATAATAATAATAATAATAATAATAATAATAATAATAATAATAATAATAATAATAATAATAATAATAATAATTATAATTAAAATAATAAAAATAATAAAAATAACAATAATAATAATAATAATTTAAAGCGATGCGCAATGTAGCTGAATGCCTGAAGCCCATATCTTAATTGTGGTCCAAGCAATCGCGTAAAATTTATTAAATTAAATTTATTATAGTAAACAAAAATGAGCTGGAGTTGAAGCAAAGATTAGTTCTATTTTTTCGAAATTTCTCTGCTAATCTCAATACTCAGAACAGAGTTTTTTTACTACTTACAGCTTCAGTTAATAACCGAATGGCAATCGAGATGGACACAACAGATTAGCATAGACAGCAGTTTGGGAATGAAATCGAGTTGCAACTCCTTTATTTGATATCGCCGCTGTCTCTGCTGGCGTTGTGCACTTCATTTGGAACTTGCAAAAATAATTCCTGCTAATACTATATACAAATAATTGCAAGTTTCCGCCTGCATTCTACAGTTGCGCCACAGTTTGCTTTGTCGCCCAGCGAGTCGGGCGAGTGGAGCGAAAGTGCAGCTTAAACAGTATGCAGAATGGCAAACTTTTTCAGACAGCGCAGTGGCCCGCCCAACCGCACACACGCACACACGCACACACACACATGCCATTCAAATACACACACTCACACACAGACACTTCCCCGGCAGAGACACGCTTCGAGCTGAATGGAAATGTGTCGTCTACGCAGCACGCAGAACTTGGCCAGGCGTAAATGGATACATCTTGGCTATAAGTGCATGCCAGACGCACACATAGATACACACACACACACACACACATATATATGCATACAAAACATGATAACAATTAAAACTTTGTACACTTGGCGTATTTACATTATTCATTTTGCTGTTGCATGAGGATCCTTCTGTCACATTTGTAATCGTTCCAGCTCTATATATATATATTTTTTTTTTCTGTGTGTGTGCGTGTGCGCTGTAACGGTTTTTCTTTGCCTTGCAACAGGCCAGTTATGCAGTTTTCCAGCATTCTGCCCAGCAAATATGCGCAACGCCTGAAATTATGCTTTAACTTTGCCAGCGTCCCATACGTGTGCGTGCGCGACTATGTGTGTGTGAGTGGGACAGTGGATCGCTTAATAACATTTTAAAACAAATGTTGAATTTATGGCGCAAGGTAATTACGACTGCTGCACGGCCGAGGACATTTCGCGCATGATATATGAGACCATAATTACTTTAATTAAGCAAATATTTTTACGTGCCAAGTTGCCCCTTGGCACGCCCCTCCGCGCACTGCATTGATTGAGCATATTTATTAAATGGTTGTTATTGCTCGCCTCGCTGCACAGTTGCGTGCCACGTCCGCGCGCCCGCCTCCTCTCAATAAATTGATGCATTTTAATTATCATTTATAGCGCCGACAACGTAATGGGCGCGGCTCGTGGACGAGCAAGTCGAGCGAGAAGTCACAGTGGGGCTGGGGGGAGGGGCAGGCGTTATGCCATATAGATATAATATAAAGCATTCGCAATCACTATTCAGTTCATTTCGGTGCACTTCATTTGCGATCAACTGAAGCAGATTGGAACGTGTGTGCTCCCCGATCATAGGCATCGAATTATAACAGAGCCGATACGCTGCTTGCCTAATGTTTTCATGATAACTATGGCATATAGTGCTTCGATCTTATTAAAACTTGGTCAGCAGCTAGGGAGCATTATAGCGCCCAGTTGTACGAAGTTCTATCATTACATGTTCAGTTTTTTGTATAGGAACTTAATTTTACCACTTAACCAAATATGTGCCAATATTTAAAAAAAAAAAAAAAGAAAATCGAGTAAAAAATTAGTTATGGCAAGTTTCATATCTAACGAAAATTATGCGTCATTTTCAATGCCAAAGTGCAGGCTCTTGGCTATTTATAAACTACGTATATACCACACATACATATATGCTGCACAACATTCGACTAACAGCTTAGCTTGATGATCTCATTGAAATGAGACCAATACACATACACACGCGCCAAGACCTTTCCCAAGAAGAATCACCCGATATCTAAGTCAACTGAAGGTTTTATTGCGGCGATTCAATTACATTTCCGCGAAAAACTGGCAGGTCTGCTGTTGACTGAAGCATGGCGAATGCATCTAGGGCGATCGAACTGCAATTATGAATACAAAGCGTTGTGTTTATGCAGTGTAAATAAGCTGATGTATGACACATATAGTATATGTATATGTATACACAGTAACGTAGTAGTATAAACATACCTCAGAGCAGCAAGTAAATCACGGCGAAGAGCACAAAGCCGATGACCAGCAGATTCACCATGATGACGAGAGTCTTGTTCTCCTGGAAGGTCTGCATGTTGCTGATATCACGAAGCCGTAACGCCGAATGACTGATCGCGCTTCTAGCCGGCAACGAGGCTAGCGCTACAGACGAATTCGCCGCAGCGAATTGGCAAGGCAGTTCTGTAAGCTGAAAGTGTTGAGGTGTTTGGCTTCAAAATGGCTAGACTGACAACGACTTGTCTAGACAGTGCTCAAGCCAAATGTGATGTAAATCGATGAAGAAAGGCTAAAGTGACAGCACTAAAAAAAGAAATAAACAGAGCGTGTTTGGCTTGAAAACAGCTAAATGGACCGCACCGACTGCAAGTGAATAAGACTAACTTATTCACATAAAAGCTAGAAAGACATTCTGCTATCTACAGTCACCCCATAGCAGTGCGCATTTTTGGCTTGAAATCAGCTATATTGACAACACTGACTGCAAGCAAGTACAGTGACTTTTTGTTCAGGTTGCCAAGACGCAAGGCCAATCAGTCTACTGTCGAGCCTTATTTTAGCTTGAAAACGGCTGAATCGACAGCACAGCTAAAACGAGTGTTGCGTACAGGGAGCTTTATTTATATACCAAATATTGTATATCGATGATCTGGAAGGCCGATCAGATCAGTGGCAGGATGGTGATCTGCATCTGTCTGCCGCTGCCGTCGCTGCAGCGATAACCTGTGCACGTGCTCTTCACCTCCAGGTGAATGCTGAAGGCATCGAAGAGCGGAAAGGTCACCGCGACATTGAGATCCCATTGCCCGTCGAGGACATCCTCGAGCAGCTTGCGCAGTGTCAGCGGCGCCAAGATGCTGAACTTCAGATCGAGGCGAGCGCTACGCTTGGCTGGCTGAAACTTCAGGCCGTACGAGTAGAAGCTGCTGCCGATTTCCGTGAAGCGACTGTGTGTGCGAGGCAAGCCCAGTGGCAGGATGAGCAGGAAACAGAAAAGCGCACTGGCATAGCATAGCATAGCATAGCCTGCTCACCTGGTATTTAGGCCGACCTTGTCGTAGACCAAAAGCTCGGCTATGAGCGCCACAAAGTCCACCACTTTGTCCTCCTCGACGTCGACGCTATCGGATTGGTGATTGCCAAACATGAAGACGCCGCAGACCTCGATGTGCAGCTGCCAGTGCATCAGGTTCATGCCCGAGCTGATGATGCGAAACTGGCGGAATTGCTGCAGAGGAATAAGCCCAATGAAAACGAGCAAGATTAGCTGTGATCCACTGTGCCTCGACTCACGCGCAGCAGGTTCAGCATGGTGAGCGTGTACAGCAGACGACGCCGACGGAAGCGTATGTGCGCGACGGAAATGTTGGTCGTCGGGACGGCGGAGCACTCGAGCGTGTGGTAGAATATGTGCAGGAACTTGTGCATGAGCTCCCCGCTGGCCTTGTCCATCGTATCGATTTTCAGCTGATGTTGAAAGGTCACCAGATTGTCGGCGAAGGCCAGCTCGTAGCCAGAGCTGATGAAGAAGTTGCAGGCGTCGGCCAGAACCTGTGAAGGCGTAAAAAAAAAGAGCAACTTAGAGCAACTCTCAGACTGGGATCGGCTCTGCGCTCACCTGCCACACTGAGATCTTGACGGCATTCTGGCCATCGACTAGCCGCTGACAGCGAAAATTGTGCGATATCTTTTTGTAGTAGTGGAGCATTAAATCCATGTGCTCCTTCCCAAACTGCTTGGAGGCGAAGCGCAGTAGGCCGCGACTGCGTGGACTCAGCTTGGACATGATCAGATGCAGCGGTAACAGCGGCAGATCCAACAACTCCACCTTATTGCAATGGTCCAGTCGCAGGCGCTTCACGTCCTCCTGCTGCTCTGGCTGCTCCTCTACCCAATCAGATTTGCGCTTTCTCAGAGCCATTTAGAAAAGTATCAAAATATATATATATATGTATATATAGGAAGATTTAAAATGTAGTTGCTTTGCGAAAGGGAAACTAATACATTCTCGTAGAATTATAGATTGATCGCCTACTGGAAAATCAAACTATATATACATATATAGAAATCATTCTAAACATTAAACTCGCGTGCGGTTTGATCGTTTGGGATTTATTGTTAGTTAAATGTACAATAAGATTGATAAATTGTTTACGTGCTGGTATGATACAGTTTCAAGACGTGTATATAAATCGTATTATATATCGTACAATATTGATTTGTATATAATTTGCGTAAATTGCTTTTCATACATGCCGAACAAATGCCCAGAGTAAATATTCTGTCAATACGAAGGTCAAACTTTCTCAAACTCTTTACACTAATTAGTTACAAACGCTTCGAGCACCTTACGACGATTCTACATATATATATAATTAGATATATATATATGCTATACGAGTATATACTATGTAAACTTTATAAAAAGGCCTGCGAGTTGGTCAAATTGGTGAGCATTTCGGTTGCAGTGAGTTTGGTTTTTGAATTTGAAAAACGTTTGGCTAACTACAAATGCCCATTAAAATACCAGTTGGTTGATATAGGAAAGATATAAGATACAGGTTACAAGATACAAGATACAATTTATGCAAGTCTGCAATTTATGACATTTCAACTAGAACTTAAGAGCGAGAGCTGCTTCGCCTCTCTGGAATGAAACTGAGAGAAAACCCAAACCCAAAAAGGGGCTATAACAAGCTCTGCACTCTGAACAAAAGGCATTACATAATATAGACTGTCAATTGGCTAGAAGTAGGCAGACTTGTGCTGCCAATCAGCTCCGGCTGACAACGTCGACAAATCGAACTGGCAATGCAACACAATAACAATACGAAGTAAATACAATGTCGGATTTCCGATTTCAAATACATCTGCTTAAGTACACGCCAAGGCCGAAGGGAGCAGGCCTGGGGCGTTCGAAACGTGGAAGAGGAGGGATTTAGCTACTGCTGGGGAGATGGCATACGCATTTGCATGCATAAATTAACATTATACATATATGTATACATATCTATTATGGATATTTGACTTAAGCATAGTGGATGCAGGCCGCGCTGCAGATAACTAAGGGAAATCAAGCTAAGACCCCTCGGGCCCCTTAGGGCTTGTCGAAGCCGGCGAAATCCGACGCCTCCGAGTCGTCGTCGTCCCGCTCGACGCCAATGCAATGGATGCCCGTCCTCAGCATGGGCGTGCCCTTGCCCTTGCCCAGCACACGCGCCGCGATGACCAGCTGCAGCACCTCCTTCGAGTTGCTCGAGTTCACGATGTGCAGCACCTCGCGCAGCAGCTTCTCCTTGTACGCAAAGAACTCGATCTTCATCTCGTAGAAGTCGTGCTCGTCGTGCTTGGTGCCCGTGAACTCCGTGATCCGGCAATGCAGATTCGGCGTGGCGCTCACCACAGGCTCGAATTTGCTGCCCGGCGCTCCAGTGTTGCCGAACAGTGCCACCGGCAGATTCAGATCGATCAGATAGCGATGGTTGATCTGCAGAAAGCCCAGGCTGACGACGATCGTGTCGCCCGAGCGCTGATATGTCACGCAGCTGTCCGAGCCGAAGTCATCGGTCTTCAGGGTCGCCGCATCGAAGTGCACGTGGTGATCTGAAATGAGGGCAAGCATTATAATCTGGCAGTTACACTAGTTAACAGAAATGCGTAAAGTGTTTGTTTAGTTGGACTTTACATAGCCAAAGAAGCGGAAACTAAGCTACAAAAGCTTAGTGTGTGATAATAATTTGGCAACTACACTGATCACTGATCATGCGGAATCAGTTTATTTTTAGTAACTTTATAATTGAAACACAAGGAAAAGACTTTAATTTGGCAGCAAAAATAACTCAGCTTTGTAGCACAGTGTACCACACTGAATTTATACAATCTATTAGGGAATTGCGACAGTCTTTTAAAATTCCTTCAATCAGCGCTCGATTACACTGTTTAACAGCTTTAAGTTCTGGTTTAGTTTTAGGTCACTTAAAAAGAAAACAAAATTAAGAAGATTTTGGGAGCAGAGAGAGACATCAAGTATAGGCATATTATTTCTCTGACTTAGTAGCACAGTGTAACATACTACTGTTCTACTACTTTTTACTACTACTACTACTTTTCAACGTTTCCGCAGCCGAAATTTCATTCCGCAAACAAAATATGATGGCACTTCTCTGCTCAATTAAATCAGACCTTGTAAAAATCGCCAAATGCACTCTTGATCGTTTGGTGACAAAAGCATAAATATAGTACTCATACTGACATTGACAAGAAATTCCCGCCAAATGTCATCAACAGTCCTGCCAACTCGAGAAAAAAAAAACTAGTTCGCCATCTTAAATTGAAAATTCACCTTACTTTTTGCTCACAGTAGCATACTTTAGTTAAAAGGTTAATGGCAGCAATGTAGAGATTATGGAAGCAAAGCAACTTGTAGCACAGTGTACATACTACAGTGCACTTCAGTTATGCAATAGATAAGACAATTGCACTGTTTGCGCCGAGTAATTTGCACATTTGCCCCGAGCAAACATAATTAATGCGTGGGCAATGTCGCAGGCGAATGCGATTTTGAACTTGAATTGTGAGCGCAATCAGTGCGGCCCCTCGGCCCCATTCCGCTACACAAGCGACAAACAAAACGACTGCCCTAGATATTCGCATTTAATACTCATTGAGGCGAGCCCGAGTTGCCATGTAGCAGTGTGTAAACAAATAACAAAGACACGCGTGCAAACAGCCAAAAGCCGCTGCGGGGCAAACAGTCGCCGCTGCGGTGGGCAATTAAGTAAACTTCCACGGCAAGGCGGACGATGATCATTGCCAGCGATGATGATGATGATGAGGATGATGATGAGGATGATGATGATGATGTTGGTGATGATGATGATGTTGACGAGGACGAGGAAATTGCGCGTAAGCGCGTAATTAAATGCTAGCAAGTATTAGAGAGAAAAGGGAAGAGAAAGGTAGGAAGAGAAAAGGTGGAGGAGCTAAGGAAAGCGTAAAAAATTAAATAAAAGGAAAACCAGTAGGAGAAAGGAAAAGAAATGCGAAAAAGAGGAGCCGAGTAAAGAGAGAGTATTTTAAGAGAAAGAGCAGAACAGGAGGAAGAAAGCAGGTAAAGGCAAAGAGTAAGAGTAAAGCAATGGAAAGAAGCAGAAAGCTAAGAGTAGCATAGCAATGTAAGGTAAGCGTGGGGAAAAGCCAAACGCTTCAGGCTACTCCACAAACTCGACTAGAGACTAGAGGCGGAAGGAGAGGGCGGCAACGGGGGAAGAAGACACACTTCAAAGAACGCACGGCAAGGCCACACGCTACTTTAATGTGGCTAATTCAAGTTACGTCTACGTTTCCGCAAGGGGCTTAAGTTTCATAATTGGGTCAATTTCGGAAGAGAGAGAGAGAGAGAGAGAGAGAGAGGCAGGGGCGTGGGGTGCGGGGTGCGGGGCATGTGAAGTGTGGAGCGTGGATTCACAGGGATTCATGAATGGCGCTCTAATTGGAACGAACATGACAGCCGTTTCGAGCGAGTGACTGATCGAGCTGTGCTACTACGTCGCAAACTATGCTATAAAGACTATAGAGCGCTGCTATAAATAATGCTGCATCGAAATTAGCAATCGCACGTTTACAGCGCGCTAATCGTTCGCATGCGATCTCACAGCTCAATAAAATAATACAAGAATTTGCTTGACAATTCAATTAACGCGTATTATAGCCGATTATTTCGATCGGTAGGCAGTTCATTGAATCTATATATTCCTATATGCGCTAGGAAAATGCCAAACGAAATGGAAATGGAAATAGAAATATAACTTAGCATAGAAAGTGACGAACTCACGCACGGCCCCCAATAAAAAAGAATACCGAACTATAAATAGAAGTTTTGAAACAGCGGAAGGTTTCGCTGCTGTGTTGGGACATAGCTATAGTTGCCATATATATATCTGGCGGATATATACACATATTCAGCATATTTCAACAGCGCATTCAAAACAAACAGGGAAAATCGTGAATTTGGGCAATCGAGCAATTGGAATTGGGAAAGTCACGCCAAGTTAATGAACCTCGCGCAAGTTCGCCTGCATGAACTGTACAGATATGAATATATATATATATACTACATAAATATATCTATATCTGCTTTTCCTACAAATTCTACATTGTTGTGCGTTATATAGATTCTTGTGTCGCTTTTCGCTGCGTTGTCTCCGCCCGAAGAATGTCTGCGCAGACGATTCTGATGCCGTTTCTTTTGGCTGCTCGCCTGTCCGTCCGTCCGTCCGCCTGTCCGCGGACGTCACTCGGCAAGCGAGTGCCTACTCGGGGCATAGATTGAGATTTATTTGCGCTTAATGTTGCTTTAATTTTGGACAAAGGAAATCAAGTCACATCAGCGGGAAAATTCTGCTGCCTAATGTAAAATTGAAGCGAGCGACGCGGCGAGCAGGCAGCAGAGAGTTTCCAAGACTTTTTGCTGCCTTTTTGTGTATGCAAACAATTTGCTGTAATCCAGCTAAATCTGCTTAAACGCCACGTCGTTACAATGCCACAGTTCTACCTCCCCCCTCCGCCACCTGCATTCAATTTGCACGAGCAGTGGCAGGCAGAGAGGCAAGACCTCTTCCTTATTTTTCTTTTTATAGCAATTTCTCTCTCTCTCTCTCTCTCTCCACTGTCCCGCTCTGTGTGACACTTTCAATCAGCAGAGATCGAATCATAAGTGGGGGGCCCACCATTATTATTGACCCAGCAATTGGAACGAGGACCCAAAAGTTTTGGTACGTGATTTGCCTACGAAGTCTATGATCGTCAGCTGATCGATCAATTGATTGACGCCCGTTTAGACGAATTTCAAATTTCAATTGGTTTGTTGTGCACTCGCATACATACATACATTGCTTAGCTATATATATATAATATATATATATATATAAATATATTATATACATTAATTAACAGCGATCGGTGCAGGCGTACAGTAAAGCTCCGCTCGAGATCTCAGCTGGTTCTCCATTTCACAGCGCGTTCCGCTCGACTGAGACGCCACACGCTGACGTACGACTATAAATTTGTATTCTTCTCTCTCTGGCGATAATCACGTGTCTGTCGTACGATCCGCCAACTGATCGTACAATCGGAACTTACAAATGGACGTGCCTAACGTACAGATTGATCGCTTCTCAATTCGCAATTGGGCACGAATCGTTCAAGTTTTGATTTTGAATGAGAATTTATGGTCGTATTGTAGAAACTCTGATTTAAACTGTGGGTGTAGACTGCGTCTGTAATTATTATTGTGTTGTATCTCATGTAACTTAACTGCAATTAAAATTGGATATTGCACTGGAGAGCTCTAACGACTCTTTATAAGTGTTTATTTTCATTGCGAAGAGTTTGAACTTTGCATCTTTAGCTTCAAGAATTTACAGCATATAAAATCTTTATCTATTCTACAGAGAATTAACTTGCAATTGAACGTTTTTGTATTTTTTCTGTATAGATTTCACTTTTAATTGAAAGGGTATCTACTGTGCTTTAGTGGCATCATTCGTTTGGTATGCTCTTTTTTATTTTTTGCTGTGATGTCATCTCTGAGCTTAACTTTCATTACTACAAATCTCTACCGATTCTTTAGAGAATTGATATGCATTGCGTAGACTTTTCAATTCTTCCACTATCGCCTAAGCATGATGAAGTTCAGTTTCTATGCCGATGCTGTATAGATTCGGCTCTAGAATTAGCCAACTTTTGGGATGTGATGTCATCTCTGACCTTTCGAGAGGAAAGCAGCATTCAGCCGGCCCCAAATTAGGGGCACTTCGGGGGCGAAATTACCCTCAGAAATGGCATAACGAACTGGCAATTTCGCTGCAAATCAAAACACACTTGACAAGGTGTCGCGGAGCACCTATCAATCACACAAGTGCGAGGGGACATTGAGAGGGAATTGTTTAGGGTAAACAATGCCCATGCCCAATGCCCGTTGCAACTGTGGAGGGTGCTCAACGTGCAACGCGGCTATAAATAACACAAAACGTATGCAAACATGCTGTATTTGCATTTGAATGCCTCTATATTCTATATATATTGTATATATGGTACATCAGGTACATAGCTCTGCACTCTTCAACAACAATAAAAACACTTGTGGACAGCTGTTTGCATTGTGCAATTTAATTAAACACCAGCGGCGCCTCGTCTCAGCGATAATTGCCTTGATCAGATTACCAGCTAGACATATAAATATATTCTCGTATATCTACCTAGCTAGCTGCCTATGTAGAGTATACCCTATGCTATGCTGGAAGTGCAAACAACTATGACAAATCGCTAATTGCAAGTGTTTCGGCCAGTTTATGGCACTCGCGATTCATTACTGCCATAAAACTGGAGTTCCAATGGATTCTGAATTGGAACGAACAGTGGAATGGCAACTCAAGTGAAAACTAATCGCTGGCGACAATTGAAAGCCCTCGTTAAGCCGTAAAGCGGTTAAAAATAGCGAAGTAGTGCTACCTCGTGCACAGATGTGCGACAAGGTTCGACGTCACTTTGATATATGGGCAACTGGTTATATCAGATTTACTTAGTTCTATGCGATAAGGTATCTAACTTTAATGTAAGCAGTTTTATTGAAGTTAAATCATTCAATATATGCATATGGGTAGAGCCGTATGTTGAATTCGATTCACTAGAAATCAGCTTTGAGGAATTATATACATCAGCAAGGAATTTAATTTAATTAATTAATTAATTTAATTTAATAATAGAAATCGATTGAGGAAGCTTGATGAATATGAAATAAGTGATTCTTTGTAAAAGTCGATATAGCACGGAGCTTGAGACTTATGAGATACAAATATGTGCAGGGTATTCAATAGTCGGTATATATAATATATCAATATAGCTGACAGCCAAACAAATTAAAAAATCTAACTTTGTTATAAGTAACTCATAAGAATATAATTTACAATTTTCTTTTACATCGCTTAATAGTTTTAGTCATGTGCAAGGTATTCAATAGTCAATATGAAAGTGCAGCTTTATAAAAAGAGACAGATTTCGCCTTGTTGTAGGCAAACCATATGAATATAGTGTGAAATTCTAGTCCAATTGCTCGATAATAATGTGTACATATGTACAGGGTATTCGAAAGTCTATACGATAATTTTGAAATTATTTGTCTTTTAGCTAAAGTTTGGTAAAGTTAGATGTATAGTTGATTTACGATAAACTGATATATATATATCTATATATATATTGATATATGCAGGGTACACAATAGTCGAAAAAGACAATATTAAAACACTAAGTGATCACAATATCTTTGAAAATTGATTAGAAAATATGAAGTAATCCTCAGCTCAATCGCTATACACGAGTATTATAAACGATCGGTTTTAGCTTTATTTAGGCAAGTGCAGAGTATGCGAAAGTCCATCAAAATTGCAGTGCTATGCTTGTCAATGATTACTAAGTCTGAGCAGACAACTTTCAGAGATTTACATGTATGCAGGGTATGCCATAGTCGGTACCCTTTGAAACTCTGCAGCAACAGTTTGATCAAGTGTTTGCAGTGTGATTTGTTGCCTCTGCTCGATTGATAAGCCTGCCTCTGCGCGCCAAGTGGGGCGTAACCAGACGCCGATAAGCGACCACGAAAACCGTGGAAGTCGCGGTCTTCCAACGTAATTGGCCAAGTGTCCGTAACCCTCTGCTGCCCTACCCCACGACCAGTGCAGAGTAGCAGTACTTCCGCATGCCCTGAGAATCGGGTGCAGATATTGGCAATTGGCTTACAACTCGGCCCTGAGCACAAATTATTAATAATGTGGGCGCGCGCGAAAGCCAAACAAGCCAAGGCCAACAGCAAGAAGAAGAAGAAGAAGAGGAGGAGGAATAACAACAACAACGAAGAAAATCACAATACATAACAGAAGACTGTCACAAGGCGAGCGAGCGAGCGCGAAAGGGAAGTGCGCTAATTCAAGCAGAACGCGCGGCGCCGGCAGGTGAATGCACAGCTGAATTTGGGCATGAGAATGCAGGGGGAATCGCAGCAGGTAAACAGATTTGCGCATTTACCTGACTGTGGCTCGACGATTTCGCTGGCGCAATCTGTCATCTTGGCTGCTCGCTGGCTGTGCTAAGTGCTGAGGCGTTGATTGTCCGCAGTGGAGTGCAGTTTCTCACACGAATCGCTCGAGAGAATCACGAGAATCCGCAGCTTATAATTATTAAATTGGACGCGGTGCAGCGACAAAACGACGCTGAACAGTGAAACGAACTGCTGCAGTGTGGCCAGTCGGTGCTGCTGCTATAATACCGCAGTGCTATCGATAACGATAGTTTTGCGTGCAACGTTATACGGTCATACTGGCTGTCTTACGTCGTAGCGTATTTTTTTTTTTTTTTTTTGGTATTTCTATCGATGACATGCAGTGCTGCCAGACGTTACGAACACAGCAGAGTTGCATGGCTTGTTGTTCATCGAGAGTCGCAAAATGGTGGCTTCTGCTATACGCGGAGAAATTTTGTTGTACCACTAAGAACTGAAAAAACACGCATTTGTGCGAATAAAATCTAGTAAAATTATAGTGTAAAACATTGAGAAGTTCGTGTTATTGGAATACGCGTGCGGAAGTGTACAACAATCAGCGTTTGGCAGTTAGCGAAAATATATATATTTCTAAACTCTCCGCAGTAATAAAAAAAAAAAAAACGCAAAGCAAGCAAGCGAAGTGCGTGAGTGTGTGTGCCCGTTTGCGTATGTGTGTGTATGTTTGTATGCGCGTGTAAGTGCTTGTGCATGTGTACTGTGCCTGTGCGACGAGTAGCTGTGTGTGCGAGTGTATGAGTGCGCAAAGTGTATGCAAAAAAGAAGAAGACAAAACAGAAGAGCATTAAAAAACGTATTGTTGGGTTGCTTGGCCTGGCCACTGCCAGCCACCGACAACTTTTACGCGCACACACACACACACACAACAACAACAACAACAACAACAAAAGCAGCAACGAAAGCAACAACAACAACAACGGCGACTAAATTTACAAGTCTCTAAATGTAAGCAACAACTACAGCTACAACACGAGTACAACAACTACAACTACAACAAAAACAACAACTAGACAAGTGTGCAAAAATTAATTATTATTTAAGTGTGTCACTAATTTCATTTAAAGCGCCCGCGTCGCAGTCGACTGGGTAATGCGCAGCGTAGAAATCATTAAAATTTATTAGTGAAAAACGTATGAAAGCGTCGCCACCGCCGTCGTCGCGGTCGCCGTCTCAGTCTCAGTTGGCTGCGACGCTGCTGCCGCTGCCGCTGCTGCTGCTGCTGCTACTGCAACTGTTTGCACACAAAGCCAAGTGAAAAAGCCAAAGCGGGCAGAGAGCAGAGCAAAGACGCAGACGACGACGTCGATTTGTGAGCTTAGAGTTGTGCGGGGGTAGGGGGACATTTTCTATTATGGACTTTTTGGGGTAGAACAATACAAAAGACGACGACGGCGACGACGACGACGACGTCGACTCGAAGGCTCAACAAATTTCGCTGAAAAGGAATCGCAAAGCGCAGCAGCAGCGTCACCCACCACCGAAGCAGCTGCTACTGCCACTGCTGCTGTTGCCGCCGCTGCTGTCGCTGTCGCTGCGACCACCCCCTGTGCGAGCGTACCGCCCCCTCTCAGACGCTGCCTCTGCTCTGCTTTTGCTTTGTTGTTTTTTCGCTGACGTTGGCTGAAAAGCAAAACGAAATGTTTGTTGTTGTGTGCCTCGCGCCTTTTTCATTTCATTTTTTTTGTTTAGTTTTTTTTTTTTTTTTTAATATTTGCATTTGTTTTGTTTCTTTGCGACTTGATTTTCTGTTAATCTGCTGCTTCAGCTTCTACTTGTGCTTCTTCATGCTCTTGGTCTTGCTCTTCTTCTTCTTCTTCTTGTTCTTGCTCATCATAACCATCGACTCGGCTCTCACCTACGTCATCTCTTCGTTTCCAGCTGTGCTTGTGCAAATTAACCAAAATATACATTTCCGGCTGCCAAGCTTCCCCCAGTCCCCTTCCCCGACGCAGCAGGAGTGACAACCAGAACAACAACAGCGACAACAACAACAACAACAACAATAGCAGCAGCATTATCGACAGTTAGCGCCTCAGCAGCGAGAACAACAGCAACAGCATCACTTACAGCCGCCGCCCACCCCCCTCCCGCCTCCAGCTCGCAGCGTCTGCCAAGTGGGAGCTGCAGCCAGGGCCGGAGCAGGAGCCACCCGAGCTGTTTCATCGAGTTTCGAGTTGCTCGCTGGGAAGGCCTCAAGCGTACGCCGCTCACACACACGCGCGCACACACACATTCACCCTGGATTCATGGTGAGTTCACGCAACTAACAGCTGTTCCAACTAGGCATATATTTAATTATTTGTTTGCCTAATACCAACACACGCTGACACACACACACACACACATGTACATACACGTGTTTGCCCCCGGCTCATGTGTCATCTTCTCGCGCGTGAGAGGGGATGCAGAGGAGGAGGGTCCCTTCTCTTCTTTCGGCTCATAAAACTATTGAACTTGGTACACACACACACACACACACACACACATCTGCCCATATCTATATAAAAGGCCGGGGGTATGGCTAGATTACCCGCTGTGATAGAGCAGCAAATTGCCAGGCTTCACTCACTCGATTCTGCATCATAAACTAATTAGGCAAAGTGCTTCAAGTGCACACACACACATACACATACGCACAGTGCATTATATCTCCAGGCAGGGGAACTCAGAAGAGTTCTATGATTTGTTTTACATAATAGGGAAGCGATCTTATAGTGTAGCCTGGGAAGCACGCTCGATCTTCATTGCAGGCGTCTATTAAAACTGTTTACGTTGTTTTGTTCACATTTGATTGTGCATTCAGCGAATAAAACTGATATAATCTGAGCAATATTCATAGACAAGATTTACCTAAATATAGGCACCTACGTGAGAAATCAGTTTTCCATTTAATGTATTGGGGCTGTAGTTCCCAGCAAATGCACGTTAATCTCCCCCTGTATTTAGCGCGGCACTAGTTCAAGTTCATGCCGCGTTGATTCCAGTTCACAACGGTAGATTAAATACCCGGGCGGGGGTACCTGGTGGTATTCCCGTGTACACGGGAGTTGCTAAAAGTTGTTGCATGTTGCGGGCACTCAAGTCGAGTCAAGCCGAGCTGTCAGAGCGTAACATCTACAACAAGCTGTCAATTAGTTTGCTCGCTATCGCTGATTAATAGCTCAGCGGTCGATAACTTCATGTTAACTATACTGAAACGGCGGACAAATGTATTTACCCAGTGGTTATTCAATAAACCCAAGTATTTTGTGGAACTACTGGCAGTACTTTTCATAGACTGCGAGTGATAGATAGTTCCAAGTACTGTTCAATTACAAAGGCTTATAAAAGGCTTATGAATAGAAATATTTTATTGTAGACAATCTAGAGTCAATAACTTTCATGTTAACTGTAGTAAAATAGCAGAAAGTTTACTTAATTAAAGCAAGCATTTTTCTCAGAAACTGCAAACGAAAAGGGGAATTATTTTCGAGGATTGCAAGTACTAAACTCTACTAGCAACTCGTCTATAAGAGTCTTAGCGGGTCATATAGATATAGAGTAAGATATATCACTGCAGTAAATCTGCCTAAATTATACGCTCGATAACTTCCTGTCAACTCAAGTAGAATTGTCAGGTTAACTATAGTAAAATAGCAGTATAATTCCCAATGCTTATTGATTAAACCCAAGGTTATTGTCGACGCACTGGAATTATTTTTAATAAACTTCTAATTAATTTAGTCCAATCTTTTCATAGATAACTCAAAGTAACTAACAACTAGAACTCGGCCATAACAAAACAAAATCTTAATGGGACAATATAGGTATAAATCAAGATATTCTACTGTCGTCATTATGCTGCGTTTCCTTAGCAAGAACTGAGGAGGGCACTTTAATCTCCCTCTCTTCAATTTCCCCGGCAGCCTTCTGTGTTCTACGAAATGTGTGAGAATTGTGTTTGAAGTTGTGAGCTCCACGGTTCCATGGAAATTTCTTAACGCGCGCTCGCTTATCGCTGCGGCGGTATAAACCTACTAGCACATTTCCAGCTTGCGCTTATCTCTCAACGCCACCCGCACAGCCAGAGAGGTAGAAGACTTGGATGAGGGAAGCGGTGGGGATTGGAGGAGAGGTAGTGCTGCCTGCCCGAAAGGGTGCCTAATTATGGGGGAATAAAACCTGAAGTGTTTAATTAATAAATAACGTGCTAATAATGCATTTAATGAAAACAAAAACTGACAGCGAACTTGAAAAGCAAAAATTTACCCAGAGCGAGCGGAAACTCGGCGAGGAGCCGCGTTGAGAGAAATGCGCACCCGCCCACGTTCACGCCTACGCCCACTCTCTCAATATAATCCGCACTGATGTGGTTTTCTGTCGGGTCTGTTGGGTCTGTCGGTTCGGCACAGCCTTTTCCCCACTACCAATGATGATGTTGATAATAAAGGTTGTATGGGATGAGAGGCTGGCAGCGACGGGGGACCGCGGAGGTGATGGAGGGGCGGCCTTTGATGTCGCGTTCGTGCGCTTTCATATTTTATTATTAGTCATTTGGCTTATTTATAATGCGCTGTTAAAGTTTACGTTTTATTAATCTGTTTGGTGGGCTTTTAATTTATAATTGCCGCTTATCTGATTGAAAATGTGAGACACTTGGACTCGAGTGTCGATTTATTGACAGCGATTAGAAATGTTCAGTCAACCAAAGGCACGCACACACACACAAACACACACGCACAACGTACACCTGCCTGGTGCATATCTTTGTACATTGGGAACTCGTATTGATGTTGCAAATCGAGAGAAGAATGTAAATAAATATTTATTCAATTATATTATTGTTGCTGCATACTATCAGTTATTTACTGTTCTCTGATTTACACAAACATTGTCGACAATTAAATATAAATTTCAACCAGACATTGATGTGTTTATGTGCGTAGAGCGCTAACTAATCATTCATTCATTGCCAAAAATAGACATAAGGTTAAATGCAATTTATAGTGTACATTCGTTGGCTATAAATATCGTTGAAAAGTCGGCTGTCCTCTAGACAAGCCTGCTACAGAGAGATATCATTTTGAAACAGTTCAAAAAGAAAATATATTCCAAGATAAATCTCTTAATCTCTGCCCAAATCCACTAGATCAGGTTTTAGTTCACAATTTCCTGGCCACTGTTCAATTCTTTGACTTGAAGCACTGTATTCCACATACATGTCTGCGAGTCTATAAAAAGTCCATGATTAAGACAGCTATTACCTAATATTTCATCGTTAAGTGAGTTAATCTAATGAACATATCGCTGTCTAATCGAAAAACCAAAGCAAAGTTCATTTATGGCTTATATCACACGCGGAAAGTAAATAAATAAAAAAAAAAAAAACAAATGTAAGCGGAAAAAGAGCTCGACTGAAGTATGCAGAGCTCTCGGGCGTATCACCACCATATCGGCATATCGAACACTTCCAGCTGCGCGCTACTCTATTAGCGATAAGATAATTAACACACAAAGCGCCAATTAGTTGCATACGCGAATAAAGTCGAATAATTAAGAGCAGGTTAATCGGTGTAAAATCAATGAGCGAAATATGAAATCGTGCGCGAACTAAATTAACAATAATAACAAAATAAACACATAAATCTCTGCGGCATTGTGTGTAATTCGATTACAACAAGATTACTATACAAAACCAGAGAGCGAGCGAGAGCGAGAGAGAGAGTGAGAGTGAGAACGAGTGAGAGGCAAATAGCGACAACAATGGGAACAACATGGAATTCACATGCAAAACGCTCATTTACAATATACCAAAGACACGCAGACGACAGTGGGACCGACACACAAATTCTCCGACACTCATTGCCATACAAACAAACAATGACGACAGTGCCATAAACACTTGAAAAGGTCCGAAGACTGCAAGACTACAAAGCAAACCATCGAGTGCGGCGCGCTAAGAAAGGGCAAGCGGTCTGTCTTTACATGCCCTTATTCTCGCTTCTGGCCTGCCTCTCGCTGCCTCCAGCCCCTGCCATCATCAGCGTCATCCCTCTTGATGGCTTGCTTCCGTTCGGGAAAAGCAGGCGACATAAGTAACACGAAACAATTTCCAAATGAAGCGCGGATAAGCCGCAAAATCCTTAAAATACTCGATAAAATTACATAAAACTAATCGCACAAGCACACGAACACACGCAACGCTGATAGAGACAGAGCGAGAGAGAGAGAGAGAGATGAATTGGCTATATGACTGCCTGAGTGACTATGCGATGAATGTGGATTGTGTGCGAGTGCGAGTGAGAGGCAGGCCGAGAGACAGACGCGCAGACAGTCGGACAGACAGACGAGCAGAGAATGATGAAGGTATCTACACCGACAATCTGTTTAACAACTTCATGAGCAGCAAATCCAACAAATCGTATAAACGACACAA
Source organism: Zaprionus bogoriensis (assembly GCA_035046045.1). Taxonomy (NCBI): domain Eukaryota; kingdom Metazoa; phylum Arthropoda; class Insecta; order Diptera; family Drosophilidae; genus Zaprionus; species Zaprionus bogoriensis. The sequence goes on along the minus strand of JAWNOI010000192.1, from coordinate 717,631 downwards.
CGAAAACGACGATGGAAACGACGTCGACGACTGCGACGAAGCGAGGTTCGTCTGTAGCCGACAACGACGAGCAGCCCCAAATGATGCACACACACACAGGTTGAGCAGGGTCGTAGGAGAGGCAGGCAGGCAGGCAGGCAGACCGGCAGGGAGGTGCATGCAGGGCAAGCAGTGTCGACTCGTCGTCGTGGGTCGTTTATTTGGTTTTGTTTGGTTTCGGTTTGGCTTTTTGGAGCGCCGCAGCCAGTCTCTGAATAGATGCTCAATCGTTCGGTTGAATGAAGAGCGTATGGCAGCTATCGTAGAGGCGTTCGAGAGGTGGAGACCGAGGAGCAGCAGCAGCAGCAGGTCGAGGCGGAGCTATGAATGGGGAATGGAGGAGCGAATGTGTGGCATAATGTTCTTGTTGATGTTGAGTAATGGGCATAACAACTGTAAGCTGCCTGCACTCGAAAATCTTCTTCAGTTGCCCACACTGCACACACACACACCTCCCCCTCGAGCTCGCGCGCACACATCCCTCCCGTGCGACCGACATTTATTCCGTTGCGGCCCCAAAGAAAAGAGAAATTTGTTGGTTATTTATTTTCGTTTGCATGGGGTTAAACGCACGACAACGACTACGTCGACGGCAAGTTGAGTGCTCCAGCGCGCTGTCTAACTGCCTGCTCCTGCTTTGATTTAGCTTTAGCTTTAGCTTCAGCTCTGGCTTTATCTTTGGCTCGTGGCCCCCGGTTTTTGACTTTTCGGACGTCTGTTTTGATTTGTTGTGAAATTTTGGCTTTCACTACACACTCATTCGGGCCCGAGAATGTCTGGCTGGTTGTGTGTGTGTGTGTGTGTGTGTGGCGTGGTGTTGACCGACCTCGAGGCACTGTCAGGTGCTTACAAACATTTAATGGGGTTTCCGCACTTGATACACACACTCTCCACACACACACTCACACACACACACACACACACTCACAGACAGATAGACGGACAACCGAGCCGAGTGCCGACATTCCGAGCTATTGAGTTCTTTATCTACAGTTGAGTTGAGTTTATTATGAAGCTATTTGGCCAGGGCAAGTGATGCAATTAGGTAAATGCAAAGTGAATAGACTGAATATAAAAGCAGGCTTGCCATTTTTGACTATATTAAGATGATAAATATGATAATCTTTGAGAAACTGTCAAAAAGGAACAATAATACAGGCTGAAGAGCTTTATGGAAATGAATAGGATCATTTTAAAAGTGGATTTGCCTTTTTTGTCTATATCAAGATGCTTAGCATTATAATTTATGACAAAACGTAACAAAAATAAGAATAATTAAAATCTTAGACTGCAAAATATGTATAAAGTTCACAAAAATGTACAATAATATAGTTCTGAGGTTGAGCAAGTTGAATATAAAAATAGACTTCCCATGATAAGCATTATGATGCTATAAAAAAATATAAACAATCCAAACTGTAGCACATATGTTACTTTAATATAAAAGTGGAACTCTTTTAGATTATTTCGATAATAGACATCAGCAGTTATACAAACTAGATAACGTTATGATAAATATCTTTGATATATATTTTAATACAGTGGGTAATTTTTACGCAGATGATAGTTATCGTAAACCGTACAAAATAGTCAAAAATAACAAAAAGACTGATAAAAAAAAGATGTTTTGATTAGGCTGCAATATTATTAAATACATGCTCTTAATAATTATATTTATGATTTTTGACTATATAAAAAACTGTCAAAACTACAAAATACCAAATAGTCTAGTACAACTTCAATGTTTATTTAGAGCATTATGCACAGTGCCATAGAGCAGCACTGTGTAAACACGATTACAGTGATGATCAACCCATCAGGAAGCTTCAGTATTTGTACTGCATTCGCTCCGGTTGCTGGCGTATACCCAAAACTTCAGACTCCTGCGTAGAGCGCACTCCGTGTCGGCCGTTCGGTTCGAGTGCCGTCGAGTGCGAGTGCGAGTGCCGAGTAGATTATTAACATCAAGTTAATAACCACCCCAATGTACAGTTGTGCGGGGCGGCGCAGAGTAGCAGCAGCCGGCGCAGGCATTTTAAGTTGTCTGCTGCTCTTATTAACGCGCTGCTCCCCCTGCACTGCTGACGTACGTTGCTGTTGTTGTTCTTGTTGTTGTTGTAGGCTATTTGTCAGTCAATTAGTCAGCTTATTGGCAAGCAATGATTGCAGAGAGAAAAACAAGCTAAATACGAGTACAAACACACAAACACACACACACATACACACACACGTACGCAGGCAGAGCCGACAGCCCCCGACAAGCGACAGCTTTTCCATTTCAAAATTACGCACACAAACACACGCGCTGACACGCACACACAGATACTCACGCACACACACGCGCGCTGGGGAACGTGTGCTCGTCGTCGTTTAGCCGCGTGCGTACACACAATTTTCCGCTTCTCATGATACAAATTGTTTATTGGATTTCCTCTTGCTGTGGCCGTCGCGCTGCTCCGCTCGCTCGGCTCCGCTCGCTCTGCTCACGCTCTGCCAGTGCTGCTCGCTAAGTTTTATTTTCATTTACATTTCTCGTTTTGTTTCTTTTTATGTTTATTGGCTGTTTAGAAAACAATTTGTGGCAGCACCAACCCCCTCCCCCCTCTCTGGCCCACCCTGCTTACCTACTCCCCCTGGGAGGCAGCACAGCAGCGACTCGACTAAGTTGTTAAGCTGTCTCGCTCACACGCTCCTACCCTGCCTACCCTGGCTCCCTCTGCTGGCGTGTGTCGTGCTGTAAGTTGATAAAGCGCGTGTTGACATTAATCGAGGGAATGCGCCCCGTTTGAAATTGACAGCGTTATTGGCCTTAAATTCTCTGCCACTGCTGTTGCTGCTGCTGCTGCTGCTGCTGCTGCTGCTGCTGCTGCTGCTGCTGCTGCTGCTGCTGCTGCTGCTGCTGCTGGCCTCGGCCCCAGACGTGCGAGCTCTCGGGCTCGACAGTCCGAGGCACAACCACTGACCATATAGACCGCACTTGGTGGTGGGGCCGTTGCTGCTGTTGCTGCTGCTGCTGCTGCTGACTCACAGACAGAGAGCACTCGAAACTGGCCAGCAGTCAGTCACGTACCCGAAACGATGTGCAGCAACAACAATGCGCAGCAATGGCAACAGCAGCAGCTACAGCGAGAGCAACAACAGCAGCAGCAACAGCAACAACATCAACTACAACAGCAACAGCAGCTACAGCAACAACAGCAGCAGCAACAACAACAACAAGCAATAGCAGCAAACCAACGCCCCATCATCGTTTGCTGCTGCCGCTGCCGCTGCCATAATTTGTGGTCTTTTACTGTGAACTGTTGTTGCAGCCGCTGCCCCCCATTGTTGTTGTAGCTCACGTTGTTGTTCCCGCTGTTGTTGTTGTTGTTGCTGTGTGCCGCAACCTCAGCACAGGGCATTATGATACGGCTATTAATACACACACACACACACACAGACACAGAGAGAGAGAAAGAGGGCGAGCGGCATGGGGAGGGAGGGCAACGAAGTGGAAGTACATCTCGGGCAGGGGCCACAGGGTCGGGCTGGGCCGTCACTTTTCGGTGGTGGCAAAAATGTCGAGCCTTTCATTTTGCCTTTTTAGATTTTATGGCTCTTGTGCGTTACAACGGCGCTTTTTGTACTACATTTGTTTTATAACAGCCACCGCAGAAGCACAGGCAGCAGCAGCACAAGCCGCACAGCCAGAAGCTGAAGCAACCACAAGGGGTCGTCCCCGTCGTCGTCGTCGTGGGCTATGGCAAGATGAGGGACGCGCTACTAGGGATAAGGAAGAGTAGAGCAGGCATAAGGCAGAGGAACAGGAGCAGATGCAGGGACAGAGGGAAGAAGCACACACAGCTTAGCACATTGCTCGCAGTTATTACACAATTTTCCCCAAAGCGCCAACAGCAGCGCCAACAGGAACTTGGGCCATTCGCGTGCCGCCCTGCGTGCCCGCGCGAGCGCACCTTCTGTTTATATGAAATTTTTCCACTCACGACTTCCTCCCCTGCTGCCCTGCTGTTGGCCATAAAAAGTTGCTAACCAAGCAGCCAGTCGTTCGGTCGACTGGCCCGTTGGCCAGTTAGCCAACCAAGCAGGCCAGGCCAACGCGCTGGCGAGCTAACTCGACGGTGTTGCTGCTGCTGCTGCTGCCGCTGATGTTGTCGCTGATAAGTGTTGGCCCCAGCGCAAGCACAGTGGGCTGAATATAACCACTGTTTAATTACACGCATAGCCAGAGAGCAGTTAAACTAATAGCCCAGTGTGTAGTAGTGCCACTAAATATGCCATAAAAATGCTAAAAAAAAAAAAAAACCGGAAAAAGAAAACTACTGTGGAACGCACAAGAAATTCTTAGATACCATACTTCACCTTTGCCGATATAAATTTATTTGCAATAAATTTGAACTAATCATAGAACTAATTAAATGCCCAAGAATTGCTGCATTTGGGCCCAAACTGCAGGGTTGAATGCTTCAATAAGTTATGCAAATTGCAGGCGAGCGAACTCAACTGAAAGATACCATTCATCAAGCAAAGGGTAAATGGTATAATTATCCTCACGCACTCTCAAGAGATTTATTTTTGTTACCCCCTTAGAGATTTGCGAAATTTACTTGCATTTCGCTTGGTATTGCAACCACTGTGCAGGCCGAGGAGCGAACGTGTGTGCGTTGTCCGCCAGGGGACGTCGACGCCGCCGCCGCCGCCGTCGCCTCGTCAGTCATTTAGGCGGCGTGGCGCGGCGTGTCGTGCCTTATTGAGTGTAAATCTGTCGACAATATTTTCCCTTTTCTTTTTTGCGCCTGGCATTTTATTTGCCTGCCGCCGCTGCCACTGCTGCTGCTGCATTTAATTAATTGATTTTAATTGCCATAATTTGTGTGCCGTTGCCACACAACCGCAACCGCCGGCATTCGAACGGGAGTGCGTGTGTGCATGTGTGTGCGCGCATGTATCTGTGTGTGCGTGTGCGTGTGATATTGATTCGTAAGCAAATTCAATGATAATTCCCCTGCTGGCCGACCCTCTCCGTCTGTCTGTCTATCTGTCTGGGCCGTGCTCCGGCTCGTTACAGTTATTCGCCGAGTTACTTGAGCGGAAAATCTGTTTACAGCTGCACGCACACTTGAGAGCCAACGGAGCCGGAGGAGCAGGAAAAAAGACAAAGCGAGACCGAGCCCGATTCCGAATCTGAATCCGATTCTGTTGTTCCGTCGTTTCGCTGCCAGGCAGGCCTGCCTGCCTGCCTGCTGCCTGCCTGACTGCTGCCTGCCTGCATGTCTGTCTGTCTCACAGTCTGCTCGTCTAGCAAGCGCATTACAATGTCTGCCAGTGTGTATGTGTCTCTCTGTATGTGTGTGTGTGTGTACATATGTCTGCCTGCAAACGATTAAGTGGCCCGTTCCGAGAGTATAAACTGAAACTCATCCTGGCACATTACATGACATTATTTTTATGGATTATTTATTTATGCATGTTGCTGTTGATATCAACTTCATCGCTTTTATTGAAATGTATTATTACTACGATTATTATACCCTGTAGCACTCGAAAATGGGGCGAGCAACGGGTATAATCAGGCCTCGCTCGCAGCTCGCAAAAGAGATAGAGACATCAAATATGTAGTGAGACCCTTGAAGACTTCCCTTTCCCCGCCCGCAACTATAGTTATTATTACTTCCTGGGTACAGGGTAGAGCACAGTATAGTATTTCCCATTTGCCTCTTTTTTATTGTTATTTTGCGCACTTTGTGTGGATCCTTTCACCCCAAACGATATGTTGTATTTCTCACTCTTTGCTTCGTTCTCGTTTCGTTGCAGTTGAATTTTCATATCACAGCGGGCATAAAAAGGCTTAACACTGGACCGGAAGCGTGTTTTTAAAGGGTGATGGCGGCCTCCACTCAAGGAGAAATACGAGTGGGTCCCGGCCACCAGGTAAACGATGTCTATGTACGTACATAACTCTCACAATTCAGAAATTCAGCTCACGGTAACAAAATAAAAAAAATGACAAAACAAAGCTTTTCTTTTGTATTGTAATCGTAATGTTGCAAATTCTAATTGTACTACCTTCCCCCAGCCAACAGTCCAAACTCTCCTGCCCGTTTCCTTCAGTTGTTCCAAATTATATACCAACTAGCTACAAAGTTGCCCACAGTTCAGTTAATTGAGACATAAAAAACAATATACTAATACTTTCACTCTTTGAAGAATTTCCCTACTTCACACTAGTTTTCAATATAGAGAAAATTTACTTATAGTCTACACACTTTGAGAACCTCTTTAATTAGTTTAGCAGTAATACTATACCATAGTTAGTTAACCAGCAGCTGAACAATGTGGGCAACTTTGCTGATCTTTGATTTGTAGTTTGTTCAAAATCAATAACTAACAACTGTAAATAATTGTTTTGTACATAGTACTGATTGGCTTATTATCTAACTAGATGCATATCTATCTAAAGAGTAGAACACCTCTCCCAAATCCGAAATCCAATCCAAATTGAATCCACAACCCAATCCAGTCCAAGCCTAAGCCAATTTAAAGGACTTGCGGTCAAATCGTTTACATGACCACATGACTGTCCGGAAAGAAGAGGCGCTTATCCCATTTTCACGACCCTCAAAAAGAATAAAAAAAACAAAGAAGAAGAAGAAGCAGAAGAGAACACACACTACACACGCCGCATCAATACATTGTTCATACATTTCATGCATTAGCTTTAAGTTGTGTATCGTCGTCGTGTCGTGTCGTGTCGTGTTGTATCGTGTATCGTATGACACCAGACAAACTGCACACACACACATACACACACAGAGAGATACAGATACATATAGCTACTTATATAGTGTATGTAGAGATATAGCGTTGTATGGCTTGATGTGTTGTGTTGTTCGCGTGTGTGTGTATGTGTGTGTGTGTCGTCGTAGAGTATGTCTTGAGTCTGTTGTGTCTTTGTTGTGTCTGTTGTGTGTGACGTAACTAATCCCGAAACATCAAACAGTTGATGCAATGTTTTTGGCGTTTTTTTTTTAAACTAATACCGCAACTTCTTCTGTCTTGTCTTGTCCTGTGACTGAAGGCAAAACTGCCCGATTATAATCCAATCTCAAGCTTCCCCGTTGACAAGGAAACCGATGAACGCGAACTAGAGGAAACAAGATGGAGTCCAGGCGTTGTGGCCGATGGCGACTTGTTAATGTTTCTGCGTGCGGCACGCTCCATGGCTGCATTTCAAGGAATGTGTGATGGCGGACTAGAAGACGGTTGTTTGGCTGCCAGTCGCGACGACACAACAATTAACGCACTCGACGTGGTACGTGCCTGGCTATCAGCTCTCTCTTTTAATAACCCTCTTAATAATCGCTCTAACATTTGCCATCTGCTTTCGCAGCTCCACGATTCTGGCTACGATCCAGGCAAAGCTCTACAAGCGCTCGTAAAGTGCCCCGTCTCGAAGGGCATCGATAAGAAGTGGACCGAGGACGAAACGAAAAAGTTCATCAAGGGTCTGCGACAGTTTGGCAAGAATTTCTTTAGGATCCACAAGGACCTGTTGCCGCACAAGGACACACCGGAACTGGTCGAGTTCTACTATCTGTGGAAGAAGACGCCCGGCGCCAACAATAATCGCCCGCACCGGCGACGCAGACAGAGCGCCTTGCGACGCAATCGTGTCACGCGCGCCAACAATACACCTCCCAAGAAGGAGGACACCCCGGAACCACAAGCTGCGACGACGGCGACGGCGGCGGCGTCGGCTGCAGAGACGGCGAATCGCTCATCGCCCGCTGTCTCCAAGGAGGAGAACAGTTCTCTCACCGAGGACGACGCCAGCGAGTGCGACAGTGATTCGAGTCTGACTAACAAAAGGGATGAATCACCCTCTAGGATGAGGACGAGAAATAAACAACAGAACACCAACAACAACAACAATAACAGCAGCAGCGCCAGTGCAGCTGGTGGCGCCGGCGGAGGCTCTGCTGCTGCTGCTTCCGTTAATGCCTCTGCCAACAGCTCCTCCAAGGATCAATCGTCGGCCACGGCCGGCAACTCCAGCAACGCGGTGGCCAACGGCAAACGGCCCAAGCGCGGCTCCGAGACGCCAGATGCTTCAGCAGTCGCGGCGTCGGGCGACAGCCCCAAGACGCCCACCAAGAGCGTGGCCGAGGGGTCGGGCAACAAGCGCAAGGGCGGCAAGCAGGACACGCCCAACAAGAAGAAACGCACCGAGGCAGAGACCAACAGCAGCAACGAGCAGCCCAACAACAGTAGCGAGGATAACATCAAGGAGAAGCAGCGCAAGCGTCCCGATAGCCCCGTCGAGAGCATGAACTCGGACAGTCGTCCCGACTCTGTGCTAGACGATGGCGAGTCCAATACAACGGACACGGACGGTCGCACGGCGGAACAGCAGTCCAGCAAGGACAGCAAGGAGATCAACTGCAAGGAGGAGAGTGCAGTTACGCTGTCGGGCGATCTGGACGCCAAGCCGGACCTCAACGAGAAGGCAATCAAGATGGAAACCTCCTGCACGGAGGACAGCAAAGACACCATCAAGAACATGGACGAGGAGACGAACATTCAGGCGCCCAGCAGCATTCAGCCACTCAGTCTCAAGCCCACGCATGTGGACGGTATGCTGAAGGAGTCGAGCTCGTCGGAGGCACCACCTCCAACGGTACCAGTGGCGCCGTTGGCCATGAAGGTGCCTACAATTGCCACGGTGGAAGCGCTTAACGCTTCTGTCGATCGCGATCGCAAGGAGGCAATCGAAAAGATGGAGATATGCGAGAACGAAGTGGCAGCACGTGATCCCGAGCTGCTCAAGAAGCTGGCCAGCATTAAGCAGGAGGTGTCACCGCAGCAGCAGCAGCAGCAACAACAACAGCAGCAGCAGCAGCAACATCAACTGCAACAGCAGCAACAACAACAACAGCAGCAGCAACAGCAGTTACAACAGCAGCAACAACAACAACAACAGCAGCAGCAACAACTGCCGATTGCGCCGCCTGTGTCAGTTGCGAGCGGAGCGGGGCTGCAGGAGCCTGTCTACATCAAGAAGGAACCCATGGAGGACTCCATGGACGCCACTTGCAATCAAAATAGCAACGAGCCGCAGGATCTAAAAGTCAAGATCGAAATCAAAAATGAAGATCTGAAGATCAACGCCAGTGGAATACCGCCTCCCACGTCTGTTGCGCCTCCCAATTCCCAGCTCACGGGTCTGCATCACAGCACTGCGGATAGCATCAACCCGGAGCCACTGCACCTGCAGCATTTGCAGCACGGGCCGACGCTGCAACCGCCCGCTGGCTACTTGATCGACGGCCAGCTGAAGTACGGCCCACCAGGTCAAGCGCCTCCGCAGCCGCCGCCCCAGCTGCACAGCGATCCAGGCAGTGGTGGACCGGCCGGTGTACCGCCTCAGAAGTATCCTGGCGATATGGAAATCAAGTACAACGAGGCGACCGTCAAGTTCGAGCCGAGCAGTGGCAAGTTCACGCCGCAGGAGCTCAAGTATCCGGTGCCGCCGCCGCTGGACGCACTCAAGTACAACCAGGAGATGCAGGCAGCCGCTGCAGCTGCGGCAGCGGCGGCAGCAGCCGTGGGCAAGTACGACATGAAGTACATGATCGAGGGTAAATATCCGGTGGAACTGGCGCCACCCAAGCCCGGCTACCAGGAGGCATTGAAGATACCCGACGTCAAGCCGGGCTTTGCCCATCTGCCGCACAACATTGGTGCCTCTCTCGACGGACCAGGACCGCACAAGTATGCACCGGGCGGAGGTCAGCCGGGGCCCGGGCCGCTGGATCAGCAGCCACCGGGTGCCACGCCGCCACCAGGCATTGCCATGCCCAAGCCGCACTATCAGCACGACGTGCAGACGCCACCGCTGGGACGGCCGTTTGAGCCTGCTGGCCTAATGCTCAAGTATGGCGATCCCCTGGCCGCCAAGTATGGGCCACCACAACCGCAGGATCTCAAGTATCCCATGCCGCCCGTGTCCGTCGCCGGTGGCGAGAACCTGATCAAATCCTCGCCCTACGGCCCGCCGCCGGAGAGTCCCATCGATGCGTCGGCGCGCTCCACGCCCGGCCAGGATAGTCAGGGCAGCAATAGCAACAGCAACTCGCAGCCACCATCCTCGTCGCAGCCGCAGCAATTCCAGTCGCCACATCCCTCGCCGCACATGCCTTCGCCGGCGGGCGGTGGACTGCCACCGGGCATGCATCCGCAGAACCTTATCTCCCCGCACGGACATGGCCCGCCACCGATTCCGGTTTCAGCCAGCGGTCCAGGTGGCCCGGGAGGCCCACAGCCGCCGACGTCGCTGCACCAGCCCAGCGTTGGCAGCGTGGTGCAGCCAGGTCAGGGACCGCCCAGCTTGCAGCATGGTCTGCCACCAGGCCCAGGAGGCCCGCACGCACAAATCTCTGCCGCCTCCTCGCTGCCGATTCCCGTCTCATCGCTGGGGGCGCCCACGTTGTCCACCATGGCACCATCGCATCCCATTCATCCGCACATGCACGCACACCCGCAGCATCAGCATCTGCAGTCGCTGCAATCCCTGCACCGGCCACATCCGGATCTGCCGCCGTCGATGCATCCGCATGCGCCTATGCCCATGTCGCTGCAGGCGCCTGGTCCGCCGCCGCCGCATAGCCATGCCCATCCGTTGGCGCCCGCCCATGCGCAGCAGCCACAGCCGGGCCCTGGCCCGGCGGGCACAGTGCGCACGCCATCGCCGGCGCAACAACAACAGCCACCACCACGTAGCCTGCACGAGCCACTGCCCACATCACGCGAGCCGCCAGCTTCGCACACATCAACGGCGCCGACGGGGACGAGCAGCGGCATCAACAGCGGACCAGGGCCAGGACAGGGAGTGGGGCCAGGACCGGGACCAATGCCACACCAATCACCGCACTCGCATCGCACCTCGCCGCTGCCGGGACTGGCGCATCCAGCGGGCCTCATCGGTCATCCGATGCCCATACATCCGCACCTGCAGCATCTGCCGCCGGGTCATCCGGCACACGCAGCGCTGGCGCATCCCAGCCATCACCTGCTCTCGCACTCGATTGCCGGCTTGAGTCATGGCGGCGGTCCCATTGCGTTGCTTGCAGGCCCTGGCGGACTCGGCGGACTGCCCGAGTCGGCGCTCAGTCGTCGCACGCCGCCCAGCCATCTGCCCCACCCGCACGCCTCCTCAGCGCCATCGACGCCGCACTCGGCGGCCAGCTCCACCAGCATGGCGCTGACCACCACTCCCAGCACGGTGCCATCGTCCGCCTTCAGTCGCGCCAGCCCGAGCGTGCAACTCTCGAGCGGTGCCGCTCCAGCTGGCCCTGGCGGCAGCAACAGCAGCACGCCGACCAACTCCTCAGCAGCTGCAGCCGCAGCGGCCGCTGCTGCCGCCCATCGGGCAGCCTCACCTGCATCCAGTGTTGGCAGCCTGAGCCGGCAGAGTCCTCTGCATCCTGTGCCGCAGTCTCCGCTCAGTCATCATCCCTCATCGTCGGCATTGTCCGCCGCCGCAGCGGCCGTCGCCGAGCGGGATCGCCACGCGCTACTGCGCCAGCAATCGCCGCACATGACGCCGCCGCCAGTGTCCAGCGCCTCGGGGCTGATGGCCAGTCCGCTGAGCAAGATGTACGCCCCGCAGCCAGGCCAGCGTGGCTTGGGCACCTCGCCGCCGCCACACTTGCGGCCTGGTGCCTCGCCGCCGGTCATTCGCCATCCACAGATGCCGCTGCCATTGCCGCTAATCGCACCCGGAGGTGGCATTCCGCAGATTGGCGTGCACCCCGGTCAGTCGCCATATCCGCACCCGCTACTGCATCCGTCGGTCTTCTACTCGCCGCACCATCACAATCCCTTCAACTACGGTTATGCGCCCTATGGACCTGGCTTCCCCGCCTACATGAAGCCGCCGCCACCGGCCGGGCCGTTGGACCCCGCCGCTGTGATGGCCGCCCATCATGCCGGGTTGCCCGGTCCGCCACCGCAGGCGCGTCAGGATGAGCAGAACGCAGCAGCGGCGGCTGCAGTGGCAGCTGAGAAGCAACACGCGGCTGCAGCGGCAGCGGCAGCAGCTGCGGCCCAACAACAACAGCAACAGCAGCAGCAGCACAAGACACCGCAGCAGCAGCAACAACAGCAACAACAACAGCAGCAGCAACAGCAGCAGCAACAACAGCAGCAACAACAACAACAGCAGCAGCAACAAGGGGGTCCACCACAGAATAAGCCACCGACGCCAAAGACACCGCAAGGACCTGGCGGCGTGCCTGTGGGCTTAGGTGGGCCAGGCACGCCCACTGGTCTGCCGCCTGGTGCATATCCAGGCTCACACATGCCCGGCTATCCACCGCCGCCGCATGCGTCGCCGTTTGCACCGCAGGATGGGCAGCCGCATGGCCTGAAGCCAACCTCGCACATGGATGCGCTGCGGGCGCACGCACACTCGGCCAACTCGGCTGGCCTGGGAGGCCCACATCATCCCACAGAGCCATGTAAGTGTCAGTTACTCAGAAGGGTGAGAATCCCACCACTAATGCGCATACTTGTCGCTTGCAGTGCCCATTGACATTGAGCCCGATCCGGAGCCAGAGATACCCAGCCCCACGCACAACATACCGCGTGGACCGAGTCCGGAGGCGAAGCCCGACGACACCGAATGCCATCGCTCGCAGTCGGCTATGTAAGTAGCGCTGGAGCAACCAACATATGGAGAGAGACTCCAGCTAATCTGCGTTTCTGCGTTTTGTTCATGCCAATTGCAGCTTTGTGCGACACATCGATCGCGGCGATTACAACTCGTGCACGCGAACGGATTTGATCTTCAAGCCGGTGACGGACTCGAAGCTGGCACGCAAGCGCGAGGAACGCGATCGTAAGCTGGCCGAGAAGGAGCGCGAGCGACGACAGGTAAGTGCTGGAATTATCCAGGAATGATTATGCCATAATAACAAATACTTCTCCAGCAGCAACAGCAGCAGCAGCAGCAACAACAACAGCAGCAGGCCGCCGCAGCGCAACAGGCCGCGCAGCAGGCGAAGCTGAAGGCGGAGCTGAAGCCACCGTATGCGGATACGCCGGCACTGCGACAGCTGTCGGAATATGCACGTCCACATGTCGCCTTCAGGTGAGTCTGCCATCCGTCGTAGGCACTTGCTGTAGTTGAGTTTTCGATTGAGTTTGATTACGTTTGATTTGTAGTCCATCGTCGTAGTTATATTAAATCGTATAGTATAGATTATTATTGCATATTTCTGCGAGTCTCGAGTCGATTATCGCGTTTGTATTGTAATAATTTCCATTTCGATTTCAGTCCTGTTGAGCAGATGGTGCCTTATCATCATCCAATGGGCCCAATGTATAGCAGAGAGAGGTACAGTACCTAGTACAAGCCTGCCAAATCCTCATCTCAGCACACGCACACACTCACACGCACACACACCCTTACATACTTACTGCTAACTGAACTCATACGCCAACTAACCAGCAGATCTCATTTCCGTTATACCTTTTGGCTTATTATTCTTATTCACGCACGTCTAAATTAACGCTTAAGTTGCTAACCAACTCGCTTCATATTTGCCTGCCTGCCCGTAACCTACTCCTCGACAAAGCATATACCCCGTAGTATCTGTTGGCTCTTATTTATGCTCTATCTACGACTTTTTACAGGGAATTGGAGGAAATCAAAAACGCACAAGCGGCCGCAGCGAGTCAATCGCGTCTGGATCCGCACTGGATGGAGTACTACAGACGGTATGCCTGACATTAAATAATACCTGATATCATTAGTAATGCTCTTGTGTTCTCTTTTTATTACAGCGGCATACATCCCTCGCAGTTTCCGCTGTACGCAAACCCGGCAATTTCACAAATGGAGCGCGAGCGTCTGGGTATACCGCCGCCGCATCATGTAGGCATGGATCCGGGAGAGCATATGGTACGTATGCTGCATGATCAACAACAACAACAACAAGAACCTCATATTACACCAAAACGATAATCCACTCATATTCACAAAAATCAATCGTATTTGGAAAAAGATTCAAACCAAACATCTGCACAATTCACTTGTCCATCTGTGAGCTCAACTAAACTGTACAAATTAAAACCGACGCAAAGTCGTAACCTAAATTTAGAATATCATTTGTGTCCATGTCCAAGCACGTGTGCTAACAACAACTGTTCCTATGCTATTCACAGCCTCACTGGAGGCGTGCCTAACACCCCCCATAGCCATTGGCCATTGGTCGCTGCTCGTTCGTTTGCCATTCTAACACGCATTACCTGCACCACTTCTCATTTTCGTATTTCCACTTACAACCACAAAAAATGTCGCTTGGCGCAAGCTGGCTCCATAATCCTCAGGCAGCACTGGCTCTTTTGAAACTATCTACGATATTCAATAATTTTCAGATACGATTGACGAGAGAATATCATGCACACTCTCATACTCATTTACATTTGCCTTTGCATCCACAGCCGCAACCACCGGAGGCCGGTTTCCAACTGCCACGTGAGTTTGTATACGCATAGAGCCGCCCCATCATCAAATTATACTGATCTTTACTCTTTAACCTCTCTCTCTCTCTCTCTCCCTTCCACTCGATATTGTTCTCGTCTCTCATCGATCGGAATGCAGCGAATGTTGGCCAATATCCACGCCCAAATATGCTTATACCTAGGGAGCCGCACTCGGACGTTTTGCTGAGGATGTCGTATGCGGATCAGCTACAGGTTTCCCAAATCCCAAGCAAATTTCCTAACTGATTAATTACATATATACAGTATTTACAGGCCGCCGAGTTCCAACGTCAATCACTGCACGATCAATACTTTAGGTGAGTGTGTGTGTGTGTGAGACCAAACAATTGTCAACAGTCATCAGGCTCATCAACTCATCCGTATTATTGTGACACTGTGACTTTTGTTTTGTGTTTTCGTTTCTCATTTCGTTACCGGGTATCTTTATCACCCACCCGCCTTTCTTCTTCCCATTCTCTTTTACCACAGACAACGGCCCAGATAAATGGACTAAGGTGACAGAGAGTGCTTAGGAAATGCAGGCAGACAGACAGACAGGCAGGCAGGCAGCAATTGTAGAATCGCAAGCAACTGAACAAAGAAAAACTCTTGGCCGTGAGGAAAATGCTTTGTGTGATTTTTGTGTTCAAACGTTTACATTTTGCTTTTCGACAACGACTCCAACAAGAACAAGAAACCCAACAATATATATTGCATATGCATAAATAAGTAAACCCCGCAACAGCAACATCAACAACAATAGCTCTCAACTACAACTGAAAGTTGTGCAACGCTTTGTCCAGTTTTTATGTAAAAAGTTAGTACATTTTGTTTTTTAATTTCTCATTACTATGCATCCACATCGTGCGCCGTAGAACTCATAGCTGCTTTAAGATATCATTGTATCTTGTACTAATGTGACTCTGTCTTTTGCGAATATAGGAATCAGCTGCGTTAGGACGTGAGCCTGGAAATCAAAACTCTGCAGCTGAGTCCCACTTACCGACAAGACGGAATGCATTCAAAATCAAAAGAACAAGCAACAAGCAAAACAAAACTAACAAACAAAAGCCTAACAAAAGGGAAACTAACAAACAAAACAACATGATGGTCGCAATATTTTAAGTATCGTCTTTATAGTGTATAGTGTTAAAATTCTAACAAAACGAAAGCGTGTTAATTATCGTTTAAGCTTACGAGAATTGATTAAGGCAAATGGAACAAATTCTAGCACACAAACTTTTAAGGTTTTCAACTGCATATGTGCAAAACATTTCAGATTGTAGCACCACTTTGATAAAACCTATGACTAAATACTAAGTTCTATTGAAATCAAATTAACTAGACACTTGCAATTAGATGAAATAACGGAGCAAAACCAAAACACACACACACACAGACACAGACAAATGCAAACAACTTGCTGGCGTAGCAAGGATCTTTAGTATATATATATATATATATTCATGTGTATGAAGTCGGCAGAGTTTTAATCTACTTGATAGAACAATGTGCTTTTCACAGACCAATCAATGCCAGTCTTCGCTGTCTTGTACAAAGAGCTCGTAGCTTGCAACTGCAACTGTTACCAATTTGACATGTCGTGTGAAAAGTTAGTGTACTTCCAGCCACAATTGAACTATGTATTTTGTAATGATAGTACTCGCTTCTCGCTGCTTAACTTGATTTCGTTTGGCCCAGAGCCGATTCTGATTCTGATTCTGATTCTTAGTCCCCATCTTGTGTTGGCTAGCTTTGCTTACTTTACTTACTACTCATTAATTTATTATTTTTGCCTATAACTAGAGTATTATAATTATTATAAATGGAATCGATCGTAGCAACAGAAACGTGTTTGTATAAAGTATAAAGCATAACAGTACGAAAGAAAACAAAACACTAGCGAATAAGTAATAAAATTAATTGATTGATACGACGAATGCGGTTTTCAAAGCAACAAAGCGAGCAAATTTCTAGAAGTCCCCAAATGCAATCCATGTACTATATCTATATATCTATATCTACTCTACCTATAGAGAGAGCGCAGCGGCCCGTGCATTTGTAGCACTAGCAGCTGCAATTTTTTGAGTGCTTAATTTATATTAGTAATTTATACATTATATATATATACACATATATATATATCTATATATATATATATAGAAATAGAAATGAGAAGCATGCACAGGAATAAACCCGTATTCAATGAAGGGTTTTACAACATACAAGGCCCATAACAAAGGCCAACACACAGAGACACTTAGCCACAACCACACACAGCAAGAAGTTAATATTGAAGCGTGCATTATACTATAAACAAATAATTGAATATTTTTAAATACAATTTTTTATTTCACATTTTGAATATACACATTGAATTACAGTATATTGAACTTATATATATATACACGCATATATATACATACTTATACATATACAGCGTTTATTGTAGAATTTTGCGAGAATATTTAATACGAGAGAAAAACAAAAGAGCATAAAAAGAAAGAAAAGCTGAAAACCAAGCACACAAACAAACAACATTGAGCCACATCACTTGGCCAACTTAACGGTTAAGATGTAAGATTGTAAAGTGAATAAAGTAAATCCAGGCGTACATATTTATATATACATATACAACAAGGAAACACACATGCAGCTATATATGCATCTGCTATATATATAATATATATTTCACAACAAAAACAAAAGCATATACACAATTCGATGATAATGATAATACAAATAAATTATTAAAACCTGTAAAAACTAAGTAAAACAAAATAAAATTAGTTACATTAGTTACAAACTGCCAGAAGTATCATTTATTATGGGAATGAATGTAAAAGGATTTTAGCGCATCGATTTTTGCTATCTCTTGGGTTGAAGTACAGAGCATCGGAGCAGCTATCAATCAATTACACATTTCCAAATTCAATCAATCAACTATGCCAAGCTACAGCTGCCTCGACTGACTCTTGAGCAAGGTGAGTATTCGTTGTGGTATATATAAATATATACCATTTTTGTGGGTCGATTCCAGTCAGCAGTCTGCTTACAACATAAGTGATGAACTAATAGCGGGGATTATATGATAAAGTTGTAGACACATTGAGTTTTATTTTGTCTGCCGATAGTTAGCGATGGCATTGCAAAGTAGCGTGACATTGTTATTAGGTATGAGTATTGTATTAGTAATAAACATTAAATTGTGCAATAGGTTCAGCTTCAAGTACTGCCAGTCGAGTCAGAACTCCAGCCTTAAAGCGTTCCAAATTATTATTCGACTTAAATTGCTGAGAAACCTGCCTCTTCTCTTGCTCTCCAGCTCTTCCAGCGGGTACAAACAAAGCGGGCCGACAAATTACAAAGCATAATTAAAATGTTGAGTATGCGAGCAATGCATTTCACACAAAACATTCCCGGCTCTAATTAAAAGCCACTAAAAGATTGCCCTTGAGCCACGGCCACGGCACACAGGCAGGCAGCAGCAGCGCCCAGCGCGACAGCCAGGCCTGCACACCTGATGCCGCCAGCCGAATTGGTAGCCGCGCCTTTTTCGAAGCTCAGCATGTTTGTGTAAACGCTGCGATTGACGATCGCTTCAGTGGGCTGCAAACTGTACCTCAAATGGTCGTCACTTACAATCAGCTCCAGGAAGTTGTTAAACTGCAGCGCAATGAATAAAGTTGCAATAAATCGGGAATTGACAAGCTTTACCTACCTGAAACGCTGACAGGCCTAGGGGATGGTAGAAATCGATCCAGGTCACCTTCTCGGCGCACGGTGCCGTTGTGAGGGAACCTTTGTAGCTGTAATAATGTTTCGAATTGTGAGAGAGGAAGTACATCATAGCCAGCGGCTTGGAGAGCTCTGCTGTAGTGCCCTTTCGGCTTATGTTCGGCAGCAGCTGTACAAATTCTTCATAGTATTCGTTATCCTCTTCCTGTATCTGCAGCAAGGAAATCAATCATGATTGATCCAATGAGAAAATACGACTATATCATATTGTAACGCTGTACCGTCACAAAGTTCACCAATACGGCAATGCCGAGATCCTTGCCGACAGCACTCTCGAGGTCAGGGTACTCCAGACTCCGCATGACCACGTGCAGCTCAGCCAGAGCCTCGCCGCTGTCCGCTTGATTGACAATGGTTTCGCTATCGCTCCAACGAAAGTGAAACTGTTCGAACTGGTAGGCCACTCGTGCTTTGAGCGGTCCGCCCTGTACGCGAGGTGCTTTGTTCTTCTCAAAGCTCATGGTGACCAGCACGGTGTATCCATTGTTGGTCAAGTGCACGGCTTTGGGTGTTACATCGAAGTTAAAATATTCGATTTCCGGATAGTTCTGCGCCTCCATTTTCAGCTTGCCAAAGTTAATCGACATCTGGAACTTGCCGCTACATTGCGTGGTCTCAGCTGTCCAGTGCTCCGGTCCGTGTTGGCTGCCATAGCCGAAATCCTGTGCAGCGGTCGCTGTAGTGTAATTAGAGTGCTCTTCAGTCTTATTTTCAATGCGGGAACTGCTCTGGCCAGAGCTCTGCTCTGCTCTCTGTTTACATCTATATTAACTACACGTAATTGACAGTTCGAAATCGCCTCAAGTGCCTGCTGTTACAGCGAGTATCATGCGCCATGCCTAGTTATTCACTCAATTAGCGCTCATTAAGTAACAATTAACGTATTAACTGTTAGCAGTCCAGCTGGGCACTAGGCAAAGCCTACACGTGTAGTATTTCAACTTCCTGGCCTTCATTATGTTCCAAGTCTGCTTAAAGCTGTGTTCTATGTGCTGCTCTTCCCCTAATTAATGTTCTTAACTTACCACAAAGTACTGTTAATGCTACCCAACCATACAAGGTATTTTCCAGTGTGTACCGAGAATGAAGCCTCCGCATGTTATGAACCTGTTCGCACTTCTGCTTCGACTGAATTCTAAAGGTGCTTCTGGTATGGCAAAGGGTTTGCTTATATTAAGTTGATCAGATATATGTGATATAAAATACTGCAATAACTTATTGTATGCGTGATTAAGCCAGGCTTAGATCGGCACGATTAAACCTACTTTAGCTTAATGAAAACGTATTCGTATCTCACTATGATTCATTGCGAAATACTTTAGCTGATTGGTTTTTTACAGATGAGTTGATTGTGTACATAGTTATTAGAAACTCTATGGGCGCTTTAAATGCAATACATTGAGCAACAATGAATGCAATATTAACAAGTTGACGCTGTGTGACACTATGGCACTTATAGATACCCTGCGTACTTGGAAATTCTTTTTTAGTATTTATGCCTCAAATGAAATATTTTAAATTTTCATTAACAATAAATAAAACAAGACGGTGAAATACCCTTTTTTATTTTGTTTCTTTATTAGTATGGTAAATATGGAACTGATAGATACCCTAAGGACTTAAAAAGTATTTTTTAGTATTTATGCCTCAAATAAAATATTTTTAATTTTCATGAACAATAAATAAAACAAGACGCTGGAATACCTTTTTAAGTTGTTTCTTTATTAGTATGGTAAATATGGTATTGAGAAATATTTTTGTGCATAAGCTAAAGTCACTACTGATCACTACACACAGATAACATAGAACGATCTCTAATGGCAACTAAAAATAAATAAAATTAAGCATACCAAATAAATAACAAGACTACATTTTAAAATTGAGAAAATGCAGCATAATACACGCGAGCAGGACAGAAATTGCTGCGCTCTTAGCAGACTCAGAGGAATTTGCAACATTCACAAACGGAATGGAATGATAGTCCTTATATTCCACAGGAGGAATATTCTCATATACGATGCGATCGTTCAGCGCCTGAGTTGGTCTATAGTTGTTCTTCATGTGAGCCTCATTGATCGTGAGTTCCCTAAAGGGCACCAGCTGCGAAGCGATGGGAATGAGTGTGAAAAAAAATCATGGAAATATTCTTTGCTCACTTGCTCCTCCGATATGTGGATGGGAGTAACATAGTCAATCCACACCACTTTCTCGCTACATGGCGGTGTTGTCAGGGACCCGATATAAGTGTAATAGTTGACCAGATTGCCAGAGAGAAACTTTGCCAGAGGCAGCGGTTCTGGCAGATCCCGAGACAAGCCTTTGTGCTTGATAAACTGCAGGGTATTCACGATTTCGCCATATTCAATGTGATTGATATCTAAAACCTGTCGAAGACTTCATATAGTTTACCCAATTGGACAAGCGCAATCTAAACTCACGTAGAAGAAGAACGCCAGCACAGCGATCCCGTGATCCTTACCCAAGGCGCTTTGCAAATTGGGATACTCCTCGCTGCGAAACACCACATGCAGCTCGGCAGGCGCTGCGTGATTGTTGATGAGATCCTCACTGCCCACAGTATCGTTCTCGCCCCAATGGAAATGGAACTGCTCGAACTGATAGAAGGCCTTGCGTTCAAGCGGTCCCCCCCGAATGCGTGGTACGCTGCCGTTCGGGAAATCCATTGTGATGAGCACAGTGTGTCCGTTGTTTGTCACATGTATGGCCTTAGGCAATGCGCCAAGGTTCTGATGTTCCAATTCGTTAAATTGCCTCTTCTCCACGGTCAGCTCATTGATGTTAATGGGACTCTGGTGCTTGCCGCTACAGCGCGCGAAGCTCTCCTTCCAGTGCTCCGGCCCCTGGCGGCCCTCATAGGCAAAGTCCTGAGCGGAGGCAGCGAGAATAACTGAGAAAAGACTAACAATATGAACGCAGAGCAAATATTTATTTATTTCTCTGCTCACCGAAAGTCAAGACGAGCAGCAAAATGCTGCAGGCTGCGCCGCGCTCCATAACGCTTCGAGGATTCGAGCAAACTTCTTAGTGGAACTATACGTTCGGTGTGCCGCCGCCAAGTGCGGTCGCACAACTACGCTTGGCATCCGTTCGCTGCGGAAACTTATATCAACTTTTCGCAGGTGTGAGATAGTTGCTCGATTCGCACTCGAACTAATTTGAATTGAAACCTGAAACTTAAATCCAGCTGTCAATTCCCGCTGCGGGTGCTGTTCCCCTAGGAGCGTTGCACGATGCGTCGAGATATGGTGTGTCTGTCAGCTGATTTGTGGAATATTATATAATATATTTATTATTTTTATCAATATTATATCTGCAATGCAAATGTTTAGCTCTGTCCGAAGTCGCGTGCTTCAAAGCAAGCAGAGACAATGCCAGAGCACAATTAAAACTCTCGTTTCTCTCGCCTTGTAGTACAACTTGAGTGAGTTACACCCAAGAGAAAATCCAAGTACTACGTCTAATTTGTATGAAGCATGGGGAAACTGTAGAGGGAGAGAAAGAGGGAGAGCTTAAAAAAACAACTCAGGCTAACAATGATCTGTGTAAACTGCTCTGAGCAGCGTAAAGCTTAACACAAAGTAGTTTTAAAATTTTAATAGAGTACTAATTGTGCGGTTTGGAAATTATTTAATTGCACAGTCCAAAGATAACCTTTTGAACTCGAGTTGTCACGCAATCTTTCCACGAAACATTTCGATTATTGACTCGGAACTGGTATAAATAGGCCGCACTTGATAATAAAAAGACAATTGGTTTTGTGTTTTAATTCATTTATTGATTGTAAATTACGACAAGAATTAGACTTTAGCTTAGGCGAGCTTTTTAATGGTAAATCACAAGGTGCAGTTGTAGCATTTAGTCAAACTTACGTCTACTTGTGGGCAGGAATGAAAAATTCATTGCGGAAAATTACGTTGATCCTTTGCACATAAATACTTTATAGCTACGCGAGAGAGTTTTATACTATAATATATATACTTACTTATATAGAATCTGGGTCATGTGCTGCACACAGTGTGTTGATATAGCTAACTGTGTGGAGTTTATATTATAATTCGCTGCAACGGCTCAGACCCGCAGCTAAAGCCTGTTGCCGGCAATTGTTCTCACTAACTGTAAACAAAGCCTGCACGTTGTGGGCGTGAAAATTACGAAAGCTTAATTAAAATGTTGAGCGTGAACTCGCTCCCTCACTCTCCCACTCTTTCTCACTTTAACTGTTGCAAAGCCTACTGGTCTAATTAAATGCCACTGGGTGGTTACCCCTGAGCAGCAGCAGCAGCAGGCTCATGCCCAGCAGTAGCACGAAGCTTCCTGCATACTGCGAGCTGCCCGCATTCTTGAGACGATTGTCCACCAGAGGCATGCTGCCCCAGCGACTGCTTGACTGATCGTACGGAACGGGCTGCTGCTGGTAGACCACGCGATCGTTGAGCGGCTGCGTCGGTCGGAAGTTGTTCTTCAGGTGATCATCGTTGGCCGTCAAGAGGCGGAATTGTTGCAGCTGCAGGCAAAGGATTCAAATAAGATTGGTATAACACTATAACCATAAAGATCACTGCTTACCTGATCCTCCGATATGCCTATGGGCTCGTGATAGTCTATCCAGACGACTTCCTCGGCACAGGGCGGCGTTGTCAGCGAACCAATGTAGCTGAAGTAGTTGACCGGATCCTTGGAGACGTAGCTCATCAGTGGCAGCGGATTCAGCAGTTTCGTTGACTGATCCTTACGGCTGATGGATGACAACCGACGCGTGAACTCACCATAGGGAGCGTTGCCCACTTGCTTGACCTAGAGCAAATGCTTAGTTCAGGAGCTTAACTATTGTTCTAAACTCTAGCACTCACCTTAAAGAAAAATGCCAATACGGCAATGCCGTGATCCTTGTCCAGCGCGCTCTCAAAGTCGGGATAGTCCAGACTGCGCATAACCACATGCATCTCGGCGGGATAGGCCTGATTGTTGATCAGATCCTCACTGCCCACCGTATCGTTCTCTCCCCAATGGAAGTGGAACTGCTCGAACTGATAGTCAGCCTTGCTGGCCAGTGGTCCGCCGCGCATACGCGGCTCCTTACCCTTGGGGAACTTCATGCGCACCAGCACAGTGTGTCCATTGTTGCTCATGTCGATGCTCTCGGGCGTCACATCGAAGTTCACGTACTCAATCTCCGGGAATTGCTTCTTCTCCACCGTCAGCTCGTCGATGTTAATGGGACTCTGGTACTTGCCGCTGCAGTGCTTGTATTCCTCCTTCCAGTGCTCTGGGCCATGCTTTCCCCTGTAGCCGAAGTCTTGCCCCGCAGCCAGCGCAACTGTGGCAATACAGATACAAATACCAATAGAGATCAGAGAGACTCTTTCGACGGCCAATGCAAAACTTGCTAATTGCCTTGGACAATCGGTGCCGTCGGGGACACTTTCGAGTGTCGCTCAAGTCTTGTAAATATTTGCGAATGCTTTCAATTAATTAGGCGACTATTTTGGGCAGTGAAATCCGAAAATAGTCGCAGAGTTTGCCAGACTGTTGGCACAAGCAGTTAAATGTTCTTCTCCCCCCCCCCCTCCCCCGCGCTCTGTGTAGCGTATCAATTCGACCCTCTCGACAGCTGAGTGCGCTGTCTACGACTGTTAATTGACTCGCTTGCCAGCCACCCGCTGCAGCTCTCCACACCGTGGGTCAACTCGTCATTATTCACCCAATCAGCATTGATTAAGCCATAATTAAAGTGTAAAGTTCAACGCGGTCTGTGGTCTGCTTCAACCGGGCGTGTCTCGACTGATGTATGTATATATGTTACCTACGATACTACTATGTATACACTATATATCCACATCGATTATTTTGTCAGGCGTTAACCTGGTTTCGCCCTGGAGCTGTTTGCAGTTACGCTGTCTGGACAACCCTTAATTAACATAAACTTTCTAAGCAAACACGTAAGCTCTCATGTCTTCTCAAGCGGAAGTTATGTAAGATGTATACTTATAGCTGGTAATTATAGGCTTTAAGACAACTAATCGAGTTCTAAAAATCTAAATAAATCTTTACAGCAAATATACTATACAAATGTCAGCTTGACCCCACCAATTACTCATAGTTTATTTAAGGCAAGTCAAAGAAAACTTGAGAACAAGTTTGAACCCAAGCCAAAGTTCGTGTTAGTTGTTAAACTATTTAAGTTCCCACGGAACCTCGATGGACTTTTACCTTTTGCTGTACAGCAAATTAACAAACAATTTTGACTAATTTAATCTCTGAGCGGACATTTAGCTGCTTGCACACATACGTATATAACTTGTTGGCATTACGCGGGCCTAATAAGCCGCGCTAATTTACGCAAGTGCTAATACCGTAAATTTTAAATTATGTCTAATAACCTGATATAGTATGAACATGAGCGAGGCAAAAACGTCACAGTTTAGTTGAGCAACCCATGAGCCCGTAAGAACTCGGGCAATTTCACAGCCGATTATCATTGTGCTGCGTGCTGCATTATTCATTTGCGAATTAGCCGAAAATAATTGCATAACTAGCGAGTGATTTGTTTGCCTTGTTGTTGCCTTTCAGGTAGTTCGCTTTCGCTTTGGTTCTTTGCGCAGACATGACGAAGACAAATTTCCGGTTCGCCAGGTAGCAGGTTTAGCCAACAATAGAAGTAGTATATAGCTTTCAGATATATATACATGCTCTTGTGATGAGTAATTCGAGCGGACCAAACAGCAGCAAACCATGCGACGACCTTTTTGTGTATGGTAAGTCATCGGGTTTCACGTGGACAGGGCCAGGGCGCCCGATATGATACGATGCGGCTGTATGTTATGTTATAATCGTGTTTTTGATTTTTCAAAAGATAATCAAGTCGCTTGGGCGGACGCGTGTCGTGCCAAGGACAAACTACTCCCAGCTGGACATGAAAGAACCCATTTTAGTGACGGCTCTTCCGATTTCAAATTTAAATCAATTTTATAGTTTGCTATTTGTTTCGCCGATATTGTCGGTCTCAAGTCGTAAATAAAACAAAACTGATAATAATGTTAGTTTTTTTTTTGTTTATCACTTTTGTAATGGTTTTCGGGCTGTAAAACTGATGCGCGTTCACTGTAACTTATCACGTTGTCACTGATCGCGCTGTATGCGATCTCAGACAACTTTACTACCACTTTAAAGTTCTTTTGAATTGTGACGCAAACCGACGATTCACTGCTTACCACAGGCCAGGAGCATTACTGCCACAGCTGGATAAACTTTCACACTTCCGAAAATCAACATTTTGCGAACTGATCCAGTTACGTTGGAAACTCGCGTAGTCCTCGGGTTGACGCTGACAACAATCTCTGCAGGGTTCTCTGTTTACCCAGTCGCTTTCAGACTGCCTGGACGTGTTCACCCGCCAAATGCGGTCGCACAACTGCGGTTAGGGCCCGAACGCCGTCGAAACTTATATCAACTTTCCAAAGGCGGTCGACAGTCGCCGTTTTTGTGGCTAGTAGTACTACGCCTCGACTCGACTCTAACACGACTCGAATTGAATTGAAATTTAAATCGGCCCTCGCCATTATTGAGTCAACACTAGCGACATTGGCCGCTGGGCTCCCGTTGAGTCGGCGACACCAAAGCCAGATAAATAGAGAGAGAGAGAGAGAGAGAGGGGGGCAGAACCACCACGTGTTTGTCGTGTCACGCAAGTCTCACGTGGAAGAAGTTCAAGCTGTATGGCTTATATATCAGCGTATATATCTGCAATTTGGTTCAATCAAAAATCTATAACAATTTCATTTATTGTTTATATATAGAGTGCTTAGTCATGCCGTGAACAGTCACAGTCCAGTCACAACTTACGCATCTCTATGCTCGTCAATTTTTGACTGAGTAATAGTGTGCGTGTTGGAAATGGGCATTGATTGGTCGAGAAGTAGTTGAATCCAAGTGGCAATCCGGTAGAATTCCGCATGCGGCTGGGTTTATCTTTTGCAGCGATCTCAGGGCGTAAATTACTACTGTCGTCCGATGTGAACGAGTTGTGCTATCGCCGTTAGCTATCTGTATCTGTACTCAGTGCGATTACATTGTACTTATCTCTCGCTCCCCCTCTCTCTCTCTCTCTCTCTATCTCTTATATAACTGCTGTAAATTGCAGTGCAATCGAGAAGCTGTCGCCCACTTGGGAGTCCTCCCGCATCGAAAGCGTCGAGTGGCTTTGGGTCTATTATTATTTTGGAACAATTATTATGCTTTCTCATTATAGCTTCGACAATAGAGAAGAACCGTTAAATCGTGAATAATCTTTGTTCAATTAGGAAATACCCTTCAATCCACGGGCTTCACAGCTGACGTCATGCGATCCATTGACTCACGCTGATGCTGCAAACAGTGGAAATTTTACGTTTTTAGCTTTTTTTTTTTTTTGGATCATCTCGTTCGACTTGACTCTAGCGTATTTGCATAGCTGTTTAGGGTTTACATATATGTGTATGTATGCATGTATGCAACAGTATTATCCAATTCCGAACAGTCGCATAATTGTCTACAATTTTTTAAGCTCTCTCTGAAAAGCACTTACACTTATCTGTCATCGCTGGCGCATTGTGGCACAGCCGGCTGGTCGACTGGAGCTCTTTCTCTTCACACTCTGCTGCTTCTTCTTCTCCATATCTTGGTCTACCTTTGCATCTCTTGCCCCGTCTCCAGTCTCTAATTACTTTGTGCGGTTAATGGTAATGGCAAGGTGAAGAGTAAGTGCTTTTGGCCCGCTTTGAATTCATCGCTAGAACCAGAAAAATTACAACGCAGCTCATAATTCGTATATATATTTGTTTGTCTGTATGTGTGTGTGTGTGTGTGTGTGTGTGGCTATAACTATGTAGGTAGGTGCGGTCTGGGTTATATAGTATGCATATTAAATTGTCGCTTGCTTTTCGAGTTCCACAAAGTCAGACTTTTAATTTTCGGCTCGCCGGACAACAAAGCTTCAGCCTTATGCGTCGAAAAACAGTTAAAGAAAGTTATAGTCGGGCGTACTGCACTGAAAAATACCCAGCAAAGAGCAGCTCTGCTCTCAACTGGGGCACATAGTTGAGCTTCGAGTGGGAAATCTTGATTTATGCTGAATCACAGTTGTTTTCGCTTTGCGTGGAATGGAGAAATGGAAATCAATTGTTGGCCTAAACTAGAGCCGGTTTTGGCATTCGAGAACTCTCATGCCAAATCTGATGGCTATAGCTCTTAGTTTTGTCGAGATTCACGAACTTATGCAGAAAGATAAGCGTGGATGGAGATTACAGTGGGATCGATAGTTAATCAAACAGACAGTGCGAACTCACAGTATATACCCGACTTCAATCCCATTTTGGGTGGGTGCACTTTTACAACAGTTCGTTGTTTTCTTACATTTGGCTTTGATTATGTCCGGCAAGAGGTCGGCAGTATTTTTGCCCCGACTGCGCGGAATCTACAGAGCACAACACGGACGGCCTCAGCAGTCATTAGACCCGTTGGCATTTGTAGCTCTATTATTAATAGCTTGCCAGGCAGACAGAAGATATACTAGGCCAGCCGAACGTCACTCGGGCAGTTAATACCTGATTTACGCGTCGAGTGGCAGTAAAACAACAATTAGGCAGGAAATTAGTAGGAAACACCCAACAATTAGCTGATTGAGTCTCGAGGGAAGGCAGCTGAGCGAGTCTCGAGCAGTGCAGGGTATCTGCCAGTGCAGCAGCAGCCTTGTAAACCCCACCATTAATTGATTGAGTATTAGAAAAATCTGAGGAAGGGGGGAACTCTCTTGAACTACAGGGTATCTGCCAGTGCAGCAGCCTTGTACACCCCATTTGTTATTAATTAAAGTGCAGCAGCAGCCGCTGAGTGCGGCGAGCTTTGCTCAATTGACGCGTATTGAATGCGCAATGTTAGATCCGCATAGAAGTTTTGCGCCGACAGACGTGACGAGGCTCGGTAAATAAATGCCATAGATTAGTACCAGAATCGCAGCTGTACAACAATTGAAATAATCGCGGTGTGCTTAACCCGTCCGTGTGTCCGACTATCCCACTGTCCGTGTGTCCGTGTGTCCGTATGTCCATCTGCGGTCAAATAGCAACGTAACGAGCCGTTGGAAGCTGCAATTCGTTCAGTTCTGTGGCTCTCTGACGACACGCACGCGGCAGCTGGATAAAAACTCGATGAAACTCTCATAGCAGCACACACACACACACACACACACACGCTCGCTGTAAGTCAAACCTAATCAGATAATTGCCACATACCCTGCAAATGCCAGTGGACCGCACGCACACACTTCTGCGGCTTCCAATGGCAATTACGCACAAGTTCAAGTGCAAAGAACACACACACACACACATACACACACAGCCGGCAAGTCGTTTTTAATGAAAGTTGCAAGAAACAGCGCAAAACCAATAATAGTATGTAAAGATAGTGAAAGCTGTGCATAGTCGACTATAGGTTACCCTGCAGTATATACATTAAAAAAATTTTAATTACTCTCACCAAGAAAAACAAATGAAATTTTTAAATAATTGAAAACTCAATAAAATTTTGAAAACAAAAATACCCAAAAAAATGAAATTTATAAATAATTGAAAACTCAATAAAATTTAAATGCAGTATCAAAATATATATAAACCCATAAAAAAATGACATTGCAAAGAAAAATCGCTGCATTATTGACAAAGTTATGAGAGTTTAAAGTGATTATGTGGGGTACAAAAAAAAAAGAAGAAATTTATAAATAATTGAAAACTCAATAAAATTTAAATGCAATATCAAAATATCTATAAAACCATGAACAAAACGAAAATCGCTGCATTATTGAGAAAGTTATGAGAGTTTAAAGTCTCAATTTGATTATATTTGATTATATATATATTAATCATTATTTTCAAAAAGTACAGTACAATACAGTACTGAATATATCTATGCCGTCTATTTGTATAACTTAGACAATTTGCATATACCCTTCCCAAACACTTTTAATAGTTACAAGGTATTTCAATAATAAAACAGAACCATTTTCACACTACAAACGAGCATCCTGTGGGCTGCCAAAGCGTTTTAAGAGCGAATGCCACAGCATGCAAAATAAGAGAGAGGCCAGAGCGCAGGAGGCAAGATTCGTTCTCTTAACGTATTCCTTACCGCTCTCTTACTTTGCAGACCGTAGGCCAAGCAACAATTTTCATTGATAAAAACGCTGGCAGCTGTGTCCTTAGCGTCAGTCGTACGCGAACCCTCAGTCGGTGAGTTTCTTCTGTAGATTCGGATGCGAGCCCGAAACTTTTGGGCGCCAAACAAATAAGCTTCCGGAGAAATTTCAAACTTCATAACGGTTATACGGCTTAACGTCTCTGCGTGCGAATTTTTAATTAACATTGCGTATACGGCATGTTGACGGTCTGGTGATGAAAGAAAAACCCCGAATGAACTTCTTAAACTGTTCATAATATTCGGTAATTGTTTCTGTGGCTTCTGCTCTGGACGTGTGTGTGTGTGTGGGTGCGAGTGTGTGTAAAGACTTACGGAAATCTCTTGCGACCCTTTGGCGCCACGTTACAATTTAACGCCAAGGACAAATTACAGCAAAGCCAACTTTGAGGTGAGTTGTTATTGGCAGTCAGGTAAATACAGAAAGTTTCAGAACAAAAAATTCCTAGAAAAAAAACCTAAGTAATACGCCAGTAGAGAAATAGTCCAAGAGAAGGGGCAAAAACTTTCTGAAGACTTAACTTATCGCTTATCAAAGTTCTGCAAAGAGCAATCGTATTGACAGATTGATCAGATTGAGGTTGCTATCAAGGCGTTGATTTAGGTTTTGCAATTGCAAGAACTTTTTATATTAAAATATCGCACATATGGCAGAAGTCTTATTAATGACATGCAAAACTATTCCACAAATTTCTGATTGAGGTTAATTACTTAAATTGTTGGATAAGAAAAAACTTGTAAAATGCTTCAGAACCTTGAAAACTATTTTCCCATCTATCACAAGTTTCATTAATCACATGGAAAACTATTGCGCAATTTTATCCATTTAACTTCCATTTTAGCTGATAGCAATATGATAAACTTATAATATCTAGATTGATATTATATTTATTTTGCTCTTTGTTAATGGAATTTATTATAATAGGTTTTTTTTTCCGATGCCAGTGTAATTTATACCGTTGTGGGAAAAGTTTCTGCTGAAAATTTCAATGGGCAGCGAATGGGAAACAGACGGAAATAAATGTATGTACATATATGAATATAAATTGAGCAAATCGACATAGACGAGCTGCGGCGGCTATTAAATTTTTTGTTTTCTGCAAGCGCATCGGTTGATTGGCTGATTGAATGACTTCGCTTTGATTCACGACTGTTGACAAGTTCTTCAGTTTTTTATTGAAGATAAATTGAACGACTCGCAATCAGCAAAACAACTCAGCGAAACTTTTTTTCGGGAAACTTTAAGATAAGCTCTTGAACGGGTTGAAAGTGTTTGGCAATCAACAGAGAAAGAGAGAGATAGGGAAACCGTGAGGACAACAATGCTGCGGGTTGGAGAAAGAGGAAGGGGAGGCTTAGTGGAACAATACTTAAGAGGAAATGTGAACAGATAAGTCTTAAGTGAAGGCGACGATTGGTGTGCGGGCAGTGCTTTCTTTTCTTGCTTTTTGTTTGTCCGACTCACCTGAGTGAGTGCCGGACACTTTGTAGCATTTACCAGGGATCTCTCTCTCTGTCTCGCTCGCTCGCCAAGAAGTCAGCCGGCCGGCCGGCAGGCAGGCAGGGCGCAAGGAGAAGCAGAGCTCAGCTTGATGCACTCGAGCATGTGGCCTTGAAGCAGCTCTCATCGCTCACTGCTGGCAACTGAAGCCTCTTCGGCCAGGCTGGAGCACTGCCCCGAGGCGCACTTGTCCGACATATGCGGCGGCTAGTGACACTTGAGCTGCGACAACCACTGTGCCAGGCTGGGGGAGGGGGATTTAAGATGCACTGCCAACTGTATGCATATCTTAAACCGTTAGCCCTTAAAGCCGGCACGGCCTTGCGCCCCTGCCGTCTGCGGGTATCTCTCTCGATACTGCATTTAGGCCTTTAAGTGCCTGCTGTGACCATGAGGCTCGACGACGACTGAGTGGACTACAAAAACATTGCATTTCTGATGGGAGCGTGGCACAGTTGATGATTGCAAAAATTGCAGCACGTAAGCGGGCAAGTGTGGCATGCAAAACTAGCGCGAGCTAGCTTCAATACATTAAATCCTCATGCGGGGGAAATGCTGCACAGACTGACATATGACATGCGGGCAACCTTAGCTGAGCCGCGGCTTTAGACGACAGGCACACGAATAAACACACAAGCCGAACAAACAACCACACAGAAAAACACACCTACGCACGCACGCACGCTTAACACGTTCTAGCATAATATCCCTCTCTCTCTCTCTCTTTCTCCCATCTCTCTCTCCCTCTCTAACTCACACTCTGCCGCACGAATTCCCTGCTCTGGGCAAGTAGAAATTTGATTTAAAAAGCATAATACTCACTTCAATTTACTGCTGCATACATTTGCAACGCTGCGCAGCTTTTCCATAAAGAGGCGCGATACGCTGCGGCATTTCCCCGGCTTTAACGCCGTAAATCTGTCTGGCTTTTTTGCTCTGTTTTTAAAGCCATCAGCAAATGATGGAAGACAGCAGAGTGGGGCAGAACGTTGAGTGCAGAAAAACATCAGCTCTACACAAATGCCTAGAAACTACACATGGCTGTGCTGTTGTTCGGCTCTGTCGTTAATCAACGTGTTTTCCCATGCAGAATCCTGACAATTTGTTGGCAAAAAGCGCAAACAGAACACGCCACAAAACAATTTCAGCAATTAACAATTGCACTGAATTCCCTCAGGGTGCCTGGAGTTTCTGGAGTGAAATTGAAAGAACTGCAGAGTCGCAGAGTCGCGGCGTGGGAAATCTTATTTCTAGCTCATTTTTCAGTAACCCAAATTTTTTATTTAATATTTTAGAATATTATTTGTATATTATATTTTATTTATATTTTAATATATAAGCAATAGCTGGCACCGGAATAATAATTCATTTCATGTACAAATCATTACAATCATTTTTAATATGATAAAAAATAATAATACCAATAATATGTATTATAATAACACTCAAATAAATTTTTAAAATAACATATAATTAATATTTCCAACAAATATTTAACAATCTGAAAACCATGTGAAAATCACTGTTAATTGTTACAAAATACATATACATATCAAACAAAAAAGTAGTACGTCACAACCATTAGTTTCAGTTGATTTTCCTCAGACTTTCCCTTCAATGAAATCTCACTTGAAGTGCGCAAAATTAAGCTCGCATTTAATTTGGAGCACTTTACAACTTTAACGACTGTGAATGCAATTAATCCTCTTACAATATGCTGGACATGCAACGCGTACTCCCGGAATTAATATCACATTTTTTTCACGTCGCTCTCGCTGGCAATTTTGATACTACAATTTTCTGACAGCGCGGCGGAATCAGCGAAAAAGCAAGCGTACGCGCGCTGTAAAAACACTTGGCGTGGAGATATTTTAAAAAAATAATTGTTGCATGCTTTTAGGCGCGCGTTTTTGTCGTTTCCGCTGCTTCATTTGATTCAATTCCGTTACATTTTATCCCGGCCGAGCTGATGTGCAAGTGCAGCTTAATTGTTTCAGCAGACCACGAAGACCTCTGCGTCCCTCCCTCGCCCTCGTCAAATAAACGATTTTGCGATGTAATTTAATTGTTGTGCCGCAGCTGCGGAAGTGGCTTCTTCTCGCTGTCTTACAGCATGCAGCGCTCGAGTATCTCAAAAATCTCTTGCTTTCCACCAAGCAGATTGCTTTGTGCAATTTGAATGCATTTAGCTGGCAGATGATGCGCGCTTAATGCAATAGTTACTCGCAAAACGCTCGTAACTGAGGCGACGACATAGACACAGCGCAGAGTCTAGAGAAACGCTAGTACACAAAACGTGACTCTGCTCTGAATTTCAGATAAAAGAACTCAATTCAAATTGCGCTTGAATTGCAAATGGGCTTCCAAAAAGGTCATGCTCAGCTGGGGGCACAATCTACATGGACATGGCCAATAAGCGGGCCACACCCGGCTGAATCGCAGCACAGACTTGCCCCATTATCTGGCCGAAGCGCAGCTGCCCTTGGGCTAAGTGGGAAGAACAATAATTGACAGTTAGCAGGGCATTCGCCGTCGAATCGAATTAGCACTTGCCGAGGTCCAACCTAATCGAAGGTAACGCACAGAAATGCGATTATGCACAGCACTTGAAGTCATCAGTCTTGAGTTCTGTAGAAATTTAGAAAAAATAAAAAAAAAATTAAGAAAATTGTTGTGAAAAATTATGGCAACCATCTATAGCGTTGAGTAATTGGCGCATAAATTGCCAGAGCAGCGATTGAGAAGCCGGCGAAATGCACACAAAGTTGGTTCCTTGTCCCTCCTCCTACTGCTCTCCCGCAGGGCTCTCTGCACTTTGCCATTGATGGACGAACAAAAACGCAGCGCATGGAAATGCCATAAAACGCTTTGTGCGATTGACAAAACTCAAATTGCCAATGGCCAATTAGTGGCAATTAAATGTCCCAAAAACAAGTCCCCCAAGCGCAGGCAAGTTGAAACGCGCAGCGAAATGAGCACTTCTCTGTTTCCCATTCCCAATCCCTCCACAATCCTCTCTGCAGCGCGCTCAAAGCGAAACTCTTTACGTCAAGTTGGCGCTACCCTGCGAGAGTTGTAAATAAATGCGGAGTGACCCCCTGGGTGCTCTCCAGTCTACAGTTGTAGCTGCAGCTGCAGTTGCTCCTGTCTACCCCCTCGCTTCCCACAGCTGTTGCTGTTGCTGTTGTCGGGCCAAGAAAGTTTTCTTGGATCTCGTTGCCTTTGCGCCTGCCTCTGCCTCTGTCTCTGTCTCTGCCCCAGCTGGAGGCAAGAAGTTATCCTCGCCGACTGCCAACAATTTCAAGTACTGCTTCTGTTTGAGTTGCCCTCGTTGCTGTTGTTGTTGCTGTTGTTGTTATAGTTGTTGTTTGTTCTCGTGTCAGTGCTTGTGTTTGTGTTAAGCAGCACTTATGGCCGCCAACGATACGCAGGCTCCGTTGCGGTGCGCCTGCAAGTTATTTAATAAGCAATTAAATTGCTTTAATTAAATGCGCACTCAGTCCGGCGATTTACATAATCCCAGAGATTCGATATGTCCACATGGTGCTCGGGCGATGTCAGGTGCCGCATCGCACCCTTTGCCAGGGGCAACCACAAGCACGCCCTGTTCTCGCATAGCATCTGCTGTCTTGCACACACTACATTATTAATGTCAGGTGATTTCTGGGCAGATTAGTTGCAAATTGTGCTAAGTGCGATTTAGATTTGGCCAAGCAGATAAACAGCCCTTTGTGCACTGGGAAAAATAGAAATAGAAGGGTTAGGCCTACGAAACTGTGTAATATTTTGTTGGATCTTTATAATTTGCCTTTAACTCTTTATTTTTAGATTAGTCGATTGCGATATGAATCTAAATTGATAGTTATAGTTAAAGCAAGCATGTGTACCAAACTTAACAATTATAATCTCTGTAGAACCAGAGATCAAGAAGCCAGAACTATTATTATTGTTGCTTACTCTATTTCAGTATGGATAGAAATCAATAGCTGTAGTTAAAGCCAACGTACATACCAAATTTCACAATTCTACTCTTAGTAGATCCAGAGATCTACAAGCTTCAAATATGGCAGTTGATTACACAATTTTCCTATAAATAGAAACCGATAGCTATAGTCAAAGCGGGCTTATATAACAAATTTTATAATTTAAATCTCAGCACAACCAGAGATCTACATACTCAAACTTGAAACTACATTATTAGGCTGATGATACTGATACTCTGCCTTGAATTAATTTAGCCCTGCTATTTAAATCGGCAATTATCACATTTACCTGCGTATAACCACATAATGAAGTTCACATTTTCCACATATTCGACAGTTTTCATGCACGAATTGCGGCTTTTCTCTCAGTGTGTGTGTGTAAAAGGGAAATTCGAGGAATTCCTCTGTGAATTTCGGCTTGGGTTGATTTGGGTATTCCTATTTCCATTCGTATTTCTATTTTCATTTTCGACAAAAAGGCGTTTGATTCAATGAAGAGATTTCATCAGCTGGTAAACAATTTAATTAAATGAGTTTCCGGAAGGATGTTTGATGAGATGGCTAACTTTAGCCGCCAGAAAATGTAATTTGTGTGCACACATTCCACAAATAGTGACAACTACTGGCGATAATTTAAAAATTGTTTGTTTGCAGCTTTCACTCACTTTGACACAGAAAATCGGGCAAAATTGATATTTTATGATTGCATACTTGAAGGAAATTCATTCTTTTTTAATAAATGTTTCGATATGACGGCAATTTATATATATTTATATAGGGTAACTTTCATTTTACGCGTGTCTCTGCACAAATAATTAGGTTTATTCAAATTTATTCATATATACATCAGCCAATTTTATTGCATTACAAATGAAGTAATTTTCTCTTGGAAATGGAATGGAAAATAGTAATGGAATCAACATACTGCTGAGTTTAAAAGCTACTCAACACTGGGTATTATGCGAGTTATGCCAATCATTAAGTACAGAAGGCGAAAACCAACAAGGCAAAATTAAATAAACAATAAGACTTGAAACTGTGATAAATTGTTTCTTACATAACTTCTGTGTTTATAATTCTATGGGGTTATATTATGACTCGCTCCGATGTCAGATTTTCTATAAAACAAAAAAAATGGCTGTATTATATGGAACTCATCATAACTGTCTGAAGGGCATCTGCTTGTCTGTATTTATTTATTTGTACTTATAAATAATTCAAGCCACAAAAGTAATAAAAAACTATTTATAGTCAACACAGTGAATACATTAAATTCTTTTAACAGTCTTAATATGAACCAAAACCTTGGCTCTCAGTTAGTCTAGGACCTTTAGCCGCCAGCTCCCCTTCCCGCTTCACTCTGACCAACTTGCCGAACAATGTTATTATTTTCATGCTGCTTTTAATAACTTTTTCAATTCCTTTTCTCACCTGGTGGCGCGACCGTCAAGTTATGCAAGCCCAAAGGTGGGCGGCAGGTCTACAACTTGATTTAGTGCTAAGTGCAGCAAATGCCAGCAATCTGCGTATTAAACCCGACTGGCAACTGCTCCATAATAAAGAGTGCAACTTTAATGAGTGCCATTCACGTGGGAGGAGAAGGAGTAGTGTGATTCCAGGAAAACTGCTTGGATTTGAGCATGTCTTCTCGTTTCTTTTGATTTCGCGGTACTTAAACTGTAGAGCGCTGCAGCTTAAGTAACTGTACTTCCATTTGTCCACTTTCAGCGGGAACGCAATTAAACTGGCGCCGTGCGTGGGCAGCATGTCCTGCACAGTGGAGCACGCTGCCAATTGGCGTAATTAAAACAACTAGACTGCAGGAACCCCATTCCCATCGAAGTCACGTGGCGCATGCAAAATTCATCCGCAGGCAACTTGGACTTCGACTCGTAAATTTTTGGCCGGAAAAAGCCAAAAATCCAAGCCGAACGCGTAACCACGAGAGCGGAGCGGCAGGAAGAGTGAGTGTAATGGAGAGCATCATGTCAACGTTGCCCACACTGACGAGCAGCGAGGGCAGCCTGTGGATGACCAGCGCCCTCACCGAGGTGCTGGCCAGCAGCTCCAGCCAGTCGCAGACAGCGGCCACGGAGGCAGCGACCGCTGCAACAACAGTCGCTGCAGCAGCCGTTGCAGCCGCCGCGGCGGCAGCAGCAGCGGCAACAGCAGCAGCCTCGTCGGAGGCGAAGGTCCACGACAAGCAGGCGCACGCGGTGAATGACAGCGAATCGGATTTGAGGTGAGTGCATCGTGCGGGCTCCTCGAGCTTTGTTTCCGATGCGTTACGTTTCGATTCGGTTCTAGGCTTCATTACCGATTCCATTTCCAAAGCCAGTGACTCGCATAGGCTTTGATTATGCAATGAGCGGCAGATGATGCCTGCCACAAACTGTACAGAGAAGCCATACACGAGATTCCATAACTCTGAAGTCCGTTCGATTAGCGACTACTGCGCAGGCTGCTAGTATCCCGAGCTCATCTCTTATTCCTAGATTTTTTTCCAGCTAGCCCGACTAACAGCTACTCTGCATGCAGTTTAGACTCTACTTTTCCTTTCTTCTCTCTTAAAAACTCGACTCAAGTACGAAAAAGGCTTTATTTTGATGCCGATTCCTTGTGATAGCTTCCCGACTAGCAGCTACCCTGCATGCAGCTTAGAGTCTTATCCTCCCTTACTGCTCGCTAAAAAACTTGACTGATTTCCGCACGTATCTGCAATGGTATAACAATCTATTCCGTCAACTTAATTCTTCCTGTATACCGTTTGACAGACTAAAAGCTACCCTGTAAGCAGCTAAAATTCTCTCTATCTTATATATAATTCCAAATTCTATTCTATCTTTCCTTAGCTCATACCCAGGCTATATACACTATCGCGACAAGTACGATCTTACGTACATTGCCAAGGTCAATCCGTTCTGGCTGCAGTTCGAGCCACCGCACACGAGTACCTTCTACATAATGGCGGGCCTGTACTGTCTGATCTCTGTGGTGGGTTGCTTTGGCAACGCCTTTGTTATCTTCATGTTCGGCAGCCGCAAATCACTGCGCACGCCGGCCAATATCTTGGTCATGAATCTGGCGATCTGCGATTTCCTCATGCTGATCAAGTGCCCCATTGCCATATACAACAACATCAAAGAGGGACCCGCTCTAGGCGATACAGGTATGTGGCCGGGGCAGCTATATCCACCCATATATATATGGTATGTATATATAACGCATCATATTCCTTATCACGTGCAGCCTGTCGTATCTACGGGTTCGTTGGAGGCCTCAGTGGCACCTGTGCGATTGGAACCCTCACGGCTATAGCCCTGGATCGTTACAATGTTGTGGTGCATCCGCTGCAGCCATTGCGGCGTTACTCCCGACTTCGCTCCTATGTAATCATCATACTGATCTGGTGCTATAGTTTTCTGTTCGCCGTGATGCCGGCGCTGGATATCGGACTGTCGGTCTATGTGCCCGAGGGTTTCCTGACGACCTGCAGCTTTGACTACCTGAACAAAGAGACGCCGGCGCGCATCTTCATGGCGCTGTTCTTTGTGGCAGCCTACTGCATACCACTGGCATCGATTGTCTATTCCTATTTCTATATACTCAAGGTCGTCTTCACCGCCAATCGCATTCAGTCGAGCAAGGACAAGGCCAAGACGGAGCAGAAGCTCACGTTCATCGTGGCCGCCATCATCGGACTGTGGTTTGTCGCCTGGTCACCCTATGCCATTGTGGCCATGATGGGCGTTTTCGGGCTGGAGCAACACATTACGCCGTTGGGCTCCATGATTCCCGCACTCTTCTGCAAGACAGCGGCCTGTGTAGATCCCTATCTGTATGCTGCCACGCATCCGCGGTTTCGCGTGGAGGTACGCATGCTCATCTATGGACGGGGAGTACTCAGGCGCGTGTCCACCACTCGCTCCTCCTACATGACACGATCGCGCTCCTCGTTCACGCATCGTATGCGCTCGGGCGACTGCGAGAACCGCAACGAGCCGTACATGTTGAACAACAACCTGATGATGGTGCCAGAGGAGACCGAAGAGAACGAGGAGATCATCGTTGTGGCCGAGATCAATACTTCCAGCTGCTCGGCCATAGAACAGAGTAAGTTTTAGAGTGAGAGAAAGAGATGCAAAAGTACATGATCGTGACTAGGGTAATGAGAGTGGTAGCGAAAGAACCGGAGAGAGGATCAAGAGAGAGTAGAGAAAATAATTGAGAGAGAACAAAAAAATCGGAGAGAGGATCGGTGGATCGGAGAGCCGATCAAAGAGAGGATCGAGAGAGAATCAAAGAGATTAAAAAGAAAATCAAAGAGAAGATCGAAGAAAGTGGAGAGAACGAGAGTAAGATAAACAAAAAAAAGAAGGAAATAGAAAGAAAAGAGAGAGAAAGATAAAATGGAGTGTGAGAGAGAAAGAAATAGAGTATGTGTGAAAAAGGGAGAGGGAGAGAGATTAAAACGTGATATAGCTTAGCGGCAGTTCGATTGAGAATGATACATATGTATAGTACATATTTTTGTTCGATTATTTCTGTAAATATAGTTATAGGTTTAGGATTACTGCTCAGACTTGCAGTTTACCAGGGAACTTATATGACTACATAATTTCGTTACGTCGAGTTCATTTAGTTAATTAAAGTCACAAGTCTCTTGAATGCCCGTTGAATATGAGTACAGTATACCACAAATATACAAAGATACAATTACATGCGTCTGTTACGCTTTCCGCCGAGCAGTCAAATTATAAAGAAGCCTCAAATGGGAGGAGACCAGCCCATTGTATTATTTACCATTGATAACAACCTCGGCCCGCGCGCAGCAGCCGGCGGCCCACGAAGAGCAATTAAAGCTGGCTTATGTACAGGTGCAAGCAAGCATATATAATATAGAAAGACAGACATATATATACTTAGATATATTTATATATATGTATTCCTACATATCTACAATAAGTAGCATTATCGCGAGGCTGGGCCTGGCAACGCAGAAGAAGAATAAGAAGCTGGAAAACATGTTAAGTGAGCTTACTGAATGTTTGTGCCGACGCACTCATAATACTCACTCACATTAACTCACACTAACACTCAGGCAGAAAAACATTCATAATACCTTGGCGTGGTTATGCCCAAGTGTCTAGCAATTATGTCGATGCAACATTGGCGCAAACAGAATTGTATCTTGTGGATACTTATAGACACACGATAAGTACTATTATCAGGGAAAATCGAATTAGCCCTCTCGCACACACAAACTCGAGCACGAAATGAATACTATTTGTGTATTCATTAATTCATGTCATGATGTTAGTCAATTCCTTTGCAATTAATAACGTAATTGAAATTGAAATAACCAAATCCACAAGCAGATGAAAGAAAGTCGGCATAGATGCCAGTTGTAGAGATAAGGCAGAGTCCTAAGTATAATATAATCAAAGAGATGCAGGCAAAATGCATATATTTGTTGTACGATTTGCGTAGTAGTGGCCAAATACCATAATTATATATATATGATATAATATAGTGTCTCATTTAAGTCTTTGTATATTGATGTCTACGTTAAGCGCTGTTTTCCAAAACGAACTTGACTCGAGTTCAAAGAGTACTTGTACCTAATCAGTATCCAAAGAGGGAGCATTAATGTCCGTAATATCCTATACGAATTTATACTCTTAAGTGTTTTGAGCTTAATAACTGTCCCTGTCGCTGTCAACTGTAAATAAATGGCAACTAAGCAAATAAAGAACACAGCTGGGCACAGTTTTGTGTGTGTTTGTCTCTGTGTGTGTATATACATATACATAGGAAATGGAACAAAGCGGGAGAACAATAGTAAAATATGCTAAAAGAGACCTGCAAAAGATTTTAATTACAAGTGTAAAATAATGACGGTGAGGTAAGTCGACATCGACATACACTGACAGAAAAGTTTGTTCCGTGTTAAATATATTTCTAACATTTTATATCATAGCCAACTTATGTATACAAATAATGTAAAGAATATTCAGCTATTTTCAAAAACATTTGAAAATATTGTAAATTAAGAAAATTACGTAGTAAGTAAAGAAATTTTCGAAGTGCACCTGAAAAATACTAAATTATTGTGAAAAATAGTCAAACAAAGTAAAAAAAACCCGTGCTTTTCCCCGAAAAAGCGGCAAAGAGAAAAGCAGATCTTTTTACCCGGAAAAAACCCCCAAAGCAAAGCGAAACGAAAGCAATTCGGAGTAAACAAAAAGTAACAACTTAATTAGCACATTTGAAATGCATTTCAATGCATGACAATGTTTGGCTATGTTAGTGTGTGTGTGTTTAACTTTAAGCAACTCGATTTGCGTTTTTGTGCCACTTAATCTGCATACAACTATGTACTATGGTCCTATGCTATATATGTGCGTATGTGTTAAGCTCCTTTAGCGTTTGTAAACGAATAAATGTGTCAGTTTGTAATAGCAAAGACGGAGTTTTTTTTTAAGTTACTTTTATTTTACAAACTTGAAGTTCAATTTGTACCTTTGGACTTTGTTATGAATTGTAATTTGTAAACGTTT
The DNA here is from genome assembly GCA_035046045.1 of Zaprionus bogoriensis. Lineage (NCBI taxonomy): Eukaryota > Metazoa > Arthropoda > Insecta > Diptera > Drosophilidae > Zaprionus > Zaprionus bogoriensis. Next base: position 675,959 of record JAWNOI010000192.1, on the reverse strand, counting down.
TTAGATTTACATATAACTACAACTACTCCAAAATAAAGTTGATTGTATTATATTGACAAATTTGCAATGTTGAGTTTTATTAAAATTGAAATGAATTTCAAGTTCATTAATTATTCTAGAATTTATTATAATTATTTTGCAGTGTTTAGTGAAGCATTGGTGCTGTGCTCAAACAGCTTACCATATTTTAATTATTTATTCAGCATATTTTAAATTTGAATCATATTTTTAGCTTACTTAAAACTCAGCTCAGCTCAAAGAGTTTAAAACGCCTTGCAGCGCATTCACTCAATGAATGCAAATCGTATCCCACGCACAGACAGACAAACACTCTGCATTCATCGCCCGGCCTCAACAGGTGCAGAGTGCAGGCAAGAAAACACTCGAGCGAAAAAAGAAGACTGCGTTGAAGGAAGAAAAAAACACATGCAATGGTAACAAGTCGAGTGGAGTGTGGGGGCGTGTGTGTGTGTGTGTGTGTGTGCCAGTCGGAATGCTTCACTGGTGCTGCCAATGCACTGGCCGTTGGCTGACCGGCGGCGCAACAGCGCGTATACTTGATTTCGCATGCAAAGACGCCGACTGCATTTCCTTTGGCCACGAATTCCCAGTATTTTTCAAGAGAGCGAGCAGAGAGAGAGAGAGAGCGCGCGCATACGCTGCGAGGGTGCCAACAACAGCTGAGAGCTGCGCCCAGTATTTTTGCCTGTTAGAATTATTGGCCAGACAACATTGACGACGCCGGCGCCGGCGCTGCCAGCCTGACGGCGGCGCTGTCTCTGCTGCTGCTGCTGCCGCCGACGCTGCTGCTGTGAAGAGCAGAGAATTCACACGCAGGCAGCAGGCATAACAAAAATTTCAGTCGGCTTTTTCACGACGCGCTCGCGGTTGTTGTTCCAACAGATTTTCCCTCAGTGAAAATACAAAATTGCAAATTGCATTGAGGAAAACTCTTGTATTTATTTCCCCTTTTTTTTCTGGCGTATTGAGAAAATTGTGAAAAATATTTATTATTATGTTGCGGCAGCAGTGTGACGAACTTTAGAGTCCCCGACTGCACACAGACACAGGCTTCGTAAGTCTACATCAAGCTCTGTGCGCGAGTGTATGTATGTGCTGTCTATGTGTGCGTGTGTGTCTGTGTATGCCTTGGTCCACAGTCAAAGCTGTAGGCAACTCCCGCGTGCCTTGCTCCAACTGAGATTTGTCGAGCAGCTAATCTTATTTCGATTTTTCAACGCCCGCATTTTTGCTACAAAGTGAGGAGGCGTGGCGCAAGAAAGGGGCAGATGGGGGCAACAGGGAATTGCAGCTGCAGGCAATTTGCAATCAACAACGCCGACGTTGACAGGGCTACAAAAGTGTATTTTGCATGCAAATAGTTCGCTGCGGATTGTGTTTGAAATTATGCATGTGTGTGGGAGTGTCTATTAGTGTGTGTGTGTGTGTGTGTGCGGAAGCCAAAATAAATATTGACCAAACAAACGTCATATATACAGGCATTTGTAATGTGCCTGCGATTTATCTCGTTCTAAACGGCCAACACACACATAGAAACACTCACACACACACACAAACATATATATATATACACTTACTTCCACACAAGCTCGCAGCGACTCAAGGGTTGCTTGGCGTGCCCCGAACTCATCAGCCAGTGCATTTTTAATATGATTGCCAGACGCTCGGCACACGCGTCGTATGCGTAATATTGTTGCATGCGCGTTGCCTGCCAGCGGCAGGCGTGCAGAGCGACAGCGGAGCCCTTCAATTTTGCATATGCATATCAAGCAAACACTTTTATGGCTTCCAAAAGCTGCCGGGACAACGCGTCTGCAGCGCTCTCCAGGCCAACAACAAGAACAACAAAAGCAACAATTGAAGGAGACAGAAATGAGCAAGCAAAGAAGACAACTCAATGGCTCAGAGTCTCGCACGCACACACAGACACAGACATGCAGAGCGCTCACAGCGGGTGCAGATTTGCGAGTGTCGCCTAAGCACTAGTGTAGTAGTAGTTGTTGTTGTTGTAGTCAAGTGATGAGCGCGTTGACTGTTGACGGCTTTACTGGCACTGCTGTTATTGTTGTTGCTATTGCATTAGTTTTATTTGTTGTAGCAGTCGCGGCGCTTGCCGCCGTCTGCCTGAGCCTGAGCCTGAGCCTGAGGTGTTGTTGTTTACACGAAGCCCTCAGACGAATTGTGACAGTTTACACGCAAAACGTGCGGGGCAGGGGCACTGCGACTGAGCTGAGACTTTTGATTTGTTGTGCGCGCGCTTCAAGTAGCACAAGAGTTCGATTTGTTGAGCTGACAAACAGCAAGAGCGTTGAGTATGTTAATCAAGGAAGCGTAGAAAGTAACATGGCAACGTGAAGTGGGCTGCAAGTGGGGGTATTAACTATGTTAACTAACAGTTGAGGGCGGCGCTTAACAGCGCTGTAAATGCAGCTTAGATTGAAGCCGCGATCAGCAACTCAAATACACAAACTATTTAGTTGCAATATCTTATAAGTTAGTTATTGCCGTGTTTTCTAAAGCTTGAATCTACAGAGTAACAATAATTAATACAATCCAACTGCAATATTAAATACACACATGCAAACTTACTTCTATTTGCGAGCCTAGACTCTCTCCGTCTTCAATTAGTGATGATACTTCATATAAATTACTCAAAATGGTACTAACTTGCTAAGTATCGATAAGAGTGCAACAGAAACAAAATGGCGATGAATACAAAAAAATAGCGATCTTCCCTAGCATTAAATTTATATTAATTCGAATATTTTATATATTAAATATCGGCGCCTCAATAAATCTTTTAGTGCAATTCAGCTTAAAGCAGCCAAATCAAAACTTTTAAGATACTCATGCAAACTTCTACTTGAGCCTAGACTACCTCCACCCCCTTCAATTAGTGATGAAACTTCACATAAATTACAAATAGTAATCAATTGCTTAGTATCGATTAAAGTGCAACTGATACAAAATGGCGATGAATACAAAGAAATAGCGATCTTCCCTAGCATTAAATTAAGCTTAATTCGCATATTTCATTTATTAAATATCGGCACCTTTCAGAACAATTCAACTTGAAGCCAAATCAAACCTTTTATTTAGCATAAAAACTTTGAAAATGTTTTCATAGTTTTTCTCAATTTTCGGTTTTCATGCTCGACTTGCTGCCTGCGCGTATGTTAATTCATGTTGTTCGTTGTTTTTGCCCAAACGATGACGTCAATGTGGCACGTTGCGTTTGTTTTGGTGTTCCTGTTGTTGTTTTTGTTGTTGCTGTTCTTTTTTATTTAACTGTGGCGCAACAAACGAAACGGCGGGAAAACAAATCGAAATACTTTTTCACTGGCAGCTGCAGATTCAGATACGCCGGCAGCGGCATTAATTAAAGCGACGAGGCGTAGCAGAGCTGGTGGCAGCGGCGGCGGCGGCAGCGGCAGCGGCACTTGAAGCGTCTGGGGGAGAACGGGAGAGTGCGCTGCCTCTGCTCATATCGCAGCCCCTGCGTTCAGCCCCGCACGCCGCGCACTGCATACAATTCCACATTGTGGGGCACTAATGACCGCAGTTTTGCTTTTTTGGCAGTCGCGCCTGGCGCAGGTTGCATTTGGGTCTGCCTCCCCTCTCTCTCACTCTCTCTCCCTCTCTCTCTTCCACATTCTAGCTTGCCCGCTTCCTCTGACAGGCATATGAATTTATAATTGCTTCATTCTTTGGCCGAGCCCTGCATTGAGTACTCTCTCTACTCTCTACTCTCGCCTCCCGCCGCGCCTCTTGCAACGCAGCGTGCCAATTGGGCGTCGCTCCAAGGGGCTTATTTATACATGTACAAGCACACACATATATGCATATATCCTACACGCACACACACACCCCCATTGCCATCTTTCGACAATTGAAATTTGCTGATTGTTAATGCGGGACTCTTGTGTTTATTTTCATAAGTAGAGCAAATGTTTGGCGAGTAAACAGCAAACAGATTTATGAATGCAATACGATAAATTCGATATATATTTGTCTATATATAGCCGCAAGTAGTTATCAAAATTTCATTAGAAATATACAAGACAAAGTGGAGTCATTAGGCGCACTCGAATTCGCATGAAATAAGCCCACAATTAAACTAAATGTTCGAGCACTACAAACTCTTTGGGTTTTAGAGGCATATACGAGGTCTGTCCGAAAAGTATCCGGCCTGCAATTATTTTCTGGCGCCAGCGTTAGTCTTAAAATTTCCCAAACTGTAGATTTTAGTATACCAAGATTTAAAATCAGGTCAGATACTTTTCAGACAGACCCAAAGAACTTGTCATGAATTGACAACTCTCAACAACAATTGCATTGACTTACACATACCCATTACATTAACTATATTTCATAAGGAATATCAAATATTTCTCGTAAAATACTTCCAAAACTGTGCAGAATGCAAGAAAACTATCTACCTATATCTATCTCTATATTTGTATATTTGTTTATCACAATTAATTAATTCTCAATCGAATAGCACAAATTCTTGGTAAATATAAAAAATGAAATTTCATGTTTTCAATAGAATTTTTTTAGTCAATGTGGATTTAAAAGACGCAGTCAAAATCATATGAAATTAAATTGGTGGGGAATGTCTAATTTTATATAAACTCATATTTCTATGCACAAATATATATCTCCATTTGATATTTATCAGTTGAGAACTCCTCAATCAATGCCACATTGTTAGCTTTTTTATAGACAACTTGACAATCTTATTTTTAAATTTTCATTGGCAATATCTAATAGAAATTAAAACCATAAACGCAACCGAATTCACTTAGATTTTATACAGAATTAAGCTACATGTATATCTACCTCTATATCTGTATATTTCATAGCCTGAAGGCATCAATCCTGCAATTTACCTAGACATTGTTCGCTAAAATTAAATTTGTTTCTACAATCATATTAAAAAAAGAAAATAAGTACAAAATTGTATTTTTCTATTTAGTTAGTTAGTTATCAATAGAAACAACCTCACAGGTGGAACAAAAACTGGAAATAGCTTTCTCTTCGATAATTGCCTGCAAATAACTCAATTTTGTGGCTAAGTTTCTCGAGAAGGTCACTCCCCAATTATTCTGCAGTTGCTTTTACTTCAATTTCTGATTCATTTCAATTCTCGATATGCAAAAGGACAATTGCGTGCCTTTGATGTTGCTTGGAAAATGGAACTTTGTGGACAAGCAATTATGAGAGGGCAGATTTAAATACCGCGCAGTTTTGCGCAATGTGTGAGTGGGTATGCTCGTTTGTGAGATGATGATTGCATATAATTGACTTGCATTACCTAACGAAATATCAATTCATGCTAGGCAGGGTATCTGCGTTCAACTACCAACAGCTTTTCAGTATTGCTCTTTTCATGTCGATTGCAGTCAGAGAATGGACTAAGCGGAATACTAGGCACAACAGGAATTGCACGCAAGGCACACACAGGCACAGCCCACCACACGCATAGCACTTCGCACAAGTCGTGCATACCCCGTCGTAGAGAGCGTCTCTGTCAGCACTTGTGGCATCAACATGTTCGACGTGACGTGGCTGCCCACGGCCTGCGGTTCACTGGCGCCGGCACTAATACCGCCTGCCCACATAGTCATCCTGTGGTACTTCTGGGAGAACTACGCCCGCTACGTGGACAAAAACTTCTGCTCGTGCTCCTGCTGGGACACCGTCTTCAAGGGCCCCTACGAGTCGGGCGTGGCCGCCTACAAGCACATGTACTTCAATGCGACGCCGAACAGCTTCAAGATGTGGATACTCACGGTATTCGCCGTAATTGCGCTGTACGAGTGCATCAAGCGGCTCATCGCACTGATCCTGCAGCAGCGCATCCGCTACTCGATGATGCTGCTCTTCCTGCTCTCCATCTTCTCGCACTACTATGCCTGGTGGGCGTACATCAACTATTACAATGACGACTACTACAATCAATGGAACCACCAACTTTTCTTCACGGTAAGCTCGATGGCCCACTTCACGTGTGCCAAGTGCGCCCGGACAGCGGCCATCCATAATTTATTAGCAAAGTTCCCGTTCAGCTCGGCATTACGATGCTCAAAACTTGCACAATATGCCCCAGCCGGGACGGACACAAGCGTTCGTGTTGCACGGAACTTTCTATCACTCTAACCCACTTCTAAATTTGCACTGAGCTCCCTCGAATCCCTCCCACGCCCCTCGTCGAACACTTTAGATTGATTTAAGGATAAGGCGCATGACGCCGGCCATGTTCAATTCTGTTAAACAGCCGAACGAACAAAGTTTCAAGGGGCCCTAAAAACGCCAGCGGCAAACTCGCAGCAGCGTTAATGAGCAAACGCTGCACGTGTCCTGCAGGCCAATTCCATTTTCGAGAAAGAAAAATAAGAAAAATATTCATAGCGCTTAAATTATCACAGATCGGACAACACAATAAATGCATTAAGTATTAGCGATTTTCCGCACGCTGTTTTCTATCAAGCTAGCTTTCCAAGAAAAAAGCTAGCTTGGCAACACTGACAGAGAGATCTCTGCGCTCGCAATCGCGTGCTTCAGGCTTTGTATTGGTATTGGTGCCTTTGGTGGGTTACACAAGGCTGGAGCTAGGCTGGGAGAGCGCCAGTGAGAGCGGCTTTGTATGTGTTGGTGAGCTCGCTAGTAATGTGACTACGGTTATTTGAACCTCATCTGCAGAGCGAGAGAGAGAGAGAGAGTAAATGAACCGCTTCCGATCTCTGAGAGCGCATGAGCTCGCAAGGCCGATGGCTTGAGCAGTGCTGCCAATTTTTAGTTAGCTAAAAAAAGAGATTTGAGTATTTGAGATTTGAAAGCGCTTTCCGATTTTTATCATAAATATAAAAATATAAGTATAATATAATATAATAAATATTTAATACTCAATGGATTTTTATTGAGTATTCACAAAAAAAAAACTAATTACCTTTACAAAAAATATAAAATTATATTTTTATTAAAGTATATATAATAAGTTATTATTAATAACATATGTATATAAATATATTATTATATTGTTTATGTATATATGATTTTTTATTTTTTGTAAATATAATTAGTTGTTTTTTGTAATATTTATATACTAATATTTTCCAAAAAAAATATACATATATTTGTATAAATTGCACATTCCTATCTTATCTCTCTCTTCCTCTCTCCCTCTCTGCTTGCAGATAACAGAGCTCTTCTCCACGGTGCTAGTGATGCACCTGGCCAACGCGACGAACGTCGTCAAGCCGAAGAAGGTGTTCTGCATTGTGGGCGTGGCACTGCTGCACATACTGGCCGGCAGCTTCGATCAGTTCTTCATGAATGTGGTGCGCGGCGAGGGTGCAGCGCATCAGGTGGTGCGCGACATTGGCTTCATGCTGCCCGATCTGCTGCACCTGCTCATACCGATCTGGGTGCTGCGCAAGGCGCGCATCGAGAGCTTCTCGACGCGTCCCTTCTACCGCGACCGCAAGCTGCACCGCGACATCGTGGCCATGCTGTGCGTCGTGTCGCTGCTCTTCGTGCTCTGTACGATTTTGTGAGAACGAATACTCCTGGGCGCCTACGAGGAGCAGCACGGCAAGATCAAGGTGGCCGAGGACGCCGATGTGCTGCTGCTCAATCGCTACCGCATGCTGGCCAACAGCAATGTGCACAACTAGACGCGGGCGCCAGCGGTGTGCTGAGAGTGAGGACAATATACGCTGCACTTGCCGGCAAGCGAGGGGCACGCTGAGGTGCCCCTCAAAAAGGAGGCGGGGCTAGTGCGGGTGTAGCAATCCATTACCATGTTTGCAATTTACGACTTGTGATACGTTCTCTGCAATGGGTTTGCCGGGTGGGAGGAAAGTCGAGGCATTAGCCATGATCCTCGAGCAATATCAATACGAAGTACATACACAATCAAGACGGCAAATGCCGCTGCCCTGTTGCAACATATCCATTGTCATGTCATTTATTCCCGCACTAGGCACTAGCAAGAGTATCCGACCGCGACGCTGATCGGAATACGAATATATATACATATATATATATATAGTATAATAGATACTCTAGACTACAACGAACGTATTAGTCGCATTAGTTAGCATAAACTGTGGCATTGACTCGAACGCGAATAATCAAACCTCAAGACATCGACTGTTTGCCAAGTATTATATAGCATTACCCACCCAGTGTTATTCGATCCTGACGTTAGGTCCGATTTAGACTGTTGTTGAATAGTACATTACACACACAGATACACACACACACACACAAATAAACATATAGTACACATAAGAGTATCGAAATATTCCAGTACAGTAGTGAAGTCGAAGCCTAAAGGAAACCCCGTAGAAATCAAAACTAGCGTTACGCGATATTGTTATTCAATATGGAATAGCCTACAAAATACATACATACACACCCACATACAAACATACTTGCATATATTTTTAGTATACAACATTATATTAAATAAACATTAAGAGACTGAAAAAAACGGCATCTGCATTTTGTTTTTTATTTTTTATTATAATTAAATTTATTGAAATTTGAAACATCTTCATGGTGTCAGTGTATATAGTAGTTCTAGCCATATATACATACTATATATATATATATATATATAGGTTAAGGTATATTTCAAACATTCGATTGCATTTTCCAAAAATACAATTCGCTCTCGTTTTAAACTTAGCACAAAATTAATTGTTTTGTTTTGTTTTGTGTAAATCAGAAGACATTTGAAATGATATACATTATATAGAAGCAGAGCAAGACGTATTATATATAATGGAATGTCGTGGTCGGTGTCAAGTAATCTATACGTATATAATGTAATCGTACAACGCGCTCATGGGCTGCCTAACGGGACTTAAGGTACAAACGAAACTTAATTTGGTAATATCGAGCATGTGTGTGTGTGTGTGTGTGTTACAGGGTCAACTAAACAAATGGACGGCTTTCGATGACTATTGAGAGTGTGTTGCAAGTACAAAGTAAAAAAGGCATAAAAATAAAAGCGAAAATGCCGTTAAACAACAAAAGCAAAAGTTACTATTGGGATTAGGCGATTTGCGATTTGTGGTTTGTGATTTGTGATTAGCAGGCAATCGTAGAAGTCAAACTCGCACAAACTAATTGGCAGTGAGTGGGAAAAGCCTTCGAATACCTATGGCAATTTATCATATCTGTATCCTAATTCGTTTGATTCTTGATTGTGTGTGTGTGTGTGTGTGTGTGTATAGATCCTCTAGTTCTTGGCTGAGTCGTAAGTTGTTGCTGTTGTTTAAGGCAATTGATTATCGCGCGTCTCCTTAGATGAAGATCTCTGTGCGCTTTCTGACCTGGTGACCCGTGGTCGAGTGCAGCACAGCATCATCGGGGTCATCGGCACCGTCAGCGCCTTGATCCTCGTGCGTCAGATAATCTCCTTTGTGGCGATGCAAGTAGCGCCCGATCAGGAAGAACATCAGCAGCAGCAGCAGGAACAGTATGACCAGCAGGACTGCAAGCAACAGGCGATAAATTAGCATAGTACTCTCTATAGTATAAGGTATAGACAACTTACATGCCAGCAGCACAGAGTTAATTTCGTTGTAGGCCTTGCGCAGCTTCTCCTCGTCCACCAGAGGCGGCGGTCTGGTCTCAATCTCAATGGGCGGATGCGTAACGGGCTCCACGCCGCAGAAGTCTTCAGTCAATTGAGCTGCAATTGGGCATTAGTATTTAGTTTCCTTTCCTGGTTAAATTATAGTTTTAGCAATCTACTCACTGCCCAGCGACTTGACATTGCTCGGCGGATTCTGCTGGAACATAAGCTTCAGCGGATAGATATCATCGAACTGCACACGCGACACACAGCCGACAAAGCCGTCGGTCATCGACACGTTCTTGCCTATGTACATGTACTGAATATTGTTGAACTGCGCATCGGCCGACGCCTTGATGTCGAAGTTGTACTCCACGGGCTCGTAGTTGTCCACATACAGCACGACAGTTGAGCCGCTGTTCTTGCGCGTGAAGCGCACATCATGATACTGGCCCAATCCGAAATGTTTCTTGGGGAAGATGATCTCCTGACGCTCGAAGCCAAAGTCAAAGACGCAGCGCAAGTGGCCTACAGAAAGAAAAGCATTAAGATACATAAAATACTCTATGATCTATATTCTCTATTAACCCACCTGAATTGGAGATTTGTATGGTGAGGTATTCGCCAGTCAGATTCGAGGAGAAGCCCAGCAAGAAGCCCTTGGGTATGGTGGTTGTAAAGCCAACACGAATATTCTCAGCGATGGTGGAGCGGAAGGAGCCCTCGAACTCGTAACGTATAATGGAGCTGGAGCGCAAATTGACGCCGATCTCTGCAGGGAATACAAGCAATTACTTAGTGCTCCGACAAATATAGACTATAGAGTACATACCATCAGCGCAGATGGGTCCCTTGAAGGCGCTCCAACGACAGTCGCAGGTGTAGCCGTCGTAGCGTTCGATGCAGGTGCCGTTGTTAAGGCAGGGATTCGACTCGCAGCGGCCTACGCAGCCCGTGCTGATGCCATAGAGTCCGCGCATCGAGTACTGCTTCAGATCCACCATTTTGCCGTTGAGCAGCAGAGCACGTATGCAGCCCACATAGCCATCGCGATACTCTGTGGTGGCGCCAATAACCAAATCCGAAGTCAGGTGCAGCGCACGCACCGGGCCTGGCGGCTCACGCACCTCCGCCTTGATGGAACCGTCAACAACGAGACGCGCTTCCTTGCGATTGCGCTCCACACTGACCGTGTGCCAGTTGTTGTCGTTCAGGTGGTAGCTGGTGCCCACGTTGACGCCCAGCGGCCCGCTGCCAGCCTGATACTGGAACTGCAACTTGCTGCCGCCGTTCAGACTCAGCTTGATGTAGTCAGTCGGACCGGTGGCATGGAACAGCACTGCGTTCTCCTGCGTGGTGCGGAACTCCAGGTAAATGTCGCCCGAGTGTCCCATGTCGAAGGGAGGCAGGTTTATCGAAGCATCTGCGATGCGGAATGTCACCACGTTGCTGAACAAGTCGTCGCCCTCGCAGCGCATCGGTCCGAGTGTGTAGCGTCCCTGCTTCTCGTCCAGCGGTGTGCCGGTGTCACCAAACTTGACTGCACGCACCGGCAGATGCTCCTTTTCGCGTATATCGCCGCCATCCTCGGTCCACTCCAGGCTATTGGAGTCACAGTTGCACCACTTTGTGGGGTCGTTACACTTGCCCAGAATACCGCATTCGCATTTGCGCGAACCAGGCAGAGCGCCTGCCCAGTAGTCCATGGGCTGATTGTTGCGCGAGACCCACCAGGAGAAGGGCCGGAAGTTGCCAGCTTCAGCTGCAGGCGAGAAAGAATACTGCTATAGTAAAGAAATATAGGAACGCGTATGGTCGCTGCTTACAGGGTGAGTTGAAGAGACGCGAGGAGCGGCAGGAGTAGCTTAGACGCTGCCAGCAGCTGTGCGAGCGATTGAGCAGCGCTTCGATCTGCAGCTGATTGGCGTCGTACATAATGGACTGCTCGAAGGAGCCGGGCTCCTGGAAGCCATCGACCGTTGTAGTGTGCTCTTGACTGTGGCTCAACGTGGTTATCACACGACCATCAGCTGTGTAGAGATATGGAATTAAATACAGTTAAAAGCATAGCTGCTGCCTACTCACAGTAAAACTCGCAGGTGACGGGGAAAGGCTCCAGCGGACCACTGCCATCCACATCGATGTTCAGATTGACGCGCTGCTGCACATGTTGCACGTTCTTCAGAGCCTGACAGGACAGTGGATTGTTGGCTAAGCGAGAGACAAGCAGGTAAATTAGCAAACAAGCCAAGCTCTACGCATTCCATTGCTACTCACAGGTGTGACACACTGCGCCCGCGTAGCCCGTGTGGGCACAGTCACAGAAGAACTCCATGCTGTTCTGGTGGCACAGGCCCTTGTGCTGGCACGGGTTCGGATTGCAGCGATCGATCATCTGGCAGGCGTCCACAACGACCTCATCGCCGCAGCAGACCTCCTCGCCCTGCACCCAATCCTGCGGCAACTTGTAGTTGCCGTCCACCGAGATGAGACGCATGCAGCCCACAAAGCCGAGCTTGTCCTTGCCACCGGCGATGTAGTACAAGCGTCCCGTTGCTATCTGCAGGTTCTTGGTCGTCGTCATGGGTCGCTGATCGATGTTCAGAATAAGGCGATTGCGTTCGATGGACAGCACCAGGGAATGCCACTTGCCATCGTTGAACTGATCGTCGTAGTTGTCCAGAATGATGCGCGGCTTGTCCTTCAGCATCAGATCGATCTTGACCTTACCATACTCGAGAAAGACCTTAATGTATCCACCCGAGTAGAAGTCGTGGTGCACCATCACGCCGCTCTCCTCGTAGGTGCGGAAATAGAACGACACATTGAGGCGCTGCGAGTTCTCATAGCCCTTGAGGCGCACAAAGGATCCCCTAGTCGTAAATGTCACCGGGTAGATCGGCGGCGAGGGACACGAATATCTGGTGTTCACCCTGGAATAAAGATATCCCTCTCCGAGCTCCAGGCTATCCTTCATTTTGCGTATAAAGTTTGTTGAGTTCAGATAGATGTTCTCCATGCAGCCCGAGAAGTTCTGCTGGACTATGAGACCCTCCTGTACGTTCGGTACGCCTCCCAAGTACAGCTCCCGGTTGAGATTCAGCCTGCTGAACTCGCCCTGAATGCGTCCACGCACAATCACGCGATCCACTGAGAAAATAATGTCGCGTTGATTGCGGGAAATTACCACGTCGTGCCACACATTGTCGTCCAGCAGACTGCCCACCGAGAGCGAGGTCATGATGCTCGAGCCCAGATCCAGATTCAGCACCATCTTGTTGTCCTTCAGCTGCAGGGCATAGTAGTCGCCCTGTGTGCCGCGCGAATACAACAGCACGCCGTTGGCGAAAGCCGTCTTGAAGCGGAAGCGTATGGACTCGCGGGCCGAGGCAACGGGCTCATGCCGCAGATCGTAGCGCACCAGGCCGGTGCCATTGAAGGACAGGTTCTCCGAGACTGCAAAGGCAATGCGAGTGAGATAATTATACATGCAATTAGATCATTTAGTCTGTAGCTACTCACTGTACTCGCAACCGTAGAGCTCCACGCGCATGGAGATGCGATCATGCCAGCGTGTCGGATTGATGCGCACCCATTGCGCAATGATGGGCACCTCGAAGACGTTGTAGTGTATGTTGTTGCCGTCGGTGTTGCCCTTGAACATCTGCGGGAATTGAGAGTGACGTTAGAGAGTACGACAGGCAAAGCTGCTGCCACCAAGCAAACTACACCGTTTTAGTTCAATCTACTTCTGTTTATAATTAGTACCACTAGTTGCACATGGGTAAGGGGCTTAGCCTAGTGTTTGGGATTAGTCACAGTACCTGCGGCTCACTCGTGGGATTTACGTACGAGCGCCAATACTCGCCATCGTCCGAGTACTGCACAATGTACTCCGTCACGAACTCATCGGTGTGCATGCGTCCCATGGTCGCGAGCTTGCGCACCATACGCGTCTCGCCCAGATCGAGTGTTAGAAAATGGTTATACGTGTTCTCGACGGGCGTCCATGCAGCGTTTCCTACACCGGGTGCAATTCGGGTTAGAATTATGGATCAAGTGAGACGCCACACATTAGACAAGACTAGTACCAAACCAAAAGCAAAAGCAAAGCAAACATGCAGTGTGTAAGCAGGGAAAAAAACAGAAGAAAAAAATAACTAAAGCGTAAATGTAAATAAAATGTGAAATGTTAATGAAAATCTGGGGACTGTTGCAGCTGTTTGGCCAGCTCAGATCCGGGCACCAGCACCACCACCACCACCAAGCAGCATATACAGGCACACACAAACACACATACAGTGGGGGATTAGAGTGCTCTTTGGGCAGAGTCTGGTGGTTCCATGCCCTGGTCGCTTACCTTAATGTTGCCGCCCGGCTCTTTATAGTCGGCAAACTCGAGATCGGTGATGCCATAGCTAATGGTATACTCAGTCACATACTCATTGCTGTGCGGGCGTCCTTGCAGCGCAATGTGCGTGACGTTCTTCACCAGGCCCAAATCAATGATCAGACGCTGATCGAAGTCCGAGTTCTTGGCTGACCACGAGGTGCCAGCTTCAGTGCCAAAATTAACGATAATTTAAGAATGAAAATAAAATCCAAAATCGTATTGCGAAAATAAAAATAATGTCAGCCTATTAAGAGCGGACAAATGCCGGCAATTAAGAGAACATAACTTAAGCCGATTTCGCCTGACAGCTGCAAGTGCTGCGATGCAGCAGCTAAATCAACCCCAAACTGGCAGTGGTAAAACCCTCGTCGAACCCTAGTCTTCCTCTCTAGTGCTGGTGCCAACACTAAATGGTCGCAGTCGGAGGCTGCTTTTGTTTTCATCTTAATGCGCCCGATGTGACGAATGAGTGTGTGAATGCGGCAGGGCCTTAGCCTGTTCCGCCTGTGGGATTGCACTCGAGTTGGGTTCATTGGCACACGGGCGAGCGCGCAGTGGCATCGATAAAACTTTGGTAAACAACTCGGAAATACCGAAAATATAATAAAGCGTGAAAAAAGAGGAAAAGGGAACAAAAATCAGAAACACGCAGAGCTCGAGCCTGCTACCCTTGCCGTCGCCCGCCCCTGCTCCTCGCGCATTCGTTGCACAAACAAAGTGTGTTGTCTGGCCCATGTCTGGAGGCCATTACCAGGACGTGGTCCCTACCTCAGAGTAGTAGGTTTATTGCCTTTTAATCGTATTTCCGGCTTGCCTCTGGCCCCCGCCGACAGCTGCTCGAAGTTTTGCATAACAGATATTTACAGACATTTATTTCGGGCTCTTAGCTAATTCCTATGAGTGACGCTTGTGCGGCTTGAGCAGCACCTGCTGGCAGTAGGCGACCACGTCGGGCTCCTGCGCCTGCGCGCTCTCCACGATCAGATCCTCGATGGGCAGAAATTCGAACCTCGCATGCTCCTCGGGCAGGCAGTTGCGTAGTGCTATGGCAGCACAGTATTTCTGTGAGATTAAATGCTCCTCGAAATGCCATTGGGTCATCGGTGTGCCGTTGCAGCGTAGTGTGGTGCCACACAGCGGCGAGGCGGCCACCTCCAGGGGATGCGTTGTGTCCACCGCGAAGCTGATCTTCTGCAGGTCAACGGTGATGCCCACGCCAAGCTCCTTGACGTAGGCCTCCTTGAGGCACCAGTGCCGCATGAAGGCCTTCAGCTGGGCGCGCTCACTGTGCTGCGGCCGGCCAATGTAGCTCCATTCCTGCGGCGAGAATTTGCTCTGCATGAGGCGAAAGAACTCGGCCAGGGACTTGCCGCCGCTGTACTCGATCTTCATGACGTCGGTGCCAATGCCGAACTCGGGATCATCGCGGCTACCCGCGATGCCCGCGAGCAGCACAAGGCTGCCCTGATGCGAGACATTGAAGCTGAGCGCAGTGCTCTTTTGACCCTGCGTCTGCGCCTGTGCCTGTGCCTGCTGCACCCAGTACGGCTTGCCGCGTACATCTCGCTCGAAGCGCACCTGATCGTAGGCCTCGCCGCTGCACGTGCTCACATATTTGCGCATCAATAGGCGTCCAATTAGCGAGGAGAGAAAGTCATCGATGAAGTGGAATTTCATCAGGCGTGTCCGCTCCTCGGGCTGGATGACGGCCACGGCGTGCGTCAGCTGCGGCAGCGTCGGCGTCCATGTGCTCAGATCGAAGGCCCAGCGTGT
Source organism: Zaprionus bogoriensis (assembly GCA_035046045.1). NCBI lineage: Eukaryota > Metazoa > Arthropoda > Insecta > Diptera > Drosophilidae > Zaprionus > Zaprionus bogoriensis. Next base: position 660,180 of record JAWNOI010000192.1, on the reverse strand, counting down.
GCAGATGTGTTTTTTCATTGGATTGTGCAAATAATTTTATGTAAAACAACAAAACATCTCTGCTGCTTTCGCTTAATCAATTAAATTGATAATTCGCTGCTGCTGCTGCTTCTTCCCAGCGATTTGTCATTCAGCGTAAGCGGAGACAGAACTGAAAACGCGTTGGCAGCTTGGAGCTGCACGCGGTGCTGTCAACTCGCGTCAATGATGGGGCTTTGATTTTCAAATATGGCGGCTTCATTAACATTGTAGGGGACTTTTTAACGTAAACAAAGTAACGCATAACGAATAACAGAGCTAAACAAAAACATACGCAACTAATAAGGGGCAATAAGAAGACTACGGAACAGTAACAACAATAGGGGGAAGTTGACTTTGGCTCAATATTGAAATCGCATTAGCCGACTTCATCCCCCTACTAAATACGAATAAAATATGAACTTACCGTTCAAACGCGCCTTTTCCGGTCCACGCTCCGACAGCGACGAGGTGGCCGTCAGCACGGCCCGCTCCATCAGCGGCTGATTGCACTCATAGTCGGAGAAGTAATCTGTGAAAGAATCTGCAAGAGAGAACGACAATCAGATAACGCAGTTTCCAGTAAATGTACCATATGCTGACCCTGATAAAGAACACATTGCTAAAGAAAACAATCGCGTGCTAAAATATATAAACTGTCACAGGCGTGACTAATGGCATGGACAGATTCGAAACAGGCTCAAAAAATACAGTGAATACTCTCAAAAGTGGAAGGAATTGTGTTAGTTCAATTTCAATGAATTCTATACAAAGTCTCCCTTTAAGACGGACACGGACAACAGAGTTTTAGCAAATTGTGAAGGAAAACCTCTCTTAACCGGACACATAATTCTTAAGAGCCGGCATAAAGCACTAGAATACTTTACAAATTATACGCAGAAATTAAAAATATGATAATCAAATATTTGTTACTTAAATTCAAAATTTATTTTTTTATTTTACTGATTTTAAATCGATAAATAACAAAATGTGTTTGTTAAAAAAACGAATCATCCGCATTAAATATTTATTTAATTGAAACCAAAAAATTGATCAGCTCCCCCTCATTAAACAGTCAATATGAGAGTCTACACTGTATTTGTTTTTTTTTTTTTTTGGAACACAGCCAATGCGGCTGAGTTCAGAGACATAATTTAAATTTTAATTTGTAAGTGGCATTCTTTTGGGTCCTTGACGTTGTACGCCTCGTACGCGGCTTTTTATGGGCCATAAATAAAGGTCTTGATGAAAGGGTAAACACACTGCACTCTTTTATTGCAGTGCAATGCGTTCCCAGCACTCAAATCTGCTTTATTTGTGTAAATATTTAGTGTTGTCATGACAGTCTGGTGCACTGGAAAAGTGGGCACTTAGGCGACGAGCAGGCGTGATAACAGGGCACGGAAGTCCTAGCTAGGACGACAATTGTCTATGGCAGACAAACCCCCAAGCGGGGCGCCGTCGCGCCTTTGTGGGTGCAGCAAGCAGTTCCTATGTAAACGGCAAAACAACCCTTAGCAACCCGACCAGGAACCGGCTAGACCAGAGTTCATGTGCACTTTGAGTTCAAGCAGGAAGAAAGGGGAGTGAAGGGGGAGGTTAACAAGGAAGGGAGTAGAGGAAGTGTAGCAGATTAGCAAAAGTCAATCTAGATATACATAGAGAGCTACAATCATACCTGTACCACTACTACACACAGGGACGTACAAACTCACGCAACTCAACCAAAAGAATTGTGACAAGGCACAGAGGACAGGGTGCAGGAGGGAGCTTGGGGGGTAAAGTAAGCAACTGAAACACGCACGAGTTTCTTTAGAGAAATAATCAATAGAGTCGCCCGAGAAATTTGAACTAGTTTCTGATATCTCAACTAAATTGTTGGGCGAAACAAATTCGCTTTAATATAATTGCGAAATTACACGCAATTCGAAGTTTTATTGTTATTCTTAGAAATCAATTCTGACGTATTACGCGTCTGAACCATGCATAAAATCGAAATAAAAAATTCGGGCTAATGTTCTCAATGAAATAAAAATGACGTGACCGATTTTGAAAAGTAATTTCCGCCTTTTGGGGCCGCCAAGTGAAATGCGAAGTGTGGAGGATGCGCCCGCACCGCTCGAGAAATAATTACTATAAGCACTGAAATAAATTGCCCGTGTCTGTCCGCTTGTCCGCCTGCCTGCCTGTCTGTCTGTCTGTCGATGCGTCCATTTGTTTCGCTCTATACTTGAAATTCTGGCCAATTGTTTATTTTCGCTCATAAAATGCTTGCATATGAACCTTAAATGTTTATTGTTGTTGTCGTTGTTGTTGCCCGCAAGCAGCAAACGCAACATCTCAAAATAACGCCAGTTGACATATGTGTGCGTACGTATGTATGTGTGCCTACAGTGGCACACAGAATTTTTCAGCTAGCAGCTCAAGAGAACTTTAAGTATTTAATTCAAAAATAATTACGTAAGTGCAGATTGTGTTTTAAATTTATATTTATAGCTGTATTTATTTGTTAAATACTCTACTAATTTTTTTTAAATTGAAAACTAAAATAAACTAGAAATAATTATTATTATCAAGAGTATCCAATTCAAAAATAATATTCTAATTACGTAAGTGCAGATTGTGTTTTAAATTTATGTATATAGCTGTATTTATTTGTAAAACAATTGTTTCATTATTTTTTTTAATTTAAAACAACAAAAAGAAAACAAGAAATAAAGTAGAGACAAATTTTAATTAAATAAAATTGAAAATAAATAGATTAAAATTTTGTAGCTATACCATAAAATTTAAACTTCGTATGCAGCACGTGTAAATAAATCTGATTGCATTGCTTTTCCTTTCGCATGCGCAGTGCAGTCTGCAGCATCGCGAAGAAAATGCCGACAGCAAAGCGCACAACTGACCGACCAAACCCCAAAAAGGTCTCGGTAAAAAAAGATGGGAAATAAAAACAAGGCGTTGCTTGTTGGTTTTGTTTTGTCAGCGCTGTTCGTAAGCAGCGTTTGGATCTGCTGAGCGCGAGCGAACGCAGAGAGAAGATTGAGAGAGAATGAGAGAGAGAGAGAGCAACGCGATCGCCACATACAGAGCGAGAGTTTCAGACGAAGCAGCAGCAAAAGGAAAACGAAAATGACGAGTCTTCAGCGTTGGGGAACACGCCCAAAACTTGGCTTAGAAGAATCTCAACAATTTTTATGCAATCTAAACAAACTAAATGCATATGTTTTCGCTTCGATTTTCACAGAATTTACTTTACCTGCTTGTGCGATTCCCACGCTGTTGCTGCACAGCAGCAAGAAACAGCAGAAAATGGAAATTTTCGAAGTCGTCGCCTCCGTCCAATTGGGTTGCCTCATTGTTGTGCTGAGAATTCACCCGTTTCTGACTTAAAGACACATTTATATCCCGTATTCAATGTGATGTGTTTCACAGTCCAATGCACTTATTTTTATTTACTGCAACCAATTGCAGGCCAGACGCAGCAACTTGTTTGGCCAACCCCGCGGCGGAGCGTGTGTCGTCTGGCGTCGTCGACGTGCACGATTCGAGCAAATAACACAGAAACTGATTCGATTTTCTTATGTGCCTTGAGCGTGCAGCAGCAAACTATTCCCTAAATACGCCCAAATTTTCGGGAGCGATTGGCGTTCGATTATTATTAAAATAATTAACGCTGCGGGATTTGATGACACACACACGTCTGCTGCTCTCGCTCGTTCGTTTTTATGTTATGACTTTTGGCTTCCCAACGCCTAACATTTTTCTGTTCTGCTATTAACAGTGAGCGTTAAGTGTAACAGCGCTTAAACAAAAGACGGAAATAATGTTATTTAACAAAATTAATATATATTTCAAAATAATGAACTTGCAATTTAAAATGAAAAAACCATAAATTGAATAAATTCAAAGAACCATAAATAAACTATGGCTCTGTCTTACATTTCTTCATTAACATAAAAACAAAAAGACAAATCGATTTCTAAAACCGATAACTTTTTAATAACTCAGCGATCGGTTTACCTTAAATCCATATTTAAATTCTAGTACCTTACTCAGAGTGTGTTTTTTTGATAATTACAGGGCCGAGTTTAGTAACTTTTGTGAAAACTGATCTATTTGAATTTCAATCGAGCTGATATTTAGCAGGGAATACCTTTTGCTACGTTGCTTATATTTGCGTTTACGTTGCTCCCTTTTGCGTTGCGTAGGCAAATTTGCGTTACGTAGCGCTCCTTTCTGCTTAGTGATGTCAAAAAAAATTCATTAATCGATTATTGAATCATATGATTAATTTTAGCCAATCCGATTTTTAATTGCAATTAATCGAAAAAAATGAAAATAATCGATTAATCATATGATTTTTTGCACTAAGTCTTGTAATTTAAATCTTTAATCCAAATGCCGGGATTACAGAAGAAAATTATAAATACATAACTCTTTTATTTATTTAGTATAGAACTCAAAAATAATAATTTACACAGACGCGGGGTGGTCAATCTGTTCCTCTTTTCGGTGGCAGTTGCTCCCGCCTTTGAAAACAGACGTTCTGCTGGTACTGAAGTACCTATGAGAAAACAATACCGACGAGCTATAATATAAAGCTTTGGTTATACTACACACATGTCATCCCAGGCATTGACGACGTTGCATTTTAGTTCAAGGACTGGAGCGTTCAGGAAAAAACTGAGCTCGTCCTGAACAAGTGATGGGTCATCGCCTACTTTGCGGCGTTTGTGCGCCAACGACTTTTGGTGTGCTCATGGATCAAACTCAATTTCACCAGTGGATGATGCATCACTTGCGCTTTCCAGACTCTCATTCCGTTGTGAAAGATCCGCTATTTCTTTCCGAATATTCTTCATGGTTATGGCCAAGGCCATTGGATCATGGAAATGATTTTTTTTTAAAACGCGGGTCCAGCAACGTTGATGCACCAATAAAAAAGAGCGCTCTATAGCTCCAAATCTACGTTCAAACTGTCCCAGTATAGTTGATTTCAGGTGGCTTGCTGTAGCCGACTTTCAATATTTGTTGGCGTCCGCAATGTGCAATTGCAAAAATATTTCCAAACTTTACTATAAGTTGTTGCCATTATAATTTGTTTGCCAATTTGTATTTTGCCGCAAAAAGTAGTGACGTGATTATTTTAGTAAGTAATCGATTATAGATTCAATTAATTGCAACTGTTTTTTCGATACAATTAAATCGTAAATTGAGTCCAAATAATCGATTATTGTGTATCATATGATTAATCGTGCCATCACTATTTCTGCTACGCCAGAAAATTTTGTTGGCGTGTTTGTCAGACGTTGCAAAGTATTTCGGTTTTTGTGTCAAGTAAGAGATATTTAAATACCCAAAATGTACGGCGGTGAAGACTTCGGTAACTCGGTGAGTGCTCCCAAATCGAATCTCGGCGTGCGGGCGGCATTTGTTTGCAATTCCACAGTCGATGGGTTCGCAAAACATAACCCAACTTTTGTGTGGCACCCCCGCGCCATCATCAACAATACATGAAATAAACTAAATAAATTATTTTCGCAATACGCAGGATTTCTACGATGACTATGCGCACACCGGCGATCCGCAACTGGATCTGGAGTATGAGCGTAACTACTACGCCAACCGCATGCCGGAGAACGTGAAGTACTTCCTCATGAACTTCTGCCAGGCCATCAAGGAGGGGAATCTCTATGACATACAGAACATGTACGAGAACACATTCCCGCAGATCAGCGACCATCACTTCGACAAGACAGCCTGGCCCGAGGAGCAGGAGGTGGGCGCCATTGTTGACAACGACAAGGTGTTCCTCATACTGTACAAGGAGCTGTACTACCGCCATATCCATGCGCGTATTCCGGGTGGCCCCAAGTTGGATCAGCGTATCAACTCGTTCTTCAACTATTGTGATTTCTTCAACCTGATCATCTCCGCCGAGGATCCCGTCATGCTGGAGTTGCCCGACATCTGGTTGTGGGAGCTGGTCGATGAGTTCGTCTATCAGTTCCAGAACTTCGCCCAATACCGGTGAGTATATGATAGCTACATGCAGCGAATGGCAACTAACCTATACCTATGTTCCTATGGCCGCACAGTGCGCGTTTGACGGACAAGTCGCAGGACGAGATTCAACAGTTGTGCGTGAACCACAGCAACGTGTGGAGCATTCTGTGCATCCTCAATGTGCTGCACTCGCTGGTGGACATCTCGTACATTAAGAAGCAGCTGGAGGCCATTTCCCAGGGCGTTGATCCCCAGACCGTGGCCGGCGATTTCGGCAAGCTCGCATTCTATAAGATGCTGGGCTACTTCTCGCTGGTCGGCCTGCTGCGCGTACACTCGCTGCTGGGTGATTACTATCAGGCCATCAAGGTGCTGGAGCCAATTGAGATCCACAAGAAGTCGGCCTATTCGCACATACCTGCCTGCCAGATATCCACCTCATACTACGTGGGATTCGCCTACATGATGATGCGCCGCTACGCCGATGCCATCCGCACCTTCTCGGACATTCTGCTGTACATTCAGCGCACCAAGCAGCTGTACAGCACGCGCTCCTACCAGAACGATCAGATCAACAAGCAGGCCGAGCAGATGTACCACTTGTTGGCCATCTGCCTGGTGCTGCATCCCCAGTGCATCGACGAGTCCATACAGCAGGTGTTGCGCGAGAAGAACTACCACGATGCCATGTTCAAGATGCAGTGCGGCGATCTGGATGTCTTCAAATCGTTTTTCATCTTTGCATGCCCACGATTTGTCAGCCCATGCCCGCCTGCCGCCGATGCGCCCATGGAGGACTACGTCAAGGATCCCATGGAACACCAGCTGTTGGTGTTCATGGATGAAGTGCGTCAGCAAAAGGATCTGCCCACCACCCGCTCGTATCTGAAGCTCTACACCACATTGCCGCTGACCAAGCTGGCCTCCTTCATCGATCCCAATGCCAGCGAGGACGACGTGTCCAAGCTGCTCATCCGTCTGCTCTGCTTCAAGCACAAAATGCGCAACTTGGTGTGGAGCAAGGGACCCAGCGGCCTGGAGGGCACCTTCAAGTCGGGCTCCGAGGTGAGTACAACGTGTCTATGAACTAAAGAGATGTAGGAACTAACGCAATCTTATCCACGCATCTTGCAGCTCGACTTCTACATTGACGACGACATGATCCACATTGCAGACACCAAGGTGTCACATCGTTATGGCGACTTCTTCGTGCGAAAGATTATGAAATTCAACGACCTGAACCGTAAGCTGAAGAACATCAACATTTAAAGAGCTAAGCCAATTACTTTGTAACAATTCGACAAACTATTCAATATTCCAACTTGAACTTTTGTTTTGATACCAATAAAAGAAACTCAAAAATGCGCAAGAACGCGCAGCAAAAGGTCGAATCAAATTCGCAGTTTTCAATTCGAAATTAAGATTTTAACATTTACTTTATTTTTTTTAACAATACCGTTTTGTTATATAAAATTTGTATTATCGTACTATAAGGAAATTCAATGATCTACACTTATTATGTTTGTGAATTTTCTACAATTCCAATCAATAGATGATCTGCCCGCAAGCAGCCTAGCTTTAGTTTTGGAATGTGAGTTTGTGTTTGTGTTTTTGTATAAATAACATTAGTTCGTATTTCGTTTCTCAGTTTCTTGTTGCTGCTGCTGTTGCTGTTGTACAATACAGAGTAAAAATTTCTTTGGTAAATTAACAATTCTCGCTTGAAATGAGTTAAATAAGATTAAGATAATACGGTTAGGTTAATAGCTGACACAGAGGATCATTAAAAATACGATGCATCGCTGCGAGAATTTCTACGAGCACAGTTACAGAGTTACAGAAGTGGAAAAAGATGCGGGAGAGAAGTGGGTAATAGATCTTAACTTAAATGTAAACACACTTTATACACGATACAACGCTTGCGCTTCTCCTCATTGTGCTTCTGCTGCTGGTCCCCCTCCGGGGCGGGCATAAGGCTTAAGGCTAACACTTAATGCAAACAATTTACAAATTACGGACTTGTTTGTGCAGTCGGCGCAGTCGCTAATCCACACTCACAGTGCGCTGGTTCACGTCGATCAGATAAATGGCCTTGTGGTTCTGCAGCACGAAGTCGACAAATGCATTGATCGGTGCAATCTCCTCCAGCGATGTGCTGTTGCGGCCCGACCACAGGAAGTTCGGTCCGAACACAATCGCCAGGTTCGACGAGGTCATCTTGTTGAGGTCCGCACAGTCGACGACGCGAACCAGGAAATCGACAATGTACTTGAACAGCTCGTAGTTCTCCTCGGGCAGTTTCTCCCGTATCAGCTGGGTGACATTCCGTGAGCGCTCCTCCTTGGGCCAGTCCAGGAATTTGGTCACATCGTCGTACAGCTCGAATGTCAGCAGCGGTTCGGTCAGGTCACGCAGGAAACTCTTTAGCAGTCCGGCAATGACATGCACGTTTACACTGCTGAGGTCGACGTCTTCGCCGCGATTAACGCGCTCCTTGAGGGCCATGATCTCGGCATGATTGCCGGAGCGCCTGAAGATGCCCTCCGTATCGATGACGCCCGTGATTGACAGCGAGTCCACGCACTTGCGTACAATCGGCGGTATGGAGTTGAGGCAAGGACTGTGCATCACAATGAACTTGAGCGGCACACCAAACTGCATCGTTGGCCGCCCATTGGCTGCTGCTGGCTGCGTTACACGGCTGCGACTCGGATTCAGTTTATCGTCGAACTCGCAAATGTTGTCGGGCAGCTTGAGCTTGTTCAGGCCCAGCGCCTGACGCAGCTCATCGAGGCTGGAGATGTACACTAGCTTCTTGCGGAACTTGTCGCTGATGAAGGGGCTGAAGAAGTTCCAGATGACACGGATGAACCACGTCGGATGCACCACATACAGATTCTTCAGGTTCTTGCGAAAGTTGCGATCCAGTTCCTTGTACGAGTTCCACAGGAACTGCGCCGACGGCTTGTTGTCCTCCTTGAGGCCCTGATGGAAATACACGAGTATATAGTCGTTCTCCACGAAGGGTTCGATCTCCTTGATGACTTGACTGCAATGTGGAGAAGTAGTAGTAGTACTAGTTTAGTCGGACATCCAGACAATATTTTATCTTCTCACGTACCGCACAAAATCCTCGAGCTGAGCCTTTTCGGGAAAGCGTGAAGCGTAGATTCCAAAGATGTGACGTCCCTGCTTATCTGTGCCCAGGAAGTCGCATTTGTTCTTCACGGCCTGAAAGTTCTCCGATTGCTCGCGCAGTTGATCCTCGAAATCGTCCTCCAGGGGATTCACAGTTTCCTCGTCCTCAAGCTCCTGATCTGAAAGTGCATTAGCATTTTACATCTCCCTCTCTCTCTGCTTCGCTTTTCCCACAAGCTCGCTGTGCATCCAACTGGATGACTTGCACTCACCATCGGCTAGAACAAAATCGCCGACCATAACATCTTCTATGAATAAATCAAGTGTTTAGTCATTGTGGTAGATAATATGCAAATACTTGGATGGTAGCTTACTCTCGAGCGGGGCCGGGGTCAATAGCTCCGTATCGTCGAACTCGAGCTTCGGCTCGCAGTCATGCAGATCGGAGAGGCTCGGCAGCGGCTCCTCAGAGTTGCCCACAATCGAGCTAATGGCGGGCCCTTCGATTCGATTGTGTAGACGAAGACGATGGGTGGTGCATGAGAGAAAGTAATTTATTAATCTCTTAGGATTTCTTTGGGAATGGTGCAAATCTCAAAAAGTCAATCTTACAAGTAATGCTTTTCACTTAAGTATTTTGACGGCCTTAGGCAACAAGTTAGTTCGGATTTGTGTATTGAGTAAGTGAATAAACATGAATCAGAAAGAGTTTGATGAGTTATCGGGCTTCGAATTTAATTTAGTTCAAGTATTTACAGAGAGAGAGAGAGAGATATACAGATAGAGAGATATAGGGATTCATTAAGGAGAATTAAGAGCATTTGCTAAGCCACAAACAACACGCACAACGCACAAAAATCGAACAACAAACAATGGCAAGAGCAGCTATAGCAAAAGTGTAAAAAACATGAAGAAGGCACGAGTACTATATACATATATATATATATATATAGATACTATCATATGTAATACATAGGAGTATATGCTGTATTAGGGTGAGGGGAAACCCCCTAAAAGAGGCATAATTTTCTCGAATTGGGTTAGTAGTACAGAACAAAGTGGGGAGGCAGTTAAAAGGTAGTAGTAGTAGTAGTAGTAGTAGTCTAGTTAAAGCAAGCCAACAATGGGTTACAGTTACACGCTTTTTTAGTTATTTAGTTTGGTTTTACAGTTACAACTCGGTTTTGGTTTTAAGCGAGCGAAAAAGCAATCAACGTTTTTAGTAGCCAAAAAAAAAAAAACAAAAAAAATAAAAAATAAATAAATTCACAAATTCAAAATATTTTTTATCTAGACACAGTCATCTCTATATATATATATATGTATATATATATACATTTAATGCCGCTCTAAGCGTCGGTGCTCACCTGGCAATCGCGTTGGGAAACGTGAATTGGCATCCATTGCCCTAACGCTGGTTTGGTCGCTGCGGAAACTTGGCTTGATTCACACTGGCAACGACAGCTGGAAGAAAAGAGTACGTGGTGAATGAATGCTGAATGAATACTTGAACATTAGTCCCCGACTTGGGTGTAAAGACGTCGATGACGTCACAGTTGACAGGCCAAGTACGAGGTAGTTTAACAAGCTCGCCGCTTGCCTCTCTTCCTCTACCTCTCTCTGCGCTTATCGCGCACAGTTCCTGCTGCTGCTGATGATGATCACGATGATGATGATGATGATGATGATGTGCGCTGATTCACAGTCACCGTTATCGTTGTATTTACATTAAATGGCAATAAGTAACTTCTTTCATGCTGCCATCGACAATCGCTTGGCAAAGTTCAAGTCGAAGCGAGGTCGAGCCAGACACTTGCACGCAACGCCAAGTGTGTTGGGGAAGGGGGGCGTAGGGGGAATGGCGGCAACGCCTACACCCACCACCAAAACAAACTACACTACATTTGCATACATTACGTGTGTGTGTGTATATGTATATGTATATGCTACACGCACGCACAGGTGTGCACATTCGCTCTCAGAGTGACAGACAATTTGCCATGGCGGTGACAAAGTTTAAGTTATACTTTGCGGTCAATATTTGTTTATGCGAGTTGACGACGATTTCCGACTCTATCGAAAGCTTCGCAACGTACAGACAATTTTTCCCCCCACTGTGTGTATGTCACAGAAGACAGGTACGTTATGTGCATATACACACAAACACACACGCAGTCACCCGCATACAGACGCATACAGGGCACACACAATTTGTTTAACACAAAACGCAGAGTAGAAAAAATTATCATTAAGGAACTGCGCACTTTGTGGCGCGACTGCCGCACATATTGCATTATTTATTTCATTTTTACCACCACAACGAGCTTTTATCAGCAGCAGCAGCAGCAGCAGAGCAACGGCCAGCGAAAGGAAGTCCCGACAAGCGAACACTTTGTAGTTATCAATTGCGTTCCAGCTATCTTTCCATCTATCTAACAATTGCAACACTCTGATCGTATCGGCTATATATTTACCTATATATCTTGTGTGTTTTTAAAGCGTCTTAAGTATTACTAGTAATCCCACAATGTGTCGCACAGACGGGAACTTTTTGTGTTTAACTCTGCATTTGCGCCAGAGCAGGGTTGGCGACACACTGAAAGCGCTCTTCGGCGAACCAGGGCTGCTAGCAGTGTGTTCTGTCACAGTGCATTAGTTCTGGCAATTTGAAAAGTTTAATTATAGTTGAGATACTAATGCCATAATTGTTTGATAAAATATGCATTGATATCGATATGGTAATTATCGATATATTTTCTGTGAGTGTAATTTTAGCAATTTTAATTATTAATAAATATTTTTATGAATAAATTTTATTTAAAATATATCAATTTTCGAGTACTTAATAAATTAGTTAAATATTTTCACTATAATATTAGCATTGCTTATTATAAATTCATTAATAACAATAATTTATAGAGCCATGAGCCACTAAAACATGTTATGGAAATATTGCAAGCATTGCAAACGGGGAATTTTTTGAATTCGTGGAAAGTTCCATGGATGAATGAGTGGACAGGCATTCCGAGAGTTTTTAGACACTGTGACTGTGTTATTGAAATAAACATAAATAAACAATACAGTCGCGCACACACGCACAGACACACACACAGGCACGCACACACGTAAATAAAACCATATGTTCTTGCAGCTAGCAGATAACATATTGTGGAACTGTTAGTAACAGCAGATTGCAACTGATAATTTTAGTAGTATGCGCATTTAATTCTATTACTTTAATGCCGCTTATATTCTGCAGCTTCGCATTTAACGGTCTAAGTACAAAACACTTGCAAGTTCCTGCGAATAAAGCGGCGAAAGCTTTATAAACGATATTCACGAGCACGCGGCGTTGCCACCCGGCGAGCACGCGCTAGCAGAGCAATTCGGCACGCGTTGGCAGTCCGGCACAAAATGTAAACAGGAAAAAAAATCGAGAAAAATACAAACAATACAGACAAAAAAGTAAGAAGCGCGTGAAGAAAAAGATAAAAACTTGTGCAGACGAACGCAACGCAATAATCACGAAAACTAGGGCGACGCACCACACAGGGGAAGAGTACAAATCGCGGCCATGTCCAATGACCGTGCGGACACGGGCAGCGAGATGCCAGGTCCAGGCTCCAGTCCCGTGCCCGGACCCGGGCCAGTCGCACAGGAGCCAGAGGCACTGGAGCTGCCCACCATGTCCATGTGCATGCCGACGATGCCCGTGTCGAAGGGCATTATGATTACACCGCCGCCGCCAGTGATGCCCCCAACACCGACATCGTCGCCCAACACACACGGCGAATGGCCCAATCTGAATCCCAGCGCCAACGCATTCCAGCTGAACAGAGAGCACCGCGGCGGCTTTGGCATCGGCGGTGGCGGCGGCGGCGGTGGCAGTGGCAGCGGCGGCGGCGGCAGTGGTGGATCCGGGGAGCGAGAGCACTTCGCGCTGCCGCACCTGCCGCCGCTGCCGCTCAACGTCGACTATCTGCCGAGCCTGATACACCCGAGCACGCTACCCTCGAGCAGCAAGAGCTTCAAGATGCGGCCGCGCATGAAGCGGCTCATGTACTGCAGCTACAACAACATACTGACGGAGTCGAACAATCGCAAGCTGCGCACCGCCGCCTCCACCTGCAACATCGAGCTGCTCAACCACATCCTGGACATGGGCGGCAATCCGAACGCCGCCGACGAGTACAATCGCAGTCCGCTGCATCTGGCCGCCTGCCGCGGCTACATACCCATCGTGCAGCAGCTGCTCAAGTATGGCGCCAATCCGAATGTGGTCGACTCCCTTGGCAATACGCCGCTGCATCTGGCCGTCATCTCGGCCAGCTCGAATAACTTCAATGTGGTCGTGCGCGTACTGCTGCAGGGCGGCGCCAGCGTGCACATGTTCGATCGCAGCGGCAAATCCCCGCTAGAGCTGGCCGAGGCGAAGCTGCGGCTGCTGCGCAATCGCTACGATCATCCCACGCCGGAGACGGCCAAGATACTGGAGGACATGTGCATGCTGACCACGCTCATCTTGCGCTACATGGTCAAGCAGCAGCGCGAGCTCGAGGATCTCTCAGCGCTGGAGAAGCGCCTGCAGAACCTCAGCACCAGTGACGACCAGGAGCAGGTCGTCTCCCAGACCGCCGACGAGCTGCTCGCCAGCGTCGAGCGTCTGTCCATCAACAACAAGTAACAACCAGATGGAGCTCTGATCAGTTTGATTTGGGTGAGTCCAAGATCTCCACAGAGACTGCAGTCCCGAGCAACTTAATCCATATTCTCTCTCTCCCTCTCTCTCTTTCTCTCTCTCTTGCAGTTTATTTACGTTTCCTAATTTGGCTGCCGTTGAGTTGGAGTTGGGTTTAAACCAACGCTCACACACACACACAAACACACACGTACACACACACACACACACACACACACACATTGTTTCATGCGATCTTCTTGATTAAGTATTTCGTTTAAGTTTTCATTGTTTATGCAAACAAACAATACAAACACACGTGCACACACACATACACATACACAGACTTACACAAACAAAACCGATAAACACAAATATATTTACACTGTAAGCTTTACGTTTAGCGCGCCAAAACAGAAATTTATGTAATAAAGATGCAATTCGCAATTGGCAACTGCAAGACACGATTAAAAGAACACCTTACAAGCTGCAGCAATACCATGCAATACATTTAACTAATTAATTCTGCAAAACACAAATTGTTGAATGTCTATTGTACATGACAAACATCTTCAAAATAATAATAATAATAAAAAAAAACAGCAAATGCTATTCAACTTAAAAGCTGAAGATTTTATTTCAGAAATTAAATGGAAAATAATATCAATATATTAATTAATTTGTTTATGTTAAACACAACAAAAACAAACAATAACAACAGGGAGTGCCCCTATCAAATACGGCTTGTACGTTACAGCCACTGAGCAAAAGCCGATAAGGTTTCGATAGCTGTTGCATAGGTTAAAGCTTATCGATGCCTTGCAATTGCTATGCAGCTCAAAATGTATTTATTGCTATACGCTAAAAACAATAAAGAAAAAGAGTAATAACAGGGCATGTGCATACCAAATTCGGCTGGTACGTTACAGCATGTGGCTAATAATCGATTTGGCTGCAGAAAGATATTCGATAGCTGCAGCATATGTTTGGGCTATCGACAACTTGCTGCTTGCTGCTCATTGGTAAATGCGTTATAAGCAACAACTATGAGCAGCACAAATTTAAATCAAATAATTATTACAATTCAGCAAATCATATTTATTTATTAACGTATTTTAAATTTCAAAATGCCGTAACGGCCGAAGAGCAGCAATCGATAAAGCAGCCGTCAAGCATTCGATAGCTAGCTCATACGTTCACGCTATCGATAGCGCCACCAGCATCGATTATTCTGCATCTCTGGCCTTGCTGCTCTGTTTCTGCTTGAACAAATTTTTATATATTTTGCCCACATATAATAAAAATGCTGCCGATGAAGGAATACAAGGAAGTGCCACAAGATGTGCCACCAGCGCCCGGTGCGAATATCCGAAGCGGCGGTAAGCATACAGTGAAGTATGAAAAAAAAAACGCCATACATATATATTGAAAGAAAAAAAAGTTATAATTATCGTTATATTTTGGATATTGCGCGCGTGTATCTGTATGTGTGTGTGTGTGCGTGCGTGTGATTGTGTGCGGGCGTGTGGGCGTTTGCCAAATAATTTATTCGCACACATTTTAATTGCAATCATAAATTACAGGCGAACCATGGATGAGCATTCCCGTGGGCAGCAACTGTCCACAGGGCCTCGAATACCTCACCGTGCTCGACCAGCTGCTGATCTCGCAGAAGATCGACAAGCTGGAGGCCATCACCGGCTTCGAGGAGAACAATCGCTTCAAGGTGAAGAACTCGCTGGGCCAGAATGTCTACTCGGCGTTCGAGGAGAGCGACTTCTGCAGCCGCAACTGTCTGGGCAGCTCACGCGCCTTCGAGATGAAGATACTGGACAACTTCCAGAACGAAGTGCTCCACCTGTCGCGTCCATTTCGCTGTGAGCTCTGCTGCTGTTTCCCCAGCTGCATGAACACAATGGAGGTCTCGGCGCCGCCGGGCCAGTTTATCGGACGTGTGGACCAGGTCTACAGCTTCCTCAGGACGATGTTCCACGTGAAGAACTCCTTTGGCGACGTTGTGCTGCGCATCGAAGGCCCCATCTGCCCGTGGAAGTGCTGCAGCGACGTCAACTGGAAGGTCAGCAGTAGCAACAACTTGTTATACGAGACAGCCATACACACACACACACATACACGCCGAGCAGCGGGCGCGTGCGTGTCCGCCTCTGTCTGTGTCTGTGTGTGTGTGCATGCGCATACATATTTGGATGCGGGCAGGCGCTGTATGACGTCATAATGTCGCCATGCTCGACTGCCGCCTCAGTCGAGTGTGTGTGTGTGTGTGTGTGTGCGATGCTGTTTGCTTTGTCTGGGCGCGCCCGATTAATGCTCTGCTTTGTTTTGCAGGTATTCAGCGTAAACAACGAGCAAATTGGCAAGATAACCAAGCAATGGTCCGGCCTGACCCGAGAGCTCTTCACCGACGCCGACTACTTCAGCGTCACGTTCCCCCTCAGTCTGGATGTGCGCATGAAGGCGCTGCTCTTCGCCGCCGTCTTCTTGATCGTAAGTCTGCAGTGGCATTTGCCCCAGCCTCAGTGGCATCTCTCAAGACTCATGCCTCTACTTGTTGCTTCCAGGACATTGTCTTGTACGAGGAGTAGACGCCTGCAGTGCAGCAAGCGGTTCCAGTTCGACTGCTTAGTCTAGGCCTCGCTGCACGAACACGAATTTTATACCCGGAATTTGGAATCTCCCCCCATGTGCAACACTTTGATGAATCTCTAACATACACACACACATGTTTATCGAATCACTCTCGATCAGTTCGAGTTGTTTTTTTTTTTACTGTTCTGTCGAACGAATCGCGCACAAATCTCTTTTTGACTGTAGCTTGTACTTATTTACAAAGGAACTAATGATACTCTATATAGTATACTATATAGCATAGTTCGGTTGGCATTTAAACGCATACTAACCCACGCACAACATACACACACACACACACACCGTTACGAACGAGAGTGCCTTAAAAAATTGCAATTAGGTGTTACCCCTAAGGGGTATGCTCGGCTCGGAGCATACCCATTAGCTATTTTTGTACGTACATAAGAAATGGAATTGTTAACGTTCTTGGGACTAAATTTGTTACTACTTGCATCATACTCTATATATATATACATATATTATTGTCATGAATTTAAATACTCGGTTACGCTGTATTCTCTTTACGTACTTGTAAAATAAAGGCATATATTTTATATAAAGCAAGCGCATATGTACAAGCCAACACAGAGCAGGGAATGCCTACATCATTCGTACGTTTGATCGCCGTCAGTCATGGAGCAGTTGAAGTGGGGAAAGCAAAGGAAACATCGTGCTCTCCTAGTTGTTCCTAGCAAAGTACTTGGTCTTCTCCTCCGGATTGGGCACAATCTGCAAGAGTTACACCATCCATTAGGTCTATATCAACTTATGAGCACTACCAACTAAAGCTAACCGTATCTGCGCCTGGTCGCCAGCCGGCGGGGCAGACCTCGCCGTGGGTATCGGTGTACTGGAAGGCCTGCACCAGGCGTATGGTCTCATCCACGGAGCGGCCCACGGGCAGATCGTTCATGGTTATCTGACGCAGCACGCCGCGCTGATCGATGATGAAGAGACCACGCAGCGCATGGCCACTGGCCTCCAGATAGACGCCATAGTCCTTGCTAATCTTATGCGTTAGATCCGAGAGCAGCGGTATCTTCACACTGCCCAGGCCGCCCTCCTTGCGCGGCGTATTGATCCACGCCAGATGCGTAAAGTGCGAGTCGACGCTGGCGGCAATCACTTCCGTGTTGATCTTGCGGAACTCGGCGATGCGATCCGAGAAGGCGATGATTTCGGTGGGACAAACGAAAGTGCTGCAAGGTAATATAATGAGAATGCTGTACTGGTACTGGTGGTATATAATGGTGGTACAACTGCCAAACTTACAAGTCCAAGGGATAGAAGAGCAGCACAACATATTTGCCCAGATACTGGGAGAGCGAGAGCTGCACGATTTCCTTGTTCACCACGGCGGTGCCCTCGAAGGGAGGCGCCGGCTTCGAAACTGCACACGGAACAAGCAAAAATATTAAATTAGTTATTTATGCCAGCTGAGGGGGGCGTGTCCACGCGCCATTAATAAAGCATTTACCACACTTTGCACTTACTCACGGCTTTGGTGTACTGCAACTGATGATCGCCCTTCGGCTCGCCGGCGGGGTAAACGGAGCCGCCCGCGAACGAGTAGCAGGATTCACTGTCGTCGGCCTTGGCGCTGGCTGCGAGCAGCAGGATGAGAGCGAAGCACCCCAAGCGATTCATGTTGTCAAGCTGTGGGCGGAGTGGGAGAGACTCGTGTATTAGTGCACTGCAATAATGCGATTAGTCGGGCGTACACGCTATGCTAGATATACGTCAGACATACACACACACACACACAAATATAGAAGTCTCTAGCGTCTGACTTTCCCCACGCACTTTTCGCCACGCAGTCAAATTTCTGGCACACTTCCAGCACTTGCAATGGGTTACTATTCCAAAAGGGGGACGACGGCAGTCACTTGTGATAAGCGCCAAGTGTCAATGTTATCAATTTTATATACAGCAACTGAAGCTACTACAACAATATAATTTAATAGAATGCCAGCTGAAGTGTAGCTGCAGACAGCTGAAGCAAAGGCTGTGCCAGGTGAAACGATGACGTTGCGGGAGTTTCACTTCCGTACACACGCCCATTGTGTTATATTTCAGTTATTTATACAGTTGATACCTTTTATTTACGGCAGGCACTGCTTAAATTTAATAAGAACTTTTGTTGCGCACCACTAGTGATGGCACGATTAATCATATGATACACAATAATCGATTATTTGGACTCAATTTACGATTTAATTGTATCGAAAAAACAGTTGCAATTAATTGAATCTATAATCGATTACTTACTAAAATAATCACGTCACTACTTTTTGCGGCAAAATACAAATTGGCAAACAAATTATAATGGCAACAACTTATAGTAAAGTTTGGAAATATTTTTGCAATTGCACATTGCGGACGCCAACAAATATTGAAAGTCGGCTACAGCAAGCCACCTGAAATCAACTATACTGGGACAGTTTGAACGTAGATTTGGAGCTATAGAGCGCTCTTTTTTATTGGTGCATCAACGTTGCTGGACCCGCGTTTTAAAAAAAAAATCATTTCCATGATCCAATGGCCTTGGCCATAACCATGAAGAATATTCGGAAAGAAATAGCGGATCTTTCACAACGGAATGAGAGTCTGGAAAGCGCAAGTGATGCATCATCCACTGGTGAAATTGAGTTTGATCCATGAGCACACCAAAAGTCGTTGGCGCACAAACGCCGCAAAGTAGGCGATGACCCATCACTTGTTCAGGACGAGCTCAGTTTTTTCCTGAACGCTCCAGTCCTTGAACTAAAATGCAACGTCGTCAATGCCTGGGATGACATGTGTGTAGTATAACCAAAGCTTTATATTATAGCTCGTCGGTATTGTTTTCTCATAGGTACTTCAGTACCAGCAGAACGTCTGTTTTCAAAGGCGGGAGCAACTGCCACCGAAAAGAGGAACAGATTGACCACCCCGCGTCTGTGTAAATTATTATTTTTGAGTTCTATACTAAATAAATAAAAGAGTTATGTATTTATAATTTTCTTCTGTAATCCCGGCATTTGGATTAAAGATTTAAATTACAAGACTTAGTGCAAAAAATCATATGATTAATCGATTATTTTCATTTTTTTCGATTAATTGCAATTAAAAATCGGATTGGCTAAAATTAATCATATGATTCAATAATCGATTAATGAATTTTTTTTGACATCACTACGCACCACAAACAATCTGGCAGAGCAATGACTTGCCGGCTAGAGATGGACCGATCAATTATATCGTGTGCGTGCAGCAAGGCAAATAATAATAGTTATTATTTTTATATTTAAAATATATATATTCAAACAGTGTTTTAATTAATAAAAATTTATTGGCATAAAATATGCATGATTATGTGCACTCGAAACAAATGTTTGCTTACTATTTGCAGCACCTGTAATAATTAACCCTAAATATATCGCTTGTAGCAGTATCGATTACAACGATAACTGGCGCCATTGCAATTACGATAGTTCGCAATTCAAAACTCCACTCCCAGGCAAAAAACCGTGTTCGCGTTGTCTTTGTACTTACGCGCTATAAACTTTATTAAAATATATTTATATAAATTGCTTGCGCTTATAAATAAAACTTTACGCTTGGAGTTAAAACAACATATGTATACGTTTCTCATTTATGCATGTAACTGATGCATACGCTTACGTGCTACGACAAATAAATATATGCATTTATATATTTCCTTTGCTTCTGCTTGGTTTTCCTTTTCGACAATTTCTCATTCTACGCGTACGCAGTCCGTTTTAAAAACTACAACAAATTGAGCAAAATTTGTATGCATTGCACTGCATCAAAAGCGAAAAAACATTTTAAATACACAGTTTAGTAGTTGTAGGCAAATTAACATTTAGTTATAAACTAGAAGCTTTGATTGAGAAGGTATTGTTGAGAGTTGTTTTGTTGTTGTTGTTGTTGTTGTTGTTCAGCATGCCGCTGAAAATGCATGTCGCAGTCCCGGCGCAACTGGGCCTAGCTCTCCCAGACCTCATCGCGCTGCTTGGCTGCTAAAAGTTTGCGTTCTGCGAGAAGTAAAGAGAAGGTTACATTAATCTATATATATAGGACACACCAGTAGTACTTACCTTTGGCTTCACGTAACACGCGCCTCTCGTTCTCGCGCTCCTCGGGTGCCGTAGGCAGCTTGACACCCAGGGCGCCGGATACCAGGCGTCGTGCCAGCGCTGTACAAGTCTCTGGACGCTGACGATAAGGCTGCAGCGAAGTGGCACCCGCCTTCTTGGCCTTGAGGCGTGATTCAAGCGTGGCCTCGGCCAGTGGCTTTAGCTTGACGAACGGATGACCCATGGTGAGTACCTCAGCAGCTGTCAATGGAGTTCGTTTACAAATTAGTTAGTCTCTAGGTCATTTTGGATTATCTTGCACTACGCACCAATGCGGGAACTGCTAAACACGGCCAGGGCATGTGTGTCGTCCACCCACTTGATGTCGAAGCCGGTGCCTTTGTACTGTGAGAAGAGCATCAGTAGATCCGGCGTCTTGAATTCCACCGGAAAGTTTGAAATCTCGAGCACGTGCGGAAACTCCTCCTCGTTCAGCAGTGATTGCTTGATGTGATAAACCTATGGGAGCAAACATAAGTACTATGAACTCATTGCAATCCTCCCTGCTTTCCGTTGCTTACGCTATAGTCCATTTTGGGTAGCTCGATCTTGCACTTGCCAACCGAATCGGTGAGCTCCTGCAGTATCTTTGGATCCAGGCAGTCGCCACTCTCATCGAACATGTTCTCCCAGTCATCCTCGTTCTCCTCATCGTCATCCTCGGTGGTGCTGTCGGCAGGGTGTGTAGTTGGAATCGCTGCCGGTACTGCCGGTACTGCTGCAGCATTGACCTTGGTTGCGGTTGTGTCTATCTTATCGGGTATCTCCAGCACGTCCGAGACAAAGGTCTGCTTCATGATGCGGCGATTGCTGCGATTGATTTCCTATAAACGCAGAGCAGATATATGTATTTTTATATATATACCAGACATATATCTTTCTTTCTGCGTTTGTACTCACCTTGGAGGCTCGCTGTAGCTCGCGCACTTCATTATCACATTTGTTGGCATCATCAGACGCTGGGGTATTGCTAGCCCGAGGCAGCGCCACATCCTCAATGCGCAGCGGTTGCTGCTGCTGTTGTTGCTGCTGTTTACTGCTGTGGTTCTTGCCACTATGGCCAAACTTTGTTCGCTGGGCACCGCCCATGATCTGCAGGGTCAAAGAACATAGTTTAGCCAGCTGAAAACTGGCGAGAATCACAGTGCAAAAATACCTCCTTATCACAGTTATTGTCCGGCGGTACTTGGTTCGTTTCGGGTTCGCTGGGCGCAATCACTAGCAGAGTTGCTGCCTCGAGTGCTGGTTTTCCGACTGTTTTCTTAGCGCGCTCCCTACGCGATCTCGACTTCTTGGGCTTTGCCTGTTGCTGCTGCTGCTGCTGTTGACCGTCGTCTGCCTTCGGCGAGTTCGTATCTACAACTGGCAATTCCAATGACTGCGGACTGCACGTAGTCGCTGCAATCGGCACTGACGTCGGCGTCGACGTTGGCTGCGCTGTCGCTGTTGCTGTTGGTGTTGGTGTAGGCATCGTTGTTGTCGTTGTCGGCGGCGTCGTTTGACTGCGTCGTGCCCTTGGCACATAAACGGCGCGGTCGGGACGTCGTTCGCGTCGCGTTGCTGCTGCTGTTGCGACGCTAGCTTGCTGCTGCTCTCTGCGGATGAGTGGATCAAAACAGAAACGCAAAAACGAAAGGTAAGCGATTGACACACAGCAGCATTTCGAAAGGACTGCCAGTGCGTACACCCCACGCGTAAATTGCCAAAACTAAGCGTCAATTACGGCACATTATGAACAATCTTTACTTTCAGTTAGCTTTAATTTTCTTGTTGTTAATTTTTAATAAAGCTTTAATTTTTTTTTGGTTGTTAAATTTATTTTCAGCTGTGCAAAGTCTGCCTACCTGTGCGGCGAACTCTTGCGAGCGACTGAGGTAGTTGTCGATGTTTCCGTTGTCTCTGCTTTTGCTGGAATTGCGGGCGTCTCTGGCAGATTCTCCTTCGATGCAGCTGTTGCCGTCTCCTCGCTGCTGTTGTTCCTAAGTGCCGGCGGCCTGTAGAGGTCTACGGAGTTCGATTTGCTTACTGCAACGAAGGAAAGAGAGCGGCAGTGTGAGGCACGAGACTCATTAGCAAACGCTCACTTCGCAGGCAGGTGAAGCAATATGGCGAAAAAAAACAGTGTGTACAATAAAGCAACAAAATTCACTAATATTGACCCAATTTTGCGTTCACTATGCTTTGTGCGCTGCTTCGTGAATGTCAACACCAACATGGCCGACACACTCAGGGCGCAACAAGTGAGCGAATGCGAGAGCAAACGCACAAGAGGGAGAGAGAGCGAGCGAGAGAGCCGAGTCTCGAGTTTTGAGTCTATGATGCAACATAAGCAGGCAGGCAGCTCGCAAAAGAGGGCGACCTTGAATACGCTGCGTGACCCGAAGAAACGGAACGAATGAACGAACGAAGCAAACGAACAACAATGAACGACGGTCGGGCGGGTGCACGTTCGCCGGCATGTTTATTTTTATTTTTAGTAGTGTGCACATATAATTAATTGGTTTTCTGTTTTCGCGTTTCCTTTGTTTTTGCATTTTTTCTTTGTCTATTTGCAAACATTTGAAGCTTGCCAAATGTGCCAGCTTTTATTACATACTCACACACACATTTACATGCATGTGTGTGCGTGCATGTAAATGTTTTGTTTGCAAACTGAAATTAATAGGGGTATTCCGTGTATTAAATATCGCGACTAACGAGTTTGGCGATGATTCCGAAACCGGTTTTCACGTAAATTACACTTTTTTGCTGAGAATATTTTGGCAACAAGTGCAATAACTACTTTTTTTCTTCAAAAAGTAAAAACATGCCCGTTTTATCACATACGTTAAAAACACTTGTGGAATGCCGTAGTTATCTTGCTACTTACAAGGTGTTTCGCTGATATGCTTCTTCACGCCCATTTTACACAGTTCCGTTAGGTGTTTTCTGCTGGCGCTGCTGCTTCTGCCGTTACTGCGCCAGCTTTTCACTGACTGCTGCTGGTTCTGCTGCTGCTGCTGTTGTTGTTTTTCCTGCTGCTGCTGCTGTTTACGGCTGTCAATTACAGTTAGAATGTTTTATTTTTGTCTGTGTCTGTGTGTGAGTCACAAATTCCAAAGCACTCACGCTTCAAAACCGTGCGGATCGATAAGCTGATTGCGAAAACAGACAACGGTGCGTCGATGCGGGCCTTGACCCACGGAAAACGTCAGAAGATCGTACTGCTGGCGATAGTTCTCACATGTTTGATGGATCAGATAACGGCGATAATTGTTCACAGGTGGGAAGAGCAGCACTCTGCAAAAGAAAGAAAGAGACCGAAACGAGTTCAGTACGCCGATGTCTATGTATGCGTGTGTGTGTGAAGTTTTTAAGCATGTCTCTCCCGCTCTCCACACTCGTGCGCTCACCCTCTCTCGCTCTCACACACACTAACAGGTTGTTTGCTGGCGTAGAAGACGAACAGACAATAAGAAGCACGCAAAGCGCGACTTGTAAATTACTTATTATGCAACGCGGCAGCGGGCAGAGCCACAGAAACAGAAACAGAAAAAGAAACAGCAATAGAGTAACGTAATGTAATATTCCAACACAATTCGACAGTCTCATAAATTTACACCAAACGAGGCAATATTTATGAATACGCGGGTGCGCAAGCGTTGCGCGCAGTTGTTGTTTATTGCACGACGATTAATTGTTTATTAAACGCGGCTTGCATGGCAAGCGCTAAGCGCGGCTAACGAGCGCAGCAACCAAAATCGTGTTACCAGCTCCAAATGGCAACGACGACGACGACGCAATGCGGAAAGCAAAGTTGCATGCCTCATTGTTGTTGTTGTTGTTTTGCTCGCTTCTATCACTGTGTGGGGCAGCTGGGAAAACTCGAATTTTGTGGCATTTGCAAACCGGTAATGTTGCCACAAGGTATACACTGCGCTGTTGCACGTTTCCGCATTGTTATGGATGCGCAACTGGGGTACGAGGTGAGGGAAGGGAGTTGCAGTGTTGTTGCTGCTGCAGCTTCGTTCTTCTGTTTGTTGTTGTTGTTGTTGCTCGCGTGCCACCAGCTGCTGTCGTTGACGATTGAGGCTATTCCCCACACACACACACAAGCACGCTCACACATCTTCACACATGTATACATAATACACACCCACACACATGCCAGTGGGCATTAAGTTCTAAGAGTTCTTACCCACTGCTCAAGCGCTTTTTCAAAAACAATTCTATGTCGACTCCAACATTATAGACAAATTCCTGATCGGTTAAGCTTAAATTAGCTGCTATTGTGTTTTTTCGTTCGCCGTTCTCCAGCTTTTTATTATAAATGCGACAATGTCGCCACACATTAAAACAGTTTAGAACTTTTTCACGTTTCACGGAGGCAGTGTGCCCACATCGACTGACTGTTGTTAATTCAATTATCGATATGCTAGTTTTGAACATGCGATATATGCTACGACTTCAAAGTTATCGATAGCTGTGTTAAACATTGCTGAGACATATATTAAATAAAATATGAATGCTAACGAAAATTCGTTAATATTTTTACCTCCTTATAATGATAAATACGAAAATACTTTATGCAATACGACTCACATAATAGTTGATAAGCATTTTAATTAAATAAATTAGACTGACAACATCCATGCTACATTACACAAACATACCGTGAAGTGTAAGTTAATTTTAGCCAATAAAGTTCTTAAATATTAATAAACATTTTACATGCATGCAAATTATGCCTCTTATTTACAAACAAAAAAAAGTAAACAAAAATCAGCTGCGAGGCATTTGTTTGTGAAAAATGAACCAATTGCAAGGAACCACTTATCGAACTGCCTCAATGTTCAGAAAACCATTGCAGTCTATCGGATAAGCATCGATAATGAAATAATCGCAAAGCAAAAATAATTTTGGAAAGTGCAAATTGCGAGCAACGGTAAAATAAATTAGTTTGTTTGGCTTAAGCTTCATTTTAATATGTGTAAATTGTAATGTTAAGACCAAATTCGAAGTGTTTGTGGTGTTCCTTATTAAAATTTCAAGTGTTTTCAAAGCCAAAAAAAGACAACGCAGCTGAGCTCAAGGTAGCACAAGAGCAACAACAGCAACAGAAACAGAAACTACGCGTCTTAGGGAGGAGTGTGGGGGTGAAAAGCAGACAACGACAACTGTGCCATTGGCATAGAAAATTTTGCATACACACAAACGCACATGTGCACACGCATGTACACACGGATAGAGAGCAGAAGCAGAAGAAGCACGCACTCACTTCATCTGTTTTTGTTAACAAAAAAAGAAAAGTAATAATAATTGAAAATAATCATTTATACAGGGCTACGGGACGTTGACGTCTTTGCCATCGTCGTGTAAATTGGAAAGTGGCAAAAACGCGAGCGCATAACGGCAATAGCAATAAATACACACACACAGGCAGATAACAAACTACACACACACATACACATGTGCATGCTCATGGAGGAGTTTGTTTGATGAACGATTTGGAGCAGCGCACAAAAGAGCAGACAAACAAACTATGACGACGCGTGAAAATGTTGCCAGTCGCCTGTCCAAATTGATGCTTAACAATGCCAGCAGCAGCAGCAGCCACAGCAGCAGCAACCACAGCAACAACAGCAACAACAGCAGCAGCAGCAGCGCTGGCAGCGGCAACAATACAACAGCCACGGCGGCATCCATGCCCAAGTCCATGGTGCAATCCCCGACATCGCCAGGTGAGCAGTCGGAGCTGAATCAACTGAAGCGCGATGCGGATCCGCAGTTCTCGCGCTTTGCCGATTACTTTGTGATATGTGGCCTGGATCTGGACACGGGCCTGGAGCCAGATCGCTTTGCGGGTAAGTCCCAGCCACATCAGCACTACGAATTAATGCCAACTGTTATGTTGTACCCTGCCAGGCGATAATCTACACTGCTCGCCGCTGGATCGCGCCTACAAGAGCAAACCCTTGGCCCATTACCCCGAGAATGTGCCGTGGAATCCGTTCGATGCGCACGGCATTTGCATGGTACGTGTAGCCGCAGCCCTGTTGCCCGCACAG
The DNA here is from genome assembly GCA_035046045.1 of Zaprionus bogoriensis. Lineage (NCBI taxonomy): Eukaryota > Metazoa > Arthropoda > Insecta > Diptera > Drosophilidae > Zaprionus > Zaprionus bogoriensis. The sequence goes on along the minus strand of JAWNOI010000192.1, from coordinate 633,505 downwards.
ACATGGGTGAGGTCTGGAAAGTTGCCTCAATTAAGCTCAATTGGCTGCATGACGCGAGCAATTCTCATATGTAGCCTACAGCCAACCACCCCAGCCAAACCCAACGTCAAGCCATGCGCACGCACTCCCTTCCTGCTGCGGGTCCAGCTTAAGTGCCCTGCACACACACACACACACACACCCAGAGAGAGAGAATTATGAAATTCATGCTCCACTGGCTTCACTCCGCTTTTAATTGATGCCACATTGGCAGACGCTGGCCGCTTCGATGACGACGCTGCAGACGATAAGCAGGCGCTCGCGCGCATCTTATCATCATCATTATCTTCATTCGAATCTTGACATGTGTTCGATTTCGAGTATAGTAAATATTATAGTTCGGATTCGGCTTTAGCTGACGGCATACACAGCAGACAAAGGTTGGGCCTCCACTGTGGGGCAGCAGGGCGAGGCTAATTATTCATGATACTGCTTTATGAAATTATTTCCGAATGCGCTCGTTGATTCACCTAGGTTTATAAATACTCAAGAGAGGACAAGCATCTAGAAGTATTTTTATGCACTTAAAGCACCTAAATTATATTATATAAAATAACCATGTTCGTCTGTTGTGATATATCTTGTATATTTTCCAAGGTATCCTAAGCAAACTCGCTACAACTAATTCGAACGATACTCCTGACATTTCTGCCAAACTTTATCAAAGTCGAACCAATATAACATATAGAAATAATTGTTTGAAGTATGAGTATTTGCTACAGTTTTAAGAATTTCAATTGTACGAACTTTTGTAACTAACTATTTATATAGTAGCATAAATCGCTTGTATCATATGCATTGTCTGAAGAAGTATGCCAGCTTCGGTGCACCGACAGTAAGGTTTCTCTATATTAATTAGATCATGTCTATATACATACATCACGAACGCAAAGATTTCTACTTATCGGAATCAAAACACATGCCGTCAAGCTGCAATTAGCGCACGCTACATCTATGATTAATCAGTATTTCTCATAAGTAGATTCGTTTGTTTTCGACTTAATGGACTCATTAACCCATTCTCTCTCCCCCCCTTTAGCTCTCGCTGCCGCAGGGTCTACGCTTTCGCACGCAGAAGCACAACATCGAGCCGAAGTTCCATTCGTTCGCCACAACGCGCGAGGATGGCAAACGCTGCTATGGCTTCAGCCTGGTCTTCTACGAGGATATACGCAATCGCAACATCTGTGGCGCCATTCACACGCTGCAGTCCATGTTCATTACGGAGCTGTCGAATGGCCAGCAGACGCACTCGCTGAGTCGCATCAAGCAGGATGGCCCCGTCAGTCGATCCTTGCCGCGCCACTTCAAGGTGGCGGGTCAGGCGCCGCAGTCCGCCCAAAGCTACTACGACATCAACAAGGACAAGCTGTACGTGGCGAAGAGCATCTCGCTGATCTGCCAGGCGCCGTACGCCTTTGCCGCGCAGCTCTTTCTCAAGAACCTGTACCGGTGAGTGGGAAGAGCTGTTCTCATAGTCCTGTAAGAGAGTCTCAGAGCAAGTCCTTCCAGTCTTAGAGTGTAAATCCTGTTAGGCAGCATCGGCTCGGCCGTGTCCATCTGTTTGTCTGTATGTTTACCTAACTGTCGCCTATACTGTCTGATCTACTTTAAGTATATTACGACACCATCATATCTAATCAGTTCCCTGATATATTTATTAGCCATAATCAAACTGCTGAAGTGAAATAATACCATAGATAATTTGGTTATATAAATAAAACTATTTGCCTTCCCTTTGCAGTTGTCTTCCACGACAGCCTGGCGCTGGCATCAGTCTCGAATCGTATGTGTACAACATTCTGTATGAAGTGATGCTGCCACAGCCGGGCAAATCCATACGCGTCTATTTGCCGCCCATGGAGCCGAATCTGGCGGCTATTGCACTGATCCTGCAGCGTCCATCGCTGGCCACAGAGCTGCCGCTGCTGGACTTTCCACTGCGCCTGCTGTTCAGCTATCTGGGCGTGGAGTGTGTCATACAGCTGCTCACCTGTGTGCTGCTCGAGAGCCAGGTGCTGCTGCGCTCGACGGGTGAGACGGACCACAACTATACTTATACTTGTTCCTTATTGAGCATTATTCCCCATCTTACAGACTACCAAAGACTCATGATTGTGGGCGAGTGCATCACATCGCTGTTGTTCCCCTTCATCTGGCCGCACGTGTATGCGCCCATTTTGCCCGCTGCACTGCATCATTTTCTGGACGCGCCGGTGCCCTTTGTGATGGGCCTGCACGCCGAGTGCGAGGCGGCGCACAAGATTGGCAGCGAGGCAGCCTTATGCTTTGTGGACATCGACAAAAAGCACATACAGCTGCCCGAGGAGTTGCCCATCTTTCCGCACAAAATGGACTTTATGGCTGAGATTATTTCGGTGCTGGACAAGTTCGAGATCGAACGCGATCGCGCGCAGGAGCCCAGCCTAAAGAATGGCTATGGCATGCGCGGCGTTGGCGGCGGTGGCGTCGGCGCCGACGCCATGATCTCAAGCTGCACACTGCCCAACGGGCTGCAGGCAGCGCGACGCAGCAAAGAGCGCTTCCAGCAGCTGCAGGAGACGGTGTACACGCTCTCCGGACCCGGCGGATCGCCAGCACAGCTGCCGGGTGTAGACTACCAGCCACTGGTAGCGCATCCCTCGAAGATCGATCATGTGCCGCGTATAGCGGACTTCCTGCGACGCAAGGGCGGCATGCGTGCGGCACAGTCGGTGGGTTCCCCCGTGGGCAGCCCCACGCTGTCGCTGTCCTCGTCGCCGGTGGGCATCTACCATGATGTGGATGCCGTGGACTCGACACTGCCGCCCTCGCGCATGGGTTCGCTGTCGCGGCGCAGCGAGAAGCCCTCGCTGTCGGCCGTGGAGCAGTACTATCAGGATCTGCGGATCAATAACTCGCTGCGCGAGATCTTCCTCAATCGATTCGTGCACATGTTCCACGCCTACGAATACTTTGTTATCTACCCGAATCAGGCCAAGGACGAGTGGCTCTCGAATCGCGAAACACTGCAGAATTTCGACAAATCCTCATTTCTATCCGATCAGCCGGAGCATCATCGCGCGTTTCTGTCGCGCTTCCTCGAATCTCAAATGTTCGCGACGCTCATCGACAACAAGATCCTGGCCATGTGGGAGACGCAGCCCGACGAGCAGCTGCAGCTCTTCGATCAGCGCATCAAGCTGTTGCGGTGAGTACGAGTTTCCATATACAGCAAAGATCTTAAAGCTAATGTATTATTACTTCTCTCTCTCTCTCTCTCAGACGTCGCCACGGCGAGAACATGATCTGCGCGACGAGCTACGAGCCGTGCGTGCTCAGCCAGGACTCGCAGCAGTATTTCGAGAAGCGGCTCAACTGCATCGACATCGAGGTGACGCCGCCCAGTGAGATTCTCGCCAATCGGGCTGCCTACTTCCGCAGCTTCCCGCTGCTCGAGAAGGGCGTGCTGAACCAGGAGTGCGCCTCGAGGTAGTGTTCACTGCACACTTATTCCATTTGCTTACCCAATCCCAACGCCTACCCCGTCCCGCAATCAATTGTTAGCCCAATCATTTCGCATTGCCCCCGAACTCCCTGATATTATTATTATTATGTATGTTATCGTAGTATCGTTATTATGGCAACTGTTTAGTTCGTTACACGCTCTGTTCTTGTTCTTTTGTACATTAATTTATTGCTTAACCCTAACGACCTAAAGTACTAAATACTAAATACTAAACACAACAATGAATTTCATTTCTAGAGACAAGCGAAAATAATAATAGTAATAAAAGACAAAAAAAAAAAACTACGAATAAAAGTTAATCGATCTTACGTTCTTGTTTCTTTTCCTTAAATGCATTTTCCGTTATCGTTTTGCTCCTCTGCACCGCATGCACCACATAATCCCATGCCCAATTCCGACTTTCCTCCACCAACTCCACCAAACACTGTTTAGTTCTCTCGACTAATCCGACTCTCTCTCTCGTGTCTTTGTTCTCCCTCAAAATTTCACTAAAACTTCAAACTCATGCCGCTAACCATCATAAAATCTGAAACAAAAAAAAAAAACCAATACCCTAACAGAGGCAACAGTCTGCGGCGCGTCAAGAACGGCAATAAGTGGCGCGCGCGCGATATACCGCTGGACCAGAAGCCTACAACGAACGGAGGCAGCAACTCCAACCTGGCGCTCAATCGCCTCTCGGCCAACCTGACCACGGCGGACGTGAGTCCCGCATTGATAGCGCAGGCCAACTGGACATTTGTGGAGCGTCTGCTGAAGGTAGTATGGGAAGGATCTCCTGAATCTCTTATTTCGCTGCTTGTTCTTCCTGGCAGGACATCAAGTCGAAGACGAAGCGCATGCTGCTGGAGAAGATGGGCAACGAGGCTGTCGCACTGGGCCTCAAGGGCGATGGCATCGAGGAGAACACACTCATCGCCAGCATGTGTGATCTGCTGGAGAAGATCTGGTCGCATGGCCTGCAGAATAAGCAGGGCAAGTCGGCGCTCTGGGCCCATCTGCAGGCCTATCTGGAGCAGCAGGAGACACGCGGCGGCAACAGCTGCAGCGTGGAGCATCCGACGACGCCCGTCGGCAGCAACAAGCTGAACATTGCCAGCGCGTCGCCAGCACTGGCCTGGAACGCAATGCGCAAGCGCATGGATTGTGAGTGAAGTGCAGCTTCTCCTTGCAGTAGCATAACTTAAGCAGCTGCTGCTCTCTCCGCTCCCACAGATCTGTCCACATTCCAAACGGATTTCGAGAGTCCGCCGAGTCCGAATCGCAGTCGTTCGCGTGATCGCAACAAGTTCGTGGGCCTGGAGCAGCTCTGCCCGCTGCCCGAGTCGCTGGAGTTTGATGTCAAGTGAGTTGCGGAGTTCCATACAGATTGATCAGTTAATCATGCCACTCTCTCTCTCTCTCGTGGCACAGGAACGTGCTGGCCATGGCGGACATCAAGACACACATTGGCTATACTCGCGCCTGGGTGCGTCTCTCGCTGGAGAAGAAGCTGCTGTCGCGTCACTTTCGCACGCTGCTCTCCGACGATAGCCTGCTGCGCTCGCTCTACAAGCGCTCGGCGTTCCTGCGCTGCGAGGAGGAGAAGGAGCAGTTCCTCTACCATCTGCTGACGCTCAATACCGTGGACTACTTTAGCTTCACCAACATCTATCCCACAACGAGTAGGTTGCGCTAGTCGACAACATCCAATTGGTTTAATCCAATCATTGACATTGTTTTACCTCTACCGCCCGCCTGCCCTTCCGTAGAATTGCCCTACCGCGTTGTCATCTTTCCCTCGCGCAAGCACGGCTCCTACCACACGTCCAGCAATGTGTGGATCATGGTCTCGGGCACCATGAACGAGACGCAGCGTGTGCCCGTGCCCAAGGGCTCGCTGGAGTTCATATTCCATGTAAGACGCATATAGTCATATATTGCATGTATATATTTATATATCTCTCAATATAAGTCGATCTAGCCTTGTCCATTTGTCCGTCTCGAACTCGCCTCTTAGGTTTGAGTCTTGAAACTTCTGACAGATTTTTCCGTGTGTCTAAAAACCTCCTTAAGTACATAGATATATAGCCATACAGTAATATAGTATATACCCTGCAAGGGTATACAGCATTCGGTGTGCCGAAGCCAACGTTTCCTTACAGTTCTATATCATTTCTGGCAATTCGTTTGCAGTACAAGAATCTCGGCCTGCTGACAACGATGCGCATTGGGCACGACAACTCGGGCCCCAGCCACAAGTGGCTTGTCGAGCAGGTGGTGATGCGCAATGAGGTCACCGGTCACACCTACAAGTAAGTGGGAGCTGCGAAACTTGCGTACATTTCCCACACCCGCAGCTGTGTGGCGTGACAGACAGCACACCTGGTAATCGTTTGACGCACTTCCAGGTTCCCCTGTGGTCGCTGGCTGGGCAAGGGCGTCGACGATGACTCAACGGAACGCCTGCTGGTCGGACAGCGTGTCTCGACGAGCGTGAAGAGCGCGGAACTGGTGCCGCCCACACGCACACCGCCACGCACACGCAGTCCCAGTGTGCAGCGGCAGGAGTCGGTGGCGCCGTCAGAGATTCAGCATCAGCTGGGCAACTGCGTCAATGTGATTGTCAAGTGGCACTACAAACCGAGTCGGGACCGGGATGTGGGCACACTGACGCATCTGCTGTGCGGCGACGATGGCCTGGTCAAGTGTCTGGAGCAGGTCTTCCTCTGTGGCTTTCGTTCGTCGCGCTTCTTTGGCCGCAATCTGTACATCTGGGATTACTTCAGTGAGTGTGCAGGCTCAAGCCCAATCTGCAGTTACTTTAATAGTTTCAATTTTGCAGCAAAAATCAAGGAGCTGTTCGAGCAGCATCTGCAGCAGGAGCTCGATGACTCGGCCTCGAGTATGGACTCCTCCTTCAGCAATGGCAGCTGCAACAGCCTGCAGCGTCGCGAGGTCAGCAGCATTTGGCGCCTGTACGTGCAGCTCATGGACGAGATCAATGGCACGGCCAGCACGCTGGGCAAGGATGGCAAATTCCAGCTGCTCATCTGCCTCAGCTTGAGGTGATTACCATTTCGCGCTTATTGGGCTCATATTTACTTGATGCTCTGCTTGCAGGGAGCATCTGCTGACGCGCCTCATCAAGCCCATGGCGCTAACGAAGGTCACGCAGGAGATGTACGAGGAGGAGAGCTTTCTGCGCCGCCGCAATCTCTTAACGTTTCTCATACAGATACTGGAGCCACTCGACGATTGCCACATCGTGCTGGAGAACTCCATTACCCAGGGCATACGCATTCCATCACAGTGCTGAGGAGATCTCTCCGGAGTCAACAGCAGCAGCATCCATTCACCCACAGAGATTTGCAACCAGTGACCTAGAATACTCATACATATGCCCTTATCGCGTGAGGAATCTCCGAAGCCCGAACCCCGAAACTCGAAACCCGTAACTCGTAACTCGAATTCTCGTTATTTGTAGCTTGTAAATGTAAGCCGAAGACTTGTCCTCCTTCTAATCCTGATCCCAATCCTAGTCTTAGTTCCAATCCAATCACTTGCCAAGTGTTCGAGTCAAAGTGAAGCCAAAGTTGAACAAAAAAAACGTACTGTGCAATTAAGAAACTTACTCTAAAGAATTCTAACATGTTGTTCAATATGAAATCTGCGTAGCTATTAGCGCCTAAGATAATCCCCATGTGAATCTGAACTTGCTACCAACTTACTCCGTCAATTTACCAATCCTAAGTTAGTGAATTTATCTTAGAACCTCAATCGTAGCTTTTCATTTTGTTGATATACCAAAGAATCTTTTTTTTTCGTTTATTTGAGGCAAACGAATATTGTCAATTTTATGATATTATTGAAATTAAGAGACACAGATTAAGGAAACGCTGTTTATTTTCGAATAAAGCTTTAATTTTTATATTTCATTTCACCAAAGCCACCGTTCGACAAAGTTATTGAGTGTTAATAAAATTACAAAAAATATATATGGAGTGTTTATATTTTTTATATAGAGGCTTCCATAGAATTGATAAGCGGGTTTTCCCCCAAGTGATGCAATCGGAAGCAATATTAATGCGTATTAGCACGCATCCAGTGGGAACACACTGCGATGAGTATCGATAGAGTAACGAGAAATCGATATCTTAAGCTATGCGCTGTCTGGCAACGCTGCCAAATGCAGAGAGCGCAATTTCCACTCGTTTAGTTGCGACGGACAGACGCGGACACATTAGTTTAAAACAATTTGCTGTAATTAAAGCAGCAAAAACAATATAACCAAGTGCAGCAGCGACGAGCGCTAACAATTGCCACTTGGGCGCAGTGCAAACCAAAGCGATAGTCACTCGTGTTGCCTCGTTGCGCGTTCACAAATAATAACATACGGGAGCCACGAACACTCATCGATTTTTAGCCGAAAAAAATCTAAATTGAATTGAATCGAGGAAAAGCTGAAAGTAAGTTGTGCCACATATTGCCCCGACTGCTCGATCGCAGTCTGCATTTATGTGTTGTTGTGCTGGGGCAGGGAATATGCTTAATTAGAGTAGATGCGAGGCAACTTGGCGATGACGTTGGCGCCCGCTGCCCATTGCCCATTGCCCGTTGCCCGTTGCCCGTTGCCCGTTGCCCGTGACGTGAGCAGTTCCCTCTCACCCTGCTTCTCTCTCGCTCGCTCACTCTCTGTGCATTCGCTGGCGACACACATTTTACGCAGCGTGCGCTTTATTTTATTTGGCTTGTGTTTGGCTGTTCCGTTGCGTTTTTATGATATCCGCTGGCTGGCAAGGCACGTCGAGTGTTTACATAATTGGCAGACACACTGCATGCATGCACAACAGCACAACAGCTGCGCCATCGATTTGTTCTGTAGCCGGCGCGACGACGTGCGTCTCCCTCTCGTGCCTCTCGTGCCTTTGCCTGCCTGAGCTCCCCTTCCTCTCGCCGTCGCCGTCTCGCCCGCCACGTCATTCCACGGCATCGTATGACTTTCATGTGTTTGTTGTGACTGCGTTTCGTTGTCATACGTTATACGTTCTACGTTATACGTTCTGCGCTTTACGTTTAACGTTACACAAACTTGCAACGCGCTCGCGCTTCTGCTTTCTGCGTCTCTCTTGCTCTCTCTCTCGCTCTCTCACTCTCTCTCTCTTTCGCTCTCTATTTTTCTCTCTCGCTCTCTCTATTTTTCTCTCTCGCTCTCTCTATTTTTCTCTCTCCCTCTCTTCTCGCTCTCTTCTCGCTCTCTCTCTCTCTCTCTCTCTCTCTCTCTCTCTCTCTCTCCCCTTTCGGTATCTTTCAGCTTTTGCCTTGTGGCACCTTGACTAACGAACTTTGTGCTGCGATCGTACGATTTTAAAGTTGGCATTCATCATTGTTAGCAACAACAACAACAACAAAACACACACATTTAATAATAAAGCAAACCAAACAAGCAATGCGCTGCGCATTACTCATGCGACGTCTGCTGCCTCTGCCCCTGCCGCCGCCTCTGCCAGTCTAGCCCTGCGCCCATGCTCCACTTTCCCAAGCGACCGCTTTGGCGTTTTTACCGTTGCTCAAGCTGTCAATGCTACATGCTCAGACAGAGAGAGAATGAGAGACAGCGAGAGCGCATGTACGATGGAGCAAAATGAGAGTTTGATCGCGGCGCACGCATGTGAGGCCTACGCACTGTGTTCAGTCAGCTGTTCCGTTGCTCAATGAATGTGTAGGCGGCATGCGCGTGCTGCGTGTGTGTGTGTGGACAATCATTCGACTCCGAATCAGAGCATATGTATGAGCAGTGGAAACCCCTCATAAATGAACAGCGATCATCAGCCAAGTTTTGACAGCTACATAGGAGACTTGATTTAATTTTTTCTATTTGTTAGTTTTACACGTAGGCATTTTTGACTTTTTCTTTAGCGTTCAGTATATTTCTACATTTCATTTTATAGTTTTTACAGTAACGTGTCAAAATTTAATACGAGCCGAAATAAGGCGTCAAAGTTGCAAACGTTGTGTTTTACGAAATATTCAATTTTATTTGCTAAGTTTAGTCATTCAATAATTCGTTGGAAATCTGCTGCGCGCATTGAGTGAAAGGGGTCTTCGCTTAAGAAAGGTTGAAATATACAAAAAATAGTTGAAAAACATAGAGAGAGAGGGAAGCATTCGTTTTAGTAGGCTGTGATATCTGTCCGTAAACTGAGTTTTTACTGTAATAACATCTGGGCAGCTTATGTGCTCGATTATCGAACAGGCGTGAGTGTAAGTGAGAAGTAAAGTCGACCAACAACAGCCTCCACAATGTTTATCTTTCGTTTAATGCGGTAGGCACGTGAGTAAATTTAATTTCTTCTAAGTGCGGAAATTGCAATTATTTACAATTGGTCACGTAGTACTCTGTGTGAAATCGGTTAACATTTTTAATTAATATTTCTGTTGTTTCGCAAACAGTTTCTCGTACGGCTGAGTTTTCCGTTTTGTACGTCGCACACATTTTTGGGCAATTTCATAGCGATAATGATGCCTAGAGCACTCGTGGGGTTATCGATGCAGTGTGCTATATGCATAGTAGAGAGTATCATTAAGCTATATATAGACGACAACTGTTGCTACAGCTTATCAACGAGTAACAGCACTCCTAACTCGTGTTGACATGAATTTGACGTGCCAACTGTACAAAATATGAAAAAATCACAACCTTTAGTCGAGGTAAAAGCCAACGCAGCAAAAAAAAAACTTTAATTTGCGTTTAGCCTTTCCACCTGATTCTCGAAAATTTTTGGCCAGAGAAACGCGAGCCACGTCCATTAACCCCGCGTCTCGAGTCTCAGCTTAGAGCCGTCTCCGATGACGATAGTGAACTTTGATTTGCTGTTAGCTGCTTGTGGGACCCTGCCAAGGTCCCCTCCTTCCCCCCGCACAGATCCGCTTTTGTTGTTATCGCTCCAACTTTGTGCTTATCAGCCGGCACTCGTGTCTGAATCAATATATTCCCACTAAGCGCAGTAATTCTATTTTATCTATGTACTCAGAACACATATCATTATTCGGGAACTCATAAAATAATGTCCTCTGTGTGGTCGGCGGAAGCGCACTTCAAGATAACAGGCAACAGGTAGCAGCAGCTAACAGATAGCTCTAATCGCATATTATCCACTTACACTGAGCGCACTGCCCACTGTCAATTGCCAGATGCGCTTTCTCGCAGTCCTCTTCCACGTACACATGAACTTTGTTTACGTTTTGACTCACATAAATAATGTGTGGACACACTGACAGACCGCATGCATGCACACACACACACATACAAACGAATACAAGTATTTTCGCCGATCGTACGACTGGGTTCACGCTGGCGCGTGACGTCACATGCCTATCATTGTGCAGCGCCTGCTCCATAGCAACTTGCTTGGCAGTGAAATCTCTACAGTAATTCCTCTGTACAGTCTAGACACGATAAAAATAACGTCTACATCATTGCTTAAGAACCAGACCAACTTGAACTTGAGAGCGAGACGAGCACATGAGTTTTTGCCAGCTCCAATCCGGTTTCCATGAACTAGTTCTATGAGTCAGCTGAAGCATAAGCCTGCGCATTAGCAGACCCAGACCCACTTTGACTTACAGTTAGCCCCAGAGCTGGTTCTTTTCCTATGCGTCTTATCATTAGCACGATAAGCAATGATTGCGCTTTGCCAACAAGCAAAAAAAAGAAAAACAAACAAAAGTTTGACGTAACAAGGCAACTCAATGCCAAACTAGATATGTAAATATTTTATGAGCCGCGAAGCGTTTGCTAAATTTAAAAAGTCTCAAAATGAAACACGCACCGAACAGCTGACTGCGCTCTCACGAAGAGAGCCGAGAGAGAGAGAGAGAGAGTGCGAGAGCGAGCTTGTCTGTGTGTGGATGATATTGAGAGAGCTACGCTCACACACGTGCGTTGCTGACTTTAATTAATGAACACACCTATGTACATAGTTAGGCGTGTGTGAGGCTGCAGTCATGTGTGTGTGCACGCACACTGGCAGTCGTCATCGATACTCTGCCTCGCGCATAACAAATTGGAACGGTTTGCTCGCCGTGAACGGTGAGTTTGCATTTTAGTTGCGGCGCTGCTGCACTGCTTGCTCTCTCACTCGCTCCCGCGGCCGTTAGTTAATTAATTTTCGCCGCGTACGTGCCAAAATGTGTGTTCTATGCATATGTTTGTCTTCTTCTTGCGCCTCAAATTGATTGTGTTTTTTTTTTGCTGGCAGCGGAAGAGCAGAGCAAAATTGATTCAGTTCAAAAGAACCAGCAAATCATTTACACCCCAATGTTATTTCATTGCAGTCGGACGAGCGGAAGAAACAACAACAATAACAAAAAGTCCTGCTAGCAACAAGCACAAGGACAACAGTTAGTTCCACATTTGCTTCTCACAAGTGTTTAGAGAAAATCCGGAAAACTGCCGCGTCCATTGTATAAGATTCGCTGCGATGGCAACTTCATCGGTAATCGCTAACACCAGCAGCAATTCAATTAACGCCGGCACCACAGCTGCCGCCGCCGTCGCCGCCGCTGCCTCAGTTGTTGTCACCTCCACATTGAGCACACGGAAGCGGAGCTACGAGACAGCGATTGCCATGCCCGCCATGGATGCCAAAGAACTGAAGCAGTCGACGGCAGCAGCACACGCACGCACAACCACAACGACGACAGACACCTCCGCCAGCGGCAGCAGGGGCACAGCGAGTGGCAGTACCAGTAGTAGTGGTAGTGGTAGTAGTAGTAGTAGGCGCCAGCTGCAGGCGACGATTGTTGAGCTGGGCGAGCCACAGGTAGCCACCACATTACGCGACTCGACGCGCACAGTCTCACAGAGCGATGCCGAAGATGGGGGCGAGGCGACCTCACCGGACGACACGCTGCCCTCCGGCTCGACAGCGGCGGCAGCAGCAGCAGCAGCGGATTACCTCAACGGAAGCGCCGGGGTTAAGCGCAAGTACGAAATAACACAGCCTGCACGAACAGTGACGAACTCCGAGGTATTCAGCAGCGGAGCCTCCGATTTTGCGGTAAGTGGAAACCAACAGAGACAGACACACAGCGTCCTTGACAAGGTCACAAGCGAATTGCATCATGCAGAATGGGCTGGGGCGAGAGGCTAGAGGTGTGCTAGAGAAATTTGCATATATTATTCGCACTAGGCTGGATTAAATTTGGAAACTATTGCGTTATTGCTTTGCTCTGTACGCCCGTATACCGTATACGATATACGATTTTCGAAATATTGAATCAATTAGCTAAGAGCCCAGAATAATTTAATTGAACAGCAATCAATTTGATGGCTATAATTATACTTGATACTCGTGCATAAGTCATAATGAAAGACATTTATGATTCAGTTTAATTTCTATTATTGACTTAGATATTAATTATCATCATGAGTGAATAAGTTCAAAAATGAGTAATAATGGAGCTTAATTATTATAAAAAAAAAATTTGTTTTTAATTCAGTGTGGAACAATTTTAGTTAATGAATTATTTAATAAATTTCCAATAATTGCAATTTTTTAATTCCACTTGAAATTGATTTATATTTAATTATAAAAATATTAAGAGCGTGGATATGAATTATCATCATGATTGAATAGGTTTAAAATAGAGTTTTATTTTTGAGTATAATTATTTAGCTATAATTCATATTTTACCATATATATAAACAACAGTTTGTTATTAATTCAGTTTCGAACAATTTTAGTTAATTAATGTTTTAATTCATTTCCAATAATTTTTTATTATTATTATTATAATAATATTACGAGTTTGGATTCATATGCTATAGATATGCGATATTGATGATTCAGTTTCGCGTATTTCTCATGTCTCTTGCTGTGAGCAAGTCACGAATTATTATTTATAGCGAATCTGTCAAAATGATCTATTCTCCAGTTATATCATTTGCGTACATTTCCGCTGAATGCTGATCTGATTTTTGTATTGTGTTTGCTGGGAAAATATATTATACTATATACCGCACAGATATAGACGAACACATGCCGATCATTCGCGCGTGAAATGATTTCGACATTTAAAAAGCATATATACCCAGTCATATGTATGTCAAATGTCGGGCTCGTTAAGTTAACGAGTTTTAACTTTTGCAAAACGTTGCGCTACATGCAGTTTTTAGCTTTACCCATTAACTTTTAAATGGGGGTTTTCCTCGTAATGTTCGCTGCTTTTTCATTAACCTAAATCGAGGTCTGTTTTAGGGTATTTAAAGGTCGCGGCAAGCTGAGCTGCTCGTTTGCGATATCTATAGATCTTCGTATAGATCAAAAACTATTTAGAAATTTTGGCAATAAATTTGAATTGTTGCTGCGCTTTGATTGCTTCAGTTTCATTCGTCGTTGATAGGTCGAGTGCGGTTTACTGATTGTTCGGTTCTGTCGTACGATATCGCCTGATGCCTCGTGCCAGCGAGTCGTGCGACTTTTTGTTGTATATATTATATATATATATCTGTATAAATAAATATGTATAGCTAAAGAGACTGTCGTTCTCGCGACCAATTTGAGGCAATTGAAGAAAATGCTCGAGAGGAGATCAGAGAGATCTTATGAGGAAGGGGCGGGGCAGAGAAAGCCGAGAGGAAGCTGCGCCAAGCGCTTTATTGTTGTCAATTGTATTGATTTGGAAGCAGTTGCCGCCAATTAATTGAAAGCCGCTGCGCAATTGACACGGCCAATCCTCGCGAGCAACGAGCAACGAGACTCGCAAGCGAGTCGCAGCTGGCCGAGCGTTTTGTGGCACGCTGTCAGCCGAGTCGACCAGTTAGAACTGAGCTCAGTTAGACAGCTGAGAGCAACCCAAGCAGATCATCGTATACTGACTGTGATATAACCAAATACAACCTACCAATACAGACGATAGATAGTTTATATATATACATATATATTTGAAATCAAAATGTGTGAGCCAGAGCAGGCACCGCCGACTCCGCCGGCATCGGAGTACAAGATGCTGCCTCTGCACATGGACTTCAAGGCATTTGTAAGCGGGTGCAGGCAGGCAGACAGCCATGCGATCGAAACTAATGCTCTCTTCTCTCCATCTGCAGACCATTTGCAAGCCCGCACCGTTCTCCAGCGACGAGGAGGCCATACTGGAGCGCGAGCGCTGCGATTATGCATATCGGATTACCTACCAGATGGCGCGCTCGGGCCAGACGAAGCGTCGCGTGCGCGTCTATGCGGACGGCATCTACGATCTGTTCCATCAGGGCCATGCCAGGCAGCTGATGCAGGCCAAGAACATCTTTCCCAATGTCTACTTAATTGTCGGCGTCTGCAACGATGAGCTCACGCACCGCATGAAGGGGCGCACCGTGATGAACGACTTTGAGCGCTACGAGGGCGTTCGTCACTGTCGCTACGTGGATGAGGTAAGTTTTGGACTACGCGTACTTCCTCCTGGATCTCCAGTTTCCAATACAAACTCTTATTGCTTCCGCAGATTGTGCAGAACGCTCCTTGGACACTGTCGGATGGTTTCATCGCCGACAACAAGATCGACTTTGTGGCACACGATGACATTCCCTATGGCCACGGTGGCCTGGATGATATCTATGGACCGTTGAAGGCTCGTGGCATGTTCGTGGCCACCGAGCGCACAGAAGGCGTGTCCACGTCGGACATTGTCGCCCGCATTGTCAAGGATTACGATCTGTATGTGCGGCGCAATCTCGCACGCGGCTATTCGGCCAAGGAGCTGAACGTCTCGTTCCTATCCGAGAAGAAGTTCCGTCTGCAGAACAAAATGGATGAGCTGAAATCGCGTGGCAAGCGTGAACTGACCAAGGTCAAGGGCGACATCATCACCAAGTGGGAGGAGAAGTCGCGCGAATTTATCGACACATTTCTGCTGCTCTTCGGGCGCGAGCGTCTGAATCATTTGTGGAACGAATCGAAGGGCAAACTCATCCAGGCCCTAAGTCCGCCCGGCAGTCCGTCGGGCTCGGTCAACGGCGATGAGCTGGACGCGGATGCCAATGAGTCGTCGGACGAGTACTTGGAGCTGCCATCAGAATACAGCGCCGGCAGCAGCAGCTCACTCAATGGCAAGAAGCAGCGTTCCTCGCTCGCGAGACCGAGCTACCAGAGCCGCTCGGCGGCGACGGTCTCCTCGGCCGATGACTACGACGACGATAACGGAGCCTACGATGCGGAATTCGCCGAGCGTCGCAGCAATTGAGATAATCTCGTAGGGTTTGCAAGAAGACGTTTTTAGATTTGGCTAGCTTAAATTTTCACTTTCTCTCTTCCCCGCTCCCTCTCTTCTCTCTCACTCTATAATATTAAAGCTATTGTATATTTATTAAATTGTTCTTTGGTGCGACAAAATGAAACAAATGAAACAAATCGAAACCTACTGTTGGGAAGCGGCAGCGGTAGCCAAGCACACCACCACATGTCAATCCGCACCTGCAATTTATCTATAGCTGTAGCTCTAAATGGTAACTGTAATCTATTAGTCTTAGTTGCAATCGCACCTGTCTATAGCTTAGCCGCTTAGCCAATATTTAGCCAAAATGATGGAGCATTCATTCGCAGTTCCCGACTCCCAATTCGCAATTCCCAATCAACCGAACAGAACAGAAGAACACGAAGAGAGCAGCAGCAGCAGCAGCAAATCCAACGCAGAAGACTCATTTTTGTATTAAGCCTTAAAGATTGTGCGTGAAAGAAAGCAGAACATATAGATATATTTATATTAAATTATTTCGCGTAACACCTAAGCTCTAAGTTAACGAACAAACAAACAGAACACCAACATCAACCACAACAACAACAACAACACAACAAACAATCGAAGACAAGAACATGAAAGAAAATAGATGCAAGCAATAGTTGCAAATGCTTTGTTGAATATTTTTTGGAAAAATAAAAGTGAAAGAAAGCAAGTGCTGGGGAGATTTCATTGAGTAGAAGAGAAGACACCACGTTCGATTTCATTGCTATGCTCTCTGCGTTTATTGGATTAGATATTCTGCTTTGTTATAGTAGAGTATAATGATGCGGCGTTAAACTAAAAGGGGCTGCATGTTGCAAGTTATTAGAAATAACATCGAAATTGGCGTCTTCGGCGCGTGAAACTAAAATTCCAATTCGTCTGCGTATAGTTAATTATTTTATTGGGTAATCCAATCCGAGCATTCATCATCTCGGATGATCTACGGAGCTCGGTTCATGCCAACAGCGAAGAGTGGCACCATCTTCTTGCCCTTGGCCTTCTTCTGCTTCTTGCTGTCGGCAGTATCTCCAGCAGCGTTGCCCGACGACTTGTTGCCACGCTGTTGCTGCTTCTGCTGGCCCAAGGCGCCCACAAGCAGTTCTCCCAGTGCCCAAGGACCAACGGCACGCAGCTCGTGCTCCTCATCTGTAATAGCACGACTGGCCAGGGGAGAGGCTACAGCTTTGGGTGCTGCTGGTGGCGGAGCGGCACGGCCCCAAGCGCCCACATGAAATTCCGGCGGGCTATGACGCGTGCCTGGCGAAGCGCTGCCAATGCTGGGCCATAGCTCCTGCTTTGGACTAGCAGTCACACTAGCGTAACGAGTGCCAGCAGCACTGGGCGCCTGCTCAATCGAGATGGGCATGGAGCCGCGCGGTGCGGGCAGGTTCTCCTCGAAGCCGCACTGCAATTGTGAGTGCAAGTGTTAGTTAAAGGCAGGAAGAGACAGAGAGAGAGAGAGAGAGATCTGCGCAGAGCTACTCACAGTGGGAAACTCATGGGTGGAGTTCAGATTTATGTTAGCGGCGCTGGCAATCAGTTTGCCCATCTGGCGATCATTGATCTCGTTGATGTGTTGCTCGCGCTTGCGTTCCTCGCGCTCGCGGCGCTGTCGCTCCCGCTTGCGATGGAGCAGATCCTCTGCAAATGGTATATGTACATTAGTGGATAATAGGATAATTTATACATATATCGCAGTGTCAATACTCACCCTTGAACAGCTTCAGAATGCTGCTGGAGATGACCGGCGGTTGGAGCTCCACTTCGACAACAGAGAACTGACACGTCAGCGGCAAGTGGCCCAAGCAGGTGAACTTGCGGCGATGCTCCTCATCCATGGAGTGATGCTCCTTCTGCAGTATCTGTGCATTGATCAGAGCCGGCGCCATGTCCAAGGTGCCATAGCAGGCCTGCAGCATCTTCACGTTCAGCGGATGCAAATAAATGTTTTGGCCATCGTTCGACTGATAGAAATAATAATATTTGTTGTTGTTGTTGTTGCTATTGATGATGCTGTTGTTGTGGTTGATGTTAGAGCTGCTGGTGCTGCTTGCCTCTCCCAGAGACGAGACAGAGGCATCATCTGGTTTCTCATCACTCTCTGCAGTCTTAGCCTGCAGCTCCTCCTCAACGAGCTGCAACTGTTGTTGCATCGGCTGCTGTTGCTGTTGTTGTTCGTCTGGCTCCAGGCCCAGCTTCTCGCAGCGCTCGTTAAGCGTCACGAGAGCCTGCTGTATGAATACATCCTCCGGGCAGGAAACGTCCGACTCTGCCAAGAGCTCACGCCGCTCTCGCTCGATGATGGCCGCGACATCGATGCGCTTGGCTATCAAAAACTTAGAAAACAACTTGGTTTCGTCCAAGGAACTGAGCATGGGGAAACGCTCGTGCGGCTCCAGGGCAGGGCTGCCGGCGCCTGCGTAACGCTCGATGTAAATGGAGCCCTTGCGGCGTCGCATGAGCTGAAAACTTATAGAATCGCCGACATTCATGGCGTGCTGCTGCTCGATGGTGCAGCTCTTCAGATCCGTGGCGTGAATGGCATCATAGCAGATGGGACACTTGCGCCAGGTCTTGTCGCTCAGCGACAGATAGTGCAGCAGACAGGGCCAGCAGTAGGCGTGGCCGCAACGCGTCAACTTGGCCGCCACGGGCGGATACAGGCAGATGGGACACTGCGGCTCCTCGGTCGTGTGTATGTTGATCTGCTCGATCAAGCTCCAATCGATCAATGTATCCGGCGAACCATTCACCTGCGCCTTGGCGCCGCTGCGTATGACAAACTGAAAGTTGGCCTGCAGGAATTGCTCCTTGTTGTAGCGCGGTTGGCGGCGCGTCGCAGCGCCAACATATCCAGTGGCATGCCAGTCGGACGATGACTGGCGTGGCACACAGTGGAAGTTCAGCAGATGATTCAGATTCTGCTTCTTGCTGCCGTGCGCATACACCGAATTCAGTTCGTAGTCAAGATCACCGCTACGCATGTAGCCGGCGCCCGACGGTGCTAGTCCGGCGCCGCCATAAGCGTTGTCCGACGCATCGGCACTGGCAAAGCCATCGCCTTCGCCATCGCCAAAGCCATAGTTGGAGCCCGATGCACTGCCACTGCCACCGCTACCAGCACCGCCTCCGCGGGCACGCGGACGCTTGTCCACATTGGGGCGTAGTTTGGCCTGCTGCTGTTGTTGTTGCTGCTGCTGTTGTTTGGTGCTGCGTTGTTGTTGCTCGTTGCGTGGTGTCGGCAGCTGTTCGCGACGTCGGGAGTTACGTGTTCTGTTGCTAACATACAAGTCTGCGGGGTTCGAAAATAATTAAATTTGCAATTTCATTAAATGCATAATAATTATATCCACCTACCACTGGATTTGCGTTGAGCTTCAGCAGATGATTTGTTGGCTCGCGATTGTTGTTGCTTCTTGCTGTTGTTGTTGTCCATTGTTGTAGTTATACTTAGCTGCGGTGAGACCGCAGAGCTCGTTGTTGAGGAGTAGAAGGGTGGAGGAGGATGAGCTAGTTGGGGATTGTTGTTGTTGGTGCTGCTGCTGCTGCCAGTGACGGGCAGCAGTTGGCGTCTCGCGTGAGCGTTTGTCTCCACAAGGAGTCCGTTGCGCGAATAATTTTTGTTGAGGATTCATCTTTACTGAGCCATGATTATCAACAAATTAATCCAGAAATAATACTTGCGTAATATTTCCAAAAATTAATACCGATGGTTTATCGTTCAAAATCGAAAATCGAAGCGTTCGAAAAGTACTACGCTCAGTACTTGCTGTCGCTGGCGGCTTTTATATGTATGAGACTTTTTGCTTTTGCTCTTGCTCTTGCCTTTCTTTGCGTTCACTTATTGCCGTTCTCTTCGAATATTGTTCGTATATGTTTTGTTGTATTGGTATTGGATTCGGAAATAGGTATGCGTGTGGTGTGCAAAGGTGTGACTGCGTTGCTACTGCGTTTTTACAATGCGCAAATTGACGAATGCGGGACTCTAATTTGACTTGTCAAATGCACGCGCACAGACTTTAAACAATCACAAGTTGTTGGGGATATTTCTGTTTGTTTTGAAAGCAACTAATTTTGATACAAAAACCAAAAAAGCCTTGGTTGGAAAAATCAGCATCCGTGCTGACCTATGAAAAACAGTGTGACCACTAACCGCGGCAGCTAAAATACCAAATAATTCTATGAAATGTGGCAAACAGCGAAATATACTCATTTATTTGAATTTTTTTAATGAGTTTAGTTAATAGAAATAAAATGAACCAAGTACTAAGATTTAGAAAGTTTATTGTTTCAATTGTAGACTAAATATACAGTAATTTAAATGACATTCAAAATTTATTGGGCAGCATACCACCCTTTCCTCGATAGTATATCGATTAACATTGTTTGTTATCGAGCAAAATAAAGGTCGCCAATTTATTTTGTTTGATACTATACATTGAAGTCGGCATGGCCGTGTTGCTAAGAAAAAATTCATATTTTCATTAATAAATAAGAGAAATTGTCAAAATAAATATAGCGTTTGACCTAAGAACGATATCTTCTCTCTTTGTGCATTGCGTTTTTATGATTTTCTATTGGTGAGTAAAAATTCATTGATCAAAAGTATATGCATACATATGCGAGAGTTAATGTGTGTGTGCGTACGTATGTAAAACTGCATCAAGTAAATTAAAAATCATTGCCGTCGGATACACAGGCTCTTAACTGCAAACAACTAAACATTTAAACATATTGTGCATAACTATAATTACAAATTTACATTTGTAGTCAAATAAACGAAAGTACGCATTTTACACATCGCTATAGACGCAGCAAAGCGCCGCTATCGATTGCACGAAATGCAATCGATTTATCTGCCCTGTATCTGTGCCTGTCCCCAGACAGGAGTGTGTGTAGTATAGCAGCCTCTATGCCGGCGGTGCAGGCGGAATTTGCGTTCTCTTTGCGAGGGACGGAGCCAGATAGGGATGATTGATGCCGCCGTTGGTGCCGCTGCTGTTGCTCTGCGGAATGTCGTAGTTGCGACCCGATGGCGTTGTTACCTGAATGCTATTGGGTGGCCCAGGACTCGCACATGGCTGTGGCTTGCTGTAATCATAGCCATTGGGTAGCACCTGCACGTAGTTCTCGTAGAACTGGCTCACCGAATGCATGGGAGTCGAGTAGTTGACATTGACGAGCGACTCTCGTGTGCGCACGCGCTTATCTTGCTCCGACTGCTCCGAATGCTGCTGTCGATTCTGTTCCACCGGCTGCGGACTCCTCGTCACTTTCACTGGTTGCTTTCGGTGTCACTGGCGGCGTCTTACCTCAACCTTGGGCTTCGGCTTTATTGGTTCTTTTTTCAGGCAATATTGTGGGTTTTTTGCGATTGACGAACTCGAAGAGATCGTCTATGTCGGGGGGTACATCGGGCAGCGTAACATAGGTATCGAAGCTAAGAAATATTTTTCAATCTGCACTTAAATTTTCCTTTCTTTCCTCTTTCTTTCTTTAATATTAGATTTTTTGGTAATGACATACCGGTTTTTACAAACTTATTGTTTGTTTATATCAGCTTCCGCTCGAATCCGATCGAAATGGAGCTCACGAACGCTGAAATTCGAGTACTTTTGAAATATTATTTCGCACAAGGAAAAACTGCTGCGGAATCTCGCAGACAGATTATTTCTGTCTTAGGAGACAACAAACTATCGATCCAAACCGCTGAACAATGGTTCAGGCGATTCCGAAGTGGTAATTTTGTCACCGAAACTCCCAAGCCCGCCGGAAGACCAGTGACCGTTGATACGGATAAAATCATGGAAGTAGTGGATCGAGATCGTCATGTGACTCTTAGAAGCATCGCAGAAGAGCTCAAACTAAGCACGGAAACCGTCCATAGGCATTTGAAGTCAAAAAATTTGACAAAAAAGCTCGATGTATGGGTGCCTCAGGAGTTATCTCAAAAGAACCTTTTGGACCGAGTCTCAATCTGCGAATCTTTGATGTACCGTAATAAACTTGACTCATTTCTGGATCGGTTGGTCACTGGCGATGAAAAATGGATCACATATAACAACACCAAGCGTAAAAGATCCTGGTCGAAGCACGGTGATTCGTCTCAAACGGTGGCAAAGCCAGGATTGACGGCTCGGAAGGTTTTGCTGTGTGTATGGTGGGATATCAGAGGAATTATCCATTATGAAGTGCTGCCCTATGGCCAAACCATGAATTCTGACCTCTACTGTCAACAACTGGAGCGATTGAAGATAGCACTTGAGCAAAAACGACCAGCCATGTCGTATCGTAATGACATTGTCTACCAGTATGATAACGCCAGACCCCATACATCTTTGGTGACTCGCCACAAGCTACGGGAGCTAGGTTGGGAAGTTTTAATGCATCCACCTTATAGTCCGGACATTACCCCAAGCGATTACCATTTGTTTGTAGCTATGCAACATTTTTTAGATAGGCAGAAATTGAGTTCAATTGAGGATTGTGAAGATCAAATCGCCGAGTTTTTTGATAATAGGGACGAGGACTTCTTTAGGAGTGCCATATACAAATTACCATCAAAATGGCAGAAAATAATCGAAGATAACGGTACCTATATCACTTAAATGGGGCAATGGTAACTGTTTACAATGTTTAAATAATTGTCAAAAATCAATAAAGACAACGGTATGTCATTACCAAACAATATTTATTTATATTATAATATTTTGTTGTATTGGTATTGGGTTCGCATTTTTTGTGCAAATTGACGAATGAGGAGCTCTAATTTGACTTGTGAAATACACGCACACAGACTTTAAACAATCACAATTTGTTGGTGATATGTTTATTAATTTTAGTCCAAAAACCAAAAAGCCTTGATTGGAACAGTGTAACCACTAGCCACGGCTGGTAAAATACCAAATAAGTTTATGCAATTTGGCTATTAGCAAAATACAATCATTTATTTGAATTTTAAGTTATGTATTAAATGTAACGAGAACTAAGATTTAGAACGTTTATTGTTTCAATTGTGGACTAAACATACAATAATTTAAATGACATTCAAAATTTATTGGTCAGCATACCAACTTTTCCTCGATAGTATATCGACTAATATCGTTTGTTATCGAGCAAAATAAAGGTCGCCATTTTATTTTTTGTTACTACACATTGAAGTCGGCTAGGCCGTGTTGCTGAGAGAAAATTCAGATTTTCACTAATAAATAATAGAAATTGTCAAAATAAATATAGCGTTTGACCTAAAAACGATATCTTCTGTCTTTGTGCATTGGTCCTCAATAAGTTTGCATTGCGTTTTTATGGTTTTCCATTGGTGAGTAAAAGTTCATTGATCAAAAGTACATGCATACATATGCGAGAGTTAATGTGTGTGTATGTACGTATGTAAAACTGCAACGAGTACATTAAAAATCAGCGCCGTCGGATACACAGGCTCTTAACTGGCAAACAACTAAACATCTAAACATATTGTGCATAATTATAATTACAAATTTACATTTGTAGCTTAATAAATGGTAACGAATCCATAGAAAAGTACGCATTTTACACATCGCAATAGACGCAGCGAAGCGACGCTATCGATTGCACCCCTCGAAATGCAATCGATTTATCCATCCTGTATCTGTGCCTGTCCCCAGACAGGAGTGTGTGTGTGTAGTATATTTAGGAATACGCTTGCATATGCATACAAAAACACAAGTCTTAACAAGTCTTAATACTATTGCAACTAGCAGAATTCGAGATTGTATACGTATTGTTGTTAATATTTTAAGCCACGCGATCGAAATGTGTTTGGACGATTGCCATATCCGTTATTTGAACCATAATTTGGCACGACATTGACATTTTCAGGCCCATATGCAGGCAACAGCGGCGGAGGCTGCGGCGGCGGCGGAGTGGACGGGCCTCTATTGATGCCCAGTCCGTTGTTCCGAAGACTAGGGGCCACATATGGGCGCTGGCTTGTGAAGAGTCCGGAATTTGCACCTCCGACTGCAGCTGCTGCACCGGCACCACCCACACCCGCACCCGCACCCAATCCTGGTGGCTGAGGCTCATTAATTGGAATAATATTGTTACCCTGCGGCGATTGCACAATGGGCGGCACGAGCGAGTTCACCGAAGAGTACTTGGGCTGCTGCTGCTGCTGCTGAGCCGGCGGTGCAGGCGGAATTTGCGTTCTCTTTGCGAGGGACGGAGCCAGATAGGGATGATTGATGCCGCCGTTGGTGCCGCTGCTGTTGCTCTGCGGAATGTCGTAGTTGCGACCCGATGGCGTTGTCACCTGAATGCTATTGGGTGGCCCAGGACTCGCACACGGCTGTGGCTTGCTGTAATCATAGCCATTGGGTAGCACCTGCACGTAGTTCTCGTAGAACTGGCTCACCGAATGCATGGGAGTCGAGTAGTTGACATTGACGAGCGACTCTCGTGTGCGCACGCGCTTATCTTGCTCCGACTGCTGCTGCTGCTCCGAATGCTGCTGTCGATTCTGTTCCACCGGCTGCAGGCGTAGTAAATTCACCATTCGGGTGTTCGGCAGCAACTCTGCATCTCCGGTGATCTTTTCCGCGGGCTCCTCGTCACTCTCGCTCTCTGCATGCTCGCTGGTTGCTTTCGGTGTCACTGGCGGCGTCTTCTTGGTGGTTACCTCAACCTTGGGCTTCGGCTCCTTTGGCTCTTTCTCTGGCACTTTTGCGGGTTTCTTGCGATTGACAAACTCGAAGAGATCGTCTATGTCGGGTACATCGGGCAGCGTGCCGTAGGTATCGAAGTTATCACGAAATGCTGTGGCCCACTCTTCGTTCTTGTGCAGCTCCGGGTTAATGGCCAGCTTCACTTGCCTATTGCTCGCCGCACTTGATGATCCTGCATCGCCGGTGCCAACTCCGCCCAAATTCTTGATCACGGTGATTGTCTTAACGCGCGTGCCCTCCTTGGAGTCAATGTTGGTCGCGGCGTAGCTCAGACTGAGGTCCCTTTTGGCCGGCTGCGCGTTCTCCAGCTCTGCAGCTGCCTGCGGCGGATACTTAATGCTGATTATTGTAGTGCCCTGGGCGCCAACAAGCAGAAGCAGCCCCAGTGCCGACATTGCCTGCAAAATGTTCATGGGAAAATATAGTCAAATATAGTTATTGCCGCCGTCATGGTTAGTAAGGCCATTGCACGATTCATTTCTGGAGAGGCTCTAAATTAAAGCTTACAAATACTTTTATTGAAACTGGGTACGTTTTCGGTCTTTAAATTTCTGAAACAAAATACACGTTCCCTACACAAGCTTAGAAATCTTTTCCAATCTTGACTTAAAGTTTCCTATCTATCCTCTTGCTTTCTTCAGTATAATACTTTTATTTCCCTGCTATGTTGTTTTTAGTTCCCTGCATCTCAATTTTTTAAGACTATCTAATTTATGCATATAAATAATGATTTATACATTGCCAATTCACATCTCTCCGTGCAGGATGCACCTCCAATCATATAAAAAATGTGGTGTATGGCCGAACATAAAAAATCTCAGACATTTTAGTGGTATTATTTGCACAATAAACTTCAAGATAATTAAAGTAATATAGAGATTTTAACTTAGAATAATTTAAATTGAAGTGAAAATGCTATCAAACTTTTTATAAATTCTTTCCATAAGATAATCTTGTCTTTCAAAAGTTAAGTTTAAATGAAGGTGGTGTCTTTTTATCGTACTAGTGAATTAATAAATTCCTAATGAAATTGCCAAATAAACTTCAGTTATGAAACTATTTGAAAAATCTGAAGAACTCTCGATTGGAATTTTTTTATTGAAGGGCAGCCAATATCTATCTTTTTGATATCCTTATGATAAGATATCTCTTTAAAATAATCTAATATATCTTTCTATATTTTATGTATATACATTGCCACATAATATCAGTAACAATAGCCAAATATATATACAAGTAGCGCGCATTTCAAAATAGGTATGGATTATGAAGCAAAGAAAACATCATTTCAAACTGAGAGCTGCCTTCCAATATTGAACTTTTTCACATGCCTATGAAATATCAGTGGAACTGCCATGGTAAAGCTCTTTTTATGTAAGTCCACTAAACAGATATATAGCCTTAAGTTGAAGCTTTCGATATCGTTAGCTTAGCTGGCTGATGTGAGTGGAAATTCGGAACAGTTGCAGCAGCTCGCGTGATCTGGCATAACTCACTATAACTATGGAAATATTATATGTTCGCTTATTGCATTTATTGTAGTCTATAAAGCAGAGCACTCACAATTGCGAAGTTCATTGCTTTTGAATAACGCTCTACGTACGCGCCGCTTGGTTTGGCGAACGATCTGGCCGATGGCGACAACAACGACGACGACGACGACGACGGTAACACGGTCAAAACTTTGCTATTACTGCGGCCCAAATGGCCCCAACAATGGCCTTTTATATAGCCAAGCGGAAGGAGTTGGAGTCGGTTTTCCTGAAGTGTTTTGGCTTTAATCAGCTGCGCCGGGCCAAAAGCAAACAGCAAACGGACACAAAAACCAGGCCGACAGCCATCTCCTCGTGTCTGCTCCAGCTCCAGCTCCAGCGTCGGCTTCAGCTCTATGCTGTCACTTAGCGATCGGACGCTGCTTATTTTTGTTAGTGCCGCTGCTGCTGTTGCCTGCTGCTGCTGCTGTTGCTGTTGCTGCTGTTGCTGTTGCTCTTGTCGTTGTCAGGTGTTGTCGTTGTCGTTGTCGCTGCTGATGATCGAACAACTTTATACTTAGCGGCATATGTCCGGCCCGTCGGCTGCCGCACTGTCGGGCGAAATGAAACCAAGAGTTGCATATGCGAATACGAGCACAATTTCGAATCACGATTTGAAATATAGCTGCATAATCGCTTCCAATTACGTCCTAACTGATTAACTGGTTTAACGCGCTTTTCTTTTTGGGAAAGCAGCTAACGTTTTCCACTCGGCTTCATTAACAGGTAATTGAGTGCGTCTAATGAGGAAATCGGAGCGCTTTGATGATCCTCAGCTCTAGGCCTAGGTGCAGTTAGGGATATAGCACAGTAGCATAGTTAGTCGGAAGGCCCCTGCCTTCGGTTGTTGTGTATGGTCTGAGCGACCTTCAAGCGGATCAGGAAGGTCGCCAGACGTGAGGAGCCTGGGTAAGTGTGCGTGCGGGCTTATGGGTGTCTCTGTGTGGAGGGAAACTCGTGGAAATCTTTCTAAAGCCATTAACCAGTCGCATTTCGAATCGCCGCTGCGAATGGTAAACACGTATGGTATACGTCGCCCGCAATCGCTAAACTGGTCCGGTCCTCTTATGCAACGACTCGCCTTTTGCAGTCGCACTTCGTTATGAGAATATATGTACGACGCATACGACTATATGTCCCGGGGTGGGGAAGAAAACGGAATTCAGCTCGGATTACAGCTAGGAAGACGGTGCAATAATATGGCTAATTAAGTATATACAAGAGATAAGAGCATTTGCATGGAGTTGCGTATCGCGCGAATGCGATGCTTGTAGTCGCTAGACTAATGGGATTTTCCTGATTGCATTTCTCTTGCATTTTCCAGTTCGAAACTTATCGTACTTGTCATAATATTATATATAGTACACGCATATAAATCTCTCGTGCTAGCCGATGTTTTTTTTTTTAAGTTTTTTTTGGAAATCTAAAAAAAAAAAATATTTATATCATTGAAAATAGGGAAAGCATAAATAAATAATATTTTATTGTATCTAAATAAATTAAACGGTCTCAAGATCAGGTTGATTTTACTAAATTGGCTATATCTTTAATCTAATGTGTGAAATTTATGCATTGGTAAGTCTGATCAATAAATTTTACTCAATATATATGGCAAATATTTTGAAAACATGAGAATGGAATGTAGGGAAAACGTAAGTCAAGAGTTTAAAAAATCGTAAACATTTTAATACACTTATTAAAATACTTATTAAATGTCAATTTTACAAAGTATATTTAGATACTTCTGTTGAGCCCAGATCTATTGCTGAAATCTACAGAAATTACATATTTTTTATACCATATATAAATGACAATGTATAGTCATTTCTTGGTTGGTTGCAAATTCTCCTTAAGTCGGTGTGATTCTCATTTCAGATGCTCAGAGCTACACGCGGACATGGATGCGGACTAGTCGATTGAGGGATCGAGAGGAGCATATATCGAAGTGTGTTCAAAGTGTCACTGAGAAAGGCTGTTCCAACCGTTTGGCTTGGCTAATCCGATCGGGCATTAACAGAAATCCAAAAAAAAAAAAAAAAATACGAAAACAGAAACCCGAATCTGAAAATCTATTGAAATAAATTGAAAAAGAAAAACCTCTTGCGTCAAGATGAGTGTCATTATTCGTTTGCAAAATCTGCCGTGGACAGCGAATGCTCGAGACATACGAAATTTCTTCACGGGCCTCTCGATACCGGAGGGCGGCGTGCACATAATCGGTGGCGAAATGGGCGACGCCTTCATCGCTTTCAGGTAGATTGAAATCTCTGAACTCTCTCTTCCTCTGATATATGTTATGACACTATTGCAGAGGGTATACTGTTAACAATGCACACATGCAAGTAACTGCGATTCTATGTCCGTTTGTCTGTCCGTTTGCAGCACTAGTCTCTTGTCTTTGAAGCAATTTTTTAGACGATATAATTTATAGCTGCAGTTTTTTTTTTTTTAATGATATCATAGCCAAATTCTTCAGGATATTCTTAAAATGCTCCTAATGTTCTCTCCAAATGTCATTATAAATGAGTTTTGCTAGGAAAACACAAATAATTTAGCTTGTTAGCCATAAGTAGGAGGACCAACGCCTTATGATTATATCCTTAAGCTACCAATCGAAATGAAGCTTTTTTTAAGCATTTATATAATAAAATGAATTTTCAATTTAAGCTCGAATAATTTTAGTTTGTAAGTTTCATACACATTTTTACCTTTTAGCTGGATAACTTTAGCTTTATTTTTATAGGATAACGGAAAGAACAATATAACATTAGCATGTGTCTGTAAGGGTATGCAAGATTCGGTACGCCGAAGGCAACGTTTCTCTCTAGTTCTAGCTTGAGCCAGGGTTTCCTTTCTGCTTCCTCCTTATCTCTCTCTCTCTCTTTAAGCACCTGTCCTTATTTGTTGCTTCTCCTCTTTCTCTCTCTCTCTCACTCTCTGGATAACAGCACCGACGAGGATGCACGCTGCGCCATGCTGAAGGACCGCGAGAAACTGATGGAGGTTCAGGTGCGTTTGCTGCTCTCCTCGCGTGCAGAAATGCAGAAGGTCATCGAGACGGCGCGTCTGGTGAGCACAGCTACCGCTGCCGCCGCCGTAGCTGTAGCCACGCCTACGCCCACGCCGGCGCTAAAAGCAGTGCCAGTGGCTGCCATGCCGCCGGTGCCACAGCCGCCCATTATTGGCGGCCTCAGTGGGTTTGTGCTCGAAGCGCAGCAGGCACAGCAATTAAAGCAACAACAGCAGATAGCGTCCGTGGCGGTGCCGCCGACCACGCCCTCTTTTCTAGCCTACCAGCAGCAGGCGGGCATCTCGCTGGCCGATGTGGGCGGCCACTCGCCGGACCAGGGATTTTTCAGTTCGTCGCGCCGCCGACATAGCCGCAGTCGCAGTCGCAGTCTTAGTCGCTCCAGCAGTTCCGACGACAGCGATCGCAGTCGTGACCGGGAACGGGAACGAGAACGGGACCGTGATCGGGAGCGGGATCCACGCCATCGTGGCAACCGCAAGCGTCGCCCGGAGCTGCGCAGCGACAGCAGCGAGCGCGAGCTTAAATTGAAGCCCCAAACGGCTCCTGCTCCGGCCATAATGCCTTGGGCTGCGGGCGTTGTGCCGGGCACAGCAGTGGCGCAGGCGCCGCCTGCTGCTGCTGCTCTTGCTGTAGCTTTGCCCGGGCTGGGCAATATGCCGGGGCTGCAGCAGCAGCTGAGCTTCATGTCGGTGCTGCCGCCGGTGCTGCAGAGCTACAGCAGCAGCACGACGAACTCCATCACCACGAACAACTACAATCTCGCTGGGGCTGGGGCTCCCACATCCGGCATGCCGGATGTGGGCGTGGCCGTGGCCGGCAAACAGGTAAACGCCAATGCCAAACAGCAGCAGGAGCCCATCGCCTTCGCCAATGTCAATCCGTATGCGCAAATGTATCCGCAACTGTTCCAGCAGCAGCAACAGTTGCTGCTCCAGCAGGCAGCCAAAAGTGCCGCCGGCCTGGCCGCGCACTCGCCTGGTGCTGGCGGCGCTGCTACCGGCGGCGGCGGTGGCGCTAATGGTTTAGGGGCTGGCGGCACGCCCATTGCGGAGACGTGCTACATCAAGATTAGCGGCATGTGCCCGAGCACCTCGTACAGCGATCTGCGCAAATACTTTGCCGGCCTCTACATACCGCACAACGGCATCAAGATCATCAACGGGGCGAACGGCGTGCGCGCGGGCATCGCGTACATCGAGTTCTCGCGCGTGTCCAGCGCGCAGAAGGCGCTCGCGCGCAACAACACCATGTTCCGGGACAGGCTCGTGCAGATCGTGCCCATCGGCGACGAGGAGTTCGAGCGCGCCGAGGAGCTCGCCCAGCGCTCGGCCACGGAGCACAGTCGCAGTCGCGCAGGCGACGATCGCTCCAGCCATGCGGCTGTAGGAGCTGCCTCAATGCCTACTGGCGCTGGCGCTGCCCCTGCTGCCTCCGTCGCCGCCATCGAGCCGCCGCCAACCTGTGTGCTATTTGTGGAGGACTTGCCGCAGCTGACCACCGAGCAGGACATCATGAAGATGTTCTCCGACTCGTACACCATTGTGGACATACTGCTCACGCCGAGCCCGAAGAATCGACGCGAATCTCTGGCCTATGTGCTGTTCGCGCGCGAGAACGAGGCACGCTCCGCGCTGGAGGACACGGCGCGGCATTACATCGGTTTCCGCAAGCTGCGCCTGCATGCCAGCAGTCAACTGGCCATGCAGTCCGCCAGGGAGAAGATGCGACGCGCCAGCGAGCAGCTGCTCAAGGAGGAGCAGCAGCAGCGCGAGGAAGCCGAGCTGCAGCAGGAACTGTTGGCCAAGCAGCAAAATGATCCGCGGCGGCGCAACGATGCACTGCAGCAGCAGCAGCAAATCAACAACAACAACAACAACAACAATCTGCATCCGTTTGGTAATCCCGGCATGCCCAACGGACAGATGCCCTTCCCCTTTCAGCAGCAGCAGCAGCAGAACAACACCAACAACAACATGAATGCCATGGGCATGCAGCACAACAACAACAACAACAGCAACATGAACATGGGACCATTTGGCATGCAGCAGCAGCAGCAGCAGCAGCACCCGCAGGGCAATCCTCGGCGGCAGGAGGATGTGTTCGTGCGCGTGCACAACTGCGAGTATGGCACACGTGTGCCCGATCTCGGCGAGCTCTTCATGTCGGAGCAGCTGCGCATCGAGCACATCGAGATGCTGTACAACGAGCGGCATCAGAGCGCCGGCGAGTTCATTGTGGAGTTCTGCGATCCGCACAGCGCTCAGCTGGCCATACGCCTCTTTCACAATCGCCGTTTCCGGGGGCGTGGCCTGCGCATAGGTGCCATAACGCCGCAGGAGATTGCCGATCGCATGAAGAAGCCCTTTATGGACTACCTGCCACGTAGCAGTGCCGGCGCAGGAGCGCGTCAAGACGATGCTGATGCCCTGCAGCCACAAGAGTCGCAGCAGCAGCAGCAGCAGCAGCAATCGTCGCGTCGACGTGGTCCCAGTCGCTTCGACGAAGACAGCTGCAACAGAAATCAGGGCAATAACCAGCAACAGCAACAGCAGCAGCAGCAGCAGCAGCAACCACAGCCACAGCAACAGCAGCAACAGTCGCTGGAGGGCGACGAGAGCAACGGCGGCAAGCAGCACTTCAATCCGTTTGCCGTGCGCGTTGGGCCCGAGCTGGGACTGGACGAGCTGACGGGCAGTTCGCCCATGCCGGGTCCCATGAATCACAACAACAACAACAACAACAACAACAACATCATCAATAACAACAGCAACGGCGGCGGACTGGACGATGGCATTCCGGACAAGTTCAATCGGCCCGGCTGCGTGGTGGCCATGCGCAATGTGCCCTTCAAGGCCGACCTGAAGGACATACTGCGCTTCTTTGGCGACTACAAGCTCAGTCCGGACGACATCATCCGGCGCTTCCGGGACGACGGGCGACCCACGGGCGATGCGCGCGTCGCCTTCGAGTCGCAATCGGAGGCGCGTTCCGCCTACGAATCTCGACGGCGCAAGCAGATCTTCAATCGTTCCGTGGTGCTGGAGATCATCTAGTTGCGGCATAGCACCCAGGACCGCACCTACAATTGTAAATATAGACAAGCCTAGGTTTAAGCAGCACTACACATACGTATACAGAGTGGCAGGCAGGCAGGCAGTATACTATCTGCAATTGATTCCCATGTACAGTAAAATAAATAAATTCAATAAATTAATTTTACAACGAATATTTATACCCTATGGAATACCTAGACGTAGTTCTGCAGCTGTACCAGCTGCGACTTCTTGAGCGACTCGCGGCACAGCGGGCACTCGTCGCGCTCCTCCAGCCAGTCGAGTATGCAGCTCCAGCAGAAGAGATGGCCGCAGGGCGTGAGGCTGGTGTGCTGGCGTGGCTCCAGGCAGAGTATGCACTGCGGAGCATCCGCCGCAGTGGACTTTGTGCTCGTTTCGCGCTGTAGGAAGCGCTTGCCCGCCTGCCGTATGGCCGCGAGCTGCTGACGCTTGTGCTCCTGCCACGTCTCCCAGCCGCCAATGGCCAGCGAGACGGTGACCTGCAGGAATGTGATGATGCCGAGAATCTTGTAGCCATAGAGCGAGAACTCCGGCTGCAGCCAGTGCCGGATGAGCACATAGTTGATGCCCGTCGTGCGCTTGGACAGCTGATACTTGCTGGCATCCAGGTAGAAGAGCGACTTGTGCAGCGCCTTCACATAGCCGGGCGACTGTCGCAGGCGCTGTATGAGCTTCTGCAGCTGCTTCTTCGCCTCGGGCACAATCTCCTCGTGCACGGCGATGTAGTGCTCCAGTTTCTGCAGCACGCGCAGGAACAGCGCATCTCCGCCGAACTCCAGTATGATGGCAGCCAGTTGCAGCTGCCAGAACAGAGAGAGAGAGAGAGATTGTTGCGATAAATTTCTCTCCGGGATTTCAGAGTTTTGCTCACCAATCGACTGGGGATTTGCTTGTAGTTGCCATCGACCTGTATGATGCCGGTGTACTCCTCGCCGAGGGTCTGCAGGTTGTTTATCGAGGCGAAGCCGTGATAGCTCAGTTGCGCAATTAGCTGGCACAGTTGATTGTATTTTATCCAGTTGCGTGGGCCCGTTATCCGCAAGATATCCGAGAAATCCTCGGCCAGCTCATTGGTGTAACGGGCATCCTTCTGCACTGAGCGCACGATTTCCGGCTGGCGCGCTCGTGCGTTGCGAAAGTCCATGTTGCAAATAAAAAAACTCTGTTTTCAATTACATTATTTATGCAGCAGCAGTTGCAAACCGCAGAGAGCGTTCAAAGTTCGAACTTCGCATAGATAAGCTCAAGAATTGAGTTTTTGAGTTTCAATGGCTTTACATGCTTATCGATGAGATTATCGATAGTTGCAGCTGCTTTTGCAACACTGCACAGTGCAGTGTATCGTTATGTTACGCTTTAACATGACAATGCATGCCTATGCTGCTTGCAGACCAGAGCTGTGAGTTTACTAAATTCGATAACTTATCGAAATCGCTGCACTTAACATTAACAGATGTGCTGCGAAGCTGTTACAGCCGTCGCTGCTGCTGCTGTAGTCTGGTCACACTGTCCACTACGTACTTGTGTAAAGTCTACTTTTACAAAAAGACACAAATATCTCACTTTCTGGCAAATGCAAAATAGAAATAATTACGAATAATTGTTGGTAATTGCAAGAGAAAGAGAGAGCGTGCGGGCTATTTTGACGCTGTTTACTGTTCACCTCTCTCCGCAGATAACATCAAACACGAACTCACGTTCGCGTCGTAGCGACGAGGTAGAAAAAACTAGAGTAGCGATTGAACGGAGCTGGCAAAATTAAACGGAATTTCGGGCTGTGAAAAAAAATACGCAAAAGCAAATCGTACAAAGTTGCACTTATAAAAAGGTAATTAAGTTGCATTAACGTGTTGCGTGTGCTGCACTGACTTGTTGAAAAGTGGTTTTCCCTGAAATGTACAAGTTGCAAGTAAAATACCCATTTTCGATGACGAAATTTGACGACGACGTGTGTGTGTGTGTGTGTGTGCGTGTTTTTATTTTCAACATCGTTGATATTTTTCGCATTTGATTAGCAGGTGTGAGTGCGCACTATGCGCTTGTGTGCGTGCGTGTGTGAGGCGTTTGATAAGCTGCTGCTGCTGCTGCTGCTGTGTTGGTCTCCCCCTCGTAAAGGTCGCATATGCTGCTATTTAAGCTGCGTATTTATTTCGGACACAGTTAAAGCTGCTCAAAAATCAATTCCACTGCTCAAGCAGAAGCCCCACAAAGCGTACAGTAATTAGCACTGCCTTCAAAATTGCTGCAGGTTTTGATTTCAGCCCACACTCCCACAATACACATATGAGTTATGCGTGCATATATTATGTTTACACACACACACACACACACGGACAGACACCTTTACAGTGTCTGTCAAAAACGCTTCCGCGCTGCTACTTCGATTGGCCCAGTGGAGACTTCAGTGTGTGCGTGTGTGTGTGTGTGTGTGTGCGTGTAGACTTGCCATTGTGCCAATATAATACTGCACATGTATGTATGGTACACACAGTATATACTGACGCTGACGCTGACTCTGAGTATCTTCGGCTGACAACGGCAACTTGTTGTTGCTTTTTCTTTGGCTCTTCTGCCTCTTCTGCTGCTTCTGCTTCTACATCTTGGCCATTTGCTATTGCTGTGTTTTAACTGCCTTTGCAGATTTGTTTCGCCCATTTGCCTTCACACACAGTACGCATTGTTTTAAAATTGTTTCGTTTAGCGAGCGATAGAGTGAGAGGGGGAGAGAGGGGCAGAGAAATCAGTTCAGTTCGCTAAACTTGCGCTCGGTTCCAGTTCCAGTTCGCATTGCTTGAGTCATTTGTGTTATTTCTGCGTTTAGCGCATTTCTCCTTTGTTTCTCGAGCAAAACCTGATACTAATCTCTGGCAAACAGCAGTTACAGTTTTCCACAAATCGCTATAATCCCACAAAAATCAACTCCCAGACGTAATGTCATATCAAATCTGTACTACTCGAAAGCAATGCTGAAGAAGCTTATCAGAGCCGTCGAAATTCCAATACGAATGCAGCACGTTCAGGCATTTATTTATAAATATTTTTTGCTTTCGCACTGATTTTAGTTGAATGAACCCCCGTCCGATGCAATTGCCATAGAGTGCGAGTGCATTCAATAATTATATATATATATATATATCTATATAATTGTCGATTTGCGTCGCCACTAAGTGAGTTCGCGTGAATGCGCCTGTTTCACACTTGTGTATTGATTGGCCACAGCTGTAGCTACTTGCCTGCATACGCCAGGTATACGCTACATATCTATATAGTATAGAATCGATATGGAGCAGTTCGAGCTGACCCTGAGAGGGTAAACTTCTGTGTCAGTAGCAGCCCGGAAAGCTATTGCGATTCGAGTCTGTTTCATGCTGTTGTGGCGTTGCGTGTCTGACGATGATGATGATGATGATGATGATGATCTAATGCGTGCCTCTTCACTGCTCCACATGCTACGCTGTTTTCTGACCCAATTTAGTGAGCATGTTGCAAGTTGCCTTGCCGCACACCCCCACATACACAATTTTACATTTGCTGTAGTGTGTGTGTGAATTGTCAAATATAGAAATGAACTAATCGTAATATTTAGTGTAACTTAATCTCATTGACTTTCTCTCTATTGGCAGCATGAGCACAACGCCGGCCAGTCTCATCGAGGCGGCTTTAACTGTGGGCGGCGCTGCTGCTGCTGCCGCTGCTGCTGTTGTAACGGGCAACGCGAGTGCTACGTCAACGTCAACGTCAACAACACTGAAACCGAATACCAACTACGTTGTACAAATGAAAAGTCCATCGGTCTCACAGGAGCCACTGGATCCGCTGCTGCACGTCGGCGATGGCATATTCCTGCAGACCAAAACCGCCCAGGTGCTGGCGGGTGTGTTCGTGTGGGCGGCGCTGTTTGTCACATGCCAACAGGTAGGTAGTCGATGGTTCTGCAGAAATTGTATAGCTAACAAATAATTAAAAACACATATATATCTATATCGTTGGCAGATCTATCAACATTTGCGCTGGTACACCAATCCACAGGAGCAGCGCTGGATTGTCCGCATTCTGTTCATCGTGCCCATCTATGCGACCTACTCGTGGATAAGTTTGCTCTTCTTCAACTCGGACAATGTTTACATATACTTCTTCACCGTGCGCGACTGCTACGAAGGTACGCTATTCCATTCGCTTAACCGTTCTCTATCCGGTTCTAATCTGCTCTCTGTCTATTTGTAGCCTTTGTCATTTACAACTTTCTGTCGCTGTGCTACGAGTATTTGGGCGGCGAGGGCAACATCATGTCTGAGATACGCGGCAAGCCCATCAAGACCTCCTGTTTGTATGGCACATGCTGTCTCAAGGGCAAGACCTACACCATTGGCTTTTTGCGCTTCTGCAAGCAGGCCACGTTACAGTTTTGTTTGGTTAAGCCGCTGGTGGCATTCATCATCATCTTTCTGCAGGCCTTCGGACACTATCACGATGGTGACTGGAGGTGAGCGCACAACTCCCCCCACTATTTACTTATGTCAACCGATATTCTAATAATTCTAATGCTATGCTTGCTTTGCAGTGCTGATGGCGGCTATATTTATATTACCATCATCTATAACATTTCCGTCTCGCTGGCGCTGTATGGTCTCTATCTGTTCTACTTCGCCACACGCGATTTGCTGACACCCTTCGAGCCCGTATTGAAATTCTGCACCATCAAGTCGGTTATATTCTTGTCATTCTGGCAGGGCGTCGGCCTGGCCATACTCGAGAAGGCCCAGGTCATTTCGCCCATTGTGGACAGTGCTGGCACTGTCACCTCGGCGGGTACAGTATCCGCCGGCTATCAGAACTTCTTCATATGCATTGAAATGCTGTTTGCAGCCATCGCGCTGCGCTATGCCTTCCCCTATCAGGTGAGTGAATTGTGCCAAGATTTGACAGTTATTCAGCAGTGCTATTATAGATTAGATAAGCCAAGTTTCGTTTTGTTACGTTCCGTTTCGGTGAAGTATTCCAAGTTAGATAAGGCAGAAATAACAGCTTGAGAGTTGCAATCGCCACGAGTCACAATTAGACTATAGTTTGTGTGTGTGTGTGTGTGTGTGTATGTACACAGTCACAGTCATGTCTAGCCATATGATTCACTGGTATATTCCCTTTCTGGTTTATTGATAGTGGGTAAAAGTTTTTCCTTTTTTTTTGCAATATATTTATCGCATTTATTGAATAATTAATTAGGCATTTATTTTATCAACTAGTATTAATGGCGTATAAAGAAACGTGCACAAGACATTATATTATAACGTATGGGCTTAGTTATCTGAAAAAAAAAATGTATTTATAATTTATTTCTGAACTTTTGCAGGTATACGCGCGTAGCTGCATTGGCGATGGCCATGGTCGCTCTGTTACAATGCAGTCCATTTCCAGCAGCCTCAAGGTAACTTACACACATCTATTCTATATAGCAAATTTACATCGTGTAATAACTTGTTTATTTGCTCCATAGGAAACCATGAATCCCAAGGATATTATGACAGATGCTATTCACAATTTCCATCCGCAGTACCAACAATACACGCAATATAGTTCAGGTAAGGTGTTGCTCTATCTATCTCTACCTTTGTCTTTCCAAGTTTCTCTCTTAATCTCTAAGTGTGCGTGTGTGTGTGTTGCCTGCGCTCTGTAGCTATTGTTAATCTTATCTCTTATCTCGTTTTCTTTGCTTTCTTTCATTCTTCACACATTACATTGTCGTTATGATTTAAACTTTTGGTTTTCTTTCCGTTTCTTATCTTTTGCAGAAGTAACTTCAACTCAGCGTTACGAAAAACTCTAAAACCCTAAAAAAAAATACATAATATAAAACACAACACACAACTCGAGCGATGCCCGCTACTAAATACTAATTTTAATTCGAAAACAAATCGAGGAAAAAGCAACATGCAAGCAGATAAAAGACAAATCAAGTGTACTTATAGAGCTTACTCTCTAGGCTTACAGACACCAGAGTTGCCTTCTGTTGCCGTTTGAAAGCAAACCTAAACAAAAAAAAAAAAAAAACAGAAAAAAATATGTATTAGGCCTAGTTACAGTTACTTACAAAAAGCGCGCACTCAAAACCCCAAGCTAAAATTGCCTAGTTACCTTAGATCTTTATATATGTGTGTACTTAACGCCGGAACGACATGCATTGAATATGTTTCCATACGTATTACTCGTTTTCTTATGTTCACCTTTTGCCCCTTTGCTGATTTCTGTGTATCTTTTATTATGCTTACGTTACCGTTTAAGAATTTCTTTATCAATTTATAATAGATGTTAGCTATAATAAAACCGCATTCGTATATACATACAATATATATATATATATATTTACATGTATATGATGTATACTGTAATATCGATAATATTGTAAAATATTACGTATTTGTAACCAAGATTTTATTACTATATGTATGTAATTATTTTATAAATGGCAATACAAAAGCAATGTATACAGATTAACACAGAGCTTAGCCTTCACTAAACTCTGGGCCAGATTAACAGATTTCGCAGACTCAATAGATTTACATTTACTTGGCAATTTTGGTGAACATTTCCATATCGTATAGCCTGCAGGGAGCACTCAGCTCCTCGAGGGCCTGTACTTAGCGTATTCTGCATTTAAATCTGAAAAAAAACGAGTATAAATCTTTCGACAACAAAATTATGTAGCTCAAAGATACCAAAAAAATAAAAAAAAACATAATAGATAAAATTTTTCGCTTTTTTATTTCTTTTTTTTTTGTGATAGACTCAAATCGAAAGCTCGTGCTCTTTTAAGTTCGCGTTCTACGTACTACGTTCTTTTTGATTAACTTTTGTAAATGTTTAAACCAACTGTATAAACTATTTATAAACTATGTGTATTGAATAAATGTACAATAAGCTTAAACGTGTCGTGCCTTTTCTTCGCCTCTGCTTGCATCATATACGCCTGCATGTTCTCTCTCAAGGCATGACTTTCCATTTCGATCTTCTCCCAATCGTATGAAGCATTTAAAGCTAATTACCGATTCGTACAGGTGGCAAGAACTCGCGCGGCATACGCGTCTCCAGCTACGATCCGGACGATCCAAATGGCGGAGGGAGCGCCACTCAGGCAGCATCCCTGGGAACTCCGAATGCGAGCAGTGGCGGCTACAATGCGGTGGCCACCGGCGGAGGCAACAACAGCTGCGTGGCATCCAAGACGCTGGGCAACCAGCGCAAGTTCATCCCTGGCGGCCAGCGCGTGGCCACCATCAGTCAGAACTACAACGAGAAGACGATGCTGTTGAGCAGCGACGATGAGTATCAGTAGAGCAGCAGCAGCTGGAGGAGTACAGGAGCAGGAGCAGCAGTAGAAGAGCGCGATGAGCTCGTCTGATTGGTTTAATGTTTTGTTTGGACTTTGAAATTGTTTCATTTGACACAACCCCCAGAGAGGAGGGGCAACAGGACAAAACTATTCATAGATAATGAAAGATATGATGTATATTTATACACTTATGCGAGGTATGACTAATCCATGCGATGACGTTTAGTTTCTATTTTTACACGCAATGTTGCAGTTTAGTTAAATATAATACGAATACGAATACGAATACGACCATTCAATTTGCATTCTTTTGTAAATCGTTTGAAAAACTTTGTAAATGTTTAAAAATCAAAAGAAGAAGACAAAAACTTCACCTCTAGCGTCTAAAAACCGTCGTTGAGCAAATCTACAGGCTGCTTATACAATAAAAACTTCAACAACAAAGAAAAAAGAAATCGATATGTATTTAATAACAAATATAATGCAAATCGCGTGCGAACACAAAACAAATATATTTATAAAACTAAGAGGCAAATTTTTAAAACTGCAACAATTAAATAGTGCGAAGTCGAGAAAAGAACTAGGTGAATATATAAGATAGCAGAATTCATGGAATAAACAGTAACAATAACGGATTTGTAGAACCCCGCAGGCAACAGGAATGTATAAATCTTTTATCTGTACAGAGAGCAAGGTATATGGTATATATATTTAAGCAGACTCCAATTCAACTCACTCGAAAAGCTTCTCAATCACGATTAGTTACGTTCTAAGGAGCATGCAACGTATAAGATCACTCTTATACGTATGACAAGCAGGCAACAGGTGCGCTGAATGATGGGCAAATGGCAATGTCAAATTATGTATGTATGTATTATGTAATTTTACCAACACAAAAGAAAACAACAGGAACGGTTTTATGTACAACATTTTTGTTTACTCTTTATGAAACGAAAATAAAGTACGTACATATGTAACTGTCAATAAAATACACGGCATTCAATGTAAACAAAGCAAACGCCATTTTCTTTCTTTACCAACACTGCAAAGCTTGACTACCGATAATATCGATAAGTGATCGTGAGTATATCGCAAGCGCAAGCTTAGTTATCGGCGCGTTTTTCAGCATATTGAAAGCTGTGCTGCTTTTTCAGCTATTTCACTGCCAAAGTTAGCAGTTTTTAAAATAGGATATGCAACTCTTCTTTGCTATCAGCTAGAATTTTTTTTTTAAATCGTAAAAAATCGATATAACTGCAAAGGAAACTACAAAAATATAAAAAAATTAAGCGTTTAATTGATTTAATCGAATCACTGCACAAGCTATCAGAATCACTTGAATCTGGGCTTTTTTGCCGGCGTAGCCTCATGGTCGTTCTTCTCGATGACGGCTCCTCGCTTATAAAGTAGCCTTGTCTTGCCAAGTGTAGAGCGTACTTCATCCCGTCGAACGGGATTTACCTGCTCGGCAACAGGCAACAGTGGCGGCAGGGAGTAAACTTTCTCGTCGGTCACCTCGATGTCGTGCACCCAGGTCCTGTGCACGGAAGTCATGCCCAGGCGAACAGGCTGCACGGCCTGTTTCTCGTTCCTGGAGCTCAGATGGATTGGCTCCGTGCAATGCTCGACGCTGTAGTCTTTGCGTATGATGCAGACAACCACGCTGGAGCCGGAGAAGAGATCGTTGTTGATGCCAGCGCTGACGGCGTCGACAATCAGCTCGCGTGCCTCGTCCTCGCACATGTCCAGCTGCCAGCGATTCTCCAGTATGCTCATCGATCCGAACTGCCCTGAGCCGATCGAATGGTACAGCAGATTGGACGTGGTTCCATCGAAGTTCAGCGAATAGAGATGCAAGCCCCCCCTGTCGACGCCGCCAAATATGAAGCTGACAAAGAGCCGACTCTGCTGGGTGGTCAACACCTCCTTGGCCATCTCCTTGGCGCAGTTGACACGCACTTTCCGGCTGTTTGTGCAGACGTGATGCATATCCAGCTTGCTTTTCAGCAGACTCGTCACCTTCTGCAGGTCGCTGGCGGTGCCAGCTCCAGCACAGCTGCAAGGGAGTGCGTGAACCTGATTGTGCTTCCCGTGAATTCACCACTTACTAGACATTGTCGTGCAGGCGGAAGATCTTCTCGCTTGTGCTCGAGGTCACCAGGTTGCCGCGCGTCGCTCTCGTGTCGGTGCCAATCATCACGCCCTTGTCAAAGACGAGGCCCACCACCGTCGTGCCGGAGGTGAAGGCCGGCGGTGGGTAGAAGCCCGAGCGCATCAGCTCGGCATTGCTGTGGACGCAGTAGCATTGAACGCCTTCAATGCCTGAATTGCTAAGCGATTGCTGTGACTCTCTTACCGCAGGCAGTTCTCATAGTTGAAGCCGCCGAAATTGCGCGGATAGCAGCGATCCATAGCAATCCGTTTGGTTCTATAAAATCTCTAAAAAAAAGTGTTAGAAAGTGTTAGTATTAAAACTAATATAAATTTTCCCCTGTACTGCTCATCGGTGTCGAAAGTAGTTGAATATTGTAGTATATAGATTGAAAAGGCAACTCTGATGTACCCATTAAAAATGGGTAAAAAATGGTATATTAGTTTTGTGAAAATTAATGTAACAGGCTTCTATTAATCATGAGCTGGCGCATGGGGCTATTCTTCTTCTTTCAATCGCGAGAGCAGTTAAATAGACTCTTTCTTGTTCTTTCAATCGCGAGAGCAGTAAGACGAATCGTCTATCAATCATGAGAGCAAAAGCACGAGCTGCCCCTTCGGCTTCAGTCGTGTTCTTCCTCTTTCAATCGTGAGCGCATCTGCCGTAAATGTGCGAGCGCAGAGTTCAAGCTGATCTTCTTTCAATCACTAGAGCAGTTACTCGATTTGTTCGCTCAATCGTGAGAGCAGAAGTGGTTCTTCTTCAGTAATCGAAAATTATTATACTTTTTATTTATTATGCGATTTGATGCGTTTTTGTTGTTTATTCGTCATATTTACAATTAAGAATTATTTTATTTCAGGCAATGATTTAGAAAACTAACTGTATATAACAAAAATAATATAAATAATATCAAATCACTGCAGTGAGCATCAAGTTAATTAAGAGCACATAACGCTCTAATAATAAGTCTTTGTTTGCGAATAGCTGAAAACTGTGGTCGATGCATTGAACTTTTCGTAATTGGTTTGTTAACTTAATATGTTAATTATGAGCAAATACGCACACAGATAGTCAGACAGACACACACACACACACAAACTGCTAGTCAGACGGACAGACAGACAGACAGACAGTCATAGTCGACATGGGAGTGTGGCAGTGTCATGCCTGCGTGTGGCAAGTGGCGGCGCAGTGTGTGCTCTCATAGATAGATATATCCTGTATATAATATTGCAACTGTTATGTCATTTTGCTTGCATAAATTATGATGTTATGTGGCAAAGGTAACGGATGTGCATGTGTGGAAGGCGGGGCGGAGCGCGGTGGGGGCGTGTGGTTGCTGATGGCATTCGCAGGCAGCAGAAGCCCAAACATAATCGATATAGAGCATGCCGGGCAGGGGCATTACGATGCGCATACACAAAAGCCGCACCAGCACACACACACATATATTTGTCTGTTTCTGTGTGTGTGTGTGGCAGCGCACGTAAACGGAAACCCAGCGACAATCGCACATTTCCCAATAATTATATTTCAATGCATCAGAATTCCAGGCTGACAGTTGTCTGGTTTCCGCATACGCATTCGCATTCGCATACAGCAACAATCACATCATCATCCACATCATCCACGGGAGCACAAAGGCGGGGTCGGAGTCGGAGTCGGAGTCGGGGGTAGCGGCCATGTCCTGTTCCATGCCCATGTCCATGTTGATGTGCCTGTTCAGTGCCCACGCCCGGTCATTATCTGTTTAACAGTTCCACATTAACGACGCTGCCTGGTCATGGATACACTGGCGATTCGAGGGCGGCTTCACTGGCCATGGGGTCGATCCGCTTGTCAGGCTATCAGGCTCTCGTTGTCCGTCCGTCTGTCTGCTCGACTGACGCCATATTGTGCCATACATATGAACAATCAACGGAAAGCCGTTGGGCCAATAAGTTTATTACTTGCCTCAATGCATTGACCATCAACTCAGACCGTACAGCTGTACGGCAGTGTGTGTGTGTGTGTGTGTGTGTGCTGGGTACGTGCTGAGTGTCTGTGTGTGTGCGTGCGCGCGTGTGTGTGGGACGGATGTTTGCTCGATGTGTGCTGGGTGTATTTGCTTCCTGCTCAAGGACTTCCACACATATTCATATTGAATTTGAGTTTATCGTCCTGACAACCACATAACCACACGGCTCCTTTTAGACTAAGTTAGTACATAAGTTGGTTAATAAATGAATTAAAAAAAAAAAAAAAAAAAACCCACTCACACCCACTCACACACACACACACACACACACACACACCCACTCATACAGTTGCCGTACAAGGCACACACTCACCACTGGACCTTCTTGTATAATTCATGAAATGCACATCATTCCCACAACCGCAATTATGACTGCCATTCAGCAATGTGTCTGAAGGTTGGACAGGATAATGCATACATATGCAAACTGTGTATCGCTCACTCCTCTGCTCTGCTCACAGTGTAATTGGCCATAGGTAACAGTAGCAAAAATTATGGAGCACTACGGTCTTAAGCAGAAATACAATTACTTTAATGGCTTACTTATCGGGCGGACTGGAGAATAATGCAGATCGGATTATGCCCTATGGCCGGTGGAATTGCAATGTAGTTGTGCTTGAAGAGGGTTTTTCAAGACATATATTGAGTGAAGTATTTTTTTACTAATATAGCAAAGTTACTTGGCTTACAGTATTTTATAAATAAAATACAAAACAAAAGATACAGTTACATATAAGAAAATTAAAAGAACTTAGATAAATTCAGGATTATTCAGACATAAAATATACATTTTATATTTATTTAAATCAACAACAAAATCAAAATTTTAGAAACATTTGCTTCTCAAATTCAACTATTATTGCTTTCAATTTTCTGACAGCCTTGTCGGATATTAATCTAACAAATCAAAACAGTATGCATTTTCAAATAATTGAGAAACAATTTAACTAAATAAAATTGTTATTTAAATCACCGAAAAAGTCAGCAGAACTCTTGGCAACGCACGGGAATTTCGACAATTGTGAAATCAATTTAATCGAATGTATAAATA
This sequence comes from Zaprionus bogoriensis, assembly GCA_035046045.1. Taxonomy (NCBI): domain Eukaryota; kingdom Metazoa; phylum Arthropoda; class Insecta; order Diptera; family Drosophilidae; genus Zaprionus; species Zaprionus bogoriensis. The sequence continues at coordinate 588,808 of JAWNOI010000192.1, read as the reverse complement.
TTTGCAATAGCTTCAAGTAAAAGTCACAACTTAGGCCATTCGAGACAGTTGCAGACTGAAGACGGACAACTGCCAGCTGGGGCGATTGAGGCTGTCGGATTTATTGCTGTCGAGTGCATCGAGTGAGACAATCAGTAAATTGTTATTTGTTTAATGTCATTGCATTTTAATTGAGTTATTGTGCAGTTAAACACACGCTCACACGCTCACACACACAGCCAAAGGCGAGACGACAACAACAACAACAACAGTGATGCCTGCGAGTGCAAGTGACATCGTGCTGTGGCTTATCCTTGTTGTTGTAGCACTCAGAACACTCACACATGCTCACTTAAAGCGTCATTATTAGCACAACAGTGCACACACACACACACACATACACACACAGTCGACCATTATGACCACTTGCTGTGAGCTCATCGTCGGCCGTCGTCTGTCGTCTGTCGCACTCTCTCTCGTCGTGTTGACATACTTCTGCCAACAGTTGATCTTGTGGCCTACCGCAGGCATGCGGATTTAATCCATAAAGGATACGCACAGGCACAAATACACTCACACCGTCATTACAAATGCCTATGAGTGTGCGTGTGTGTGTGTGTGCGAGCAGGAAGGGAAGGCTTGTGAAATTTTAAGCACGTCCGTTTCGGTCTAACGAGCCACGTACATTCTGCTGCCTCTGCTGCTGCGCTGCTGCTGCAGTGGTTTTCTCGGCTCGCCTAAAAGTAGGCAACGAAATCTGTTGGAAAATTTGCAGCCCACACACACACACACAGACGAAGTTGAGCAGCCTTTGCTTGTATTAGTTTACAAATCACACGTAATAACAATTGACACAGACACGCCTGTGCCTGTGCCTGTGCCGTAACCGCCACGCCCCTGCCCAGCATGGCACGCACATTTGCCCACAAGTTGGCCCATTGTGCGACATTTGTTTGGCTTTTGGGTTAATTAAAATATATGTGCACCAACACACGCACAAAGAAACACACACAAACACACAGATATACACACAAGCTGCCACGCTTGTATACAAAATAAAATGAATTTTGATTCCAGCTCAACATGCAATTAGATGAGGCATAAAATGTGGTCAGCTGCCGTTTATGCGTCTGTGTATGTGGGTGTGTGTGTGCGCCGACTTAAGCGTAAACATTGTAAATTCCCTTTTTGCATAAAATTCATTTTTAATTTCATTTCATTTCGCCATTGAATATGATTAACGCTGGATACACATGTAAACGGGCCCGCCGGCCCCTCGCTTGTTTGTGTAAAAGTGTTGAATAAATAAATTAAAATCAATAAAAAAGAATGAGCTGACCACAATGGCGTGCCTGTGTGCGAGTGTGCGACTGAAAGTGGCCATTTTAACATGCGCATTATTACAATTAAAATTAATTTAATAATAAATTTCAAAATAATTACAATACACTCGCTTAAACAAGCCGTCGCCTCGCTCCAGCTCGCTCCTGTTCGTTGACAAAAAAAAAACCGTGTTATGTAAATATATATAAATCCCATGTATAACTATTGTGCAGCCCGCGAGCATATATCTCTCACTATATAGGTATATGAACCCACGATATATGCTCTGCAATCTGCTGCAACTTCAGGTGAAAAAGACAACAATTAAAGCGATTCTCGCAATCGATTGAGCTCTTTTTTTCACTTTGCTAAGGGAATATACGCTACATAGAGAGATATATCATTTTTAAGCTCCAGGTATTATATTCTGAAGATGCTTTATAGCAGAATAATGATTAGAATAATTGAAAAATAACTCTTTATTTACATTTTCTTATTTCTCCGTTGTCTTTTTTTATATTTTAAGAAATTGGCATATTCATTAAAAATTAATAATTTTTCTATAAGCAGTAGAAATATTTTTATAACTTAGAGTAATCTGTCTATATTAAAATATATATCAAAAACCACATTTAAATACATTTTTCTGTTGTACAAACATTTATTTTTATTTAATGTTATTATAAATAAAATACATTTTTATGCTCTTTTATTTTCACGGCAAAGTATTTGAAATTAATTTTTCCCTATCAAAATTTCTAATTTATTTTTTTTTATTTTACTGTTATTTTTTTAAATATTATTACTCATTATAATGTTCTCTTTTAAGATCTGAAGATATGTTCTAGAGAAGTATAGTAGAAGTAATATATACTATAGGAATATTGTGCGTGCCTTTAAGGATGCATCACATAGTTTTCTTGTATTACCTCAGTTACTTATAGTTAATATCGAAATTTTTCTTCTTCCTACCTGTCCCCAAGCCTTAAAGCTGCACGTAGCGTGCATAATTCCGTTAGAGCATTCAGTTCCCAATGCGCTCTACTTAAATTTCCACTTCGCATTACAATGCAACATTTTCGCTGCATTTTCCGCAAACTTTGTCTACGTGCAGTGCAGTGTGTGTGTGTGTGATAGACTGCGCGTTTGTGTGTGCTGTGTGTGACTGCATTGGTTACGCTCCGGCGTACACGCTGCTGCTCTGCTGCTGCTTCGCTGCTTTTTTGCCCTCTTCCTGCGCCGCTGGCAGTGTGTCGCGCACTCTTTGTTTTTTGTTAATTTGTATGGAAAATCACTTTTTGCGAAAAACCCATTTAAAAATTACGCTGTTTTTATAAGGTAACAATGCATACAACAATTTACACACGCGTACGCTGCAAATTTGCATAACATTTGCCCGGCCAAACAGAGCGAGAGCGAGTGAGAAAGAGAGGGAGGCAGAGAGCAAGTAAGAGAGCGCGAGAGTGAGAGTGAAAGAGCGAGCACAGGATGTCACAGCCTCCCACACACACACGCACACGCACACATACACAGGCATGGATACTCGGGCTTAATACGCACACATACACAGGCACGCACACACACACACACACACATCGTCAGCAAATGGCTTGCCCAAGCGTATAAATTCACATAATAAGTCTGTGTCGGCGTCGGCAGATCTGTGAATACTGTGAATACACGCGGTGACTGTGAATGTGAATACTGTGTGGATGCTGTGGATGCTGTGGTTGCACCTGTCTCTCCTCCTGCGGCTGCTGCAGCAGTTGTTGTTCTTGTTGTTGTTATCAGAGTTGATGCGCGACAACAGAGACAGCATTTACTTAGCTCGAGCACGGGCACGGTAGTACCCCGTAGTATCGTACGCCTGCCCCGCCCCGACCAGGTCTGTGTGCCCAGATTCCCCACAAGTTGCATATGGTTCTGCTCGCTGGCCTCACGCCTGGTAATGGCCAGTGTAATGACATGTTCAGCCCCGTCCAACCACAGTCTGCCCCCAGTCCCCGCCTCGGACCGACCCCAGACTTCAGTCGGCTGCGGTTTCAAATATTGCAAAATTGTAAATGTTTTATTCTTGTTTTTTCAGCAGTGGGAAGGGGCAGGTGGGGTTGCAGGGGTGCAGAGCTGTGACATCTGCCTGTTGGTTTATTGTAAATTACTGGCTATAAATTAAAATAACACACTCGCTAAATGTGTAATCAAAGTTGGTTTCCCCTTGGGGCTGCACTCAATTTGTTTGTTTGTTAATAGATTGGCTTATGCTGATAATGAATTGAATAAGCCGAGTTGTTAACTGAAAAGTGCAGCTGAAAATCTAAAAAGTCTATAGGAGATTTTCAAAATAGATTTTCTATTAATAATAAAAATAGGAATAATAATAATAAAATTAATAGTAATAATAATAATACGTAATAATAATAATAGTAATAATAATTATAATAATAAATAATAAATAATAATAATAATAATAATAATAATAATAATAATAATAATAATATTAGTAATAATAATAATAATAAAAATCATTCACTCCCTACTAAGCTTATACTAGCTACGCTATGTTATGTTTCTGTTCTTTTACATGCTGATGTTACATAAGTTTAGCTTCATACAGCTTGATGTATGGTATTGGGCTTAGACTGAACATGCTCAACATATGTGGTTGCTCACATTTTCTCTTGTAGGTTAGGTTAGTTTGATTCTGGTACTTAATTACAAAGATTATGCAAACGTTTTTTTCTTATTCGTATAATTATGCCGTGATGATCAAATCTAATTTGCCATAAGAAGCTCACATTATTCTATAACTACTGATTATACATAATACCAATTAAAATTGATCCGTTAATATCTCGTATCTATCTGTATCACAACAGTTTAGTACGTAACTTAAATAGACTATTCGTATTACTATCACTGATCTGTGTAATTCACTTTAGATAACAATCTATATAACCGGCGACACTTTGATTGATCGATCAGCAGCAGAATCACACTTAGCGGCGAATGCATTAAAGTTGTGACGCTGTTAACAAGCTGTTATGTAAAGTGAAATTATCGCAGTGTGAAATCGCATTGCCAAAGACAGTGATTATCGTAATTAACAGCGATAATCGATATCATTAGGCGCAGCTCATATGACAGCAACATTTAAGTTGATTGATTATTTATGGTATAGGCGATAAAGAGCGTAATCGATTATCCTTGGCGTGAGAAGAAAATATCGAGAAGCGTTGCCGGCATAAAGAATAAAGTATTCTTTTTGTTTATGTTTAATTAACAATGTATCTATATGATAAGTAAATTGTATAAAGGGGGTATTTACAGAAAATGTTACATATATGGGGAAGTAATAAAGTATTGTCGACCACATAAAGCAAGAAATCGATATATATCGAAAATCATTTACCGCGTATCGTTTACGAGTTAAAGAAATATTGAGCATCCTAAGGAATAAGGAGTAAAGAGATATGCTGTATCGTTTACGGTGTCTGCTTTATACTTATATTCCATCTGCAATTCTTATCTAACGCTCACGTCGGGCTTTGCAGACGGGCTTTAAGCAGACAATGAAACAGCAGCAACAGCAATCGACAACTTGCGCCACAATAGACGCCAGAGAAGTTCCCTGCCAGGGCTGGGTGCCAGGGGTGCGGTAAACCGCCCGACGGTTTTTGTTTCATGTTTTGTTGGCGGCGAAATTGCGTTGAATGTTACCTGCCATTTGGCTGCGCACACAACAACAACAACAACAAAGGCAAATGGAAAACGCTAGGGCGGGGGTAGGGGGGGAATGACTGGGAGATAGAGAAGCCTAGCCGAGCTGAGCCTGTGGTACATTAAGTAAATGCCTGCCTATGTGCTAGATACAGCAGCAGCAGGAGCAGGAGCAGAGTTTATGCATATGGCAAGGCGTCGTTATTGCGTCTATGCACAGACAGACGGACGACTGACAGACGCAGAGGCAGACAACAGACAGCAGACGGCAGACAAGCAACAACAGACAGCAGACAGCGGGCTGAAGGTGCACACTGCACGGCGTTGTCGGTGCCGTTGGCTCCGCTGGCTCCGCTGGCTCTGGCGTTTATTTGTTGCCCCTTCGGTTTGGTTTGTTTGTTTGCCTGGCTGTCAGCCATTCAGCCAGTCCGGCCCACCTGCTTGCTCTGCCTGCTCTCTATCTGCTCCTGGTCTAGTCCGCCTGCATCCGCAGCAACTTTTCCATTAAATCTTCTGTCCGCTCGTCGCTCTGCTCAGCCTCAGCCTCTGCCAGTATGTGTATCTGTGTGTGTGTGTGTGTACAGCTCTGTGATATTTAAGCGTTGCCTTCAACTCTGCACTGCACTCGACGGCATTGTCATTGTCTAGACTCAGGGCGGGCCAGCATTCTTCCCTTCGTCTAGCTTCTCGCTGCTGCCCACGCTGCGTATGCGCAATATTTGCTGCTGGCAAATTTAAAATAATCATACGCTGCGTTGTACAAGCGATTTCTTTTCGGCTTGTTCTTTTTTCGATACTGCGACGAGTTCAAAGCTCGCAATATGCAAATATCTCGAGCGATACTCCCGAATCGCCAAATGCACATGCGAGTCCTTTGTATTTGCACTTGCAGCTGCAGTTGTGCTTGTGCTTGTGTTGGTGCCTGTGTTTGTGCTTGTATTTGTGTTTGTGTTTATGTTTGTATTTGTGTTTGCCTATAAATAAACGAGCTGCCGTAGTCGTTGTCCTGTCTGCTCCTGCTGCTTGTTGACATGTAATTGCAACTAAATATTTTAAATTGCTTTAAAATAAAGCGCTCGTTTTGCCCCCAACTCCGCTACTACTACTCTCGTCCCGCTCCTCCCCCCTGCTGCCCAAAAAGGTTATGCAAATGACAAAGTTGCCAGGATGTGCACAGGGAGTGGGGTCCGGGGCTGGAGTGAGGTGTTGGCTGTGTTGCCTGCTGCATGCATCGTTTGAGTAAATAACATATATAAAACTCGTATTTATACACAGCATACGTGTAAACACTTCTCAGCAGAGTAGTAGCAGGAGCAGCCGGAGCGGAGGAAGGGTAGCACACTCCTCTGCAGCATCAGCTAGATACATATGCGAGCGTGGAGTCCTGCGGGAGCAGCACCCCTTGCAGTCGCATGCATTGCTGTTTGCATTTGCCATTCAGCTGCGTGTTGGTGTCGGCATACCTGAGCCCTTGTCTCTGTCTGCGTGTGTGTGTCTGTGTGTGTGTGTGTGTGTGCTGTGTGTGGGTGAGTGAGCGGTGCACTTTGTTTGCTTGTTTGTGTGCGAATGTGTGTGCTGCTGATATGTGTAAACGGCTTTTATCAACGGCAATTGTTGAACAAGAAATAATCATATCAAGTGGCTGCAAGTGTTGACTGTGCAATACCCTGTAATTGATAGTCAATAAGTGCATGCTGCAGACTGTTTGAGAGACATTCAGATAGATAGGCCGGCGGTCAGACAGATAAGCAGACAGAAAGGCGGGCGTAAATGCTACAGGCTTACAGATAAGCAGACAAACAGACAGCAGACAACAAGCAGATGGACAGACAGACAGGCAGGTCAGTAGACTGACAAGCAGATGGACAGAGAGGCAACAGGCAGACAGATATAGAAATGGATGGATGTACAGATAGACAGACAGACAGATAGACAGGTAAAGAGAAAGATAGACAGGCAGACAGATAGACTAACAGACGGACAGACAGACAGATATACAGACAGACAGAAACACAGAAAGACAGAGATACAGACAAACACACATGTTGACTGACAAAAAGACAAACATACAGAAAGACAGACAGGCAGACAGACAGACAGACAGACGGATAGACAGAAAGACAGACATATAGACAGATAGACAGCAAGACAGATTGACAGACAGACAGACAGACAGACAGACAAACATACAGAAAGATAGGCAGAGAGACAAACAGACAAACATTTAGACATACAGACCGGAAAGCAGACAGACAGATAAACATACAGACAGGCAAGCAGACAGACAGAGACTGCCTAACAGACTGAGAGACTGACAAGCAGACAGAGAAGCAGTCAGACACGCAGACGAAAATAATGAAAAAAATAGACGAATTAACCTCGTTTCGACTCTAATAAAAACAAAGGGTATATAAAGAGCTTTTTGAGTGTGCACTCACAAAAAAGTGAGTTAATTTAAAGCAAATGTCTCTACTATATAACAAGAATTAAGTTCAGTGATTGTAATGAATGCGATACTCTTTCAGGGTCTGAAGAAATAACTCAAACATTCAGACTGACAAACTGCTCGATCTTTCAATTGAATGCCAAAGTGACAGCGAGTCGAGTGCGTTGAGCGTTGCGAGTCTATGGCGAGCTGATTAGCTGATTGAATTTAGCGTGGACTTAAACGACGATTAGTTGCAGTCGCTTATTCAGTTATTTATTCATTTATGCAGAAGCGATCGGCCAGGCAGTCGAAGCCGAGTTGGCGCTGTAATTAACACCGAAACACCCAGTGAACATGTCAGCAGTCACTTAAAGCGATGCCAAAATACCCGCAACGCAGGCAGGCAGTCGCCCAGGCAGCCGGACGAGACCTTCAATCATCAATCAGTCAAGTAATCAATCATTCAATTGCATTTTTGTATGCGAATGCCGGGGGGAAACTCGTTTCGCAGCGATGACGCTCGCATTGGCCACATTCTCCGAGCTCCAAACTGGTGGCCGGGCCGGCTGCATGAGCTCGCCTTGCAGTCGGCTTCGCAGTTGGCGTCGCAGTCGCCTGCGCGTCGTTTAAGTCTTAAATGACAGTTATGCGCGCATATGCGTCGCCTATGCGAGTGAGTGTCAAGTCGGGTACTCGTTGGCGCGCGCTCATCCTAATCGAATTGATACACAGGGATTTGAAGGCGAGAGCAAAAAGCAGCAGCAGCTTAATTAATTAGGCGCGTGCGCTAATTGCTAAGTGTCCTGTGAGCTGTTGTGGCTGCTCTTTCTGTTGTTGCTGCTGCTGCGCTTTTTTGTTGTTGTTTGTGCTGTTTGCAATTAGCCCGAACAAGCGCTTTGGCGCCTGCGCTGTTCGAACCGGTTTCGCAGCGCGCAGAGAAAGCGCGTGCGAGCGAGACAAACTGCGGCGCATGAGCTTAGGCATTTGTGTGTGCAATGCGAAAGTAGGAAAGAGAGAGGGAGAGTGAGAGCGCGCTCGCTCGTTGACATTAACCAAGGCTCAATGGCTGAAAATTAATTAACAAAATTAATAAAACATTTTCAACAACAACAGCAAAAACAGGCAGCAGAACGCGAGTAACCGGGCAGAAATATTAATTAACTCGAGCGCTTTCAGTGGCTGCTCCCGTGAATATCGCGTCGCCAACTGCCAACTGGCAGGTCCTCTGTGCAATCGCTCTCCCTCGCTGCCCCCTTACTCCCCCCTCACTCACAGCGTCGTGCGTTATACAATAATTAAGTTTTCAGCACCTGCGTGCGCGCCAACTTGTAGCTGCAGCTGCTTCGGCGTCGCCAGTCGCAGCAGCTGCAACAGGAGCGGTTCAAGTCTTTTGGGCGCAAGTTGTAAGTTGTAAGCGTTAAATACTAAACTTATATATTGCTGGTTGTAGGTGAAATTAAACGAAATCTAGTTTTTTTTGAGCTTTAGTAGAATCAGCTGTTCTTCAAAATTAACAATAATTGAGAGCTAAAATAATTAAAATGTTTAAATAGTTTAGGGCTGTTATTTTAAATTTTTGTAGAGGCTTTGTAAATCCTGCGTTTCAAAAAGAAATATATTAACATATTACAAAATTTTAAATGACACCAAAATATTTTATATTTATAGTTGAATGTTATTTAAAAAAAAAAAATATTTAAATCGCTACTTTTCTGTGAACATTAATAAGCTAATAAAGCTAAAATCAAAATAAAATGCTTAAATCGAAATTCAAATATAAAGTTTCATGAATGATAAGTCAAATATAATTTAGATTAATTAAATAAGGACCTACGGTCGCTGTTGATCCTCGCTTGCCTACAGCTTCTACCCGCGCTGCGCTCCTGTTGCGTTATCCGAAAACTGTCGCTTGATCTGTTGCTTGCCACTGTGGCGCATGTTTGGGCCATTTTACAAGCGTAGCCAGTTTCAAATTTCATTCCTGTTGCCAACGCTTCCACCAAGCTCCCTGCTCCACCCCGCGCAACGAAGAGATGCCAGCGCCGTCGCGCCATCTCCCCATGTATGCAGTGTCGATGTGTGTGCAGGTATTTGTGAGTGAGTGCCAGAGTGTGTGTGCCTGTTGACGTGTTGTTGCACATGCGCATTAACCCGGCCACAAATTGTAATTACCACAAGGCATTACAACATAATTCCCAATTGGGCCCCGACACCCCTCGCTCGCATATTTCGGGTGTGAATTTAATGATACGGAAGGCCAGGCCAGGCCAGGCGAGTCTGAACCAGGCCAGGCGGCACGTCAGGAACTGGCCGAAAGAAAGTTCCGTCCCAATTGCCATGACTAAGTGAAGGGCAATTGCCAAAGGAACGCGCCGATCTTTCAGGTAATAACATAATAGCCCGAAAAAATATTGTATTGCCATTGGAATTCAATTAGCAGGCGGCAGCAGCAGCAGCGTGGACAGAGGGCGGGCGGGAGAGCCGCACTGGCAGTTAACTCATGTGAAAGGTCCCATCGCAGCAGCAGCGACAGCTTCTGCTGCAGTTAGTGCTGCTGCTGCGGCTGCTGCTGCTGCCTCCCAGCAGTGGCCACTTCCACTTTGAGGTCAATAGTTTTTGCAAATTGCTGTTTGCTGTTTGTCGTTTTGAGCAACCGGCTCGGGTTCGGCCTGTCCCTGCGCCTGCTCCTATTCCCTGACCCTGTCCCTGTCTCGGTCCCTGCACTTGACCAGTTTAGATTCTCTCGCAGAGTGTTCTCTCTCGTTGTCTCTCACACGTGCAGGCGACCAGTTTGGTCAGCCTGGTCTCTAGACAAATTGCTGGGACTCGAGTCTGGCTTTGGCTGCGGCTGCGGCTTCGGCTTTGACTTGCGCTTGAGCTGGGCCCACGTCCAACTGGGCGATGCGCAGATGCCATCAGGTGTCGAGTGCTTTGTCAGCTATATTTGCGTTTGGGCTCGGCGAAAGGCAATGAGCTGCACAGCAGGAGAGAGAGAGAGAGAGAGAGAGAGAGAGAGAGAGTGTACGAGAGAGTGAGACTCAATGGCACTGAGCGCGATTGTCAAAATAAGAGAAATCCGGATTGCTTTGGCGCTTAGAGCTATTATTTCTGCTGTATCTGCTGCAGGAATGCTGCGCTCTAAAAGTATCCAGAGTGTTAGAGATTTGCTTAGAAGAGTTCTGCGGAGATAAGATGCATAGATGGAAGCAGCTTTTGTTTTAAATTTATTACTATAAGTGGCAAATGCTTGCTGCGAATTTGTAGATTTCTAATTTGGCAATATAAATATTTGTAAATTTAAATTTCACTTAAATAAAACAACAACGAAAAGGTTTATATTATATAGTTTATAGTTTAAATATTATAATAATAAATATTAAATTATATAACCTCTAGTAATACTCTGTAGATTGCAATATAAATATTTTTATACATAAAATGTCAGTGAATATAACTCAATAATATTTATTTTTCAAGAAATTTAGAAAACAAACAACAACGAACAGATTTATATTATTTAAATGTATATATTAAATATTATAATAATAAATATTAAATTACATAGCCTCTAGTAATATAGTATATTATTTAGTTTATAGTTTAAATATTATAATAATAAATATTAAATTATATAGCCTCTAGTAATACTCTGTAGATTGCAATATAAATATTTTTTACATAAAATGTCAGTGAATATAACTCAATAATATTAATTTTTCAAGAAATTTAGAAAACAAACAACAACGAACAGATTTATATTATTTAAATGTATTTATTAAATATTATAATAATAAATATTAAATTACATAGCCTCTAGTAATATAGTATATTATATAGTTTATAGTTTAAATATTATAATAATAAATATTAAATTATATGGCCTCTAGTAATACTCTGTAGATTGCAATATATATATTTTTATATATAAAATGTCAGTGAATATAACTCAATAATATTAATTTTTCAAGAAATTTAGAAAACAAACAACAACGAACAGATTTATATTATTTAAATGTATTTATTAAATATTATAATAATAAATATTAAATTACATAGCCTCTAGTAGTATGCCAGATACTCTGTAGATTACATCTAACTCGAATGTTATGCAAAAATCTCGCGAACAAGTCGCTGAGATGCGCTCAACTGCCACCGTCTTGTTCCCACCTCATACCTTTGGCATGTTGTGACCAGTTTCGTTGCGACTGTGGGAGTTTTGTTTGGCCAAACTTGACCCAGGTCTAGGCCCAGACACAGACGCAGACATAGATACAGACTCGGGCCCGGGCAGAGCGTCTTGGACTGTGTTTAGTTGAAGACAGTCTGAAACTCGTTTCAATTAAAATTCTTTGGCTCGACAAAAGCAGCAACAGCAACAGAAGTAAAGCGAGGCACAAAAGCGGCAGCCAAAGACAAATTAAAGTGGATTATGAGGAGAGCGATCGTCCATATACATATGCGTATATATAGTTATATATATATATATATATAAATATATAAAAAGAGATATATGCAGCAAGGTATGTGCGTGGTATCTTTGTATCTTGGGTATCTCTCTCTGTACATGGGCACAGAACGATATGCGTGTGTGTGTGTGTGTGTGTGTGTGTGTGTGTTGAGGTCTGCTGCGGCTCGAGTTGCGTGTGTGTATGGGCGCATTTAAGTAAATTTTTGCAGAAATTGGTGCAAAAGACAAAGAAAAGCACATAAAATAATAACAGACGCAATCTGACGTCGCGACGTCGTCGCCGGGAAGACTTCGAGTTCGAGTTCGACTTCGAGTCTGCCCGCCAGGCCAATGACTAAATGACTGACTAAGTGCCAAAGGGTACGGGGGAGGGGCTGCGGCGGCGGCACAGTGGAACAGACTGTCGGCTTGCCTTCTTCTGTTTCCACGCTTCTCCTCTGCCTCAAAATGCGAAATCGAAACGAAAATATCGAGAGGCAAAAATATAAAATACGAGTGCGACGCAGCCGCACGCTGCCTCGGCCTCGGCTTCTGTCTCTGCGTCTGCCTCTGCCTCTGCCGTCGCTCATTATAAATTTTTTTAATCGGCAGTGCAGCAGAAAACATCAAAGATCCGTCGACTTGGACGCGAAGTCGCCGAGTCGCAGTCGGACCGCGTTTAAATATTTAAAACAAAGTCTTGAGCTCCGGCGGCCCGATGTGGCTTTAGGCTCTGCGTAAATCCCCCTTTTGCCTTCAATCCGCCTCCCTGGATCGTCATCGCCATCTCGCCCATCTGCGTCTCCGTTTCCATCTGCATCTCTGCATCTCCATCTCCGTCTCCGTTTCTGACTGGTACGACATTCCAGGCGCGCGCGCTCCACCTTCGCCTTGTGAGCAGGTCGCGCATCCTTCATGGTCGCACACACATAACTTTTGCGCTCTGCTTCTTCTGCATCTTCTCTGCTTCGTCTCTACATTGGACCTGCCTGCATCCAGGGTCTGTCCTTTGGACCCAGTCCCCATCCGAGTGCGAGTCTCGGTTTCGGTTTCGGTTGCTGTCGCCCGACTCAGTCCGTCTGTCCATCTTTCTGTCCGCCTGTCTGTCTGTCTGCCCGTCGATCTGTCCCTCTGTCTGGATATCTCTGGCAACTGTTCGTATTTCACCTGGCGGTGGCGGTCAGTCATTAAATGCCCTTAAAATGCAAACAAAAACAACGCAACAACAACAACGAGAACAACACAACAACAACGACGACAACGAGAACACAACAACAACTGCCAGTCGAGGACAACTTACAAAAGACACACGCATTTTTTTCGGTTCATCTTATTTATTTAATATTATTATTTAATAAAATTTTGACAGCGATCTTCCCTTTTGTCTGGCTCTCAACTCTCCACTGTGTCCACTGACAGCTGCTGACAGAGTGAGATGCAAAGCGAGAGAGCGAGAGCCAGAGGGGCAGAGTGGCAGATACGATGGCAGGCAGAGTTAATGCCCGTATGCAACACATGCCACATTGCGTTATCCCCGGAGCCGTCAAACAGATGCGCTAACTTTCAGCTATTCAGCAGGCACTTAATCAACCCCGTCGCCTTTTCACTTCAGCTCCAATGATAATCGCAGCTGCCTGAATTCGGTAAATGGCTTTAAGTTGCGTTGAAAGCTCTCGGGGTGCTATGAAATTCGAGCTGGGAGTTGTGTTTACTTATAACAAGTATTTAATATAAGAATAGACAGTTAAAAAAAATCAAGCAATCTATTTAGAAATTATTTTAAAGAACTATTAATTATTTTTCAAATTTTGTATTTATTTATGTAAATAAACATAGTTACAAACTAAATTAATTAATATAAATCCATGCATATCCTGCAGTTTTCGTAAGATTACATTTTTCATGATTTTCTTAATCTTATAATTTAACATTTTTATTATCACTTGCATTAAAATATAAATAAATATAAATAAATATTATGCTCCATTTTTATTTACATAAATTTCTTTAATTTTCGTGTGCTTTTAACTCTTGTAAAAATCCCCTAAATATAAATAATTTTCTGTCATTCCCTTTATCATGGCATTTACTTATTATCTTTAGTTAAATAGATTATTAAAATAAATAAAATAAAATTAAATTAAAGCTAACAGTCCAGACTTTGTTGCTTTGTTTTATATAAATTTATACTATATTTCCTATAAAAAAAAGTTTTGCAACTATATTATTCGCAGTAACTGAGCTACAAGAGTTTATCTAAGGACACCAAGCGCCATATAGACAAGTCTCTGTTATTAGTGCTGATTAGATTTTTACTCATACAATTGTTCATCAGAGATACATTTCTCTAATTATTCTTTAAGCTCTCATTATACCTCATTTAACTAAATGTACAGGGTATCAAGTAAAATTCTGATACAATTGAAACGCCAAACTAGAGCGCTTAAGTGGCAACTGTTGCAGCAAATGCAACTGTAGCTGCAACTGAAAATGTATCTGTATCTAAATTTGTATCTGTCTCTGCAGTGGACAACTGCAAATTGTGCGTGCTTCCAGGCGGAGTCGCTGGAGCGGTAGCTGGAGCTGGAGTGCAGGAAGCAGCTGCTCGAAATTCTTGGAAATTGCGCATGCCTGTGTTTATATTTCGGACAGCGGGAGCAACAACAACAACAGCAACAATAACAACAACAGCGACAAGTTCAGTTATGCAGCCTGTTGCTGCAATGTGTGTGTGTGTGTGTGTGTTTGCAACTTGCCACCAACGTAGCCAACATAATTTAATAAATTTAAATGAGACAAACGCAAGACAGATAGCAACAGCAGCAGCAGCAGGAACAACAATGATGACAAGCACAGCAGCAGCAACAGCAGCAACAGCAACATCTCTTACAACAACAACATGCCCAACAACAACATCATTAGAAGCCGCTGCCAAAAGAGCCTCGGCTCACGGGGTCAATAGTATCCATGGAATTCAATGGCTTTTTGCATTTGGCCAAGAGTACCCAAAGCAGAAGTTGGCCTCAGCACTGCCACCTCGCCCCCCTCCCCCCCCTACCTGCTTGCCCCCTCCTGCTTGCTTGCTCTTCCCTCCAATTGCTCTCATGGGCACACAAGGAAGCGCATTTTTAAATGCCAAAACAAATGGAAAAATTAAAGCCAACGAACGATGCGACGCGACGCGACGGCAGCCCGAGTAAACGTAAACCTGCCCGTGAGGAGGGCGGGGCAGGGGCAGGGGCAGGGGGGGGGGGGCTGGGGGCACCGTCTCAGCTCGAGCTCGATCTTGAGCTGCAGCCTGAGTTTGAGTTGGAGTTGGAGCTGCAGTTTGAGCCTGTAAAAATGCATCTAAGCTGCTTTGCTTTTTGCCAACTTTTACCAACTGGTTTCTTGCATTGGCTGTAACCCCCTGCCCGCCCCGCGCTGCTCAGTTACCAGCAATTCCCAGATTTTTGCAGCTCACAGCTCCACGGCAGCCGCAACACTTTTATTATATGCCTTCATCTAATAAGCCGCAGCGTGCGAGGAGTGCAAGAGGAGTTGCTGCTGCTGCTGGAGTTGCTACTACCTCGGCTGCTGCTGCTGCTGCTGCCGTGTCTATTGAGCTATCCGTGTCCAATTGCTAAGCCCAGATACATACACATGTTGGCCGTCGTCCCTCGTTGGTTCTGGCTTGCACTCGCCTGCTCTCGGCTCTCGCCTCGTATCGAGTGCGATGATCACCAAACATGATCATTCAACTTTGCTTTTTAACGCCAAATAAAATAAATCAAATTCCATTGCGGTCGTCGACTAGAAGATGCCACTCCAGGGCCCAGGAAATGCCAGACACCTTCACACAAGCACACATATACACACATACACAGAGACACTTAGACTCACACACACTGAGAGAGTCACAGTCGCTGTGAGCTTCGCTCGTTGTCCGGCCATAAAATGCATCTATTAGTTGTAAAATGCTCGACAGTGCAGTCACAGCAACAACAACAACAACAACAACACAAAGACTCTCCACAACAATAACAACCACAGTGGAAGCATCCTCTAGACCAACAACAACAACGAGCAGGCAAACACCGTCTGCTATCTGCATCTGTCTCCCATTCGAGGGCCCCCAAAAACGGTTAAAACTCGCAATTATTTTGGCTGTTAGCAGCATACACACACACTCACATACACACACACACACACACATACAGATACTCACTCACACACATGCAGCGTGCTGCTGCTAAGTGACGATCGGTGTCGTTGTCCTAGACCATAATAAACTTGAGGAATGCCAAATGCAGCCGCTACCAAATGCCGATCGGGAGCGAGGAGAGCGAGAGGCAGGCGAGTGTAGCGAGAAGTAGCAGGGGGATAAGCAGCACTAGCAGGAGGAGAACGAGAACAAAACAAAGCGAGCAGCTTGCTAGCAAGTCCAGAAATCAGAGGCGACTGCTAGCGATACAGAGTCCAGCTTCAGCTTCAGCCTGAGCTGCGCAGATTAAATTCAAATAAATCGACATGCGCGCCCGGGAAATGAAAACATTCACAGAATACACGACAACAACAACAACAACGACAACAACAAGAGGGGAACAGCTACAGCAACGAGGCGAAAAAAAAAACAACAAACAGCGAGAGGACAAAAAATATGAGCCGCAGGCTGTAATCAATTAGACTACGTAATACCCTGTGTTAGGCGAGACTGTCTGGGGGGAATATCAACAGAAATTTGCAGTTGGCTGATTAACTATAGTTATTGCAGTCTTAAGTATTGTTAAACGATAGTTTATATGATGTAATAAATTAAAATATTATAATATATTTATATTTAAATATATGCTTTTAAGGCATCTTTGTTGTAAATAACAGAATTACAAGCGTCAAGTTATTTTTGCAAGAAAGTTATCGCAATCTATACTATCGTAACTGGAGATTTCTATAAACAAATCTATAGTTTTTTTATACAATCTCAAATTTAATTGTAATTATACAAATATATTTTCTGCTTGTTGTAAGAAAGTCTAATGAACTTTGAGAAAATAAAGATATAAATAGAGTTTACGATTTTTTGAAAGTATCTTTAAAGTAGTTTTCTAAACTGAACTGCGATTTATTATAAAAACCAAAAGATACGCTATATAGCTTGAAGCATAGCATTCGAGCAGTGATATAAAAGAAATAAATAATTTTAGATTTATATATAGTACTACAGTGCCATGATATTAACTAATTTCAGATTTTTATATAGTACTACTATAATATATAGCTAAATATATATAGAGACTTAGGCAGAAAACAATGCTGCTAGAATAATAAGAAATATTAAGTTCATTTTACTAATCTAAGCATAGGCATAATTAAGTTAAAGATTTCTATAGCATCATATATATAGCTTTTACAATTGCTATATATGTACATAGATCCATAGACCCGCGACTACACTAACGCAGCGCTGGGCAAGGCAATGCGGAGGCAAGCTTAAGGCTGCTTGGGATTTGCGTGGTTATGGCCAGGCACAAGTAGGGACTGTGACTGGAAATGGGACTGGGCATGGGACTGAGACTGTGCAGCAGTAGGAGAAGCAGGAGGGGGTTGAAGAGCAGTTAGCAGCGATCGCAACGGTCGCAGGGCGCAGCCAATTTGCGAATATTTTCATTTCAATTGCCAGGACAAGCTCGAGCTGAGCTCGGGCTGAGCTCGGTTGCCACATGTGGCCAGCGCGGCCATTGACACAGGTCACACACGTACGGGCAAGGCCAGTGGAGTGGAGTGGAGTGGAGCAGCAGCCGCCGTTTGGCTCGACTGCGAGATCCGTGGAGAGATCCAGCGCGATGCGCAGACAAAACGTCACTTGGTCGCATGATCTATGCTAAAGCCTTTGCCGCTCACCTGCCGCTCGAACCGTTCGCTGGCAGATCTCGGGCTCGCTGTGCTCGGGCTCTCGCGTTGCGGACTGATCCACTGGCCGGGCCGGGGCCATGGATCAAGGCAAGGCTATCATTAGTGGCGGCCCGAGGCGAAGAGTTCTCTGTGCGCGCGTCTGTCCGCTCTGTCCGTCCTACCGGTCGATGGGTTTTGTTTTTATATGCATCATCGCCTTTTGTTTGCGAAAAACTTTCTTAAATTCTTTAGCTGCACGCTGCCTACGTCGACGTCGACGTTGACGCTGGCAGCGCTGCCGGCGCAGACTAGTTTCGTATCTTGAAGTTGAAATAAAAATTATTTACGATCGTTTTGTCAGCAGGCCCGAGAACTGGATGCAGCGAGATAGAGAGAGTGCGAAGCGAAGCAGAGAAAGAGAGAGAGAGAGAGAGAGCCAAAAAGAGAGGGGGAAGTGGGAAGGAGAGTGTGTGAGTGTGTGTGGAGTGTCCAGTGGCCTAGCCACCTTCAACACAACTGTCGTTCATCTCTCGCTCGGGCCAACGCCCCGCGACACACCCCGCTGCCGCCCTCTGGCTGCACTTGTTGTTGCTGTTGTTGTGGTTGCTGCTGCTGCTGCTGCTGCTGCTGCTGTTCTCGACTTTGTTGTATTTCACGCTCATCAAACAAGCAGCGACAACTGTTGCATCTACCACGACCGCCGCCGGCTCCAGCTCCTTCTCTCCGTTTCCATCTTCGTCTGCGTCTCTGGCTCCATCTGTGCCTCTGGTCTGGTTCGCTTTGCTCACCATGAGCGCTGCTTGCGTGCCGCTCGGTTAATCGGCTATGAACAGTTATCGGACTGGTTTTATTGGGTAGCATTTGTTATGTGTAGCTCTGGCTCTGGCTCTGTCTCTGGCTGCGGCTCTGACTGCGGCTCTGCAGCCTGCGGTTCCGCGGTTTCCGCGCCCCCGTTCGACCATTCGTCGGCCTCTCCTCCATGCGCCCGTTCGGGCTATTTATATTGGAATTAGTGCGCTTTGAGGCGATAAGCGTTGTGCGTTTTATAAGCGTGTTCACTGCGAAATTTAGATAGTAGCTGTGAAACAGCCCCAGCTACAGACTCACAGCCAGTTTCGACTGTCAAAAATATCTTTCTCAATGGGTATTTTCGGCATTGCAAATTGCGGCTATTTCTCAGGCAGCAGCAGATCGTTTGAGAGACTTTTGGCCAGCGAACTGGGTTAGAGAGATCGCCAAGAAATGTGGCGAAAAACGAGCAGGAGTGACTTGAGTGGGTTAGCGGAGATTAATGCTTATACGAGTATGCTATATATAGAGTTGAGTTGAGTTTAATAGCAGCTCAGTTGTGCTATATTTAGATAGAAATTATGAGCAGACAAATTCAGTTCACACTCTGGCATTTGCATTTTACTTCGATGAGATTTTCCATTTTCTGCAGTTTATAAAATGTGTACTAATGCCGGGAATTATTTTAAATATGTAGATAAATGAAGCTAGATTAATATTTTGTTGTTAGGCTGCCTAGCTATTTATAGCCATAACTAGAATTATTTTAATTATTAATTATCAAATTATAATATTATTTTTTCTGCTTTTATACTTTCTATCTTTAAGACTTTGATTTCTATTGCAAGCTTAAAACTATTTTGTAGTCAACATAATTCTATTTACATTATGATTAGTACGAAATTCTACTACAGTAAAAAAAAAAACTATTGAAAATCTATGGTTAACAGAATTGAAGTTTCATTTTATTAAGGTTTTCCATACAATAAAGGTTTCTTTATAAAAGTTTCTTCATTATTTCCTAAACATTTTTGTATACGATTATCTTAATAAAAATACATCGTCCAAAACTTTCTCTCCAGTTCTACATACGCGTAAGTCCATCCAAATGTGATAGTAAACAAGGTTTATATAGTTATAAGTAAGGGTTAATGCGTTTTAATTAATATTGTCCCATGTTAATTATCTTTACATTATAAATAAGGTTTATAGATAGTTCGGTTATATATATATATATAATTGGAACTATATAAAGGCTAGTTATTTATTTTCCCTCTATGCTTTCCTGCTCCCTCTACCATCACTACACCCTTCCAGTGTTAATCAACTCTTAAGCCGCCAAAGCAGACCTTAACCTCAGCCCACAAGATTCCGTTTGGATCGTTTTAACATTTTGCCAGGCACTTGCACTGCGTCGCGCAGGTGTCCACTAAATGAATTCCAATTTGTCGCTTGTGCTGAGAAATAACCACTTGCAAGTCAGGGGGAAAACCGAGCGCCTGCTGCTGCCACTGCTGCTGCCTCCTACCCATAGGTGGCGGGCAGGCGGCGCTCAACTGGCGACTGCCTTGTGCCTGCTCCTCCCACTGCTGGTGGCTGTAGGACAATGAGCCAAGCTGAAGCCCGACGTTGGCCTTGGCGTTGCAAGGAATGTGCGCTGGGGTGAGCTACGGCAGGATGCGGGCAGAGGGCTGGCCTATGTGCCATCTACTGTTTCCCCGTCTCCACTTCAACACGCTTAAGCGCAGCAAGGACTTTTGGCCGTCTGCGCTTGGTTCTATGCGTGTAAAATGTTATTCGGTAGTTCAGCTGGCGGTGCGTTTACTATACACACACACACACACACACACACACACACACACACACATACACAGACAGTTTGACTGGCTGGCTGGCTGGTGGTCTTTGTATTTATGGGTCGAGGCTACTAGAGAGGCGAAGGTTGTCGCTGAGTAGGCGCAGCCCACGAGGTCGTCTCCTTGCTCGGTTCGTTGACAGCGCCTGCGAAAGCGTTTGTAGGCGTGTGTGTGTGTGCCTTTGTGTGTGCTCTATCCAATTAAAAGGGGCAGGGAGGGAGCTCTGTCGCTGGCTTTGCTGCTGCTGCTCTGTTAGATGGACTTAACTCGCTCTTTAAACCAAAAATCTGTTGCCTACTTTTGTGCGCACCTACCCGAAATTACCTTAACTCGCAGCTGCTATAATTTTTGTAAAGGCAAATCTCTTCTCCACATGACGTCACTGCTGGTAGTCTGTGACGTAATTGCGCTGGCCCAACGTCAGAGTTTCTGGGTGATGGGGGAAAGGAATAAGCTAAGCTGGCCAATATTTTCTTTTGTTGAAGGCGCCTTCGATTGGCATTTAGAGCACCCACACAGGCACACACGCACACACACAGCCCTACTGGGTGTGAGTGTGCACAGATACACATGTATGTATGTCTGTATATAAATAGCTTCTGCCAGCTGCCACCCTCGAGTCGTTGTTGTCGCTGTTGTTCGCCGCTTTTGCTGCATACTTTGCGGGCGGACGGGCAAAAGCGCTTAGAAAACAAATCAATTGAAGTGGGCGACGGCCGTAAGCGGGCGCCGCCGCAGCTAAGGTCAAAGGTTGAGCGGCGCAATTGTAATGAAATTGACATTTTGCAGTGGCAGCGTCGACGTCGCTGTCCTTAAATTAATTTGCTTATATTTCCATTTGCAATATGGTCGAGTCCAGTATTCAATTAGAAAATATGAAATGGGGCGGCTGTTCAAAGGGTTTTTCAAATGTCGATTGGGGGTGGAAAGTTGTCGAAATCATAATTTGTCAATACAGTAATAATAATTGTACTTATCAAAAAAACAATTACGGCAATTAATTCAACAGAATAAATATATACTAAAATAATATTAATAATAACAATTACACTTTAATAACTATGACATTTATAATTAATAGCAATAGCAATGATAAAAATAAAAATAGTATAATAGTATATATTATAATAATCTCATAATAAATAAATATAATTAAAATAATAAATAAATATAAACAGACAAAACGATTATAACATAATTTAAAATAAATAAAATTAAATAATAATAATAAAAATAGCCAATGAATGGTTTTATATATATTAGCATTTATCAAATTACAATATAAATTGAATTTTGACAAATCACAGAGCACTTCATAAATAAACCATGAGCATTACAAAACGCTCAGCTCGGAGCACGCTCATTAATCATCCGCTAATCCCAGAGCGCCTCGCGCAATTTGCTTATCCCAAAATATAATCAATATATTTGTTAAAATTTAACTGGCATTCTGTTTGCGCTACCCTCGGGTCTATCGGTTTACACTCGCTGTCAACACGCGCAACCTGTCGCCAGTTTGCCTGCGTCCTCCGACCCCGCTCCACTGCTCTCTCGACTCTCCCTCTCTACACTTCCCTCTCTCGTTCTCTGCTCGTTCTGTCCCATCTCTTGGTAGCAGCAATAAAAGCCACACGCATTCGCTCGCTTCACCTTTGTGCCATCCATTCGCTCACCCTTATCCACGGCCGGTCCCTCTCTGCCCGATCCCTTGCCACTTGGGCTGCCACTCAGTCCCCGCATTTCATTCTTCGTGGCATTCACAGTGTCCACGCCCAGATTCACAATGGCAGCCGCCCCCTTTGTGCGCCTCTTTGTTGCCTTGACTTGGGTCTCGCTCGTTCGCTTAAAACGCGACACAAATTGCCAACGTTTTTGCATCCTTTGCCATATTTCTTGCCACATACATATAAACGTTTTGTTTGCTTGTGTATTTGTGGAGAGTATATATTTACAGCTGTGTATATGTAGCTATGCATGAAACATAATTACATATTGTGCGCTGTCACTTTTGGCGCTGGCGTCGCGTCGTTTCTGCCACACGGTGCACAATGCCAGTAGAAGCAGCATGAGTCCCTTCCCCCCCTCTGTCACTGCTGAAGCTGCTGTTTGTCATTTGTTGTGCACACAGACTTCTATATACATATAAATATGTATATATAAATATATATAAGTACGTATGTATGGCTAGAGAGGAAGGCATAATTCCCTGGGCACTGCTCTGCTCTCGCTTTCCCATTTGCCTTAAACATTTTGCTCGACGTTTTGTTTTTAGTTGTTATTTATGTAATTATTAACATTTTCGCCCCTACCCCGCCGCGTGTTGTTGTGGCTGGCATTGTCACTCGTTGTTGTTGTTGTTGCTGTCATGCTGCTGCTGTTTTCATTTAAATAATAATTTCATTGCGAACGCCTTCAATGTGGATTTGTGCGGGGTTGCCCCATTAGAAACACTCAGATGACTGGATGAGAGCAGCGGGATGAGGGGAAAGGGAAGTGAGACAAAAGAGTAGCAAGTAGGAAGCGAGAACAACGTTGTAGTGCGCAGCTAATGAGGAAGTGTTCACCTCTTGCTGTGCGCGACGCCTTGAGTTTTGAACCGTTTCAACGGGGCGTATGCGTAATGTGAGCAACTTCGCCTCCGCCTGCTTACTATTTTCGGCTGGGGCTGGGGAGTCTAATTGGAATGCTGCGAGCATAATAGATCAAAGAGATTACGTTATGAGATAATAATGAGTGCTATAAAAATCATAAAAGAATATTGCATGCGCTAGTCGAGTGGAAATTCAATTACGGGTGTCGATTACAAAGCGAGAGAAGTTTTAGCAGTGGGGATTTGCAGCTTAGAGTGTGGCTTAGCGGTAGAGTTGGGCGACAGCATTGACCCTCAGCTGACCTTTGGAATTGGCAAGCATAGCTAAGTTTATTCTCCTACTCATTACTAGACAAATTATGGTTTAAAGTGCAGTTAGCCATCGTAGCAAACTTCGAATGCGTTAAGTTAGGCAATTTGTTATTTAATTATTAACTGAGGCGCAGTGCAGAGTTGATCAATTGAAGACCTACCTGCATATCTAATCATTGCCAAGCTCCGGTATCCAATTGTTGTCGAACTCAAGTCGTGTAACCTTTAAACTTGGCTTTAACACAGAGATAGCGGGCGAGAGAGAGAGTGAGATACTTCCTTGTCTATGCTTGCTCGCCTCGCACACACGCTTACAGACAGGCATATACAGCAGCACATATGTATGCACGTGTGTGTGTGTGTGTGTATCCTTGGCATGCAAAATCTGCTCAACTAATGAATTCAAGCGTATTAATTATTACGCATACGCCACATTGTGCGAAGGACGTCGAGCAGCGTCGAGCCAAACGACAGCCTCCAGCACCGCCTCGCCTGCTCTCCAGCTTGATGGCACAGCCACCCACCCAGCCACCCGCTCAGAGGCGCAAATTGTGCCAGGCATTTGCTCGTCCTCGTCGCCCTCCGCCTTGCCCTGCTTCTCGTTGTCGTCGTTTTTGCTGGTGATGCTTCCTGTGCTGCCGTTTAGAGGCTGCCAAAAAACATTTATACAATTTTGCACGGAAATACACATACACACAGGCACACTCACACACTCATGTGCACACACACTGATACTCATACACATAGACACACACACACACACACACACGCAGCGCATAAAAGTTTAAGCAGCGCAGCAAAAATGCCAAAAAGTTTCCACAGCATTCAACACACAAAATGGCACAAAAAGCGAACTGAAGAGAGCACAAAAAAAGGAAAACGCCAAGAAAAATCTATGAAAATGAAAATTAAAGCAAAAAAGACAATGCAAATCTGACAGCGCAGTGGGAGGGGGTGCCAGAGTGCGAGTTGTGGTGTGGGAGGGAGCTGCGGGAGACTGACACTGGAATGGAGCATGTTGTTGCTGTTATGTCTGCCTGCTTTTTCTACAGGGGTACTCCCGCTCCCCAACGAAAAGGGCAAAATAAGTTTTTCCCCGTCGCGACCAACATATTTTCAACACAAATTTTATTTTAATGGATGCTATAGCGAAATTTTCCAACTTAAAGTTCAGCTTGATAAGGGTGGAAGGGTGGAACTATGCAGGGGAATGCGCCGAGATATATCTTATTTTTTTGAGAGGTTCTCCAGAAAGCTCTATAATATTTTATGTTGCTAGGTACACCTTTTTGTGTGCTTAGATACTAATAATTAATGCGTCCTTCATACTACATTATTTATTGTTTTATTTATTTAATTGCTTATCATTTCATTTCATTGTAAATTAGTTTTATTTTTAAAAATTTATTTCAATAGCATTTAAATAATAAATTTAATTTCAATTTGATTTCATTTCAGCTTTTTTACATTTTTACTGACGAAAATTTTTATAAAAATAATCAAAATATATTTTTTATTAATTAATTAATTTTTTTCTTGATGGTTATTATTATATTTAAGATATTTTAATTATTTCTCATTGATTTAACGATCGCTCAATATTTACTTTACAGAAAATTCTTATAAAATATTTACAAATATTATTATAGTTAATAAAGAAAAAAAAAATAAATATTCTACATTTGAAAAACTAAATTATCATTATAATTTATTTACATATACATTTACTACACCATAATTTAGTTAACTCATATATGGTAGCATAAATAGCTTTTTAATTAACTGAAAATTGACAGGTTTTCCCTTAGACCCTCAGTTTTACTAGTAATTCCAGGGTATTAAAAGTTGCCTATCTTGACTTTTTATGGCACAGCAAAAGTTGCCAGAAGTTTGAGTTGCTTGAGTTGCAGGGGCAGAAGGACCAGCTGAAGGTTGAGGGGGGTAGGTCGCTTTTTGGCAGGCACTGTGCAATGCTCGGTGACATATAAGCGATGCTCTGTATAAGTAAGTGTGTTGTCTCAATGTTGTTCTTGTGCTTGTTGTTGTTTTGCCTGCCACATGGCACAATGGAGTCCTACTGCTGCCGCTCCTGCCGTTGTTGTTGTTGTTGTTGTTGTTGGGGCTGTCGTTTCGGCTGCTCCGCGCGTTCCTCCGTTATCATTGAGCGTGCAAGCTGTTTGCTCATTGTCTATTTATGCCAGCACACATACACACATACACACACACACACACACACGCACGCTCGCAAACAAGGGAAAGAATAAAAGAGAAAGAGAGAGAGAGAGAGAACGAGAGCGAGCGAAACAGACGGAGAGCAAGCGATATGAGCACGTAAGCCAAGAGGGCGGCAGGTGGGGGCGGGGCGCGTTGCACGTGTGTTAAACAGACAGTTACAATTTGTATATCAACTGCGTTACAGCACACACAGATACATATGTATCTATGTGTGTGTGTGAGAGTATACGAGTGTGTCGGCATATGTAAATGTTGATCTGGCGCACTGTGCGGCTATGCAGGTGTGTGTGTGTGCGTGTGTGTAAAGGTAAAACAGACATTGACAGTGCATTGGGTATGCCACGCCCCCTGCAAACATTTGCATGGCAAACGCCAAAATCGACAGAATTGAGAAATTTTCCGTTGTGTATCAAATTAATAAAAAATACATGGCAGAACGCAGCGCTATATAGTGCTCGATTCAATACATATATACTTATATGTAAAGGTATATATTGTGTATATATATATACTTAATCACGCTTGAATCGAAACTAGTTGTCCGGACACACGCAACAAACTTGGACCCCGGGCAAATGGATATCCCTGAGAGCAGAAGTGATGAGGCTGCTTAGGCTGAGCAGGGAGGAAGGGGCAGGGGTGTGCAGAAGAAAAAAAGGTACCTCGGAGGAGGGGGGACACGTGGGGTCAACTTTTATTGCCATCATGACCCGCAAATCGCACACAAAATCCGCATACAAAACTCACAAAAGCCTCGTGGCATCCCAAAACTGTCTGGGGCACAATGTGCTGCTGCTCTGTCCTCTGTCCTCTGTGCCTGTCCCTGTCTTATGCCTACGCAACCGTATGTGTGTGTGTGTGTGTGCGTATGTGAGTGTGTGTGTGTGCTGGGCTATGCTAGCGCTGCTTGATCGACTGAATCCAGCTGCAGTCGACTTCTGTTCGCCTGGCATTTTGCAAGCAAATTTTTAACTTTTCTCTCACACACACACACACACACACGCACGCTCTTAATATACTCGCATGCATGTGTGTAACATATGTACTCGTCCGGCCAGTGTGTGTGTGTGTGTCTGTATTTGTGTTGTTGCTCTGCTGTCACTTTATTGCTAACTCTCTACTGGCTCTGCCTGCTGCGACTGATGTACCCGACGCAGTCCACGCGCAGCTCTCGTTTTACGCCTGCAACATTTTGTGGCATGCTACGTAAATGGCAGCTTATAAAGTTTTCGCAAGCCATAGCTGTTTTTTAAGTGCTCACATACTATATGCGAAGAGAGAGAGAGAGAGAGAGAGAGAGAGAGACAGAGAGAGAGACAGAGAGAGAGATAGAGAGAGAGATAGAGTGTAGCCCTTGACTCTACCAGTTTTATTTGCGCTTAATGCGCTGATCGGGCTATTTTCCGTTAAAGTTCAAATAAATTGTTGATGGCTTAAAGCCAAGCTTTAAAGTTAATAAAAATGTTGGGAAAAATGAGTAATGATATTAGTTTGTGCTCTTAATATATTTTTAAGATAATAAAGAAATAGTAATAATATCATAATATTAAAAAAATAGTATAGTATTAAAATAATTTATCAATATAATAAACAATATAATAAACAGTGACAATAATACAAAACAAACCTTATGGAACTTATTATTAGTTTTAATTTTAGATCTAGAGTTTTGCTTGGTTAAAGGAGCCTGTACTTACTAAATTATATTATTATATTTCATTATATTATATTATTTTATATTATAATTATTTATTTTTTTATATTATTTTAATTTTACTTTAAAAATAAAATTTTGTGTATATTATAATTATTAATTTTTTTTATATTATTTTAGTTTTACTTTAAGAATAACATTTTTTATAGATTTGCGTATACATTTTTTTTTATATTGACAATAAATTTGATGGGCTCTTCGAGAGTCTTTGGTTTCCATAGACTACCAAATTAATTAGTAGCATATGAAATATATATAGAAGAATATAAATATAAATATGTACAATCTAGCTAATCTCCAATTTTATTTGTGTTGTAATTTCAGAATTTTTTCCCATATATTTTACTTGAAACATATACATTTCTATTTGAAAATAAATAATTATGCATTTAAATCCTAAAAGTACAAATTTATCATGCCCTTTCATCTATCAAAGTCTAGTTAATTTCAGCTACCTTTTGAGACACTTTCTATCTCTCACTCTCTCTCTCTTTCCCTCTCTCTTCCCCTCTCTATACGAAATCTATTGTTGGGATTTTCATTATTTAAGCGAGAAATTCATAAGTGTGCATTATTAAGCGACAATACACACTTACAGCGAGCACACACACACACACACACATACACATTTATATAGATGTATATGTATACGTATATCGTGTCGGTCCGTGGGGGCGACAGGTGCTTGGCTTAGTTCTGCTCGCTCTGCCTGTTTCTCCGTCCACCCGTGCGTCCGTCCGCCCGAGCTGCTGCTCACCCTCGAGCGCCTGCTCGCCCAATGCGCCACTTAGCATTTAAGTGGGCGGCATTGTGGGCGCACTGCTTATGCTACGCTGTGCCCCTGCCCCGTCCCTGGCTCTGCCGCGCTCCTCCTGCCATCCCTCTCAGTGCTAAGACATTTTGGTAAATCTTCTTTAACAAGCGCAGCCAAAAACAACAACAGCAAGAAGCGAGCGCATAAAATGCTATGAAAAAGCAAACGAAGCCGCCGGTGCACACACACACACACACATAGAGCGAAGGACTGACAAACTCAAACATAAGTCGCACACACACACAGAAACACTCACACACACACACAAGCAGGCAGTCGGCGAAAGCCGCAGGAGCGGCAAGGACGTTGTGTTATAAATTTTATGAGCTTGCCAGCAGCAGCAGCTCTACATATGTATGTGTGTGTGTGTGTGTGTGGGTGTGTTGGTGTGCTGGCTCATAAAAATAAGTTGCACTCGTGCCACGCTTTCCACGCTTTTCTCGCATTTTGCTCGCCTCCTTCGACGCTATAAAAAAACTTTGCTTGGGTGTTGGCATTTGTGCGGTGTGTGTATCAGTGTGTGTATTTATGTGTGTGTGTGTGTGTGTGTGTGAGTGCTCGTTTGTGGGAGTGTTTGTGTGTGTCTCTTGGCAGTCAGTCAGTCAGCCATTGTTGTTGTACTTCCTCTCCAGCCCACTCCCTGCTGCCAGCCGCCTGGCAAGCGGAAACATAACCAGAAGGATAACGCTATAATGCCCCAGTGGTACAATACATACAAGAACATTTCTCGGGTCTGTCTGCCCGCCTCCCTCTCGCCCCCTTGCCCACACACCTATCGCCTGTATATACACACATATATATGTGTATGTATATTCCTTTGCTCTCCCTTCCCTTTGTTGTCCACTCCAATGTTGCCTTTTCCCACTGTGTGTTCTCGTTCCTCCAGAGCTTTTGGCTTTGGCTTCTCTTCCCTCAGTTTGCTTTACGATTTTTCTGCTCGGTTTTTTTTTCCAACATTTTCTCTATTGAAATTCTTTTTCATGTGTGTGCGAGTGTGAGTGTGTGCTTATATGCTGTTGGTCTCTGCGCTATTGGGAAAATGCGGTAAACTGTGGAAATTTCTTGAAATCAGTTTTGAGTAAACGAAAGTAAAATGGAAATGAGTGTGGGAATTATGGGAGAATTGATTGAAATAAGCGAAACTCTAATTAAATTCCTTTTCGTGAAAATAATAGAAAACGGAATGCAGTTGATAGAAAATTGCTTAGTAAAATAAGTGGCGTTTGGCTAAAACAGTTGAATGGAATGTATCTATTGTATAATAAGTATTTAGAACTAATCTACACTAATATTAAGTATATATATATAAGAATATAATATTCAAGTTTTCAATAAAATAAAATATATAAATAAATAAAATAAATTCATTACTCTATACAAAATCTGAAAGCTATAGTATTTATGGTGTATTTTATATATAATATATTTTACAAATGTTCGCAAGAACATATAGTATTTATGCTATATATTTTTTATTTTAACTTTTAATTAATTAATAAATTAATTTATTTTAATTAAAGGTATTGTATGAAATGAAAATTAAAGCTAAATGGGTAAACCTAGAAATTTATATTAGTATTAGTGGAGGGAATTAAAAAAAAGATTTATCGATTTATATTGGAGCTCCTTAATGCCATATTTAGGTATATATATTATTTTCCACGTAGAGTATACGAAAGTCGACCTAGCCTCATAGCACTCGTTTCCCCGTCATTGTTTTGGCTGATGTTCATTGCGTTCCGTTGCGTTGCGGCCAGGCGTTGCCTCTGCCTGGCGCCTCTGTCCGCCTGTTTGCGTGCGGGCGCATTTGCTACTCTTATTTTGCTCTCCTCTCGCAGTTTCGCTTGTTTTTTATTTACTCTGCTGGATTTCATATGATTTTGTTGCTTCATTCATTGTTGCCCCTGCTGCACGCGAACTAAATGTGCGCCTCTCCAGAGAGTTGTTTTTCTTGGGATCGAGCGCGATAAACGCGTAGCTCTTTCTCTCTCTCTCTCTCTCACGCTCTTTTTCGCTCTGCCCGTAAAAGTATGCTACAAAAAGCATCGCAAGTCGTGAAACACGCTCGAGTTGCATTTTATGCAGCTGCCTTGCTGCCCCAACCACGCCCACAGCACACTATTTACGCTGCAGCGACGCTCTACTCCCGTCTTCTCCCCCTCTGTCCCTACTCTGTCCCTGGAACTGCTGCAGGATTTGATGGTGAAAATGATTTCAGTTTGACTTTTTTTTCGCTTACTCTTTTTACGATGACGCTGCCATTTCGTTCGCTTTGTTTTCCAGCTAAGGAGCAGGCAGAGAGGAACAAGCAGGGAGAGTGAAAAGAAGAGGCAGAGGGTAGAGGGAAGCGGAAGCGGAGGGGAGTCAGTGACAGCAACAACGCGAAGGCAACGTGCGCGAAAATGAAATAAACTTTATGTGCGATGGAAGTGGGAACAGTTTGCAGGGAGTGTGGGAACAGTTGTGGTCGGGAACGGGTAGGAGAGGCGCTCGGGGGCGCTAACAAACTGCGTGCTCGGTCACAGCGATGCGGTGACGGAGGCCAAGTTGAACAGGCGAGAAGCGCGCCCAGCAAGTGGCAATTTCACGCGCCAAACGCAGGGCCCAGAGAGAAAGAACAGCTGGAGCGGGGTGAGCTGCGAAGGGGGCACATAAAGGCAGGTTAGGTTAGAAGCAAGCAGCCGGAATTGCTGAGCGCCCAAAAAACACATTTCGTATTCAGTGCTCGTAAAGTAGACGCAGAAACAGAAGCCCGAAGGGGGAAAGCGGCGGGATAGGCAACAGCAGAAGTAGGAGTGAAAAGAGGAGCTGGTGCCAGTAGCTGGAGCAGGCGTTAGGAGCAGGAGATGGTGGTGCGAAAGTTCCAGCTAGCTGATGTTTTATGCTGCGGGTTTTAAAAATCTTGCGTCGATGTCGTTGCGTGTGCCGCACTCATCCATTGCTGTTGTTGTTGTTGTTGTTCTAGTTACAGTTGTTGTTGTTGCTGGCCAACTGCTTCGGCTTCCACCTGGAGAGCACATAAAACGCAAGCAGAGGCACAGAACGCTATAAGCTGTGTGGAAATAGCAAAATGTTCAAATTGCAGCAGTAAAATTTCGCCCAACGCCATAAATGAAAAATGAAACTTGTCTCTGTCTCTGCTCGGGCGACTCGGGCGCGGCATAAAACGCTTGGGAAATTTAAGTACAGTCCAAAAACTGGGGTAAGGCTCGGGCTCAAGCGACCGAGGGGCCCCGTAAATGTGCAGAGAGCATAATGATGGAATATTATATTATTCGAGACGTTCGACAAGCGGCAACAGCAAAAACTCCAACTCAACTCGAGCTGCAAAAACAAATTAAAAGTGGGGAAAAATGCAGAGAGTTTAAACAGCGGAAAAATGCGAGCTCAAATCCAGCTTAGTTCTCTGTATTGCATATTTAAATTTCTTGGAGAAATAATATTTATAAATGCATGGTTTATTATAAGGCTAGAAAATAAATAACCTCTACCTCGCTCTGCAGTCTTTATAGCACGAGGTTCTGTTTATTTATATTTAAATATTTAATACTATTTATTAAAACTATTAGTTAACATTTCGCTCACTCCATTAAATTTATAAAAATTCTCAGAGTTTTTTTAATTTATTATTTATTTTTATTTTTTACCTCACGCCCTCCAATTAGAAAGTTTGTATTTTCTCAAATTTTTTTTTACATTTTCCCATTGAGTTTGAGCTGCATTGTGGCGCATAAGTTACATAAGATTGTGTAATTATTTTGCAAGTGCTGCGCACGTTCACATGTTATTCAAGATTAGTTCTAAGCGAGCTGCCAACTTGGCTGAGTAAAGTACACAGACAGACAGGCGGACGGACGGGCGGACTGACGCGAGCGAGAAGTAAAAATTTCTTTTCATTTTAGTTTCCAGTCCGTGAGACAGGCAAACAACCACTTCCCTCCCCCCTGACTGCACTCGTCTATGCATTTTTAATAGACGCTCTGGCGTGTGGACGAGGGAGGCAGCGAGGAGCGGTGAAAACGTATTTGCCAGCATGGCGTATACGTAATTTTCGCATATTGCGTATACGCTGCATTGGCAAGTTGGCTGCGCGTGGCAAGAAATGCAGCGAATTTCACACTTCCACACGCACACACACACACATGCAGGCGGGCGTGGTTGGGGGCAACTTATGTAAGCAATGCTGTAGGGGAGTGAGGGGTGGGGGAGGAACGGGAGTTGGCAGAAGTTGAAGCAAGCAAAAAGGCAACGCTCCAGTGTCAACATTGTGCATGGCGGAAAATGCGAGAAAAGCGTGTGAAAGCAGTGAGCGGGGAGAGGTGGGAGTACGAGAGGGAAAGCTAGAGAGAGAAAGAGACAGCAGGAAGCCGTAGAGGTGGGCGTGGCAGCAGAGAACGGAAGTTGAGTTACAAAATTAAATTGATAATTTTTTTGCAGTTGCTGCGAGCGAACTGTGAGTGTGTGCCAGCTTGTGTGTCTTCCTCTGCATGTGTGTGTACGAGTGTATATGTAAGTAGATATGTGTGTGTGTATGTTTGCCAACAATGGCAACGTCGTCATCGTCAGCGTAATGTGCACCGGAAACGCTTGAAGTACATTCACATGCCAGCGCAACAAAGAGGAATCTGCTCGGGATGAACAGCCACAAGAAGCCAAGGCAGACGTCTGCGGATTTCGTTCTGTAGCTGTGCGAGTGTGTGTGTGTGCAAGGACAAGCGACGCCAATGCACTCAGAGGCAGCAGGAATACAGACAGAGTCAAGCTGAGTGAAGGAATGACTTGCCAAGTGGTAGAGGAAGCAGCTCGAGGAACCTCTCTCTCTCTCTCTCTCTATCAATCTTTCTCTCTTTATCGCTCTCACTCTTGCCTGCTGACCGTAGTCCACTCTTTCCGGTTCAAGTTAATGCTTGCGGCCTCAACATCAATGCATCAAGCGCCCTTAAGTGGCACACGCCACATTAGAAATGTCAATAGTGCTCGAGTCGCTCTCTCTCTCTCTCTCTCTCTCTCTCCCTTTGTGTCTTTCTACTTATTTTTGCTTTGATTCCCTTTCGCCGTCTGCGATTAATTTCGGGTCGCCGCAACGGCCTGATGAAGTGGCAAAACACTGGCAAAGGCCAAAATAGTTTTGGGCACAGAAACTTCTGTTGCTGCTGTGCAAAATGAAGAAAATAATGACAAGGAATTGCAGTGAGGGCTGCGCTCTCTCTCTCTCCCGCTCTCTCTCTTTCTCTCTTGCTTTTCTATAACTCACTCCAAGCTGTCTGCTCGACGGCGGCGGCTGCTGTTAATATGACAAAAAGCAGCAGCAAGAAACTCCAAAGTTTCCCTGTCAAGAATCTCCCTGCCATCACAGGGCCCCGCCCACTCTCAGCCCGCAAAATGCAGACAAACTTTCTGCTGGGGATTGCAACGCTTTGCGCCATGTAAAGGAGCTCCAGCAGCAGCAACAACTACAATAAAGTGGAAAGAAAGGTTTAGTTCAAACTGCCGAAGTTCGCATACCTTTGCAGTTGCTTGAATTGGAATAAACTGGATTTACCTAATATAATAAAGAATATAATAAAATAATAAAATAAAATTGAAACATTTTTTAGCATAATTTTCTTCTGAGCATTCCTATGATAAATTTAGCAGACTTTAAAAAAAAATAGTATTTAAGTAAGGGTAAACTGGCAAATGGCAGTCCAAAACTAGTATACCCACTGCAAGGGCATAAAAAAGCCAGACAAATTTAAAGGCAAGCCGAGAAAGTTTTTGCAAAGAAACTAAATGAAATTTTCATGAAAACTTGAGAAGCACTGCTATGTAGTGGGAGAGAGTGGGACAGAGAGAGCTGCACACACAAATACACATGCACGCAGCTCCCTCTTTGATTTACCTTATACATAACGTTTGGTCAGCTCGATCGTTTCTCCCTTTCATATTTAAATAGTTAGAAGTTTGGCTAAAAAGTTTCAAGATTTTTAATGGAATTTACTACGCTTAGCGGGAAGGGGGGGCCAGAAAGGACACTGCAATGCCAATTCCATTATATCGTCAAGTAGGCAAGTTAATTACTTAAAAATAATATTGAACTTTGGATTAAATCAAAACAGCGCCTTTGTCCAGCAATTTAAGTTGACTTCGCCTGCGCCGGAAAGTATGCAACACAATTTGGGTTTCCTGTAGGCGTGGGGGTGGCTGAGGGTGCGACTGCTAGGGAAAACTTTTCGATGGGTTGCCTGCGGAGCAGAGGGCCAGCGGACGACCCTCGGGGCCAGCCAACTGCTGTCCAGTGGCAGCGCCTTGTGGCCATAAGTCGCCTGTTAAATGCTACTTACGACCGCTTCATATTCTGTACACAGCCCAGCCCCCTTCCAGCTCTCTCTTTCTCTTCTTCTGTGATCTCTCCATGCGGCTATAGTTCTGCAATTCCTCTGGCCTATGCCTATTACTTTTGGCATAAAACTTTGTCCTCGCTCAACGTTGACTTCTTCGCTTCGCTTTGGCAACTTTGGCGCCAGACAACGCTACGGTTGGGGCTCAGCTTCTTTTTTACGGTTAGAAGGAGCAAGCGTGGGCTGGGAGCGGGCGAGGGGCGTTGACTCGGGCGTGGCACCTTTGGCGTTTTAATTACGCAAAAACGCAAAAGTTTGCGTAAAAGGCGAATGCAAATTAATCGATATCGTTTAAGTTAATGTGACGCCCACAACGGCGGACGGTGGCATTTGATGTTGTTGCTGCTGGCATTTTTATGGCAAAAAGGGAGCATTAAATCTTTAGAGCGCATCAAACTTCGCTGGGGGAATGTAGCGCGACGAGGCCTAAAGACGCCCATTAAAATCGAAACTGAAACCGAAAACCGAACTCCAACTCAGACCCAGTGTTGGGGGCGCCATAGATCTTCGGGCTGTTTATATATACTAATTAATTGGCCTCCAGCCAGAAGTGAAGGGAATCTATCGATGGCTGGTCCATAAATGTTAATTTCCGAAACAAAAATGATCAACGATTTCAACGAAGTTGGAGAAGAAGCGCAGCAGTAGATGAAGAAGCAGCAACAGCTACAAAAACTTTGCCTAATGAGATTTTTCAACTTATGACAAGTTATGCTAATTCGACGACGGCTGCCAAAAACGTTCCACATAAGGCCGCGTTGCGGGGGAGCGCACAACTTGCCATTGTCTCGCGCGCGCACACACATACGTGCACCCATACAAGCACACGCACGTGCACAGCGGTCGTCTGACCCAGTCTATAGCGTAATTATCCAATGAGAAGCTCTTAAGATTTGAGTGCGATCTCGAGGAATTTGAGTCCAAAGTCTTGCTTGCATCGGTTTTTTGGGCTACGTGGGACTGAAAGTTTGTATAATATCTATATACAGTCGTGTATATGTTAGAAATATGTTACATATATTTAATAAAAATTATATTATTTTATAGATTTGTCAAGATTGAAAGTATTTCTAAAACTATTTTTCAATATTTATTGTTAAAAATTATTTTAAAATTTATGTAAAATTTCTTTACACAATTAATAAATTCGAATTAATTTATTAAATTGATTTCTATGGTAAATATTAATTTTGATAATAAAAGAAACAAATTTTTGTTATATCAAATAATTCTGCATTTTATTTTTTTATTGATTTGATTTTTAAATACATTTATTCATTTCTGCCGTACTTTTTACTACAACTTTAAGACTCGCAATATTTATTATAATTTGTTATAATTTAATTATTTTACATTAAACACACTCACACATCTGAACTAATTATTGTCATTCTATAATAATAACAATAAATAACAATAAACATTAAAATTCGTTGCGCGGCGAACAGCGATTAGATAATAGCCAGATGGGCAGGCAGTGGGATATATATACCTATAATATGCCGAAATGGAAGATCTATTGCTAATTTTTGGCAAATAAACCAGATGACAAATGAGTGCGCGCGGCGGGCAGGCGGAACACAAAGCCAAAATCTGAAAACAAAATCGAAATCAAAATCGAAAACGAAAATCAAAAGCCCAGAAACCAAAACGTGTTGTCAATGAGATTTGCAGGTGTTGGCAGCGGGAGGCAAGTGGGAGGGGTCGTCACATGCGTGGGACGCGCTTAAAGCAATAAAATAAAAAACAAAAACAAAACAAAAAGCGAAAAACGAAAAACTCACGAAACTCAAGCGAAAAACAAGCAATAAAACCGGCTCGAAACTTTTGAGTTCGCCTCGCTCTTCGCTCTTCTTGTGGATACTTCGCATGACTGCTTGACGCATTTGTACGCTGCCCCGCCCACTCCCACTCGCACTCGCCTGTGCGCTGGGCGTAACGTATACGCAATGTTGACGCGACGAGGGCGCGGGAGTCGCGCGCTAAAACGCATTTAGTTAATCGAACGAAGGCTTTTAATAAATATGTTTGCTGCTTAGTACATTTGTTGTCATAATAGCCAATAAAGCAAACACTCACACACACATATATATAAATATATACACGCATGTGTGCGTGTGCTTGGCAGTCTCTTAAGTGACACGAATGTTTTATGGCTACGGCTGAAAGCAGCGAGCAAATCATACAGACTTACATACACAGTCGTACTCTCGCACACACGCACACACAAACTCTCACACCCTCACACTTTCACTAACGCTCGCACACTTGCTGCTTGCCTCCACAGAATGCATTTCTAATTAAGTTAATTGCGGCAAATGCTAAACTTAAGTCACTAACCCAAATTAATAAAGGGCTGCCACAGTGTTTATTTCGCTCTGTGTGTGAGTGTGCGTGTGTGTGTGTGTGATTGCTACCTAGGCTATAAGCTGCTGTCGAAGTCCTTGGTGTACGCTACAGCAAGGTCGCTGGGTTTATCTGAAAATAAATACAAATAAGAAATAAAGTTATGTGAAATATATAAAAAAAATTTATATTTTATTTAATTTAAAAATATTAAATATATGAAATTATTTTAAATATATAAAATGTTTATAAAAAGAAGTAACTTTAATTTAATTTTAATAATATAAAATATAAATAAGATAAGTAAGTTGAATTTTATTTTAATAATATAAAATATATAATATATATATTTTTTTTTAAGGCAATTTTTGATTTATGATTTTAAATTATTAAAACAATGAAAAATAATTATTCAATCAGTAGAATACAAATTAAAACACATAAAAATAATATTGCTAATTTTACATTTTATTTGTTTATATAAAGTGTAGTTTTATTTTGGTATACGACTCTTTTTTAATATCTTTAACTGAGTAAAAAGAAAACTAAGAAATACAAAATATTATAAATGATATATAAAATAATGTAATAAATTCTGATAACGTTCATGACGATTATTAGCAATTTTAAAAGATATTAAAATCCATTATACAAAACGAATTTGATTTTTATTTAATGAAAAACACAATTAAATTGCACTCCATTCGCACCTCGCAGCGAAAGTCCCTCGGGAAAGGCGTGTAGCGCAGCAAATGTTACTGCGTGTTGCGCGTCTTGTTGTAATTTCATTTAATAACTGTTTTGTTGTTGTTTATGAAACATTTGCCGACGGCTGTCGCTTCATTTCACACACCACACACAAACACTCACACACACACACACACAGGCATACTCACAGCAGAGCCGGAAGTGAGCAGCGCGCGTGTGTTGTCGGCAGGACAAGGCAATACAAGTGCAAACGTGAAGAGTGGCGGGGGGGACCGCGTAAGGGGCACAATTGGACGATTGGGCGCCGCCCGCGGTGTCAACGATGCCATTGGCGCGCCTCTGTTCCTCTGCTCTTAGCTTCGGTTCGGTTCGCTTCGGTTTGGTTTGGTTTGCTTTATTGTTCCACTTTTCATGTCAAAGTTATTGTAATTGTGTTAAGGCATTTCCCGTGTATATCCTATACACGCACGCATGCACACAGTCGCACACACTCACACACATGTAACGCAACTCTGAGATATAAATAAAAATCGGAGCAGCGGCGCGAATGAGCAGAGGGGCAGCGGGGCAGACACTTGTTTGACTTTGGCTCAGGCGCCATGTTTGTTGTCGCTCTCACTCCCAAAATGCTGCTCTCATTTCTGCTACCCCTCCCACTCCCACTCCCACTCTCAGTGCTACTGCTTGCCTAGTGCTGCTCTGCTCCCTTTTCGCTCCTGCTGCTCCTCACCGACTGCTCCTCCGCTACTGCTCCTCACCGACTGCTCCTCATTTACTACTCCTCCCCAACTGCTCCTCCCCAACTGCTCCTCATTTACTACTCCTCCCCAACTGCTCCTCACCGACTGCTCCTCACTTACTACTACTCAGCTACAGCTCTTACGCTCTCTCACTCGCTCTCTCTCTCTCTTACGCTTTCGCTCTCTTTGCCTACGCCTTGTGTCTATGTATTTTTTAACGCACATCATTATCATTCCGTTTGTGTTTTGAACCGGCGCTCAGCAGTTGAGAGCAGGCAGCCTTCGCCTTCCTGCAGCGCTCATGCTCGCTCTCTCGCTCGTAAACACACACACACACACCCACACACTCGCACACAGACCAAGGCAAATAAAGGAAAAAGCTTATGGTTTCTGCTGTTGTTGTTGTTGTTGTTGCTGCCTTTTTGTTTTGCTCTCTCGTTGATTTTTGTTAGATTTTTGTGTGGGTTGCTCTGAGTGCTACATAAGCCTCTGCAAGTGTGTGCGTGTGTGTGTGTGTGCGCCTGTGTATATACACTGCGCGTACAAATAACAAAAGGATACAACAAACTCGGAACAGAAAGTTTTGACACTTTTATACTTGGCTTGCAGCGACCCGAAACCAACCCAATAACCTGCCTCACACCGCCTCCCCCCTCCGCCTCCGCCTGCCTCCTGCCACACGTTTCCTGGCACAAAACTGTTTCGGGGTGTTTAATGGAGCCTGCCGCGTTCTTCTTAAAAGTCGAGCACGAGAGGTGTGTGTGTGAGAGTGTGCTTGTGTGTGTGTGTGAGCGTATGTGTTTGTCTGAATGGAATGGGTCTATTTGGGCTAATATTATAGTAACTTATGATATTCATATCGTATTATTGCCCCGGGACAGGCTGAGGCTGAGGGGTAGCGAGTGGGTGTGTGTGTGTGTGTAGGAGTGTGTGGCATTTTATGATTATTCTTCCACATCGTTGCAGATGGAAGGACTTTGCCGCGGGCGCACTAAGCATTCATCCATTTAGTTTTATTTCCATGTTGTCTAGTGTAGCAATTAGTTACGCCCTTCGTAATCCCAATTGGAATTGGATTTGGCATCGAAAGGTGGCAAGAAACTGTACGAAACTCAAATTCAAGCTGAATTATGCGTGCATTATTATGGCGAGCTATTATTAAAGCAGATTTATAGCATACAAGTGCGTAGTGATTTTATAGCTCAATACTATAACGGACTATAACGGAATTATTTTAATTACTATTAATAGTAAATTTTTTGAGAGTTTTGTTGTAATATCGATTTACTATACATAATTATAGTAAGATTTTTATAGTTAATTAATTCTCGACTTATATGCCATAAAAAATGTAATTAAAACACCTAATTAACTATTTCGTTACTAAAGTGAGTCTCAAAAATATTTATGGCAGTTGATTCTGAATATACGATATGGTACATATAGAATTTTTATAGCAGTATCGCTTGTTGTCATTCTATTTCTGTATTCCTTAAGTTATAACATATGTTATTATTTGCTATACAATATTGAAATAATATAATAACTAATTATTCAAGAAGAATCTGTTATTATAGAAGTATCTGTGGGATATATTGTTCTTAATTTTTAGTTATGGTAGTTATGAATAATACAAAAAAAATGCAGTTAAACCTGTATGGTATATTACAGAATATTTTAGGGAAGAAAACTTATTTAGCTTGAATTTCACTTAAAATATCTGCTATTTTCGATTTTAAGCTAATATTTTAAAGCATCTGATTTTATATAATTTAGTAGAATTATGAACATATATCTTAGCTACTTAGTGTTTATTATCTACAACATATTTTAATTTATTTTACATTTATAATATTTATAGTATTATAATAATATTTATTTGAAATAAATAATGTAATATTTCCATAGTGCATTTATAGTAGTTTTATGAAATAGAGAGATCTAGATTTGATTTGATTGATTGGGTAAATGATCTCTCGCGCGCTCTTTACTTGTTTATTTCTATCAATCGTGGGTACGGCAACTCAAGATCTCTTTCAATCGTGAGCACAGCACCCGCAGTGCCACTTTATCAATCATGAGCATAGCACACTGAGCTGTTTTTCTTCCTTCAATCGGAAGAGCAGGCGAATATCTTAGCCTATCAATCATGAGAGCAAAAGCACGAGCTGCTCTTTCGGCTTCAGTCGTGTCTTCCTCATTCAATCGTGCGAACAGTAAAACAGAATTTGTATACCCTTTACCTGCTGTGTTGTTGTTGTTAATTTTTTTTATTTAAAATTAAGAAGTATTTTTTAACGCCCAAAGCTAAAGGGTATTATTCTCTACTGGTTATTATTATTATAATTATTATTATAATTCATATTCTTATCTAGCATTTCCCACGCTGCTTAAAAAAATTAGGAGTGTTAATATAAATGGTTCATTCCGGAAACAAAACCTCAGCCATGGCCTCAGCTACAGCTACAGCTGCAGATGCAGATACTTGCACCGATACAGATACAGATACAGATACAGTTGTGATTGCAGTTCAGGTTGTGAGCAAAGTGCAGTCATCAGAACCAGCCGCAGCAGCAGAGGTAGAGGCTGAGGCTGAGGCAGAGGCAGCAGCAGGGCGCACCACCGGAATAACCACCAGAGTCGAGCCACCCAATCCACACACACACACACACACACACAAGAAAGAGAGGAAGAAGGAGAAGCGGAGGCAGCGGCAGCAGCAGCAGCAGCAGCAGCAGCAGCAGAAGAACAAACAGCAATTCCGAAATGAATTCCATTTTACAAATATATTAACAACTTTGCACAACAACAATCACAATCACAACAACAATAACAACAACAAAAACAGCAGCAACAACAACAACAACGAGCGAAAAGCACAGCCAACATATGGAAATGGAATACGACGTCGGCGACGCTGCAGCCTCACACCGTTGATATGTAAATACACACTCACACCAACACACACACACTAACACTCACTCACTCGCACGTTGTACGTGTGCGTCGTCGCCCCATCGCACTTGTAGGGCAGGCAGCGACAGAGCATTTATGCCAGCGGCTGCGCTGCCGGCTGAGCGTACAAAACAACACACACACACAAACACTAAGAGGAAAAAAAAAATAAAAAAACTGAGAAAAAATATAAAAGAAACGCAAAATGAAAAGCACAAAAAGCGTAACGCGACGCAGCGGCAGTGGCAGCAGCAGCGCCACCACCACCACCAGCAGCAGCAACGCCGACAGCGGCAGCGACGGCGGCAGCAGTAACAGCAGCAGCAGCAGCAGCAACAGCAGCAACAACAATCAATTGGCAATCTGTCCCACTGAAAAAACAATTGCACAGCCACACACAAACACACACACGCACACATGCAAACGCATACACGTGCGCCGTTACTTACGCCAGAGCAAAAGAGCGAGAGAGCGCGCCAGAGAGCGCGCTAGCTTGTCTGTATTTCTGCTCAATTTCAGTGTTGCCGTGCTGCACACACAGCAATGTTGCCGTGCTGCATGCCCATGCTCTGGCTTGCTCGCCTCTCTTGCGCTCTCACACGCACGAACACACGCGCGGCGAGTGCGCTCTTTGGCTCTCGTGCCGCCCGCTCTCTCTCCCCCCCGGAAAAGCCGACGCATAACAAAAAGCCAATTTTGTTACTTAAATGTTTACGCTTGTGTTTATCTTTTGTATTCGGTTTCTTATTAGGTTCTCATCTCGTTCTCATCGTTTAACAATTTGAGATATGATGGGAGCGACGTCGCTGCCGGCAGCGCGGTCGCTGCTGGCTGTGTTTGCGCTTGTATGTGTACGTTTGCCTGTGGTTTTGATTTTGATTTTTGTTCTGCTGCCGTTGCTGCTGTTGCTGTTGCTGCTGGCCGCGGCAGAGTCAGCGGCAGCGGCTGCGGCTGCGACGGGCGCTGTTGCTGTTGCTGTGCGTTGTTTTTGGGGGGCTTTTGCTAATGAGTGTGATTTAGACTTGTCGAGCTGGTTTATTATTTTGCGGTGTTTGCGCTCTTGTTGCTGCTCTCTTTGTTGTTGTTGTTGTTGTGTGCGCGTTGGTGTGCGCTTTTGTGTTGCCCCCACCCCGCTCTCTTGAAGCTGCTGATTGATGTTGCTGTTGCTGTTACTGCGCGCTGCTGCTGCTGCTGCTGGCAGAGGTTGGACTGCGGTTGGGCTGCGGTTTTGTATTTAGATTAAATAGTTTTGACAGCTTCCAAATTGTTGATCTATGTGTGCGTGTGCGTGTGTGCGTGTGTGTGCTTGAGAGCTTTTGACGCGATGCGGCAGCGATTAGAACGGAATAATTGAGTTAATTTTAGATGTTTATAAATACATTTTGCAATCATTTGATTGAGCGAAAATTGTATTTATTGGGTACAGTACAAAGATAAATAAATTATTATTTTATTATTATTTATTTACTACTGAAATTATTTATATATTATATACATATTTATTATTATATTATATATTTAAATAATTTAAAAAAAATATTAAAATAATAAATACATTTTGCAATCATTTGATTGAGCGTAGATTATATATTTTTTTTTAGGTACAGTACAAAGATTAATAAATTATTATTTTATTTATTTATTTACTACTGAAATTATATATAATTTATATTATATTATATATTTAAATAATTTAAACAAATAATTAATAAAATAAATACATTTTGCAATCATTTGATTGAACGAAAATTATATTTGTAAGGTACGGCAAGTATTAAGATTAATAAATTATTTATTATTTATTTTTTGATGTAAAAATTATTTAGATTTTATATATATATTATTTTATATTGTAATTTTAAATAATCAAAAAGAATAATTACTCACAAAATTAAATACAATGCATTTTAATTTAATTCTTAAACAAATAAATTAAATACAGCCTTAATGCATTAATATGTAAGCAGTAATTGGCATTATGGAAAGAGTTAATTTAATTAATTTACGTAGCGCAATTATCGCGAAATGAAAACGACGCAAAACCGTCTTCAGAGCCAAAGAGAGAACACAAAAAATATTAAAGTCAATTTGCGAAATGAGAACGCTGCGCTCGCTTGCTCTCTCGCTCACTCACACGCTCGCTCGTTCGGTTTGATATGTTAATGTGTACAAATGTGCACACGCACACACAGACGCACAGACACTCAGTCGCGCACGCATACAGATACGCGCGTACTTGCGCGCATTGTAAGCTCTGTGTGAAAAACATGAATCCAGCGCTT
Organism: Zaprionus bogoriensis; assembly: GCA_035046045.1. NCBI lineage: Eukaryota > Metazoa > Arthropoda > Insecta > Diptera > Drosophilidae > Zaprionus > Zaprionus bogoriensis. Next base: position 545,322 of record JAWNOI010000192.1, on the reverse strand, counting down.
TGCGGTCGAACGCTGCCGTTGCTGCTGCTGCTGGTGCGGCGGCGGGGGCGGCCGACGTCGTCGTCGTCGACGTCGACAGCGGCGTTGAGCATATCAGGCATGGACACAACAGGCACACGCGTACTCACTCACTCTCTCGCAGTGGGTCGGCGCCGCTGTCGCTACAGGGATTAAGCATGACAACGACAACGACAACGACAACAGCAACAACGTCAACACAACGATGACGATTGCGATGCCGAGTGCGAGCGCGAGTGCGAGTGTGTGTGTGTGTGTGTGTGAGTGCGAGCGTGTGAGGTGAAGTGGGGGCACAAGGTAGCATGCAAAAAGTAATTGGGAGCAGAAAGAGCAACAAAAACAAAAACAACAACAACAAAATCAAAAGCAAAAGCAGCGACGTCGACGTCGTGACGCGCAAGGTGGCGGCAGCAGCACTCAACACGCAACAAGTTCGATGCAACCTGCTGCGACGCCAGCGACTCACGCGCTCTCTGTCGCTCTCACTTGTGCGCTCTCTCTCTCTTCTCTCGGCTCGCTGTCTCAATTTGTTGCGCTCTCTTTGCTTGGATCACTCGGTTCGCTGGTCGCGTGTTGCTTCATAATTTCTGCCCGTTTGTTTGTTTGTTTGCGGGAGCGAGCAATTGGGGGTCATACACACACACACACGCACATACGTATACATGTATATGTACGTACAGGCAGAGAGGCACCAACATACTGTCAGTCATTATTTAGCGTGGAGCAGTGGGTGGGGCGGGGATAACGTAAAAGCTTCGTGTCGTAGTCGTCGGCTGTGCCGTCGTGTGTTTGCCTGTGTGTGTGTGTCTGTGTGTGTGTGTCTGTGTGTGTGTGTGAAACATATTGAGCAAACAAGTTTGCAGCTTCTGAACGACGTGCGGGTCGGGGGCTGAGTGGGTGGCGCGCGGGGGGGTGGCGGTTGGCCCGCTGGCAGTCATCGGAAGTCAATGTAACAACAAACATGCAAACACTCGCACACATACACACTAAGCGTGCGCTTGTGTGCGCCTGTTTGTGTGTGCGCTCTCGTGTGGAGTTATTTAAGCTCTCTTATTATTTCATTTGTCGCTTTTAGCTTTTGTCTTTCGTGTTGCCTTTGCTCTTGTTGCTGCTGTTGTTGTTGTTGCTGCGGCTGACTGGGTGGCTGTTTGGCTGTTTAACTGCTTTGTGCGCTGCCCGCTGCCCGCCGCCCGCCGCCCTCTGCCGGCGTCGGTCGCTTGGCTGACTACAAAAAATGTGGTAATGTGCGAAAGTCCTTTCGTCATGCTCGCCGCCGCCGCCGCCGCTGCGCTGTCCACCGTCGCTGCCGCGTCGCTCGGACTGCGTCGACTGCGCTGCGCTGCGCTGCGTGTGCGCTTGTTTAGTTGTTGCTTTCCTTGTGAATTTGATTTTGCTTATGAGTTTGTTGCTTTTTGTGTGTTTCTTTTTTTTTTTTTTTGTGTCTTTTGCATGGGCAAATGGGAGCTGCGTTTGCTTTGTTTGTTTGCGTTGAGCTGCGCGTTTTTGTCGCTTGCCGGCAGCGACGCCGGCAGCGGCAGCGGCCAGTCGACAATTTGGCTTTGTATACAGGCTGAGTGTATTGTGTGTATGTGTGTGTGAGTGTGTATATAAAGCTGATGTTTGGCGGCTTGAATATTTGACAATGTTTAGATTGTTGGACGATTTATTGTGACAAGTCCTTTCATGTTCGAACAGGGCAGCATGTTCTCCATTAGAGTATGATAATAAAAGAGAGAGAGAGAGAGAGAGAGAGAGAGAGAGAAAAAAAAAAATTAAATATGGTAAATTAAAAAATGATATATTTTAAATATTTAAATAAATCAACAAAATTAGAGTAAGATAATAAAAGAGAGAGAGAGAGAGAAATAATAAATAATTAAATATGAAAAAATAAAAAAAGTAACTTAAATATTTAAATAAATCAAAATAAAGAAATGTTTCTTGGGATAATATTAAAAGTAAATAAATATTATATTATTATTATTATTATTATTTTTATTATTATTATTCTTATTTTTTTAATTATTACTATTATTATACGTTTTTATTATTATTATTATAATTACTATTATTATTAGTTTTTATTATTGTTATTATAATTACTATTATTATTATTATTTTTATTAGTTTTTATTATTATTATTACAATATCTTTTATTAATATTATTTTTATTATTATTATTATTATAATTATTATTATTAATAATATTATTAAATATAATATAGTAGCCGCTTTTAATTTTAATTGAAGTATTTTCCAGCACACAAGCACTTTTATTCCTCCACATGAAAAGTGACCCTGTATACGCGCTCAAATCAGGTGAGATGCGGTTTGTAATGCTCCCCCTGCATGTGCACACATACACACGCACGCAGACCATATGTACACATGTGTGTGTGTGTGTGCATTGGCTATTTCGCCAGCACGCAACGCAATGACAACCCCGACTGCTGCACAGCTACTCCACCCCCACCCCCACGCCGGCTTACCCGCAACGCCAACGCCAATCGCTGCGGCACCCCCTGCCCCAGCCCGCGCTCTAACCCACAAAAATCTGTCAGATACCGCAAAAAAAAACTGTTAGCAAAGCTTTCCACGTATTGTTAACGCATTTTATCACCAACGCGTGGCTGATTGGATTCCAGTGGGGGGTGTGAGTGAGTGTGGGAGTGTGTGTGTGTGTGTGTGGGTGTGTGTGTGGGTGTTTGGGCGGCAACTTGGGGATGTTTCAGCATTTATTTCGACGCTTTTTGTGGGTCATTTTCTGCTCTCGTTGTTGTTGTTGTTGCTATCAATTTCGTGTGATATGAAAATAACACAGACACACACACACACATACACAGCATACCGAAGAAGTGCTCTCTTGCGCTCTCGCAGCGCTTATTGATCAATTGGTTGGCTCACGCTCAAAAGTACAGGCACTTGAGCGCAGCTTGGCGCTCCACTTGCCGTCACTGCAGTCACTCACACTCACTCAATCGCACTCACTCAAGCGGGTGTGCGCGCGCTCTCTCGCTCGCTCGGCCAACGGGTTTTCAAACAGGTCTCTCAGGTCTCTGCCGCTGCCGCTGTCGCCTCTCTGTCGCCTCGCTGCCGCCTTGCTGCGGGCGAGATCAGCCGCCGATATTGTTCACACATTTGCTTGAGCTGCCGCTGCCGCTGCCTGCGTCGCAGTTAGCAGCGGCGTCGTCGCTTCTTGTTTATGTCGATTTTATCGCAGGCGTAGCGCGTTTCATTGTCTTAATTTGTGTGCGCGCGCTCGCTCTCTCTCACACACACACACACACACACGCACGCTGGCGCTCTCTTGTAAGCTTCTGCTCTGCTCTGCTCTCTTTCAAACGCGCCTTCTAACAGGTTTGTCTCAATTGACAAATTGCCGGGCCTGACTGCGCTGATCTGATCTCTCGCTCTCTCTCGCTCGCTCTGCCTCTGCCACCATAATTGGCAGCCACGCGCCGCAGTCGCCGCGCTGCTTTTTTTGCTAGCGACTGCAGCGCAGCGTTCCTTAATCAGTTTTGACATTAATTTGAGTGCTCGATTCCCTTTTCGCCGTCCATTCATCACGCGTCTCTCTCGCTCTCTCTTTCTCTCTCTCTGCCTGCCTGCCGCTTCTTATGCATGTCAGGCTGCAAGATTATCCACTTAAGTGCGCCGCTGTCCACCCCAAGCGACAATTGTCATTGTCATTGTCGTTGTCGTTGTCTTGCACGCAGTCGCTGCCGGCGTCGCTGTCGACGTCGCCGTCGCCGTCGCGTTGTAAATCATTGAATTCGCAGTGTGTTGTGACAGCCCGCCGAATGCTTAATAATATTTAACAATAATTGTCTGAAATTGACTCATAAATTATACCAGACGTCGCCATGTGTCAGATTTTGTTCACTTTATGGATATAAATACGAATATCTACACACGCACACACACACACATAGTATTTACACTGCAGCTGCAGAGCGTGAGCGGAGAGCGAGAGCTTTGGCTACTGTGACTCTCTGGGCTCATCCTGACAAGGCGCTGACATGCCGTGCTCAGATTCAATTTCAATATTGCCATTCGCTGATTGATGGAAAGGCGCAGCGTCGAGGCGAACGAGTTGAAACGCTGCGAAGATTGATCGTGCCCCTGCGACAGGGCGACAGCGGGAGGGCGTGAGGGTGAGCGAGAGCGCAAGCCTTGGCCCCTGCCAGCCAGTCAGGCACTCTGCCACTCTGGCAGCTGATCAATCTATCAATCAACGCGCTCGAGTACTTAATAATGCGCGATAATTCTCAGCGAGATCGGGGGAATTTGTCAACGAGTGCGCTTTGTAATTATGCGGGATTGAAGGAAGGCTTTAAGCTTTAATTGCTCACTAATTGTTTGCTCTTGAAATGATTGAAACTACCTTTGCAATATATTTAAATAGTTGAGCTGATTGATGGAGTACTTCATTGAATGGAAGCCCGATTGTTTATTATTTAATTTTAATTTTTAATAATTATTTATGGTTTTTACAGCTGGAATTATATATTAAATAACTCTTTGGGGAATCTAAATTGAACAACAAGAACTTCGATTGAATGGAAAGGGGTGTCAAAGGCTCTTTTTAATTGTTTTATTTTGAAAATTTATTATTTTAGCTAATAGAATTAACAGATTACGTTATTGAGTAGACGAGAAGATATTATAGAATTAAACTTAATTAAAAAATTTAGCTTGAACTTGAAAAAAAAACTTTTAGGCTACCAGATAAAGTTGATAAGTAAAAACAATCGCTCGATTTGAGGTTGTATTGCATTTTAACTATAAATAATGAAATTAAACTATTTATAAATTTTATATTTTAGATTAAAGTGTACTTGACAATGAGTTTTATGTGGTTGGTATGATTTTAATGGTCAATCAATCAATCAATTTATTGAACAAGCATGAAACAATGAGGCGCCTTTGAATAGGCTACAGCATAAAATATTTGAGCGTATAAAAAATAATTTTAGTTGAAGAAAATATTAAATTCAAGTATTCATAAATCTGATTGATTTGTTAATTTTAGATTGCCAATGAAAATATTCAAAGAATCAAGCCAAAATACTGCTGAGGCATTACTTGCAGTGTCATGCTTGCGGACAATCGATCGATTGATCTGAAAAACAACGCAGGCCACATAATGCCTAGCTGTTTTACATAATGCCATAGTAAATATACAGAGACTCGTACATCCCCCAATGTCTATAAACAGAAGGCCACGTGCCGAAAATGAGTTCGAGAAGGTGTTAAAACAAATGCAAAGGGCTGCAGGCGATGTCAGGCAAATGTCAAACACAAATCCATTACAAATTAGATTTCACAACAGCGGAAACAACGGCAACACCAACAACAACAACTAGAGCAACAACAACAACAACGAGAACAACATCTGGAACCAGCAATTGCGTTCTGGTTCGGGTTCAGTTGCGAGTCGTCGCGAAATTGCGATTATCAGTCGAGAGCGGAGCGTGCGGCAAATGCAAATGACAATCGAGAGAGATGAAGGCGAGAACTTTGGAGAACTCTGGCAGGTAACCCTTTCCCCCCAGTCCGTGCAGGCTGATTTACTGGCTGCAGCCTGCTACGGGGTGGGCGTGGCGCATAGCCATTATGCAAATGATCCCCATAGAGATGTCAGAAGTTCAACACTTTATCGCACATTAGCGCAGCAGCGCTGCCACGCCCATGGGCCGCCTACCGGCCGGTAAATGGATTAAAACAAAAATAATATCGAAATTCACATGGAAATTTGTTTAAACACACAGCAAAAACGTTTAGAAGACACAACAAAAAAAAAAACTCACACTGTAAATAACTCTGCGAGTATGTAAATGTATCTCTGTGTGTGTGTTTTCGAGTGTTTATGTGTATATTATGCTAATGCGGTCAGGCACTAAATCATAATTTGTCAACAAATTCATTATGTTAAATAATTTGGCTTTGTTATAGCTTTTGTTGCTTTTGTTGCTGTCGCGGTTGTGGGCTTGTGTTATTGTTATTTGTACGTAATTATTGCATTGTTTAGATACCCTGTACAGTTGTGGAATTTATTCGATTGAGTGTTGTATGAATTGTAAAGTAAATTAATTACTGTTTGCAAAATAAAATGTTTTTCAAAATATTTGATAATAGTTTTTTTCTTTCTGATTGATTATTTATTTGAAAAATCATGAAAATATTTAAAGTAAATTATTAATAACTAATAATATTGTAAACTAATTTTTGAAATAATTAGTTATTAAAAAGAATATAAGTATTCATAATCATATGTAACAAATACAATAGAATACATTTTAATTATAATAATAATGGTGTAAACTATTTTTTTTAAAAAGAAGTTATTTAAAAATTCATAAAAAATATTCTTAAAGTAAAAAGAAAAATTATTTTGAATTTTATTTATAATTTTTCAAAATAGTTTATATATGTATAAAGCTAATACTATTTTCTAAATGCTCGAAAATAAAAGAATAAAGTTAATTTACTCTTTTTAATAGGTATCTAATAGTCGTGCTTAACTTATGAAGTTCGTAAAGCTCCCAAAATCCACTTAAACATCTCAAACCTCAAAAGCTCAAGGTTTTGTTTCTTGCTGAGTATCTGCAAGTCGCATAGCTTCCTACTCCAGTCGAGCGCTCGTCTTTTTCCTTTGTTTGGGTTTTCCAATTGACTGACTACGAATTTTCGAGCCGTATCTTGGAACGTTTAGCCTTTTTCGCAGTTGTTTGGGTTGCTCTTTTCATTGTTCTGTTGCTGTGTCTGCTTCGGTTTCGCAGTTGTCAGTTTTATAAATTGTATCTGTCAGATATGCGCTCATTAGCATGGAAGCCAATCTGAAGCGACATAATATATTCGCTAAGCTATATGATCGGAAAATAAGGCGGGAACAACAAGCGAGAAACCTTCAAAAACAAATTGCCCCAAAAACGAATCGAAATGTTTTTCTGACACATTTTTCGCTTGTCACACAAATAGAGTTAATAATAAATAAACGCCAGCACAAACACCGAAAGAAATATCTACGTAAAACATTCCCCTGCCTGCCTCCCTTTCGAATACCACAAGAAATTGGGACACGTCAAAATATTTCAAATCAAAAGAACTTGAGACAATCAAAAGAACTAAAAATGAAAGCGCCTCGTTTTTAAATTTTATGTCTACACATGTATCTATACCTTAGAACGTTTCTGTATCTGCAAGTGTATTGTGCCTGCAGCTGCATGTGTATTTGTGTGTGTGTTGGATTCTGAAAATGATGGCATTATTAATAAAGTGGCAGTTTAACAATTTCACAGCTTCTAAACAAATCTTCGTACAACGGCGACACCGTTCTGCCTCTCTCTCCCTCTCGCGCATTCCCTCTCCCTCACTCGCTTGGGCTAAAAATATGTGCATATTTGTTTGATTTGAGTGACAAATGTTTTCTATTTAGAGTTATGGCGCGTGTGATTTGCCACGCTGTGGCCTGGCCGTCTATATAGATCCGTTTATATGATAGATTATCGCCGCATTCAGCTGCTTAATGATTCGCATAGTCTTCGGGGTAGCGCATCGATCAGCAGAGCGTCTATGGAACTGTCTATAGGACTGCCCTGCTCTCGATGCTCTCTCTTTATTTTCTTCAACTATGCTGTATATAGAGTTTAATTGCTTAGTTTGTTTTGCTTAAGTAAATATTGTTTATATCTTAAGCCAATAAAATTGAAGAAACTGAATAAATAGAACATTGCTTAATATTCACATATGTTTATTAATTAATTAATTAAAAATTATTTAATATTTTAATTATATATGGAATTTATATATACAATTTTTTTCCTACAAACTAAATAAAAACTTAAGTGAAAAACCTGAAAAAATAAATAATTCTAATTTGGCTTTCCATTTTCACGTATTTCCCTACTGGTTATTTTCACATATGCTGATTAATTAATTAATTAAAAATTATATAATTCTATAAATATATATATAGAATTTATACATACAATTTATTTTCCTACACAAACTAAATAAAAACTTAAATGAAAAACCTAAAAAAAAACTCAAGAATTCTAATTGGTTTTTTCCATTTCGGCAGTTCTTAAACATGCTCCACGTATTTCCCTACTCTACTTAAATGTACAACAATAAACAACATTTCCATACTCTTTATAGCTTATACTAAACCTTGTGTGCCTCCTCACCAAACTTTACTTAAACAAATTGGTCCCAGCTCGACATTCCAATGGGTCGGAAAATGGCCTCCAGGCATATTGAAAACATTCTGCGATATTTATTTATGCCCCTGCCCGTACACGTGTACAGCACACACGTCTGTGTGTTCGTGTGTATGCCTGTGTGTGTGTGTGTGTCTGTGTGCCTCACTCGTCTTCGACATTCAAAGTCTAATTCATAATAGATTCATGCCGTTCGCCGCATTCGTTTGGATTTCTGTGTGCTTTTGCCGCCGATACACACGGCGTATAAGTAATAAGTTTTATTTGGCACTTGCCTGCCAACGACTCTCGTTGCTGTTGTTGCTGGCGTCATTTAATGGCTAACCAATACGACATGTCTATATATCAGCCCGAGTCGCGAGCTGCTATATCCATAGCCCCATGTATCTGTATCTGTATCTAGATACATTTCGGTGTGTATCTGATGATCTTTGTGCTAAAATTAATTTGTAGAAAAATGCGTGCGCTGCTTGTCGAGGTTGCCACTGTCGGCGTCGACAGCACTGCCACCAGTGCTGCTGCTGCTGCTGCTGCAGGTTCCACCAGCAACCAGCAACAGTTGCGGTAGCAAATTACGAGAAAATTAAATGTTGATTTAATTTTGAAAAGCAATTTTTCATTTTTAGCGTCGTCGTGGCGACGCAATTGACGTATGTATCTGTATCTGTAGCTGTACTTTGTATCTGTAGCTGCTTGTTGTATCTGTATCTGTATCTGTTGCTGTTGCTGTCTCTGTTGCCATAGCTGGGCATTTGCATGTGTCTCCCTGCCTATTGCTATGTATGCACCTCTGTGTGTGTGTGTATGTGTGTCGGTGTGTGTGTACCGCGCTGTCTGTTTGTATTTGAGTTACAATTTGGTTTCGCTTCGTTTTCGCTACGGCAATAAATTGCACTTTGCACGTCGTTGACGGGTTCGTTGCCAGCTGCAAAGCGACTTGAAATTATATTTAAATATAATATACATATGATATATGCGATATATATATGATATATATAATATGTTAGGAGTGCAAATTGACAAGGCTTCAATATATTCCATGGGTAATTTGAGCAGTTCTTACATTTTTCCATTATCTTCTTTTCAAGAAAACAATTTGAGGGGAAAGCAATACTAAAATTCGTTTGTAGATTTTGAGATAATAATAAACTTATTTATATAGCGTAAATTGACAGGACTTTATTATACTCTATACGTAATTGCAGTTGGCAAATCGTGTCTCAATCAATATTCGCAAGCGAACAACTTGTTCACAGCTAGCAGCGAGCTGTTACCTAAAGCTCGCTGTTAAGTCGCTGTTAAGTGGCTGTTCAGTGTGCATGTGGCTCTGATTTACTGTAAATTTTGGGTATTATGCTATATTATATTATTATTAATCTAATTAGAATTTTATTTGTCAATAAACTTTTTAGTAAATGCTTCTCTTAACTTTTTTAACACATGCTTTCATATATATATTAAAATTGTATGCGCTTCTATGATAATTTTAAGCTTTATTTAGCAAGTATAAATATTTCTATTGCTTAACAGTTTAAAAAAAAAAAAAAAATAATAATTTATAAATTGTTCATAAAATTTAAAATAACTGTTAGATTTACAATTTTAACTTATAGCTCCCAGCACTTAAAAGAACTATTTTATAAAAACTATATTTTTAATTCTTGTTTATTTATTTTGGGTATTAAAAAGTATTACATCTTTATAACATTTCTCAATACCCAAAAGTAATTAATACATTTTTACAGTATGTTTTTAAAGTACTAAGCATAATTTGTAGAATTTATACTAATATTTTCTATTACCAGTTAGTTACTCAGATAAATACTATAAGATAACTTAACTTATTTCATAAAATGTATGTTATATACTCAAATAACTATATATGCCGTATAAAACTCGCAGCTTCAGCTCTCTCGCTGCTCTTCCCACTTGTTTCAAGCATAGTAAAGTACACGCGATTTCGTTAATCTCTGTTGTCGGCCTGATCTATTGGCGGCTTATGCCGTCAGCTGGACCACCGAAACCGCTTGAACAACAACAACAACAACAGCAACAGCAACAATGACAGCAACAACAATGGCAAGCACAACAGCAACTGTTTGCTGGACAGGCGAACAGAGAATTCGACACGCCCACCTGTGGCTGCTCGTGTTGCCGCTGCTGGCGGCATCCGCACGGGCGAAGTCAAAGGCCAAAAAAGGCAAAAAGCAGCGGCAGATCAAGCGGAGCTGCTGCTGCTCTGCTGCTGAGCTGCTCGCTTGGCCGTTGCCCCCTTTTGGCTTTAATCGGTTTGCGTTTTTTAGAACTTGTCGGCGTGCCGACATCGGCTAATACCAATTAGTGTTTGCCGATCAGCCAGCAGCAACAACAACAGCAGCAGCAGCAGCAGCAGAGGCCGCCCCAGGAGATTTATGACACCCACGAGCGGATCGCCAGCAAGGTGGGACGCGCTGCGGCGCTCGGCCATGCGGCATGTTGCGTCTAATTGGAAACATGTTGCAGGCAGGCAGTGGCAGCGGCAGCAACAGGCAGGCGGCAGCCTGTGGCAATTGTTTAATTTCACAGTGCTGGCAAATTCATTCATTATGCCGCCAATTTGAGCGATTGTCAAAGTCAGCATTAAGTTCTTCAATGGAGTTGTTGTTGTTTTTGTCGTGCTTGCAAGCTTACTTGTTGCCAATTCTTGGCTTGATACTGCAGCTCTTGCAGAGGGTATATTAGTTTTAATCGGATGTTTACTATTTTCTTGATTGGCCTAGTTGATTGGAGCTTGTTCGACTGTACGTCCTTTGGGCCGTTTTCCCAGCTATTCTGGCATTTTTATGGAAGCTTAAAAAATTATTAAAAATTGCTTGATTAATAATACTATGTATGTATATAGTGACTACAGTGCTGGCGAATAATTGAATCTACTGCAAGTGCCTGCAAGGGTATAAAACCTTCGTCACGCTGAGGTTATCGTTTCTTTCTAGTTTAATTTCATATAATTTTTTGCTTTGCCAGCACAGAAGGTGTTTGAGTTGTTGTTGTTGTGGTGGTACCTCTTGCTGCTGTTGTTGTTGTGGTTGTTGTAGCTGTTGGTTCTGCTTCTGGGTCATCGCTCTTAAAATATTTAAATTGTTTTTGCTCACTTTTTCGCGTTTTTGTTTTTGCGACGCTTTGCTGTCCGCTGTTGTTGTGGTTGTTCTTGTTGTTGTTGCTGTTGTTGCTGTTTCACCTGAAAGTTGTCTTTGGGCTTTTATACCCCTCCTCCCCCCTGACGCTTCGCCCCCTCGCACATAGTAGAAGGCAAGCACCGAAAACAGTATATATTTTTCGCATGTAAAAAATGAAAAGTACAATCCGCCTTTTTTTGCGCCCCGTTTGTGTTTATTTTTGTTGTTGTTGCTCTTTCGTTGTTTTTTTCTTACACGTTTGGCCGCTGGTCGTTGATCCGTCGTGTGTTCCAGCGATGAGACGGCGCAAATCGGCGCATTTTAACTGATCCGACAGCCTCATATGGATGGTGACAGGCGAGTTGGCTCTGAGCGGATTACGAGCTTCTATTTTTAGGCCTTTTAACGACTCAACCTCAAGCTCCGCTGTGCCGTACTGTGCTGCGGTATGCCCTATGATGTAATGCGGAAGGAGTGGCAGAGTGGGGAAGGGAAGAGCCCACTTAAGAGGGGACTTACCACACGGTGTGAGAGAGTACGATTGATTGTTAGACTGTGGAACTAGTTGCGGTAGGAGCTGCAAAGAGTGTGAAAAAAACTTCTTATAGCTTCAATATCACATATTACTGCTGCTTGAAATAGTTCGAATTTTTTTGCGGAGTTTTCTAAATCGTAGGTGAAGCTCTCAGAAACCTCACTTGTATTTTAAATATTTTTCAGCCGTGGTATATAGTCGTTCCTACTGTAAGTTAGCCTTAGTCTTTGATTCTCTTTCATATTTTTACATTTTATTTGAATTAAATATTATTGATTAAATATAATAGTATTAGTTATTTAAATATCTTGTTAATTCCGGCTCTTTGGAAATTCTTTGAATATTTTGGCATTTTAAAAATTCTTTTTAATTTTATCATATCAAACTTGAACTTAAGTATCTTTCAGTGGTTTTTATACATCTTCTTCTGTCTCTTTATATCTACTAAATTTTGTTTTACTGTTAAGTCTACTTTTACTTGATACATTTTCATTCCTCCAGCCTCCTCCAATTACCTTATTTGGCTTTTATCATTCGCTTTCATCGCTAAACCGAAATAGCCGTCGTCAAATTCGCCTTTCTTCGGCTTCATCTTCTTCATTTTTGGCTGCTGCACTTTCAATTGATGCGGAAGCAGTGGAAACGGCGTTGACTTCTTGGAAAAGCGATAAACTCCCGTATAGCACCTAGAATGTGCACCGGCTGTGGCGATTTGGTGTCTGAGAAGACAACAGAGAGAGAGACAGAGAGAGGGTAGGGCAGGGGGCCGGGCATTCCGCGCAAGTAGATGCCATATATCATGGCACGGCTGAGCGCGCCAAGTGCGTGCCCAGTTCATTAGGAGCACATGGCAATGGGAGACGGGCAGGCAGACAAGCGTAGGGACAGGACAGGCGGGGGGTAGGCCGGCAGGCTGGCAGGCAGACAGGCTGCTGCTGCTTGGCAACTACTTTGCACTTTGCCAGATACTTAACTTGCAGTTATTTACAAGTCATGCTTGCTGCGAATTCGCTAGAGTGTGCACAGATCGCAAGGAGGAGTGCGAGAGAGGTGGAAGCAGAGGGCCAGGGGAGCTCCCCTAGCTGAGATTTCGTCGACTGTTTGCCGTGTTGATGCTCCTGATGAAGATGATGATGGGCCGCGCGCACGCTGCAGCTGAGCAGCAGCCAAAATCTGCTCGCGTTTTCTGCTCTTTGCCTTTCCTTGCTGCTCATTTCATTTGCTTGTTGTTGTGTTCTCTTGCATGTTGCATCTATTTATATTCGCATTTATAAATAAACAACACGAACGAGTTGTCGTTGTAATAAATATTGCACACACAGAGACAGTGCAAGAGACTCGGAGACAGAGAGACTGCGAGATGCGCGATGCGCGATGGGAGATTGCGCGACTGCGAGGGGCAACTGAGAGAGAGAGAGAGAAGAGGGAGAGCGGGCCAGGAGACAGGCAACAGACATGCACAAATATATTTATATTTAGCCAATTTTCAACGCTTGTTGACAAAACTGTCAACAAAATGCAGTGCAAAGCGTAATAAAATTGTCCAAGTAGCCGTAGGGAGAGCGAACACTGCGAGGAGCAGCAGCGGCTTGCGGGGAAGCAAACAAAGTTGCTGCGTGTGTGACAGACAACCGAAAAGGGGGTAAACTGATTGTCATATTACGTATACGCACCGTTGCAGAAATACTTTGACAAGGGATGGATTCGGGCTGCGTGACAGCCCCGTAAAGCAGGGATTACCATTTCATATGCATTATTTGATACATAATATATTCTAGATTTCAACAGACTTTAAAGACTCGCTTATCAGCAATTTTTACATCAACAAATTACCTGGCTAATTGGAAGGCCTGCTGCCGCCGCCGCCGCCGCCGCCGCCTCCGCCTCGGCATCCGCCTGCGTCTCTAGACCAATTTGCTGCTACCCAAATCACTTTGGTCTGGCAGCTGTTGTTTATTAACTCAACTCAACTCAACTCGACTCGACTCGACTTGACTTGACTCGCCTCTCGGCCACTTGACACATTTGGCTAAAAGATCACTCACCTTGCCAGAGACGCACACGAAAACAAATCTTCGACAACAACAAAAACCTGAACGAAAAGTTCAAGTCAAGCTAATAAATTTATTTCTTTGAATTCTTGTTGCTGCCCTCGCCATAAATAAACTATACAAATATTTGGCGGCGCTGGCGAGCTCATAAATCTGTAAATAAATAAAATAAATTCTCCTCAATATCAAAATGTATCAATAAAAATGCTCAACAAGTTTTATTTGCCGCCGCCGCATAGAAAATTTACATTTATCATAACAAAATCGGCAAAACGATCGCAGCGAGCAGCGAGAGCGTGAGCCGAACAGCAGCAAAAGGAGAGAGAGAGAGAGGGAGAGAGACGAGAGCCGAAGGGCGGCGGCAGGAGAGATCCGAAGTGTAGTCGTAGGTGCGAGAAGTGCGGCTAGAGGGGAAGCGTATTGGCATTCTAATGAGAGAGAGAGAGGTGAGCCGAGGCTAGATGAGAGCCGAAGTGCACTCACGCGAGCCGAAGTGCAGCCGAAGAAGAGAGACGTGAGCCGAAGATCAACCGAAGGAGAGAGCCGTGTAGTGGGAGGCGAGACGATGCGACGAGCTGATGCGCGGCGAGACGAAGCGAGCCGAGTCGAGCGCGCTCTCTCTTACTCTCTCTCTCTCTGTTGCGCTCTCTCTCCCTCTCGCTCGGTGGCCATAAATCTGATGTGTTTTGTGGCATAACGAAACGCTTAAGCCGCCAAATGACAAACAACGAATTAACAAATTAATAAATTATATTTTTCCTCGCCTTTTGGCGCCGTCAAATGAATATTTAATAACTAAATGGACGGGGCGGTGCGGCGCGGACGCCCCACTAGCCGAGCTCAGCTGGTGGCTATCTGTGAGATACTGTATCTGTATCTCTATCTGCAGCTGTAACTAATGCGCAGCATAAATTTGGCAGCGCGCTGAGCGGCCTCCGCCTACTCTTGCATGTTTTTGCATATTAATTCAACTGGCGGCGGCAGGCGTTTAATTGACACTGCCCCGCCAAATGGGGCGTGGCCAGCAGTGACGTCAACAAGTTGCCGCCTCGCATCCGCGGCGAATCGATTTGCACGACGATTCGATCAACCTCAAGTGGGTGCCGTCAGAGCGCGCAGACAAGTGCACATTTGCTTGCAGATATTTTGCCACACGCTCCCGAAAACTTACCCCAACAGATGCGAAAATATCTCGAGCAGCACCGCAGGCGAATGTATCTAGATACACGGTGTACGGTACCGGCTACATGTGTATGGCTAATTTGCTGTCAATTGCCGAACATGAGCCAAATGTGTGCGTGTGTGTGTGGCCATGTCTATGTGTGTGTGTGTGTGAGTACATGTAATAACATAAATAAGACGGCAGAGCGGAAAAACACGGGCATCATTTGTAACCCACTGCGACGGTGCAATGATCTCTCTTTGCTTGCGTTGGTACTGTGTGTGCGTAAGCGAGCGTGTGTGTGTGCGTGTGTGTGCTTATGGCTGCATGCCAGCAGTAGCAACAACAACAACTATAACAAGAAGTGCGAGCTGCCAAAATAACCAATAATTGTAATGGAAAAATTGAATAAATTAGCAGAAAAATGCTTTACTTGAGCAGCGCAGAGAATTATTATATTGTGTGGTATATATATGGAACTATAAAGTCTTTACTACACTAACCTCAAGCTATTTTCTTAATAAAGACAATTATTTTTAAGGCTGTTAAATTTATCATAAAATAGACTTAATATGCCTAGCAGAATCACAGCAGCGAAGCAATTAAATATTAAATTAATATTAATTAATTATATATATGTTAAGACTTTAAGCCAATAATATTTGACTTTTAACGGATCATAAAAATCCCTATTGAACACCAACAATTTGCTTTCATTTCTTAGGCGGACTTCCGTTTCATAAGTTCGCCGAATAAAATTACGAGCTGTGAAAAAGTTAGAAAAATAACAAGAAATTGTGATTTAAATTTAGAAATATGTAGAAATTCAATTGCAGTTCGCACGGAAACTCTTCAATGCTTGTACTGACAAATATTTCGATTGTTTATTTTGAGAAGTCCACCCCCCCTTACCTTTGCTGGCGCCTGCTTTACATTTGAATTACGCTGCGTATACGCCATGTGGGCCAAGCAATTCAGCAAGCCGATTAAATAGTGCAAAAAATCTACACGCTTTCCCTCCTATTCTATTCTATGCCTTGGATTTGCAATTCGAAATGCAATCGAATAAAAGCAAAATCGCATTTCTCGCCATAATTTGTAGTCTGTTTGCAAATTGAATTGCCTTCAAATTTGCGAAACAATCAAAGCAAACAGCAAAAATATCATAAAAATGGCAAAACTATTGCCGTACCTATACACATATACATATATGTACGTGGCTCGGGTTTGTGTCTGTGTGTGTGTGTGTTTGGGATGCACTAGGCGATATAACCGCAACGGGGAACTGGCCTGGTATAACAAAATGCAATGTGAATTTTCAATAAAATACGGCATCAAATGTGCAGCAGCAATGGACACACACACACACACACACACACACATGCACTGGCACACACTTGAAATGCAATAATCATATTAAAATCAACATCAACTATGAACAAAAAATCTCTAAAGGCATCCAAATAGTTCGTTTTTAAAGTTATTATTAGCCGCAAATGTGCGGCAATACACACACACACACATATGTATGTACATATACATAAACATATATGCGCATACCCATACAGAGGCTGCAACACAAATACGCGCATTAATGCGCGAGTACAATCAATATATTGTATCTATACAAATGTATCTGTATCTCTGACTGTATCTGCATCAGCAGCTGTATCTGTATCTGTATCTGCAGCAATTGAATGACTGACGCTTTGTGTTTGCGTTTCGCATTTGGCATCTCGTATAAATCATTTAAGCGGCCACAAAATATAAAATCAACTTGAAAATATTCAATGAACTACTTTTCGCCTGCATTCAGCAGTCGGCCGAATGCACTGCACGAAAAAACCCAACAACAGCAATCGAACAAATATGTGTTCATATATAAAGCCATACATAAATATACATACAGACATATTTATAGGCAGATATTCATAAGCATTATTTCAGTGGGAAATGCTGCGAACTGCGATTATTTGCACAGCACACATAAAAACATAAACAATTTGCGAAATGCGACAACTTTTTAATCGAACATAAATAAATTATTGGTAAATTATATTCCTGAGCATGGCAAAAATGTCAATTGCATTTTTGCGTTTATTTTTTCTCTGTTTCGAGTGTGGCAAATTCCATTGTTGAATGCAGAGCGATTGCCCTTATCGCTTCCGGCTCTCTGACATATTAAACTTCATTATTGAAACAAAAGTAAATGTAAGGATATGCTTGACTTAAATTTGAAACTAATTAGGATATTTCTAAAAAATTGAAAATATTTATAATAGTTAAAAAAAATCGTAAGTTTTCATTTTTAATTGCTTCAGAATTTACCAAACCCTTTTGTTAGGCTAAAATTGCTCCAAGACTGTACTGAAAGTTTCTAAAATTTATTTTGAGTTCCTCCAAATATTTTCCAATTTATTTCGCCGGCCATTTTACCTGCCAACCTTTCACGAATGCAAGCAGCAAACAATATAATTATAGTATTTGCATTTCCTACTCATCAAGTACGATGTATATATTTATATATGGGCAGCACCTCGCACACACACACACAAATACATCCAATGTATCTCAATATTAATTTGGCATTTATAAATTCTGCAAATTTAAAACGCAAATTTCAACAATTTCAGGCGTCAACGCATCGCCAAAGCAGCGCAGCCGCCACCCCTGACACCCTGCATTATGCATCTCCCACCCCCCTGTGGCTGTCTGTCCGCCACTATTTGGTACGCTCCTGCGCCTCGTTGCGCATACGCCGCGTAGGCCCGTCGCAAATAAATTTGCGACTCAATCGACTTTGCCTCGCTCTGCTGTTGTTATTGTGCATTGTTTTTATTGTTGTTGTTGTTGTTGTTGTTGTTGCTGTTGTTTTTGCTGGCGATGCACTCACACTGTGGGCTACTTTCGGTCGATCCGCCTTTATTTTATATGCATTTAATGTGCCTCTGCCCCTGCCCGCGCCTACCCTGGACGTCGTCGCCGTCGTCTGCTCGCTCAAGCGCACTATGGGCCACAGCAATTTATGCTCTGCACACACACACACACACATGCAGAGAGATCTCTCTGTGTTTGTTTTGCTTTTCTTAAAAATAAGTTTTTAATTGCGAGTCGAGGCGCAGGCAGATTATTCGCCAAATAATTTGGCTCTTGAGGCACAAACCGATCGCAAAGTTTGCAGCTTCAGCGAGAATCGTTCTGTTGAGTAAACACACTCACACACACACACACACACACACACACACACACACACACACACACACACACACACACACACACACACACACACACACACACACACACACACACACGCACACTCACTCACACACTCATCGCTCAGTTATAGCCTGCTGCCATGTGGCGCAGCTAATCAGAGTGCTAGCCCCCTGCCACGCCCCGGCCCCCGTCACCACACGCCCACAGGCGACTGGCAACTGGCAACTGGCAGCAACTCGTCGAATAGTTGGCAAAATAAATTATCGAAATGAGCATCGGCATCAGTTGAAATTAAACAGGTTGGCCGAGAATGCAACAAGGCAGGGACAGCGGGAAGGGGTAAGGGGAAGGGGGAAGTAGCAAGGCAACTGAGGCAACGACGATGTCTGTTTGTTTGTTTGATTGCCAGTGCAGTCTGTAATTTCGCTGAACGCTCATAATTTGTATATTTGCGATTTTCAATTAAGCAGCGGCAGCGGCAGCAGCAGCAGCAGAGGCTGACTGCGACGTCGCTGTCGCTGTCGCTGCCTGCTGCCTGCGTCTCTGCCAGCAGGGCGGTGACATATGCACCACAAATATGCCACATGGCCCGCTGCGAGTCCATTGAATGCAACTTATTCAAATTTATTAATACACCAGCCAGTCGAGCGGTCGAACAGTCCACCAGTCTGCCTGCCACCCACGCGCCACAGAGATCGACAGAGAGACGCACAGACTCCTGGATGCGTCGATCCCCTGAAACTCTCCTCTTCCCCGACCCTGCGGCTGCTTTGTGCGCTGGCCATTGCCATTGAGTAGACATAATTTACAATTATTTCAAGGACACTTTGAATAGACTCGAGTCGCAGAACGAGTTGGTAGCCCAAAAAGCCACTCAAGCTGGTCCTACGTGCTGGACAAGCTGTAGTTGGAGCTGGAGCTGGAGCTGGAGCTGAAGCTGGTGCTGGAACTACTACTGCTGCTGGTTTGAGGCATGCCTCGTGCTGTTGCCGTGCATTAAGTGAAAAATTGCAATTTTAACGCCCGCGTTAATTTACAGCAGTTGCCGCTTGCCTCCGACTCAGACGATGCCAGAGATGCAGATACAGATACACAGCCGGCAGATATAGCTTCAGCTACAGCTACAGATACGTAGATAGAGCCAAGACGATTCGCAGGTTTCTAGTGTTGTCTCTTTGCCTCTTTTCGGGGCTGTGCGTGGAACATGTTGGTGCTGTTGCTGCTGCTGCTGCTGCTGCCCGGAGGCCCAGGCAACGCTGCTGCTGCTGCTGCTGCCACTTCTGACCGTGCTGAAGGTAAACCAGTGCGTTGTCATTGTTGTTGCACAGTTATTGTTGTTGCTGTTGTCGTTGCTGTTGTTGTTATTACAGCAGGTATCGAGCCTTGTCATTGCCAAGGCGCTGCCCTGCAGCCTCCTGTGTCTGCCGGCACTGACATTCGCTGCTTTCCCGCTCCAATACTTCTCCCACTACTTTTAGCTCTCCCATTCCTTCCATCCTTTTCCCCTCGGAGCTTCAATTCTATCACATAACATTCCATATAATTTGTTAACTCGCTATGCAAAAGACTCGAGTGCGGATTTATGACTTGACGCGAAATTGATCGCGACTCGATCAACTGCAGGCTTCTGCCGGCAGGTCTCCTCGGTACGAAGCCCTAAAATAAAAGCGAAAAAAGCGCAAATAAAAGAAGAACCCCAAGAGAACTTGGCAATAATACAAAGAAAAAAGAAAACATGTCGAGAGCAATGCAAGCAGAAAGAATAACATGACACAGACGTAGGCGCAGAGATCGTGGAGGATCGCGGAGGATCGTGGAGGATCGCCAAGGATTGGCCGAGTATCGCTTTGGCACAGCTCAGCTTCACCCGTATTGAATTCCAATGTCAAATCGCAGCGCAGCACATGATTCAGTGCCCGGGCCCAAGGTGGTCAGCGCTCCGTATATCGTTTCAAGCGATCTTCACGTTGAAGTATTCCCGTCTCCTCCCCCGCGCAGCTCTCGTCTCTTTCTGCTTGTGTCTCTTGTGTCCCTTGTGTACTCTGTCTGTTTTCTGTTTGTCGATTTCTGTTTTCGGCAGGTGGAGACAGTTCGAACTGTTGTTGTTGGGTTAAGGCTTCTCGGGACGGAAGTTGCCAGTGGCCAGTGGCGCCATTGACCATTTATATCGATGATGTTTCATTATGATCGTTTCGAGGTTCTTATAGGGTTTCAGCATGATCTCAAGAGATCGAGCGAACAGTTGAATGCACAGGAAAACAAACAAGCTCGACGCATAACTGACATAGCAACTGATCTGCAGTCCGTTATGCATGGCGTCGAGATCGGTGGGGTGAAGATCGGTTAAAGGGAATAACATATATTGAAAATTATAAGTTAATATAAATAAAGTAATCAAATATATTGGAAATCATCAAAATTAAATTGCAGTCAAGCGTACACAATTCTAATTGATCATTATTATTTACGATATATATGACAAAATCGTATATCGTAATACATTAATATTCTACTGCAATTCAGCTGAAAGCGGTACAATTAAAACACCAACTCGATCGCTTTATTGTGCAATTCAAATGGCCCGAGCAAGTTTTGGTCGTGCGCCTGCGTTTGACAGCTCGTAAGAAGCGATCTTTACACGCTCGACATGATCACATATCGTGCGAGTGGCTGATATGATATTCATCCTGCTACGTTTTGTGGCAACAAGTTGGCGGGTCTATAAAACTATATGGCAGCTAATTTGGTTTCGGATTGCGAGTCGAGGCTGGTTAAATGCGCCGGCGATAACCCTTAGTAGCTCGCCTGGCCGATCATAATGGGGCGCTTAAGTGACAATTTGCGGTCAGTTTTATATGACGATCGTCAGCGTTTTGTATACAAGCCGATCGGGCTGGCAATTAAATGTTTATGTGGATTTTCACACTTGGATTCTGTGAGATTGCATGCAATTTGAGACTTGATCGGAAATCAAATACGCATACGAATACGAATACGAATACGAGGAAAAAAGCTTGCGATCAACGATCAACGATCAACAAAGCTCTGATCATTATGAGGACTTTGAGTGGCCATAAAAGGCGCGTGGAGCATGCACCGTTATGGCCAGAGAGAAGACGGCGTAGAAGAAGAACGAAAATTTAACTGATTTATAGCGTTGATCCGAAAAGGGTTTATAAGGCCAGACAAAGCCGTAAAAATCTGGAACGTAAATTAAGCAAAGATGCCCAAGACAAAAGCGATAAGTGCACAAACACACACAAGCGAAGAAGCGACAAAGAAGAAGAGGACAACTGCGAAAGCAAATTATATACCAGAATATGTGCACATAATTGTACATAATGTGCGTGTACATAGACGGAGTGGGGGGTACATAAGCGACTGGAATTGGCAGCCAGACGCGCAGCCGGGGCTAATTTAAGCGAGGACAACACCTCAACTCATATTTAAGGCCGGCTAAATCAGACTCGAGTGTGCCAGTATGTGTGTGTGTGTGTGTGCGTTTCAGTCACAGAGTCGCGTCCCAAGTCACCCAAAGAGACGTGAATGACGCTGACGTCGCCGCCGTCGCCGACGCCGTCTGTGTCTGTGTGTCTGCCCGGTTTTGTCTTTGTGTCTGGGCCGCAGCGCAGCGCAAAGGAAAAGAGAATGAAAAAATACAAAAAAAATTAAACACATAAGTAACGAAAAAAGTACAAAAAATACAATAAAATTATAAAAAAAAAGCCAGCGGCAGCAACTAAATCGATGCAGCAGCAGCAACAGCAGCCGCCAGTGGAAGGAGTGCAGCGCGACGGGACAGCGGGGCGTATGAGTGATATTAGCGAGTAAGGGGCAGGGACTGAAACAGGGACAACGTATACAAAGGAAGCAGGCAAAGGTAGCAAAAGAGAGACAGAGTCGCTGACCAGGACGAGGGCCGTGGTGCAGTGCAGTGAAATTAAGAAACCAACAAATTCATCCAGAAAAGTAGTCAATAAAGTGTCGACAATGCGCACAACAACAGCAGCAACAACAACAACAGCAACAACAGAGCTGACAACAGCGACCACAACGAAACCGTCAGAAAGCAGCAGGCAGGCAACGCCATGAGGCAAGAGACCAAGACCCGAACGCGAAGCCAAGTGTTGCCAATGATTTGCTGTTAGAAAAAGCTAAGACACAAGAAAAAAACGGAAATTTCGAGATCAAGGCTATAAAATAGCTGAACAAATTTGATAAATCAGTTTAAGATATATTTTTCGATCACGAATCAAAATAATGCTTGCCGTAGAAAATTATATTTTTTAAAAAAGTCGCAAAAGAATGCTGAAGCTGAACTAGAAAATGTTTTAAAGCAGATAACACAATACCTATTTTTGTTTAATCTGGAAAAATCTGCATATTTTAATTCAGCTTAAAAAAAAAAACAAAGAGAAGAGTTAAAAGGCTAGATCTGACGTAAAAAAGGCTGACTTGGCAACACTGCACGAGAGCTTCTTGCGCCTTCGACTCCGAGTTCGGTTTCAGTTTCGCGAGAGCGCTGCCGTCACGCTCTCAGTCTCTCCCTCTCTTCTACACCCCCTCAGTCGACGAGTCAAGTTGCGTGGTGCCGAGGCAAGCCAAAGCCAAAGCCAAAGCCGAAGCCGTAGCCGAAGCAGAAGCAGAAGCGTACGAGAAGCGACGCGAAGCGAGCCGCAAAATCAATTGAGCGATCAAGTGTCTTGAGGCGAAACAGAAGGTGGAATAAATAAAACAATAACGATGATAATGAAGTTAAAGTGAATTTTGATGAATATGCCGACGAGGCGTGGCCCCGAAGAACGCAAACAGCGCAAACAGCGCAAACAGCGCGCTCAAGTGGACAGTCAGTCGACAGTCAGCTCCATCGACATGGGAGTTGCCGGACGGGGCAAAGGGAAAAGGCAGGCGAGCCAACTGCCTGCCGGACATCCGGGGCAAGTGCTTGGAGTGCATATACTACTCGTATATGTTGGTCGAAGTCGAAGAGCTGCCAGCGTTGAGCATTGCAATTAGTTGGGCAGCTGGCGAGTGACTCTAACTGTTCAGAGATATTACAAGAATGAAATTGCATATAAATTAAAATTAATATAAAAAAACTATGCTCTAATATGGTATATCACAGGGAAGAGAAAAAACACGAAGAGGCAAATAAATAGAGAATAGGTAAAGCAGGCTTTTAAAGCACTTTACTGTAGGTCTTATTAGTTTCTCAATTCTTGATCTTAGCAGACGACTCTATAAAGCTTCCAGTGAATGCAAATACGTCCAAATGCTCCACAATATTACCGATTTATATAATTGAGCTTGTTTTTCGGAAATACTCTCAACTCAAATGGTCCACTGAATTAACCATGTGCACAGCAGTTGCGAAGGATGCGATAAAACGAACAAATAACGTCGACAAGTAGGACAAAGCGAGTGCTTGGCATTAGCTGTAGGTTGTGTTGCAGTTGAGCGAAAATCGTGGAAGCCGAGAAAGAGAGCTGCAGAGGAGTGAGAGTGACATGGAAGAGGAGACTACTACTGCTGCTGCAGAAGTTCCTGCTGTAATTTGAAAAGTCGACTGTGACAGCGTTAAATTTTCAATAGCCCCGCACATTTGAAAGTGTCAAAAAGTTTGCGCAGACAAGTTTTCGCTGTGCTTCCTTGTAGTTTTTATTGTTGTTGTGAAGAATAACTAAGGATGTGCACTTTGCCGGGCAGGGTATGTGCAACTTATAGACATTAACAGGTTCAAAATTAAAGCTAAAATTAACGAAGCCCGGAAATATATATCGAAAGAGCGTAAGCTTGATCTTAAGTGAATATTTAAAAAAAAATCAATATTATATAAATTTATATGGTAAAATGATATTAATGATTTAAAATGATATATTTTTAAGAGATATCTATCTTCTATATATATTAGACCTGCTCTCAGAGGTCTGGAAGTTGTCTGATTTTTACAGAATCTTGCTGAAAATTACCTTATCATTAAAAATGATTATGGAGTCTCCAGAGTTGTATCTAGAAATCGTGCCATCATGCCAAAGTGCGATCTCTCTGCTGTTTCCCATAGAGTATTTAATCTACGGGACCTTCGTGTGAGCTTCCACTGTCTGTTATTGCACTTGTTGTTGTTGTGGTTGTCATTGCATGGGCAACATTCAAAGTTCGCCTGGCGCATCCCGGTGTAGTGAGGGACAGAGCGGATGAAGTGGTGGGGGAGTGGGTAAGAACTGTGGGTCGTTCGACTTGCGACAACTTTCATAGCGCCGTGTCGAGGTCACAGAATTCACAGAGTGCTGTGTGTGTGTGTGTGTGTGTGTGTGTGTGTATGGGCGCAGGGGGTGGGGCAGGGAGGGCAGTCAACGCAGCGACAGCAAAAGGAACGAAAAGCAAGTGCAAAAACTAAAGGCATGCCACGATATGCCACACACACACACACACACTTAGCCACCACATAAAGACTATATACCAGAGAGTATGTGTGCGTGCGTGTGTGTGTGTGTGTGTGATGCGCTTGGAGTTTGATATTTCCTTTTATTGAAAATGCACTTTGGTGCCATGTAAACTTTGCAATCAAAGTCAACGGCAAACTGGCGACGCTGGCGACGCTGGTGCCACAAGAACGAGACCGAAACCGAGACGACTGAAAGGTTTAAACGGGCAGCAGCAGCAGCAGGGGAGCAGGGGAGCAGGAGGAGCAACAGCAGGAGTCGCAGAGCAGAGCGGGAGCTGAGCAGGAGCTGCCTGGCTGCCAGCTCTAACGATATAATGGCAACGACCATGGGCCAGACATTAGAAGCGACTCGTTGACTGCAACTGCAGCAGCAGCGACAACAACAAGAACAGCAACAGCAATCCTACTACAACTCCTGCTGCTGTTCTTGTTGTTGTTCTTGTTGTTGTGGGAACTGCGACTGGCAGCGAGACAGAGGCATAAATAGAGCCACTCTCTGCGCCCGCTGCGCCGCGTCCCTGACCATCGCGCTGTGTTTGGTTTTTGGCCCCGGCTTCCTATTTTTAGTTTGCATTCCAAAACGGCGTCGCCATTGCCTACCTACCTGTCTCCCTGCCTGTCTCCCTGCCTGCCTGCCAGCCAGCCACCCCCCTCCCAGCTGCACTGCCTCCTGCCATGGCCCTCTCCCTGCCCACGCGGCGCTCTGCCTGCGCTGGCGGAATTCAGCAGTTTGTAACTCGTTTTCGTTTTATGATTTCTGCCCGCAAACTGTACACGGGCAACAACGTTCCATGCCTGTTTCCATCGACCCCCCCTCGCCCACTCCATGGCTCGTCTCGGTTCTGGTGACGACTATCGAGGGTCCTCCTAGGCCTACACGCTGTCCATGTCGCCGTCGCCGTCGCCGTGGCTGTCCTTGGCCATTGGGCCTCTGTCAACGCGCTCTCGCGCTGCTTTTGCTGCGATTGCCCCGATCAATGCGGGGATTTGCTGTGGGTGGGCGTGGCTTCTACGCCTCACATCACTTGCTGCAACTGTAAATGCAAGCGATGGCGTTGGCACTGCTGCAGCCTGCACCACAATCTCTAAAATTCAAAACTCAATGAGTTTGGCTTTTGTTTAGCGCGCCAGTTGTTGCTGCTGCTCCTGCTACTGCTCTTCGCCTGCGCCTCCTCACCCTCTGCTACTCCCGTTGCTGGTGAGAAAATTGTGTTGTGTTGTGGCATTTCGGTTGCGCAGGGTAGTCTGGCCCGGCACTGGCACACGGACATGCAATGATTGCCAAACAGCAGAGCGCCCTGCCCGCCCGCTCACGCTGCTCCCCGCTCTCCCGCAATACTTTTGCCTGTCGGGTGCGTGGCGCATTAGCCAGTCCCAAAAGCCAAACTCTGCCCTGAGCAGAGGCATATTGTGCTGTTTCCCTTGTTCTTGTTGTTCTTGCTGTTGTTTCCCCTTTTCGTTGTTGTTGTTGTTTGCATTTACCTGCAACGTCGTTTCGCATAAAATGCAATGAACTCGCAGTCGGCACTATCAACGTGGTGTGTGTGTGTGCGTGTGTGTGTGTGTGTAGCTCACCCTTCCACTGCCTTTCCCTCTGCCTCCCACCGTTCACTCTGCCATAGCTGTGCATTTTTCCCCATTTTCCGTCTATTTGGTTTTATTTTAGCCCACGCTCTAATGTCCTGACTCACTTCCCTGCCCGACTCTGTCTCGCCAGCGAATGCATTTCCATTTCCATTTCCATTTAACATGCCACCATACGCTGGCAAGGATGAAAGGATGGCAGTCAGGCACACAGGCCAGTCCCGGCCTGTCCAGTGCTTTGGGTGTGAGTTCGACTACTCGTATATTTTTGGTAGCAGCCTCGCCTGCTTTCTGCTCTCAGCCCACTTCCATTTCGCATCCTTTCGCAATTGAATTGTTTTTCAATGTGCAACAGTTTTGTGCCTCTTTTATCACACACAAACACACACACGCACACACACACACGCACACACCCTACACAGTGCGAGTGCTGTGCAACAATTTAGCCGACATCAATTGAATATAAATTTTAATCCCTCGAAAATTTATTTTGCAGCACATTTAACAATTTACTCGAATTTATTTAACATATCCTGAGTGCTGTCACCAGGGGCTCAACGGGCCTGCCTGTTAGTTTAAGGCTTTTAAAGTTTGATAACTGCCTGCAGTACTTAGAAATTGATGGTGCTCCAAGTTTAGTACTCACCTCAATGCTGTGTATTAACCAAACTCTGCTTTACTTTTTCGAGTACTCTACACTATTCTACTCATTATCACTATTTTCAGTGGTCTTCTATGCATATAGTACCTAACTCTACCGTACATTAATCTAGAGCTCCCTATCCTATAGCGACCTTTTCCACAAAACCTATATCCCCTGTACCCTATTGTTCAGCAAACTTACTCTATAATAAAAACCCTTGTATAATACCTCAATTTATAATAGTAGGCTCCACAGGAAGGGTACTACAGCTTACTATATAGATCTAACGGTCATCTCTACCGTACCTAACTCTCGATTTCTCTACCGTACAGGAAACCTTTCAATAGAATCAGTATAGTTGCCTGCAGACAGCACCTAGTTCAGCAGTACACTCTCTTATAATACTTAATCGTAGAGCTTATACAGCGACCTTTTTTACAAAACCTATATCTCCCGTACCCTATTGTACAGAAAACTTACTTTATAATAAAAACCCCTGTATAATACCTAAATTTATAATAGTAGGCTCTACAGTACGCTTATCTACAGCTTACTATACCGTACTGTACCTCTTGATTTCTTTGCCGTATAGGACACCTTTTAACAAAATCAGTATACTTGGCTGAAGATAGTACCTGTTCAGCAGTACACTCTTCTATATCTCACTGCTCAGTATTTGTCTAAAGTATTTGTTATGGATATAATGTAGTCTCCCTTTTAGATAGACCAAAGGTCTGTCTTAATTACTGTTTAGGGCTTTCGCAACTGAGCGATGGGTTGAACAATGTATCTGACAAGCCAGTGGAAGTGTTGAAAACGTCATAATTTGGCTGGGCTATAACACCCCGTTACTATCTCCGATTTGCTGGATGTGTTTATGGCCTTAACTTGTTTCCAATTCACGACATTTACATGCGGCTATAACTTTTGTTGGTTAAAAACTTACCGAAACAATAATGAAATAATATACAATTGCGCGAGTGTGTGTGTATGGGCGAGTGTATGGTTATGTGTGTGCGAGTGTATGGTACATTGGAAAGTTGCTGCTGTACGAGCTGAGTCTCCGCATTGCCCGAGCTGAGCTTCTCCAGCGGCTGTCACTTGGCAAACGTCACCTCGTCTCAACTGGCTGCCCCTTCGCCTTCAGCCGTCTCTACTCTGGCGCTCGGCCCGTTCCCTCCCCCCGCTGGCGCATGAGCTGTGCGGGCGGCTTTGGCGGTTGCCTTTGAGTGATGCTTTGGTTTCATAACTAACCGTTTTTTGTTTCTCAGTTCCCATTTCTTCGCCCGCCTGCCCTCCCCGCCCGCCTTCCACTCCCTTCGAGCGTGTTGCAAGTATAGGTAAAGGTAATGTTTACCATTTCCGCTTGTCGCTTCGCAGACGTCGTCGGCGTGGGTACAATGAAATTTTGGACGTGAACGTGAACCGAACGAACGTCGCTTAGTTTGACTTTTTCTCCGTTTTTTCTATGTTTTTCTCGTTGTTTTTTTTTCTGGTAGTTTTTTGTACGGGGTACGCGTTATATGAGATGCACGTCAACTTTTTGGTTGCTGCCACTGAAATTCATTTACCTAACGGTTTTTATTATGCTTTTCGCTGCTTTTGCTGCCTTTGCTCTTTCTCGCCGCCAACTGCGTGCCAAGGAAATAGAAAGTGCACCGCGAGGGCGATAATAACAAAACAACAGCAACAACAACCAAAAACAACAACAACAACAACAAGACGACAGAAATTGGCACTACGAACTGTAGACGAGCATGTCAAACGGGGTTTACGACTGGGAACTTGGATTATGCGGGGGTATGGTATAGTGTAGAGAGTAGTGAAGTTGGAATTCACAATTAGAAATAAACAAATTTGAAATTTAACAAATATTTTTAGATTCTTGAAAAAAACACTTGTTTAACACTTGTCTTTAAACTATGCTTAAAAATGCTTATGCATTTATCTAGAGGAGATCTTCTGCATATTTTAATCTTGGAATATTAATATAAATGTATTTTTTATTGGACACTGAATCAATAAATTGTTTTTTTTTTTTTTATTTATGTTTAATTTACAATCCATCTGTAGGTAATAAGTAAATTTTGTAAAGGGGTTATTTACAGGAGATTTTACAATTAATTGTGGCCTGTTGCATAATTCTTAGGCTTATTGTAGATTTAGAAAATATTCTATTAAATCTTTTTGATAAAAAAAAATTATAGGTATATATAAAACAGAAGAAAATTGAATTTATACAATTTATAAAATAGAAAATAGTTTCATTAATATTAAGCTGTTCGAACAAACGCATGCAGTATTATCGTTAAGTGATCTTAAATAATTTCTATAGATTCTACGAGCTGATCTTCCGCTAGCTTAAGGGCAAGCATGATATCTAAAACTGATCTGGAAAGTTACCTCACACTGGTCAATAGCTTATTTTATAACTGGTTCTCAGATGGCTATCCCCAGCCAAAGCCCAAGGGTTGCACAGTGATCACATATGCCAGCATTTACTGGCAGATTGCATTCGACTGCAGCAGCAACAGTTGCAGCAAGAGCAACAACAGCAGCAGCAGCAGCAACAACACTTTTTGTGCTATTGCTAATTGTATCAAATTTTCATTTTGATTTAGATTCAGATTACGGATAAGCCTCGGTCTGCTCGGCCTGTTGTTGTTGTTGCTGCTGCTGTTAGTTTTGGCAGTGTAGCTGAAGCTGTTGTTGTCGGCGGTGATGCCAGCGGCAGCGGCAGCAGCAACCTGCAATCATTGCAGTCGGAGTTAGAGTCAGTTCCTCAGCAGCGGCTACGTTGGCCTCATTATGTTCAAACATATTTCATATGCCAGCAACAACAGCAGCAGCAACAGCAATAGCAACAGCAACAGCAGCAACATCAGCAACAACAACAGCAGCAACAAATAAGCAACTTTGGCTCTGTTACGTTTTTTACTTGAGTAGTTATTGTTGTTGTTGTCATAACTGTGTTTTGTTGTGCTCAGACTTTGGTTGCTGCTGCCCCGTCGGCTGCTGCTGCTGCTGCTGCTGCTGCTGTCGTCCGGTGAAAGTAATCATCAACAACATTAAGCGAGGTAAACAAACTACAATATACAAGCGAGCTACAAGAGAAGCAGAGGAGAAGGAAAAAAAAAGAGACTGAGCTACGCTCGCCAAAAAGTTCACAGACTCAAGCCGAAGACCCAGAACGCTGCGCAGACCCCCCTTCCCTTGTACGGGGTCTACAGCCAGAGCGAGGGAATTCCGGCAGCTGAACGAAAAGGTTGAAGAACTACAAAGAGATACGATTATGATGATTTCTAATTGAAAAACTCGAGGGAGTGAAAACGCTGAAGACGCCGAGCAGCGCAAGCAGACGAGCAGTGGAAGAGGCCGAAGCGAAAGAGAGGGAAAATATGAAACGAAATTTCATTAAAACGTTTGCACAAATAAAATAAGTGCTGCAAAAAGCAGAAAAAAGAGTAGCAAAGGCAGCAGCAGCAGCAGCAGCAGCAGCAACAGCAAAAGAAACTGAAACGAGGTCAACTGAGGTCAACACATTTTATGTACCGAACCCGAACTACTTCATACTCTACTAAATATTTGTATGACGGCGACGGCGACGTCGACAGCGACGCGCGTGTGTATGTGAGTGTTTAACTGTGTGTGCGTGTGTGTGTGTGTGAATGAGCTGGGGAGCTGCAGTCAGCGCTGGGCTTGGAACTTCAAGCTCGTATGCATAACGCAGCGATGGGGCGGGGCGGGGCAGGGCGCTGGCATAGGGTGGTGCAGGGGCCAGCGGGCTGCAGGCAGCGCAAACTAAATCAAACAAAAGCAGCAGCAGCAGCAGCAGAGGCAGAGGCAGCAGCAGAAAGTGGGGCGACGGGCAGAGAGGGAGAGAGGGGGGGAGAGAGAGGCAGAGAGAGCGCGCTCGCTGCGCTTCAATTGAGTTTTACATACGTACATAGATTTCAGCTTAAGCGTTGTTGTTGTTGTTGTTGTTGTTGCTGCTGCTGCTGCTGATGTTGTTGTTGATTTGATTTTCAACTATTTGAGGGCAGCGACGGCGACAAAATGGACACCAACAACAACAACAGCAACAACAACAACAACAACAACGACGACGACAACGAACAGCGAAAAACTCGTTCGCTGTGACGCGCATTGACTAACTGAATTGCGGCGTTGTTGTTGTTGTTGTTGTTGTTGCTGTAGATGTTGCTGTTGCCGCTGCGATGTCAGGGCAGCAGCAGTAACAACGTATTCGCCTCATGACTTGGCAAATGCGCTCGCCAACATTATCGTCTTGACCATCTCGTGAACTTCATTTGCAAACGTTGGAGCAACATTTGTGTGGCTTAAAAAGGCAGCTCGAGGTTGGGAGTAGAGCGGGGAGCAACAGTGGAATCGCAGGCAAGGGAGCGGGGCAGCAGGGGCAGACTTTGCTTGGGCAGCCAACATAATTCATTTGAATTGCTGCTGCTGCTGCTGCCGCTGCTGCGACTCTTGCTGTTGCTGTTGCTGTTGGCACAGCAAGTGTTGCCAACTTTATGGCATTTACAAATACAATTACACTCGCTGTTTGGGGCTTCTTTTTCTGTGCTGGCATTAGCTGTGCCGTTACTTTTGCAACTGAGTGAGCGAGTGAGCGAGTGAGCAGTGAGTCGAGCGAGAGATGAGTGCTCCCAGTTAACTGTTAGCCAAGTGCGCAACTAATTTGCATTTGTTTGGGCGGCTTAAAACGCTGACGATGGCCCGGCGAATGGCAGCTAAACGCAATTCAATGGAGATGAAGCACAGCAGCAACAGCAATTCGCTTGCTCAAGAATTTCAGAGAGTTATAGAGTTATAGTAGAGTGGATAGCTTAGAGAATGAACGGAAAGCAGGCGATGTGAAAGGCAAGCAATTACGTAAAGAGTTTGAAGAATATTTATTCCATTTAAGCAGCATAAAGAAAATTATTGGCTTAATTGTAGAAAACTATTTTAGTAAAAAGTGAACAATAATTTTAACATTTTAGCTTATTGCGAGCACATTTCATACAGCTCAAAATATTTCCATAATAAACAGTCCTACATAATTACGTTTTAATATACGTAAAATTAACTTAAAGAATTTATTTAGATTTTTTTTCTCCATAAACCCCTTTATTTATTTATTCAACTCTCAAGTATTTTAAAAAATGTAGATTATTACAAGCAATAGGGCAAAGAATAGCTATTCCATTTATGGATTATAAAGAAAATCATTGGCTTAATTATAGAAAATTAATATGCCAAAAAGCCAATAATAATTTAAACATTTTAGTATACAGCTTAAAATATTTCCATAATAAACAGTCCTACATAACTACGTTTTAATATACGTAAAATTAACTTAAAGAATATAATTGTAATTTTTCTCCATAAACCCCTCTAATTATTTATTCAACTCTCAAGTATTTGAAAAATTTTAGATTAATAGAAGAAATAACAACCTCTACACACTTCAAAATATTTCCCAATAACCAGTCTTTCGTTATAATAGGTACAATGCTAAATGTTCCATAATAGCCCACAATGACAATAGAATTTTCCAAAATTTTCCACGCTCTGCCGGTGTGAACCCTTAAGCCGTTTGCCCCAGCTCTATTTACACTTTCCATTATTGACAGCACATAAAAGATATTTCCATTTGTTAGACCTTTAATACGACATTATACGGACTCTTCAGGTGAACACACACACACACACACACTCGGTTCACTTGAGTTGCCTTTTGTTAGCTCAAGGTTTGCTGCACAGAGAGCTGAAGAAGCAGCTTGCGCAGCAGTCTTCAGCGACAGCTGATTCTTCTGGGGCTCCACAACTGAACAATTATTGACACGTGCGCGCCTCCACACAAGAACCCAAGGAAGACGACAGGGTAGTGTGTCGAGTCCTCAGTGTCCTGTTGCCTGAGTTCGCTCTGCTTCTCGGCCACAGATGCATTTCCGGCGAGTTCAGCTGCCTGCTGCTGTTTGTTGCTGTTGTCGATATTATCTGCAATTAAATACTCAATGCACAGAGCGAACAGAGGACAAAACAAGTAAAAATTTCAATAACTAAAAACGCACATGTCCTGTCCGCGCGCTGCATCATCCAGGAGCAGGCAGAGAGAGGCAAGGAGAGAGTGAGCCGGGCAGCCGAGCAGCCGGGGCTGCAGCAGATGTTACAGCGTCGGACAAAAAACTGTTGGAGCGCGTCCGCTGTGCGTCCTTCTGCTCCTGCCTTTGCCACCGCTGCGGCCTACACACTGCGCCTGCGCCTGCGCCCGCGTCGCTTCCTTTCATTTCTCCTAGTCTTTTTTGGGGAGCGAACTCTGCACATGCCCCGAAAATGATCCCCTAAATGCCGCTTGTCAATTGGATGAAGCTTCCTGCGCAGTTTGCGGCTCATCAGCGTCAACGACACGGCGCAGCTAAGGGACGTACACTGAGAGAAATAGGCGAGGTATTACAAAGGCAGAATATTGAATAATATAATTTGTAAAATGTATGCCTATTTAAGTATTTATATTTAAGTATTTATATGGTATCCAAGTCTTCCCTATTTATTTTTTTTTAATTATCCTATTTAAATTAATAATGCATTTAATTTTATTTATTTCTGTCACTGTATTTAAAAGTTTCCATTTATTAAATAACTTTTAGAATGTTTTCAATGAATATAAATATATTATACATTAGACCTAAATAATATGCGGCAATTTTGCTCAGTGTATTTATAAAGCGTATATAATATCAATTTACCCATATGCTCTGTTCTATAAGTTATTAGCTTTCTACATTGTTCTACATTTATCCAAAATAATTTTCAATAATTTCTCTCAGTGCATTCATGCGTAGGCTTGTTGCAGTCGAGTGCAGCCCTTATATCATCTACACAAAAGCCTGCACAGATACCCAGATACCGCATGAGTCGCTGCTAATTGGTTGCCGCTGACACGCGTCATGGTTCTCCTACAGCAAAAGGTGAAATTGTATATCATTCCCGCTCTCTCCCGTCCACTCTCGCTCTCTCTCTCTCTCTCTCTCTCTCTCTCTTGCTCTCTTTGTTGATCTGTTGTCGAGCGCGTTGTTTGTGTTGTCTTTTGTCTGGCCCAGTTGTCGGTGCTACCTACGCAAGTCCCGCTCTTTGTGCCCGTTTCCAAATGCATTCGAACATAGAACCTTTCCCAGTTGCCAGTTTCCATTTCCCAGTTTTCCGTTCCCGTTCCCATTTCCATTCTGTGTAGCTCTGTAGCTATGTAGCTGTGTAGCTCTGTGTGTGTTGATTTTCCTAAGCGCTTCCAATCAACACACAACAGAACGAAAGAAAGGTGCCACAAAGTGAAGAAAGCAATAGAATGGCATTTTTATTATGAATGGTTCCGACTCATTCGAAGTTGTTCTAGAACGAGCGATTCGAATGCCGCAGGGGTAAACAGCGTGCAAAGTGACCGTAAAATGCAGCCAACACTCGAGGTCACATGATTAGTGTCACATTAATGAGCCACAATGAAGTCCTTGGCTGCGGGCTTCCTTCTCCTTGTCGGCATCGCGCATAGTTCAAAGCGAAGAGGAGCAGCAAATATTGCATATTTTTTGAGCCGACTTAATACCCTTGCTTAAAAAAACGATATATTGCGGCAGAAAATTATGCAAAAGCTGTCCGAAAATATGATGGCAGTGCTACTGACTAATGTATACTCTGCAGAAACTCAGCAAGAAACTAAGCGATGGGCTTTTGGTTCATATGCAGTGTATTTATTCAAATTGCATAGAAATTATATAAAATGCTGACAATAATCAAGACAGAATTTAAGTTTAAGTTAAGACAGGATTTTGGAAAATTAAATTAAAATTAATTTTTGTATTTTTAAATCTGAGTTTAATTAAATTAAATACAAACAATATAAAATATTAAAAAGTATTAATAGAGACAATTAAATGAAATAAAGAACTTTAAATAAAATTAATTTTGATTTTTATAAAGTGTAAAACTAGAGGCAAATACATTGGTTGATTTATGGATATATGGATATACAAAAATATAGCCATGTATTATAAGATGTAAAATCGCAACCTTATGCTGCTATACCCTGTTGCAAGACTTCAATAAAAGAGACTCTGTGTAAATGCCGCAAGCAGTTTGCTGGTGCCAGTTTCAGTTGCAGTTGTCCTGGTATTTTGCGGTCGCCGATGTCCAGGAAACAGCCGTGACAGATGTTACCGCATCGATATAGGGAATAAGCCCATGCCCATTGGCAGCTTGTCGAGTGAGTGGCTTCTCGGTCTGTCGGTCGCTCTGTCTCTCTGTCTGTCGGTCTGTCGGTCTGCTGTGCTCTTGTTTGCTCTGTAACTACCCTTTGTAGTTGCATGTAGATCATTGCAGAACTCTCTCTGGGGTGGATTCTTCACAGGCTACTGCTGCGGGCGATCAATCTATCGACTTTCCCAGAGCTAATCAATCGAATGCTGAATATGCTGCATATGAAAACCGAGCTGCAGAGTGAAAATCCACGAGGAGAGCGGAGAGAGCAGGCCACCAAACAAGTTAGAAATCTTTTCAGTTGTTCCTCTTTTCTTTTTGTCTGAATTGCATTGACGACGCATCATTAAAATATTTTCCACTGCCAGTTGTTGGCGTTGTCTCTGTTCTTATTGTTGTTGCTGTTCTTATTGCTGTTGTGTTTGGTGTTGTTTGGTGTTAAATCAAAAACCACTTGAACGAAATAAAATCTTTCTCACAGTCGACGACGACGACGTCGGCGCGAGAAAGAAAAGAATTGGGAACGGGATTGAGAGTGGGAATGGGAAGCGTAGAGCGGCGAGTGGGCAGGGGGAGAGCGGGGACCGAGGGTCGCCCCCCGTTCACGAAGCAAACAAATTATGAGAACGAAAGACGGCGAGTCTCGAAGAATGTCTGGTTTTGTTCTTGTTTCTGCCGTCTTGCTGTTGTTGTTGTTGTTGTTGTTGCTGCTGCTGCTGCTGTTAAATTGATGACAACAACATCAAAACGGACAAGCGTGCGCTTCAAATGTATCTGCATAGGCCGAGATACTGTGGCTCCCAGAGTACGAGTATCTTTTGTTGACCGTGACGATTTCTCGTGTACCTGGCGACGATTTCGAGCAAAAAACGAGACGAAATAAGTCAATAATCAAAAAAAAAAAAGAGAACGACAGACAGGCAGATGGATGAGGGACGGCCGAGTGTGAGTCTGGGTATCGCTGGGTATACGAAATTCGAATGTATTCAAATGTACTCGCTGGCATCGAGCTGCGCTTATCATCATTATTCAAAGCGAGCCACCAACGCCGCCGACAGAGAAATAGAAAACTAATAATAATAACAAGAACGGCAAACAGAGACGGGAAAAACAAAACAAGTTTTGGTGGGTGCATGTGCCGCCTGTCTCTGTGTGTGTGTGTGTGTGTGCGTGTGTGCGACTGAGAATAAAATCAACTCGGAAAGAATTTCTAAAACTCACATAAAACAACTGCGACGAGTTTTGATGCCGTGTCGAGTTCGAGCTCTGCGCTCTGTTGCTAGTCGTAGATCCATTTGGAAGTCTGGCGACCGGACCCAAACCCAAACCCGGACCCGGACCCGGACGGACACAACACATGTAAAAAACATTTCAATTCACACTCTGGAGCAACCTTTTGATGACCAGTAACTCGTCATCGTCGTCGGCGATATCAGGTTCGAGTTCGCGCTGGATTCGGGCTGCGGCTGCGGCTGCGGCTGTGGCTGGGGCTGGGGCTGGGGCTGGGGCTGGGGTTCAGGCAAGTGGTCGACAGAGCCCACGCCCGCGTTATGATTTTGTGGCCATTTTATAACTAACAACATTCCATCGTCGACGGCGCCGACGTTGTCGCTTGCAGGTCCGGCACAGGTCCAGTGCCGCAGCTGTCAGACAGACTCGGGAGAGTTCTCCCCCGGTCCAGTTGCAGAGTCAGTGCCTTTGTGCCCGTCCCTGGGCCCGTTGCCCTCTCCACGTTCCCTTTCCCCATTCCCCATTCCCCTCTCCGCGCTGCCTTCCCCAGTCTTCGCTCCGGGCCACACACGGCGCACGGACGCTGATGATGAGCCATGCGGACAGACAGGCTGGCCCAACCGACATATCGACTCACCGACTCACCGGCCGGCAGCCCAGAGGCAGCATTCGATGAGCTGCTTCAGTTGCCGCTTGGTGACAGAAGCATTGCGTTGCAGCATGCAGCATGCAGCATGTTGTATGTGGGCAGCCACTGCCTCTGCCAGTGCCAGTGCCAGTGCCACGGCCCGAAGGCGGGGCGTGTGGGCAGTCAGTCGGTTCAACTGTTAACCCATTAAAGTTCTTGTCATCGCAGCGAAAGCAACGAAATGTGTCTTAAGACTCTAATGACGCATTTTGATTTATCATTTCGAAAGATTTCAGGGCAATTATAATAAAAAGCGAAGAGGAAAACTAGATGGAAATCTTTATAAAAACAAATTACTCAACGGGGCGAAGAAGAACTTTCTTTGGGCACAGATTGATTATGGAGAAACCGAGAGAAGCTTAGTAGGGTTTCAATTTGATAAACGTTTCTGGCATTGAGAAGAAAATGTTTGATTGAAAAGGGTTACGTATTATTTAAAATCAGAATCTTAAATCAGTTGGGTAAAATTTTAATACGATCAAATTGTTGGAAATTGAAGCTAAAGTTGGGTTGGAGTAGTTTTTTTTTTTAGCTTTTCTTTAAACTGCCGGCCACCAATGGGTTAATCGAAGGACTGCTGGCTATACTTAAGTGTCTTTTAAGCATGCAATGGGCTCGCTTCTTGTTCGCCATAAAACGAAAGCAAATATGCGCGATCATAAAATGAATTATAATTAGGCAAACGATTGCCAACATTTATTTGTTCGGGGCGCGCAGATAAACCTGAACCTGAAATTGATAAGCCCGTTTTCGTTCTCGTTTTCGCTGGCCCCCAAACATCTTGACAGAGTGCAAACATAAAAGATCGTTCGGTTATCAATTCGCCGTTTATCTGAGCTGACTTTCAGTTTATAATCTGATAAGGTTCGCCATGCAAATGAAACTCGCCGAAGATCTCTCGGGGGAAATATTGTAAGAATCTGAAATGGGAATTTCGTTTGAATTCTATCCAACAAAAAAAAAAAAAAAGAGAAAAACACAGAGTTTTTTTCGCCGAAATTGAACGTGTATGCGTGGCCAGATATGCCTCGTATATATAGTATCTATATCTATTCTAAATGCTTATCAAGGCTGGAGCGTTGCGAGTCTTGCGGCCACATGTTTTGTATAATTATCGTGGTTAAATGTCTCGACAGTGTTTTATTTTTGTTGTTGTTGTTGTTGCTGTTGTTGTTGGGTTTCTGTATTTTCGTTCGAGCTGATAAAAAACATTTTATCAGCCTGTCGCCTATGTGAGTGTGTGTGCGTGTGTGTGTGAGGTTGCGTTTTTGTTTGCCTTTTAATTAAGTTGAACACAGCGCGTAGTGAGGCACAAAAAATTCATGGAATGCCAGACAATGTACAATTTACTATTGTTTGCCCTGCCGAATGACCTTGAAATCAGAGGCAGCAGCAGCAGCAACGGAGGCGAAGGCGTAGGCAAGTTTTGGCCCACAAAATCAACTTTCTTTTGGCGCAGCTGAAAGTTGCGGCTAATTTTGAGCTGCAACAATTATAAGCTGCGGTCCGCACACACGAGCAAAAATGAAAGTAGACACAAATTTAGTTGCAATATTTCGTAATGCACACAATGGACACCCTTGCGCCCGGGCGCCACTCGCCAGCAGCAGCCACTGCAACAGCAACAGCAACAGCAGTCTCAACTGCAACTGCAGCAACAACAACTCGAGGCAAGATCTCTGGCTGCGCTGCCTGCCTCTGCTCTGGGCTACCCACATGCAGTCTGGACAAATTGCATGGTGCTCGGCGTGCAGCGGAGAGTTGGCCAATCTTAGCTAAGATGCCGCATAATTAGGCATAATTTATGACTAGAGCAAATATGGCTGCCTCCTGCAATGGGGCAGCCTGCACTGCTGCAGCCCCCAGTCCAGTCTTGGCCTGGCCGGGCCAAGTGAAAGTGCCACAACGTCTAAATCTGTATTCGGTGCATGCAAATTGCCCAATTAAGTGGCATATGTCAAAGGACAGCCAAGCGACGACAAAAGAGCAGGCATGCACTGAGAGAAAAGCGAGAGTAACAAACAACTGCGAGTTCAACTGATGAACAAGAGATAAAATGTTACTTTGATATGGTATATAATTTTATACACTAAGCGAAATTGTAGTTCCCAAGCTCGTATTATATTATTATATATTTGTTAGATCACTAGAGCTTATCTGCACTGAAAGAAAATCACGGACCGCAAGCATGTACTGAGAGAAGTTGAGTCAGCAAAGTACCACAAAATATACCGCAAGTATTTTCTAGCTCAACAAATAACACAGGCAATAAAAAAACAGGTTTACACTGAGAGAAAAATAAATTTAATATTAAATATTTATTAATTAAATATTAATTACATACTCTTTTTAATATCTAATATACCTTTTCTAGATTTACTTAGCTGCTTTTTCTACTGCCAGTAAATTTCTCTCAGTGCAGCAGCATTGACCTGCATTGGGCGACAGGCCGCAGCATCATCACGCCGCAGCTCATCATCGAAATGAGCGAGTGATGAGCGCTCGAGCGGCATTTGCATGTGGACGGGCAGGCAGTTGTAGCTGCAGCTGTAGCTGTAGCTGTAGCTGTAGATGTATCTGAATTTTAGCCTTAGCTCCAGCTGTATCTGTAGCTTGAGCAAGCGTGGCTTTGTGTGTGGCAGTTGCATTTACAGCAACGGAAAGCAATTCAAAGCTGTGCCGTCTGTCCCATGCATCCATCCTCTATCCGTCCATCTATCTAGCTATCGTATTTGGGTTTTTATGTCCGAGTTGTGGCTAACGGTAAACGCATTTTTCCACGCCCCAAACGATAGAGCGAGAGAGAGAGACAAAGAGAGAGAGAAAGAGACTATTTAAGACATTGCATTACAATGTCGCTCGCGGTGCGAGAAGACTTGCTTAAGTACGACAATAAATCGCCGCTTAACGAGTGCAAGAGAGACGTGAGGAGAGAGAGAGAGAGAGAGAGAGAGAGGGAGAGAGAGAGAGGAAAGCACTGACAGCTGCAGTAGAAGCTGCTGCTGCGAGTCTCGCCCACGCAGCGATTGCAACTTCATAACTCACTCAAATCAAACAGAGCAGAGAACTGAGAACTACACTGAAGTCAACCTCACCAGTATGTGTGTGTGTGCGTGTGTGTGTGTGTGTGTGGGCTGTAATATACTTGTGGTGTGCACAACACACTTGTGTGTGCATCAAGAAATTGTGCTCAATTTTCACGCAAAAAGTCAGAGATATGCACACGCACACACACACACACACACACACACACGCGCGTGCTTAGGCTGAGCGGAGACTGAGAGACAGAGACAGAGACTAAATTGTTGCCGGGGCCTGGGCCTTATCAACACAGAAGCATCAACTAGCACAAGATGCTTTTATCTCTCTCTCAGTTTGAGTCGTTTCGGAACAGGCGCACAGCAAAGAGCACAGCGCACTCCACTCAGCGGCAGAGAGCGAAGGCAGCGACGGCGGCAGAGGGAGAGATAGCGACAGTGGCAGAGGCAGCGACAGAGGCAGCTGCTCTGCTCGGACTCGGATACTATGGTCTCGGTCTCGGTTTCGGTGTCGTTGTCGGTCTCGATGTCGGAATCGGGAGAGCGGCAGAGCGACAGAGCGGCAGAGAAACGGGCACGGGGCAACTAAGAACAGGCAGCAGCAAGAGCAGAGAGCGGGAGCGGGTGAGACAGAGGCAGAGAGTCCGACTCGTTGACGGGGCTGAGTGTGCACAACTTGCCAAATATACACAATGGGCGAAATGTGCGAAAACCGACAGCGAACAGACAACGGACAGAGGACGACGGACGACAGACAGCGGACAGCGGACGGGAGACAACAGAAACAGCAGAAAACTGGAAATGGAGGAGCTAAAAAGAAGGCATGGAAAGCATACAGAGCGCACAGCAAGTAGCAAGTAGCCAGGAACAGGGCGTGCATGCCGTGGGGAGGAAGGCAGCGAGTGGATGGGCAGAGTGCAGGCAGGGAGCGCAGGGGGAGAGCGCTTAGAACACACAGTCCAGGAAGTGAGAGAAGAGCACTGCGAGTGCAAATGAATCGAAATGAGGCGAGCTGCAGTCAGCACAGGCACACAACCATACCCACAACCATACCCCTGCTCACACTCACTCTCGCACTTACACACACACACACGCACACACAGTCACAGTCATAGTCATAGTCATAGTCACAGCCATGGCCATAACTATAACCAGAGACTGCTCCCTGGCTCTGAGCTGCTGCTGTACTGCTACACGCTTTGCTCCTCTGCCGTGCCACTCTCTCTCTCTTTCTATCTCTCTCTCTCTCTCACTTGATTCTAATGCAGTAGGAGGCGGGCGAGGCGCAC
This sequence comes from Zaprionus bogoriensis, assembly GCA_035046045.1. Taxonomy (NCBI): domain Eukaryota; kingdom Metazoa; phylum Arthropoda; class Insecta; order Diptera; family Drosophilidae; genus Zaprionus; species Zaprionus bogoriensis. Next base: position 503,792 of record JAWNOI010000192.1, on the reverse strand, counting down.
TCGTCGCCAACGGGGCGTAATAAGCGCAGTTTGTGTTTGTTTTCTTTTGCATAGAGTACAAAATATGACAAAATACGCAAACAGATGATAAGCTGAGAGCAGTGTGAACAGTAGGTGTGAGGAGGGGAGGGTGGTGGCGAGTGCTGGCAAGGCGGAAGAACTGGAAGCCGCGAGTGTGTGCAGTCTTGATTGCACTTTGTTGTTGCTGGCGCGCGAGAATGAATTGCGAAATGTTCTTGTTATGCTCTCTCCGATCGCAAATGTCATCGCGTTGACATCAGAGCAACGCGCTTTGCATAATTTCTGATAACAAGGGAATCGCAGGGCAATTTTATAATAATTAAATCGCTTTTACAGAGATTATCGCATAATAATTCAAGTTGTATTTAGGAAATCTTTGGCCTAAACATACAAAGAGCTTCGACTCTTTAAGCCCAGAACTACATTTATTTTTCTATATAACTACAATGGATAATAATAATAAAATAAAAATAATTTAACTTCTTCGTTTAAATAACTAAAATTTCAGTAAGGAGTTCTTAGGACTTAACAAACAGCTAAATTTTACTATATACTAAGAATATCGTATAGCTAACTCCTAGAAAAATCATATCTTTTACACAAAAAAAATTAAATAATTTAATCCCTAGGCTATATTAATAATAAATTTTCTAGATCATATGAGCTTAATTCTATAATAACAGATTTTCAAAAAATCAAAACCTATTTAATGCAAAGATCAGTAAGCATATAATAATATTAAAAATACAACTTGAACTCTTAAGTGCCTGAGCTATGGTATATATTCCTATATCACCGTGTGGAAGTAGTTATAATAATAGAGTGTTAGCATTATCATCACTGCACTTACCTAATGTTCCACTATATTCCAATTAAAAGCACCGGGAAGTCTGTAAGTTCTAAATTATTATATAACTGCATTATATAACTGCAGAGCTTTAGAGCGATCATGGATATAATAATTCCAATTCCCGCAATAAACCCCTAAGCACAAGATAATAGATAATAGCAGACTTGAGTTTCAGCTTTGATATGGAAATACAAATAGCTCCCCCTCCCCGCCCCCCCCAATAGTCGAAAAAGTAACCCCTTTCAATACGCAGCGTATCACAAGATAATCCCCCCTTAATAAGGGCATCAACGTTTCGTTTCGGCACATCTATTTGGCATGTTCTTCCGAGCGGTGAGTAGGTGGTGAGCATGGTGTAGACCTGAGAAGGGGGAAGAAGGGGTGTGGGTTGCAACTGACAATGAAGCCATCATTGCAGGGCTGCGTGTGCATCAATTGCAACCCTCGTTGGAGACGCGCTGCTGCCCAGTCCACAGCATGCACTTAACACAGTTTCAGACGACAAACACACACAGTCACTCACACACAGACACACACACACACTCACACAGACAGTGCGACAGACGCATGCTGCACCCACTCGCATGCTCTGTCTCGCTCGCGCTGTCTCTCAATCTTTTCCATGCGCTTTCTCAGTGCCAGCTCCCACTCTCGCGCTCTCTCTCTCTCTCTCTGTTGAGCAGACACTTGAACGCGCTCTCAGCGGCGGCTTGTGTCGCGTTTTGGGGCACTGAGAATATCGCTCATTTTCAATAAAAATAGCTTAAAATTCGAACAGGCGTTCAGCAGTGCGCGCCTGGCGAATTTCATCTGCCAAAACGCCGCCGCCCGCTGCTGGAACGCAGCAGTAGTCTGCGCTCTCTCTCTCTGTCTCTCTCTCTCTCTCTCTTTGCGACGCCAACTGCGACGTCGACTGCAACTGCGACGCACGATTGGGTTTATTTTTGGGGCCGGCAAAGTTATTGAAAAACTTGTGCAAGATCTAAAGCTGGCAAATGCGGCAGCCACAGCCAGTAGCAGAGCAGAAGGAGCAGGGGGAGTAGGGGAGCAGCTTTCCGCTGCTGGGCCACTGCCGCGCTGCAAGACGAGCTTGAAGTTCTGTAAACGCCATTTTGATTGCAACAATGACGACAAGCAACATCTGTCGGCAGGCAAGAACCTGCCACCTACCCAGCAGGCAGAGCAGCGGGCTGCGGGCTGCGGGCTGCAGCGAGCAGCGCAGTCGAGAATGCAGAGAGCGAGAGACAGCAGCAGCAGCAGCAGCTTGCAAATCGACTTGCACTTGCTGCTGTTGCCCTGTTGCTGCGAGCGCCGCAGATGCAGATGCAGCAACGGCAACGGCGGCAGCAGCAGCAACAGCAGCAACAGCAGCAGCAACCTTCGTATTTGTGTTTTACTTCCGGTTCGTGGCGTTGACGACGGCAGCGAGCTGCGAGCAGGATGAGTCGGGCGTGAGAGGCGTGTAGCTGCCTCTCCGAGTCGAGTGGTTTGTTTGGCTGCTGCATTTTTGAAGCGCGTTGGCCAGGGGTTGGCAAGGGGCAGGGCAGAGCGACGTCGTCGTCGTCGACGACGCTGCAACTTTGCGGTCGTTGGCTTCAGCTTTGGCTTCGCCGTCGCCGTCGTCGTCGCATTTTTCGTTTCATTTTGCTTCTCTTCGGTTTTTTTTTTTGCAGTTTGTTCTGCGCTTAAAGCGGATGCCGTCGGCTCTGGCACTGCACTCTCCACACACGCACACACACACACACAGTCTCATCCCTCTCTGCTCTCACCCTGCCCCTGCTTATCCCTCATGCTTATATGCTGGCGGTGGTCCGTGGGTGGAGTTCGCAGTGCTCAAAACTGTCTGAGCCACAGCCAGAGCCAGAGCTCCACATTGCGCTGTCTACTTATACGGCACACACACACACACACATACACACACAACTGCTCATAACTGCGAAAGTGCTGCTGATTGAGTTGCTGCAAGAGCGACTTATCCCATACAGATAGTACTATAGTAATATAGTGCGAGTAGTGCGCGCTGCCAGGAAATTGAGCCGAAAAGGTTGTCAGTGCTCAGGCCTGAGCAGGGTGAAGTTGAAGCTGAGTACTGTCTTTGCCATGGCATGCAGCTGATGCAATTGCGGACTGGCATTCTTCTCTTATATATTAATAAAATATAATTTATATAAAATATAATTTATGTAAAACTATCGTGTTTAATAAGTTCTGCAATTTCGATTTCACTTTCAATTTATAGCTGCAAAAAATTTCAAAAAGAAAGTCTTAATTAAAATATTTTTATGAGCAAGTTTGAGTATTTTTAGTAAGAAGTATTTTATTACATATAATAAATATCATGTTCTGCAGTGAAAAGTATATTTTGTTTGGAGAGTTTCTTTATCATCGATATCAAATTTAATTCTGTAAAAAATATAAAAATATCTTAAATCAACTTAAATTAGAAAACATAATATTGTAATTTTTCAATTATTTAAAACTCAAAATTTACTTATCAAAGTGAATTTTCAATCAATCCAATTATCATATATTTTTTTTTAGATAATATCCGCTCTATCTGTATGCAACTTAACGGGCCTCTATCTGATCTGAAAACTGTATTCTATTATCCATTCATTATGATTCTAAATCGCGTTGGAAAGTCTGTTACGCTTCTTATCGACTGTTTGCAGAGATCACATCAGCATATCTTCCTTTCGCAATGATAAGTGTGGCACACACTCGCCGAAAGCTGCAGCTGCTGCTGTTGCGTTCAGTTTTCACCGCTGCTTTTGATGCGATGCGATCGGACGGCGATCTGATTTGCGGCTAATTAATAATTTGCTTAGTCAGCGTGGCAAAGTGCTTTGCGTTGATTTCTCGCTGACGCTATCTGGACAGATCTGCGCGGCGATTGATGCTGCAGGCAGTCTCTGCTGTCCGCTGTCCGCTGTCTGCAATTGCTGTTGGCCTCAAGTTGCCGTTGATTAGTCATAGGATCGCGGGACTGAGCCGACTCGATGATGACTTGATCTAATATCGAGCCTGATGACATCAAGTTGGCAGGCGGGTTTCGCGATCGATTCGCACAGTTGCAGTTGGTCAACGCGGCGTATGCGCAATGAGTTTTCGATGTTGTTGTTGTTGTGGTTGCTGTTGTTGTTGATGTTTGCTAAGCCTGTTCTTTGGATAACCAAAAGCGGCGCGGCCAAACAACATAATTAAGTATTTATTTATTTACAGTTTTGGGCAACGACAGCAAAAACAACAACCGCCGGCTGCAATTTGAATGCATCAGCAGCGACAACAACAGCAACAACAACAGCAACAACGACAGCAGCAAACACTGCAACTCGAACTATTGGCGTTGTTGTTGCCACAATTGCTCATTTTGCTGGTTGCTGCAACCTTGTGCTAAATTTTCCAAAACGTTGAACGCCGTCTCTCTCGCTCCGCCACTCCCCCTTCCCCCTCACTAGCTTCCACTGACGACGCCATCGCTGCCAGCAGCAAGCAACTCTGTTGCAACAGCGTGCGCGGGCCCAAAGCAGCGATAAATGTCAGTCAAGCGGCGTTGCCTGACACGCCCCCCCCCCTCCAGCCAACCGCCCCCTCCCTGGTATGTCTGTGCTCAGCTGACTGGGCAATGGTTGACGCATAACAAAAAACGTTGACAAAGTCAACAATTTCCATTAGAGCGCATTATTGATGCTTATGAGCAAATGTATCTGCGAGATACTCCAACTCAGACACAGACCGAGGCAGTATCTAAGCTGCGTTGCTGCGTTGCTGCGTTGCTTTTGACGCTTTATTAACTGCCAACGGCTCGTGAGACTGACACCATTCGCTCGGGCAACGAGCAACAGCTGCAGCTACTCCCCACACTCCCGGAGAGCGCAAGAAAAGATGACGCCACTCTGCGAAGCTGTCGCGTTTTGCGTGTCAAATGAATTCGCAGCGAGGCTAATTAAAACAATTGCCGCCAAAAGAAAAACAGCTAGAAAGACCAAAACAAAAGCGACGGACGGACAGCAGTGGACTGAAGTGGTAAAAGCTGTGAAAACTGCTGTCTCTACGCTTCGGATTGGAAGTCGGACTCAGATTTGGGTTGATACAATGTACAGTGCACTTGGCATATGAAAAGTCGCAATTAGCGCGAACGGAAAATTCAGTAATTACAGCAAGTTGACAGAGAGTAGAGTGCACTGTAAGAATATCCTGTAAATGTGCATAAAATATTTTCTAAATAAATTCTTAATTAATTTGCAGACCTCAAGGAAACTCACGGATGTGCGAGAGCATTGATTTAGTTATCGGTATAACAAACAATCAATACCAAAGTCTATAAACTGTGACTTCCAGCTGAAGTTATTTCTTTACTAACAATCATACCTTGCTTAGGCCATCTACAGGGTATTAAAACAAAAATGAAACGAAATGACGACGAAAGATTTGAAGAAATGCTAAAGCAAAAATAAGTTGGAAACGTTGCGGTAGGAAATTACTTTAATTTGTTGCTCCCATTGTTGTTGCTGCTGCAGCTGAAACTTGGCTAAATGAATGCCTGACTGACTAGCTGTCTGGCTGCCCGTCCGTCCGTCTGACTGACTGACTGGCGGCCACATGTTTTCACATGATTTCCACACGATGGACAGGTGAAAAGCAAGCCCAAGTCCAAGTCCAACTCTCAAGTCAATGTCGACGCGCGGCGAAGGCAGCAGAAAATTCACTGGAGCAAGAAAAGAAACCGTCACAGGAGAGAGACGGCGGACGGGAGACGGGGTGCCTCTTGGCCGGGTTAACAACTGGCAGGCTGAAAGTCAAGCACAAGATTTGACGTTGTCTGGGTAATTTTTAAGCGACTGCACACAAAACAGCCCGCGGGAAAGTCCCCTCCAGTCAAGCACTCGCTCTCTCTCTCTATCTCTCCTCCTCCCTGCCGATCTTGGCGATCACCCTCTCGATCTGTCCTCTCGCTCGTACTCGAGCAATTGAACTATCGCCCAGACTGAACCTACATGAATACTACTTGTTTTCACGTGCATATCAACAATTTCCATCTGCTCGTCTAGTGCAAATTTCCTAATAGCATTTTTCATGTTTTAATTGTTTTATTAAAATACAAACAAGAATAATTACAGCCCCAACATAATTGTCGCTATCACGAACAGCAATATACTCTATGTGCACAAGGCATTGCACACGATCTGCATTATAATAATAATTATTATATAGAATTAAATATACATTGCTTATCGTTGATTGAAAAGTTTTAAATATTTTTAAAACTTAAATACGATATGCAATCAAAGAATTATGATAAAGATAGCTGATAATGTTCTAGAAAATAGTTTTTTAGGATTAACCTTAAATTATTTTCAGCTTACATGAAACTTACCTTCATGACCAGCAACATTCCCTTCAAACATTATACGATTAGCCACGCCCACTGTCTGCATGTTTTCGTGTGTTCTCCCTGCATTGGAATGCCAAGATAATGTAGAGCATTAATGGAAAGGATTCAGAAATGAAGACGCCGAAAAATGCAGTCAAAAGCAGGCAAAGGTGGTGAAGAAGATGAACTGTAGAAGAAGCAGCAGAAGCAGCAGAAGCAGGAGTTGGAGAAAATCATACAAAAGGCGCATAAATTAGCAATGGTCTGTAATTTCGAAAAGGGTCGTCAACAGCTTATAAACGTGCCGGGAGTGCATAGCAAGTGGCTCGCAGAGGCGTGGCCGAGGGGCGTGGGTAAGGGGCAGTGCGGTGCCCTGTTCCAGTCACAGTCGGCGTGGCCGCGACGCATTCATTAGTTTAATATTAAAATAGTCATAATAAAATTGTAGATAAAAGTCTGTTACTTGCGCGCCAAGTGAAACAATGCACAACAACAACAACAACACGACAGCGACAACAGCACGATAACAACAACAACAACTCGAGCAGCAGTAGCAGCAGCAGCAGCAGCAAAAACTCGAACGAACTCGAATGAAGTCGAGTAGCTAAGTACAAAGGGCCAAGATTTATGAACTACAGCCAGGGCAACGTGTGTGCGAGTGTGTGTGCGTGTGTGAGTGTGTGCATGTGTATGCATGTTTTAATGTGAGTGTGAGTGTGAGTGTGCGCATGTGAGTGCGACGTGAATGTGTCTCAGCGTCGTCTCAGCTGCCTTCACTTCCTCCCCTGCAAGTCGCGCTCAAAGCGGAGCAATGAACTATTTACGAATATGCCATCTACTTATGCTACTCACACTCGCACTAGCACTCATACCCGCACTCACCACTCACTCGCATCTACAGCCATGCTCGTAGGCGTGAATACGAATGCGCTGGGGCGGTTGGCTGAGATAAGCATACGTGTAATAATACTTATAAGCATGCATATTAATGCATCCATCGCCGGCCAATGGATGACCTTGAGGTATCTGAGGATTACAAAGGCCCCTCGCTATTTCCCAGGCCCGAGGCGTAGCCCAAAGGGTGAGTGTGAGCGCTGCGAGAACCAGTCTGAATGACAGTTCAAAATGCTGAGAACTCCAATTTGTCTTAAATATATAGCGAAAATGTTGATTATCTGGCAGATTCCAGAAATTTGATTATGGATATCTAAAGATAGCTATACAAATTTGTCTAGCTATGAACGGAAATGTTTAATTAATTGTTAAATGATCCACTGAGTTAAAACTCTCACTTGATTGATTGAATTGCCATAGATATGTCACTATAATACTCTATATATACTCTAAATATGTAAAAGTTTTCAAAAACTAACCGATTTTAATTATCATGGACGTTAAACTCACATTTCGATTTTCTGGTTATTGTTTTTCTGCAGTTTTTAATTTTTTTAATCTTCCCAGCAACCCCCAAACTATTATTTTTTTCTTTTAATATCTATCATATTATTTAACTGCCAGAGAAATCTCGCGATGATCTATGAGCTTGTGTTATGTTTTCCAGAATTTTGTAAGCTACGCCGACATTGATTTAGATCGTGTCATATACTTGTAAATACATATGTGTGTGCGTTCAGCTGAAGGGCTGTTGTTAATAGCTGTCTATTTATCATAGAGCGAAGACCCCGCGCTATTAAATCTGCAGTTGCTCGATTGTTCTCTGGCTGCGTGGCCCCAGATCGCTGAGCGGCAGACTCTATAAGCGTACATTATTACAGTTCAGTCTCTCTCTCTCCACGCTATATTTGTGCAACACACAGTGCACCCTCGCTGGCCCGTTGCACACCCGCCACTCCGTGATAGACTCGTGCGAACAAGAACAACAAGAACAATCACATTATATCAAAAGGAGCAGCAGCAGCAGCAGCAGGCCCGTTGCAGGGCGCTGGGTGCTGGATGCTCTCTGCTCCCGCCTCATTGAGGACTGTTAAATTTAGTGCCTCCACTTCAATTTTAATTACGGGCATTGTTGAATGCGCGACCGGCCCAGGCAGGGCCAGAGCGAGCCGGAGAGCGGAGCACCCCCAACAGCAAATGGACTCCCCCCAAATGCGCTGGCATTCGCGTATCTGTTGCACACATGTTCAGCCCGGTCTGCCCTCTGTGCGCTCCGCTGCCCTGCCCCACGTTCGCTTCGTTTCTTTGTTTGGTCGACAATTTAACATATTTGGGAATTCATTGCACTTTCTTTTATTAATACGCACTCAAGAAGTCGAGCAGTCTCTCTCTCTCTCTCTCTCTCTGCTTCTCGCTCGCACTCGCAATCGTGCTCCCTATTTGTCTGGAACATGTGTAAGTGCGTGTTGCCTTCGGTCCTTCCCTCTCTCTATCTCTCTCTCTCTCTCTCTCTCTCTTCGGATGCTTTGTAAACTTGAACAGTTCTTAACGCTTTGGTTTTCTCTCGCCTAAATTTAGGCGCATTCTTGACTATTTCGGGGGGCTCCGAGCACGGATTGCATCGAAGGGGAGAGGAACTAAACTGAACTGAACGGAGCGCTGGCATCTGTGGGCTGCCGCTTTGCTTTTATTGCTCCAATTTCGGTATGCCAGCCATTGATAAATATAGATGTGCCGAGACCCGTCTCCACCCTCCCGCTCTCAAGATATCAATGGAAATAGAGCTGCAGTTGGAGCTGCAACTGCAGCAGCAACTGGCGCGAATTGAAACTTATCTGTTAATCGGCACATCTGCTTGTCACATGTAGAGGGGGGGGCGCAGCAAGAGGCGAGGGAGCAGGGAAGGCAGGTCTGTTGTCGAGTAGTTGAGTAGTCGACTATTTGAGTCACAGGCAGCTGCCACGTGTCCCCGCTGACTTTGGCCTTAAGTAGGCTGCGTTTAGCATTGACAGCGAGCGAGCGGCCGAGCACAATTTTTAATGGACGAGCAATTTCGCAATGAATCCGCCCGCAAAACGCTGCGGAGTCCCCTCTTCCCCTACCCGCTTGGACATAAATTGCAAGCGAAATGAGCAGCTCGCGCCAAATCAAAGCAATGACAAAAACAACAAAGCGGCATGCATGCGAGAGGCGCTGCAAGAGTTGTCGTGAGTAGGACAAGGGAATTATTTATTATTTATTTATTAATATTAGCTCATATTTGCAGTAAGTAGTTAATAATAAAATCAACTTTCGGATTATTTAAAAATATTAATAAAAACTTATACTATATCTTAAAATAGTTGCTTATATTTTTATAAATTTCATATAAGCAAATTCACAAAAAAATATTTGCTGCAAATAAACTTATTTGTTATAGAAAACAAATAATGAAATATTTAAGAAAGTTTTTAAATCAATTTCACAGTTTCATACATTTTTATTCTATCAACAAAACTTGCGTTAATAATTGATCAAGCATCCCCTGGCCATTGTTGCATATTTCACACAGCGGCCTCCTCGCTTGTTCCCTCTGCCAGCTGCTGGCACCGCAAAACGTTTGCACAAATTGCGCAAATTGGTTTGGAACCAATGTAAATATTTATTAAAATTGCGCAAATGTTAAGCGCAGTAGTTACCCCCTCCTGCTCCTCCTCCTCCTCCTCCTCCTCGACCGACCCGGCCAAGCGCCTTAGACGAACTGCAGTCGAAATGTTCGAGTGATGATGAAAATGCGCCTGAGCTCGTGATCATGCACGTTCCAACATGCATGCGCGGGCGTTGTGACCAGTCAGATATAGGCGCATATATAACTGGCCGACTGAGGGGGGCTGTGCATGTGACTGGCAATCTTTTCAGCTCATAACTCGCACAATTCTCAGTCGCAGTCGCAGCCTCAGCCTTTGTCTTTTGCTCTGAACTGATTATCGCCCAATGCAAAAATATTTATGCGTATGAGTAATCGAAATTCGAAACTGACACAGAACGTCGCTGGGTCGTTCCTCGTATTCCTATACACGATTGTTCATACACACACACACACATGCATATACTTTTATTATATTTGAATTTCTTTTCGAGCTTTTATTGTTTTCTGCCTCTTGCAGTCATTGTCGCTTTGCTGGGCAGTGCTTTTGGTATGCGTGATTGTGATTTATGTGCGAGTTCGGAATTGGAATCGGAATCACTCGGTCCGTCGCTCGATCAGTATGAGAATGGAAATGCTTATGACTCGGAACATACGCGGAAAGTTGCACAAGTGTGTGACTGCGCGACAAATGCGCATTTCTCATTCGAATTGCTCAAGATGCTTCGAGCAGTAGGCAGCAAGCCGTGCAGAACGCCAACTGTGGCCAAATGTGCCAATGACACTGCCCGAAAAACTCAACCAATTTCCAAAGACGAATGTGAAATGAAATTCGATTATTTTGAGACCATGCTGAAGTGTCAGCTCGACTAGTTTCCCTAGGTAAATCGATACAAAAACGGAAACTGCTTAGCTCAATTACAACTTTCAGCTAATGTCATTGGGTTCGCTTGAAATTCCCCATTTGCCCTTTGGAACTTAACAAAGATAATTTCGATTGTCGACAAATCTTCGAAATAGACTCGACTTGTTTGGCGCGCCGTCATTATCAGCAAGGGACAACAACAACAACAATAACAGAGACAGAGACAAGCCCGTCGCGAACAACAAACTAAAACAAAGTCAATGTTGACGACGCTTCAGCGATTTTCACATTAGATTAAATATTTTTCAACTTTTAGTTTTGAGGTCAAACTGAAGAAAACGCCCCGGCCACGCCAACACTAAGACCTTTGCTGCTAATACAATAATTGCCGTTGTTACTTGCGTTGTTGTTGCTGTTGCTGTTGTCGTTGTCGTTGCTGTTGCTGCTGTGGCTGCTGCTGAGAAGAAGCGCTGCGGAAGCGGATGCAAAAAAAGCCAGCGACAAGCCGAAAGCTGAACATGAAGTGCCAGCGCGAGTGACGATCGCACACAGATACAATACATAGATATGCAGATACGCCTGTCCAACAGCAGCAGCAACAGCAGCAGCAAAAAGCTATAGCAGCCACAGCAGCAAAAGCAGCGATAATAATAGTAACTGAAGCAGCTAATTTCTCAGCATAAGAGAAACGACGCAACAACCTTGCCAGCAGCCAAAAACAACGAATGAATTTCCATTGTCTTCGAGTTTCAGGCTCCTCTGCTGTGCGAGTGTCGGTGGCACCCCAAAGCCCAAGATCGTCGTCATATTAGCGTCCAAAAGTCAGCGTCGCTTGTCGGCGGCTCCTCAGATGCGCAACTACAACAACAGGAATAAGCAAAAAGCTACTGTCGAGCACGCTCGACTGTTGAATACCATTCACCGACTTTTTTGACGCGTAGGCTAAGGGCGTGGCTATTGAAATAAGCATGTTCGTCGCATACAGGTTTACAGGAAAAAGTATCTTATGGCTTTAAAATAAGCTGAGTAATTGCCAAAACGGCCACACGGACAGACAGACGGACATGGCCAAATCGTTTCAGCTGATCAATTATAATTTATTTGGTCTGCCATGCTTCATTTGTTTGACACATACATTCTATATACTACTATATATACTATATATAATATATGTACTATATATACTATATATAATTTATGTACTATATATACTATGTATACTATATATAATTTATGTACTATATATACTATATATACTACTATGTACTACATATACTACTTTTGCCCATTTTTAATATGTGCACGGTATAACAACAGCAACAACAACAGCCTTTGAGCACTGGGAAACGTATGTAGATATGCGTGCGTATGCGGCGTATAATGTAAATTCCGCAATGCGCGATGGACAAGCGACGCTTGAAATTAAAATAGGGTCATTAAGCGACGCGCAGCGAGCGACTCAAAGGGAGAGCATGTCAGCGCGTCAGCAGAGCGCAGAGCGGGCAGCGGGGTCAGCCGCCGATCAATGCTGCCCCCACTGCTCTCCACATAAGACGCCCATGCTCAGGTAATTGCTGCCGCTGTTTTCATTTCACTTCTCTCAATATCTCTCTCGCTCTCCCGTACACTCGCCAGACAAATTTCTCAACAATTATTTTGAAATGTTTTTCAATCCGACAAACTTGGTCTCCAAGTTACAGTCGTGGCCGTAGTCTCGTTCAGAGTCTGGCATTAGCTTTTCCATAGACAAAAGTGTGAAAAGCAAGCAACAACCGCTTGAAACTGACTCGAAGCAGGTCTCATAATTATTATTTGACGGTTGTTGTGGGCTCCGGCTCACCGATTCTGCCCCTCCCCGCCGGCCAACCGTTCCCTTGGCCAATCCGTCACTATTGGCTGACATTGGTTTTATTGTAAAATAATTATTGATACAACACTTTGCAGTCAATAGTAAGATTTGAGGCGTTGATCAACTGACGTCTCAATGCTGTTTCATTGGACCCTCAATTCTCGTTGCGCTCTGAGAGGAACACATATAGGTAAAGTATGAGTACGTATGTATATACTACATATGGCACAGGCAAAACCCGACCTGTTCAACTATTTGCGTACAAAAGAAGAATGAACAGAAATTAAACCTTCATATAGAGGTATTTATATTGGACAGCGACTTAGAAGTCTTCTCTTAGGGTTGTGAATAATACACAACTTGGTTAATATATTTTATATAACTTGGTTAATATATATAATTTATCTTCTCACCTCTTTTTTCTAATCTACATAAATCTTATCATTTAAAATCCAAATAAGATATGCTGCAACTTTTAAATATTACAAACATTTGTTGTTCAATATTGTCAAAGATTTCAGGTTCAATACAAGGGTATCTTAAGATCTAACGTGTTCTTATGTCTTCTACACATAATTTGTCAAGCCTCGTTCGCGTAAAATGAACAACTTTCATTATAATCAAATTTAGTATACGAAATCGAATTAGTTTGGCCTTGGTATTATAATAGTAGAGCTCTATCTTGAATTTATATTCGATCACAGTTTATCACACTTCTGAGCCGCCTAAGCTAAGGGAATCAAGTGTTTTTTGCTTGCCGCTGTTATAGCTGTATCTTGAGCATGCATTGGTGGCCTGAATATCAGTAGTGAATACCCAGGTCCAAAAAACTGGATTGGACAGGCAAACTCATTAAGAAACTTTGCTATATTAATAACAAATTATTTATCTATTATTTTAGTATATATTAAAGATAGAATGGTTATTAAAGAGGGCTGTGGGTGTAAATAAATTTACAAGTACAATTACAATTTTGATTATTTATTAAGGGTTGTATACAAAAAATAATATACGATGACTTTTTTATTATGTTTGAGAACATTGCTTTAAATGTAAATCAACACAAAGTCGTAATTTATGATTTATTATGATAATATTTTTTTTCAACTTATTTATATTACAAATATTTGTTTCACAATATTTTCAAAGATTTCAGATGGAATAGAAGGGTCTCTTCCAATCATACATGTTCTTCTACATGTTAGTCGTTAATTCTCTTTCGCTTAAAATGAACAACTCTTATCATAATTTAATTAAGTAGACGTAATCGAATTAGTTTGGCTTTACATAAGACTTGTTATTATAATAGTAGAGCTCTTTCTTAAATTCATCTCAGTTCACAGTTAATCACACTTCTGCACTGTCTAAACCATGGGAATCAAGTGTTTTTTGCTCTCTGTCGCTGTTATAGCTATGATGTGGCCATCAGGACCAGAGCGTCCTAAAGAAATGAATACCTAACATCCCGATCCAAAAAAACTCGTTTATTGAAAATGCTTAAAAAAACTGTAGCTTATCGCAAGTAATAATAAATTCCAGTTTTGTATTTCAATATTCATTAAAAATGTCCCATCTAAGTGATTTTAAGATGTGTTTTTTTGGTTTTGCTGTATGAGGCAACGAGCTGTCGTGTACCAAATTCACTTTTCCATGTCCTCTGGCCCATCGCAGTCAGTTTTTAAAAACGGGAGGGCTTTAATAGTATTTGTTGGCAATAGCGTTGTGTATAAATTATATTTCTCGTCACTCGTCAAAGTTCGATGTAAAAATGATTTTCTTTCGTGGCCTTTTGCGATTTTCTATTTGACAGTCATTCAAATCGTGTAGTACTCAAGTACCGAGTTTATTGATCTTATTACTTTAACATAATTTTAAATTTAAATCGAACTCTATATATGTCTTTAAAATATCTTTCAACTAATCTTCTTATCTTCTTCTTGGTCAAGATTGTAAGATTTCAGGTTAAGATCATACGTGTTCTTCTACGTTTACATATTAGTCGTAAAATCTTAACGAACGTAACATGTTACGCTTTGAGTTGTGGTTATAATTTAATTCTACATATACAATTGGATTAGTTTGTCCTTACATAAGACTTGTTGTTTGATTGATATAAAAGTAGAGCTCTATCCTGAATTCATAAAGTACTAATCTTATCAGAGCCGTCTAAACAATGGAAATCAAGTGTTTTTTGCTTGCCGCTATTATAGCTGTGTATGGAGAATGCTTAGAGCCTCCATGTTATTGAGGCTCTTAATAAAAATATAATATCTAAAATCCTGGATCCAAAGAAAACCATTGAAGAGAAAATATTACATATTCATGTAACTGAATAAAAACAATTGAATAAAAAGGAATACTTATTAATTATGAATTGAATACAAACGTTCATCATAGCACAGATTCAGTCCTTATTTGTATCAAATTGATAGATTACTTATACAAACTCCTCCAAAAGAGAAACTCTTTCGTTTTACGAGCAATTCTTAATTACTTTATCTACATACAAAGATTCGGATCAATCATGAGATTGTACATATTCTGGCAGTTATTATTCAGAAAAACTCCTCGGCAAATTATTATTTTTCGGGGTTCTTTTTCGATATCTTTTCGGAATTGGCCCCAATCTGACAATGGGCACTCGCTGCACTGCGCTGTGCTGCGCCGTCGCGCAAAGGTGCGAAGCTGCCAAATGAGCAACACGAGGGCAACAAATTTGCAGCTGTTGTTGGCGTTGTTGTTGCCGCCCGAAAGAAAACTAGTAAGTGATTTCACAGCGAGTCGCAGTCGATGTTGAAGTCGCACTCGAAGTCTCCATGTCTCGGAGTCCGAGTCCGAGTTCGCGTCCACGTCCGCGTCCGACTCCGAGTCCCAGGCAAGTCGAGGCAGCAAAACTAACAGCAAATGCTGTGCAAAATTTGTAACATATTCGGCAGCAAAATATTTAAGTTATCTTGTTGTTGCTGCTGTTGTTGTTGCTGCTGATCGGTGCGTTGTTTTTGGTTATTGTACGTAAAGGCAAAGCGACACGGTGACGGTTCATTGAACCGCTCCGCTCGGTGCTGACTCTGACTGACTTATTGAATGACTGAGACAACGACTGCAGCCCCAACAACACCAGCAACAACACCAGCAACAACACAAGCAACAACAACAAGAGCACCATTGCTTCCATCGAAGGCTGTACAGATTATGTCACACATTTTGTGTAATTGGGGGAGTGTGGAGAGAAGTAACTCTGTCACAGGGGGGAGAGAGAGGGCAGCGTAGAGCGGTGGGAAGGGGCGCGCAATGCTGCACTCGTGGTAGCCATGTTACAACATCAATTGCGCGCGCCAAAAGATAACAACAACAACAACAACAGCAGCAGCAGCAGCAGCAAACCTACAGAAATCGTATCTGTGAGATTGTATGTATCTGTATCTGTATCTGGTTGTGCCGAAACCGAACCGAAACTGTTTAGGCTAAATAACTGCTGCGGCTTCAGTTCAGCTCTACACAACTCTGAATCACTCGACTCGGAGTCGAGCCGAGCTACCGATTGCCATACTCGGACTGATTGGGTGTTGCTCAGAAGAAATAATATGACAATATCAGTATGTACATATATTTGTTGGGGAACTATTTGATCTAATATGCAGTTACACAATGCAATGTTCAAATTAGTATGGCCCAAGAAAAAATCTTAGATATGTGCCTTCATTTTGAATTTTGGAATATATTTACATTTTTGTGCATTAAAGTATAGTGAAAGAATTCTATAACTATATAAATAGAAAAATTAATCATTTATGCGTGTCGCTTGTTTTCTGCTTAATTGAATTTGATAAGCCTATTATTGGTTATATCAGTTTATAGCGAATCGGGTTCTATAAGAGGAGTACTTCGCCTTCTAAGCCATTCATAAAGTTGCAATATGAAGTTCGAAATGATGTTTGTGCTCGCTCTTGTTGCCGTGGGAAATCTTGCAGATCCTCCTGGAAAACCCGAAATCTTCGATGCAAACTACGAATAAATAAAATTGCTCTTGCTTCAGTTATTGTGGGCTTCAGCTTCAACTTATGTTATGTGTTGTAAGATCTGAGATTTCGCTGATTTGAGAACTAATACGATTTGCCAGACAGATCGAGTCTATTCAGTAATTAACTGAAATGATTTTACACTGTGTTCCACAAATCTAGCGGCAACTCCATCTTCGTAGCGCCGAACTCCTCCGACTGGGCGACTGCAATGGGTCGCATTAAATAAGTGAAAGTCAAATTGTATTGACGCATTGAGCGCATGAACAAATTAACTGCGCAATGAGCAAGAGGCGAACGGACAGACGGACAGACGGACAGACGGACGGATGAACTGGATGGCAGCCAGACACGCGTATGTCTCTGTATCTGCATCTGAAAATGTATCTATATATGTATCTGTAAGTGTATCTGCATCTGCATCTGTATCTATAACTGTATCTGCGCCGCTTTACTCGTATCTGTGGCTGCCTTTTTGTATCTGTATCTTTGTTTGGTATCTGAAAAGCCAGAGCTAACGGCAAACGAGGCTTGCTGCCACCAGGCGAATTAATTTTTAAAATATTATTAAATGAGCCTAAACAAATGGGCAAGCAATGGCAAACAAGTTTCGGCTGTTTCGTTTGTTTCGTTTTGTAGTTTTTTTTTTTTTTTTTTTGTGGCACGATTATGCAACAACAATCACCACAACCTGCAGGCTGGCTGCGGCTTTCGAGTGTGAATCGAACAGAATATTCGACTCAGCGCTGAGGACTGACTCACACACTCATGCTGAGTCTTATCAGCCGACGGGCGAGATAAGCGTCTGTGTGTGTTTTTGCTCGATGAGTAATTTCTCAAAATCTCCAGAGAGTGAGCGAGAGGGCGAGAAAATGCAAATTGCAAGCGACATCGGAAACACCTCGCGGAGCTGTGAGCGGGTGATAATAAAATCGTGAGACTGCACCAATTAGCTTATCAGCGAGACAAAATCGCTTTCGTCGCTCTGTTCGCAGCTCGTTTTGAAATTCAAATGTGGCAGGTTGCAAGCTCAACGGGGCCAGTTGGGAACGTGCTGTTGCCGCTGCCGCTGCCGCTGCCGCTGCTGCTGCTGCTGCTGCTGCTGGGTAACAAGCTAAACAAACAAAACGATTTGCCGACTGCGGATTGGTATCAGGGGAGTCGAAGTTGGAGTCGCCACAGCAGGTGTCGGTGTTGCTCGCGGTTGTGGCCGTGGCCCCATACGCCTGTGGGCGTGCCAGAACTTTCACAAATTAATAACACTTGAGAGGAGTAGTAGAATCTGCTGCGGCTCGGCTCGACTTGCGGCTCGAGTTCGACAGACGAGCGAGCGGGCAGATTGAGCGGCATTTTAATTGAATTCGCGAGGTGAACTGAGAGCGGAGAACGTTGAACGAAGAAGAAGCAGAGAGAGAACTGAGCAAGAGCTGGGAACAGCCCAGATGAAGAGACCAGACCAGCCGACCAAGAGACAGATAGACAGACAGACAGACAGACAGACAGATGGGCAGATCGACAGACTGGCCGATCGCAAGTTCCAAGAACTCACCACAGATACAAGCATGAGCATGCGATACTTATACATAAATATACATATGTTTATATATACTTTGTTCATGTACAAATAAAGCATAAAACCGACAACGACGACAACAACAGGCCGACAGGGAGCAAAGGCACAGAGCCAAATGAAATGAGCTGAAAGAAAGAAAGAAAAGAGCAGCAAATCGACTAAATAATCACAGAGAGAGGAAGACTGCGAGGGGGGGGGGGGAGGGGGGTCGACAAGCCAATGCAGATCAATGAGTCGGAAGGGGAGGTTGGGGAACGGACAGCAGGGTGATTCGATGTCTCTCAAATGCGCATGAAATTCCAGTGAATCGAACACAGTTGCAACTGGCGGAGGCAGCAGCTGCAATGCCAGTTAATCCAGAAAATTAGCGATCTTCCCCAGCCGATCAAAAATGTTGAATTAATGTTGCCAGAATTGATCGGATAACGGACGGACGCTCTGATTGGGACTGCGGTAAGTAGCGAATTCTCCATACTGATTTCTATAAGTTGTTCAAGAACTAAGAAGAAGGTGTCAAAGATTAATGCTATATTACCATAGACAATCTAATATCTCTAGGCATTTGTTCTGGAACTTTCGAGCTGCGAGAGCTACGAAGATCGCTGTGAAAACAAACAAGTGGAAATAGATCCGGCTGCGATGGCTACGAGTCTCGTTATTTGGTCAATGCCTTCTGCTGCCCACAGCTGGGCGTGACTAAGGAAGACTATAGCGAAGCACAAATACGCTCGCAGTTCGTAGTTCGATGGGAGTAGTGAATCAACCAGTTAATAGGTAAGTTTAAGTAGGTAAAAACAGTTCAAAAGCTTCATATACTCTTTAAGAGCAATGCAGCATTTTAAAATCCACAGTTAGGGTATATATTATGCTATATGTTAGGGTATACAGCGTAAGCCTAGTTTCAAGCTTGATCAGCTCTAGGGCTGAGTGAACTCTTTGCAGCTTCAGTTCACTGGTAATTTGTAAATTGGTTCATAATTTGGTTTCATCAGCTCAGCTCTCCACTCGCTCCAGTCGCTCCATAAGCCCCCATCACGCCCACCACCCGCGCTCCGCTCGCACTGGACGCGAATAATGACCCGAGCGAGAAATGTAGTCAAAGTAATTTTGTGCCTTTGTTTTGCTTCTCTCTCTCTCTCTTTCTCTCTCTGTCGCTCTCTGTGTTTTTTTTTGGAGACAGCCGCAATGCGTTCGTTGGCTTTCTTTGTGCCCGTCTGCACGTCTGCCCGTCTGTCTGTCTGCCGGCCTGCCCGTCTGTCATAGACTTCTTGTTCGTGGGGGAAAACAATCCAAAAGCTCACAAATGAAATGGGTACAATCAACTAACTGTAAATAGTTTTTATTTCTCCTTCTTTCGGTTTCTGTTGCTTTTTGTTTTGGACGCTGACGCTGTGCCAGTTTTGCTTATGAACGGACAGACAGACAGACAGACAGACACACGAATGGGCAGACGGACAGACAGCGGCGCGTTATAATTTTCTATTTTCTACAACTTATGATTGCCTCTGCTTCGACTGCTTGTGCGGATTCTCTTTCTCCCCTCTCCTTCCTATATTTCTCTCTATCTCTCTGCCTTGCTCTCTGTTGCTTCCACGACATCGTAGCATTTGCTAAATCGTTAATCGAATCGCCAATCGACAGATATGCGCTCGATTTGCATATGTGGCCACTTGTTAATTAATAAAAAAACTAACAAACAACCGAAAAACATGAAGAAATAAAAACAAGTAGTGTTGAGCATGTGCTTGACTGACCAACAGATACCCTGTAGTAAAAGAAGCAGAAGTAATAATTGAATCTATACACATACCTACGATTATCATTATCACTAGTAGTCTATTTCTTTTATGTATTTATCATTTCTTGCAATATTTTATCATTAATATATTATATTCAAGTATATTTTTTAAATTATTTTATTAACAAATCATCTAAAAAAAATATTTTTATATATAATTTTTATTCATTTTATATTTAATATGACACAATAATACACTTCAATTATTTCATCACACTTACTAGGCATTTTTTTCCACAGGGTACAAAAATGTATTTTTCAAATTGTATAAAATATATCTCGAGTATTGACATTATCGCATCAGTTGACTTTAGGAGTCGATTTTATTGCCCGGCCAGACAGTTTAATGTGCTTGAAATGCTAAAGGTAGAAAATCACAGCCATGCATATAGTATTTTAATAGGCGAAAACGCCGAAAACTACGGGCAGCTTAAGTTATCGGTTCACTCGATAAGGCCCGGTTAAAGCGGATGCCATGAATATGAAATGAGGTAGGTTAAGCTAGCGTTAGATAGTTGGCATTTAGTACCCATATATGGAATTAAATATATCCAATATTTAAACTACATACAACATGTTAACACACGTAAGAAATATGCGGTATGCAATTTTCTCCATACAAAGAAAAACTGTCGAATTTCCATGGCACTAAGTTGGACTTTCGACTCGACTGAGAGCAGAAGTTCTGCACGTAGTCCGCTCGCTTCGCATATAGATGAAATCCCACACTACCGACTCCAGTTACAGCTATCATTAGAAAGAGATGACTGCGCGGGGAGAGCGAGAGTGCAGGGTATTGGCTCGGCTAAGCAAGAGGGTCAATGCATGAAGGTTAGCGGCAATTTGTGTCGACTGCAACGAGTGCAACAACAAACTTGAACCGTTGTTGCTGGACAGATCGATGAAATGGCAACAAGAACAGCAACAACAACAACAACAACAGCCACAACAACAGTGCAAGCAGCAGCAACAACAACAACAACAACAACAATGACGACAGCAGCGACAACTACAACAACAATAAGTCAATTGCATTGGCAATAATAAATAGAAGAGAAACTGCAACGGCTACAACGTTGTTTGTTGCAAACAAAAGCAAAGGAGTTCGCCACGGTGCCCCCGTTCCCCTTCTCCCTCCACTCCCCTCCTGCTCGCTTTCCCTCCGCGGGCATCCACACGTCCAGCGATCGGCAACAAGCTAAACAAAACGCTTCCTCATCGCCGCCGTTTGGCCTAGCGGATTTACAATGGATTCGGCTCGCCTGAGGCAGGCGCTGGAGTTGGCGGAGTGGAAGAGGAGGAGGAGCTCGCTCTAACCAGTTAGGCGTTCGAATTGGGAGGCGAGATTGGCGAGAGAAACAGAGTTCGGTATCAGTTGACGGTCGGTGCGTGGCGGAATGCTTCGCTGCGCGCCACTCGTTGCTCGGCTCCAGAAATTGGCAAACAATAAAAGCCGTCAAAAAGTGCAGCCAGCAGCAACAGCAGCAAATAGAAAAGCCAGAGCTGAGCAGGAAAATTAAGCGAAAAAAGAGGGGAAAAACGAACAGGCGAAACAAAGCAAAAGCGCAAAAAACAGTTTGAAAAGTTGATTGTTTAGTTGAAGCATAAAAAATGCTGCCTCTAAAAAGTGGAGCGTCGATTGTTGCTGCAGCAGCGGCAGCAGCGACGCCGGCAGCGACAGCAGAGAAAATGCTGGCAAGTTGCAGTTGCAGTTGCAAGCGCAGGCAGCGAATTCTGAATGATGTTTTGGGCTGCTTTTCAGCTGAGAGAGAGAGAGAGAGAGGGAGAGAGTACGAAATAGAGAGTGAGATAAGCAAATAGCTTTTTACTGCCTCTCGCTCTCTCTCTCTCTCTCTCTCTGGCGAGATCTCTGGCGCGATCTCTGCGCCTGGTGAAAGATACATTTCAACTCTTGTCAAAAACGAAAATCAACTTCAACTTGCAACTTGTGTGTGGCAAAGAGACAAATGTGTTGGAAGAAAGTGCGCAGGGAAAACGAATCTGCAGCGAGAAGGAGAGAAACAGAGAGAAAGAGAGAGAGGGGGAGGGGGGGGGGGGCAACTGCTGCTCAGTTGCTGCCAGCCAGCTTGACTGACTGACATTCGACGGCAAAAGGCGCACGAAGTGTGGCCTGACAAATGCATAAAGCAGCGTCGACTGCGACGCCGACTGCAGTAAGTTGGCGCTGCCTGTTGGAGGCTACAGGCTACACAACTGAGATTTGCGCAGCAATGCGATGGCCTCACAACAGCAACAGCAACAACAACAACAACAACAACAACAACAACAAATGATGATGATGACGACGACGACGTTGACTTGTAGCAATTGAATTTTTGCACGTCGCCCATGAAGTTGTTTGTTTGCTTGGCATCGTACCCCATTACCCCCCTGTTCCGCGTTGCCCCTCTCTGCCCCTCTGCCTCGGCCAACCTCCCGCTCAGCTATTGTTGTTGCACTTGGATGAAAAATAGTGGAAACTGTTAACGAAAAAGAGGAAAATGTTTGTGTGCCTGATTGTTGGCAGTTGTTGTTGCTGCTGTTGTGCGCATATTTATGTTTGCTTTGACTTACCGTTAGACGGTTATATGGCGGATTACATTTGGCACTGCTGGCAAATTATCTGTGCCGAGTATCTTTTTCAGGCTAGAAATGAAGCAAAGTGTTTCTGTCAGTCGCTGTTGCCGGCCAGTCGCAAGTTGCCAGTTGTCAGTTGATTTGACGCTCATCTCTGCTCACCGAGCAACGCGTAGGTTCTCAGGCATTGGCAACGTTTTTGCGGTCAGATCGTTTGCTGCAACGTGGAAAGTGGTATTGAGTTGCATAGTAAACTGATGAAGCTCACACAGCTCGAATAAGGAAATGCCCTGCTCTTTAGGTTTATAGGGCAAAATAAAATAAATATATCATTATATCACACTGTTGAAAAATAAATATTACTCTGCATTATGTTATTTACAGGGTATTCATGGCAGTTGCAGCTGCTAACATTATGATTAATCTATTCTTTGCCGATTACTACTAATTGGCAGACAATATTCTATGATTTAAAATCTATTTGCGAGTGAGAGTTAAGGCCATTTAACGACAGGCAACATTCTATTAATAGACATCGCTTATAATGAGGATTTTATAGATTTCCTTTGCGCTTACATCGTTTTCCCTGCAATTAACCATCTTCCGCTATCTGCCTCTGTCCCGCCCTGTCTCTCTCTCTCTCTCTCTCCCTCTCGCTCTCTCTCTGTGTTTCTATGGCGCAGCCATTCACTTCTGCTAATTGTCGAGCTGGCTGGGGACCTCCTAGGGATGCCGGCCATTGCTAATGATGATATGCCATCGGCTTTGGGCCGTTTGCTGTGTGAAAAGCGCGACCCGTTGCTCAATTTGCTGTTCAACTTTCAACTTGCCGGACTTTCGCAGCAAGTGACACACACAACAAATACACACAGCACACACACACACACAACAACTCTCAGCGCAAAGCTGAGGAATAAAATCAAAAACAAAACTAAACGAACAAAAAGGAAAGGCCCCTCCGCATTCGAGCTGCAGCTGCCCACCTGCCCTGCAGTCCGCCTGCCCCCCTTCAATACCCTCCCCTCTCGAAGACCCTCTCTGACCGACGCTCGTTTCGCACAACTTTCAAATGGCTCTGCGATTCCGAGTATCGAGTGTTTTGAGTCTTCAAGTCTTTAGCTATTCGAGTAGTTTTGTTTCGGACTGTCTTAAGCTTTGGCATAATTGTTGCTGTTGTTACTGTTGCTGTTGCTGGTAATTGTTGCCTCGGCTGACGGACGCGGCATCAGGAAAGAAGGTCGCACAAGGTGGTCCGACCTGAAAAATTGATTTAACTGTTATTTTAATACCCTTCACCTATTGAAGGTGGCAAGAAACGGGTATACTAGTTTGGCTATTGCTATTTGGATATTAGATTTTGTTTTAAGCCTTTTTTATTGATATTTTCAATTTGTACTTTTGTACTTTTGTTCCGATCTTTTCGAGTAGCTCTCGTATTTGTTTCGAACTTGCATCCTAGTTAGCTGTGTACGATAATTCATTTCTGTGTTTACGTAGTTTCTAAGCAACCATCAGTTTTTAAATTTCTTACGTGCTGAACAAATTGAAATTCTTAACGAGAGCCCTTTGGTTCCATTTTGATTCGAAATGTTTAATTGGTTTTATGGTTGGATCTTTGCTATACTGCCATTGGCGTATTTATTTCGCAGGATGATGATCGTGAAGCGAAAGGTGATGCAGGATAAGAATCGGGCGGGCGCGGTTGTCTTGGAGAACGTAGAGGTCCAGAAGGGTACCACGTCCCTAACCAAGAGAGAAGAACTCGAGCTGATGAAGTGCACAGTTGATCTGATCATGTATCGATTGTCTCTGATCGAGTCCAGTATCTACAGGGATGTCAATCCTCGTGCATATTTGACGCGTGAAGAAATCCTGTCACTCGCTAATTTGCAAGCTATCGCCCCGAACTTATTTAGAGACTAAAATGAAATGAGAAGAATACAAAAAGCCGTGATCGCATCGCATCGATCACTTCGAGCAAAAACATTCGAAACACCTATTGCATGCAATGAAAGCCTGAATCTTTTAGCGATTATGTATACACATCTATACATATATGCATAGATCATATATATTTTTTAGCAAACTTGACTAAATCAATAAAATTTCATGAGTGCTTGACTTGCCTATTTACAGGGTGTTCGCGAGTCGACTATGGGAAGTAGGTCTCTTTGCAAACCTGTCGACTCAGCTGGCTGCAGCGTGCGATCAGCTGAGGAACTGCAGTCAAGGCGCTCTCTTTACCAATGAGCCTCTCGTCTCGCCTCTTCGCTTCTCCTTCTCCTGCTTATCCCATTCGTTACAGCTTGCGAACTTTTTGCACCAATTCAATTCGCCAATTCCAGCATTTTGGCAATCCACAGCTCACACTGGCATTCAGATAGATCTCTCGCATATATGTATATGCACACGTCTCGTCTATAATGGCCATGCCCCGTTTACTGTTGCATTATCTTTGTTGTTGTTGCTGCTGCTGTCGCTCACTTTGCACATTTTCGTTTGGTTTTCGGCGCTTTTTGCTTTGGCATTGACGTATTGCCGCGAAGGGGGCGTCACACTCTGATATTTGTCGCTGCTTATTGCAATAAGCAATTTTGGCAATAGTTTTTCGAAGCCGATTTCGGCCTGCTCTCCCACTCTGCCCCTCTCTTTCTCGCTCTCATAATTGAATTCGCCGTCTCGAGGTTGTCGAAACACAAAGCGCCAAATTTGCATTCGCACAACTGAGTCGAACTCAAGCGAACTGAACTTTAATTTTACGTTGCCAGTGGGGCACAGCAGAAGTCGGTCGGTTGGTCGATTGGTCGATTGGTCAGAGAGATATAGATACAGCGTGGAGATCGGCGCAGTTGTCAATCAAAAAGTCAAATTCCAACTGTCAGAGCGGCGCAATTTGTCTGCAGAATTGAGACAGAAAGCGAATGTGACATGGCCCGGAGAATGCTTCGAGTCGGGTACAGTTCGCATATTGCGCATACGCCGCGTGCGACGACTGACCCGTTGGAAGAATTTAATAAGCCCGCCAGAGTTACGAGCGTAGCGCACGCGACGCGATCGACAATCGACTGAGGAATGCAGCCGGCACACAGACACACACACACACATACACACACTCAAGTGACAATTGCGATCTGAGCCAGAACTGACAGCCAGCCGTATAGGGAGAGTCATTAAGTCGGCTACAATTACAAGCTCTTGAGCTGATCTTATTACAGTAATATATAATCTGTAATCTTTATGAGTATAAAGATCGATACAATCTACAATCTGTAAGCGTTATGAGTATAAAGCTTGATATAATCTAAGATCTGTAATCTTAATTGGTTTAAAGATTTATATAATCTATAATACTTAATCTATATTAGTTTATGTGCGATGTAATCTGTAAATTGTTAACTTAATCGATATCAAGATAAATATAACTAATAATCTGTTATCTATGTGGGTATACATATTAATCAGTCCTATTATGCACTATCGCTACTCATTTTTTTAAATTCATGTATATTCTGTTTATAATTTTTTAGGTATTAACAGAGATATTTACCTTAAGATATACATTCTTGTTCATTTTCATTTTCAAATTCAACTTCAGCCTGATTGAATTAAAAACTCCTCCATTTTCCATCTTCAAAGCGAACCGCAGCTACAGCTGCTTCTGCTTTTGGCCAACAATTCAATTGACAAGTTTTAAAAGGTAAATCTTAGTGGGTTAATCGAAAAGTGCTAGAGCCTTAACTAAATTCAAATATAACAATGCTAAATAATAAGCAAATAACTTTGCACACATGACATACCAGTCGAAGGCCCAACAATTCGTGCCACATGTTGCCATTGATTGGGCATTGGTGGAACGCATTTCGGCGATCTACAATTGCACCAACAATAACAACAACAACAACAAGTACAACAACAGCTTGGCCAAGACAACAAAAGGCACGATAAAGTTATTCGATTTCTATGCTAATCGAATGACAAGTCAGACAACTGCGTAATGAGTTGGCCGCTTGGCTCTTGACTTGCATGTGCTGCGAGCTAAATTTATGTGTAGTTTTGATACCCTGTAAAAGTAAGAGAGTCTTGGGAGTATTGTAGGAGGTTTTAAACCCATTGTTCTTTTCAAAATGACTTTGAGTTTCTATTGATACTCTTCATTTATTTCTAATATAACTTAACTAATCAGCATGCCCACTTTTTACAGGGTATTATTAGTCTCCTATGTACTTACGTTAGCGAAACTACCATGTGTTGGTTTAAATATCAACTGCTAAAGGTCTGCAGACCGGCTTAATCCACAGCTCAGATCGTATTCACAGCTCGACTGTGCCCATTTGGCCGCTTTCTTAGGGCCAAGTTATCGCGGCAAGTGAATCGTTGGCTGCAAATTATTGCAACAGCTTCGTGTCACGATCCCAGAGCGCCCAGAAATCACACCGAGGACACACAGACTGTGAGACAGACAGGCGCAGTTGGAGCGTCAAATGAAACGCTTTGAAAAAACTCACATGTGGTGAAGGGGCAGAGTTATGTTTATGGTTATATGAATGCGGATTCGAGAGAGCTGCAAGTATTCAAATGACGAACAAGTAAATACTCTGTAAACAATGAAATTGCACATGTTAAATAAGACAACAAATATATTGTAGTTATATTAACTAAATTTTAATAAATAATTATTAAAAATAATCATTTTTGTCAATAGAAAAAGTATTCAGTATTATAATTGCTTAAGCTAGGCTGTAATATATGTTACAATAAAATAACAATGACTTGAGTAAGCAGCATAAAAAGCGAAGGCATTCGAAATTGTTTGGCTACAAGATAGACACAAAGTAGCAGCCCCGCTTGAGAATGGACAGGCAGACAACGGAGACAGACAGACCAAGACACAGACAGATAGACAGACAGACAGACCGAGAGACAGACAGCCAGATAAGCGCGGACAGACAGACTCACAGGCTGTCATATCTGCGCACATGGAAGCCGGCTGGCTGGCAGGCAGGCAGGCAGGCAGGCAGGCAGGCAGGTTGCCGCAGGTTCACTTCGATTGCCGCCGAGCCCAGCAACATTTTGCGGCAATTGCAACTTTATTTAACTCGCTGCAGCAACAAAAGCAATAGCAACAGCAACGGCCACAGCAGCAGCACACACTGAAAATATTTGAACGTCGTCAAAATGTCAGCAAAGGCAAAATTTAATAAACAGCAACAAAAACAGACAGCGGCAACTTTTTGGCCACGCGTGTTGGCAACTTGTTGCATAAAGTACGAAATATGAAAGAGAAAAAAAACCCGAAAAACTGAGAAAAAACGACGAAAATTTGAAAAGCAAACTGAAAAGCGAGCGAGAGAGAGGAAAAACTGACAACGAAAATATGTTGCACGCGTCGCTGCTCCGATTTTCTGTTTCGAATTTCTGCAGCAAATTCCCAATTTGTGCCTCCCAAAAAGGGTGGGCAGCTGCCGCGTGGAGCGTGAGAGAACGCAAGGAGGAGTGAGAGGGGAATGGCCGCGAGGGGAGGGGAGAGCTGGAGAGGAGTGGCGCGCATATTTGTCGTGCTTGGCAAACACCAAAAGCGAACAAATTCCCACGTTTAGTTTTTTATAGTATTTCTCGGTTATTATGCGTGTCTTTCGAAATTTAATTTAATTGAATTTATTTGGCCGAGTGAAAACACCGAAAAAACAGAAACAGAGACAGAAAAGCAGCAACGAGAAGCATAAAAACGATTTATCACTCTGGCGTATTTAGTCGTATTTATTGGCAAAACAAATTGATTAATTGACTGCGGCTTAAAGCTTAAAGATTCTCTGGCTCGCTCGATCTTAATGAACCTCGCATCGCATTGAGAACTTTCCAGCTCGATCGCTTGATCGATCGATGATCGACTCCCCTCATTTGGTTGCACGCTGCGTATGCGTAACGTGTGCAAGGACGCAAAAGCTGGCTGCTGCGTAACTCTCGCCGGTAGCTGCGTTGGCTGCACTGAAGCCAACGATGTCAGGGCCGTCCGTCGAAAGTGATGCCCTTACCCCCGTCCCCGCTCCACTCCAGCATCTTCAGCCTCTTTCCGCGCTCGAACAAACATTCATTAATCATCTGCCCATCGACTGTGCGGCTGAGCGAGTGAACGAGTTGCCCGTTGATCAGTGCTGCACTCGCAGCGTTAGCAGCAGCGATCTCCATTCAAGTGCTGTTCATGTGTCCAAGCGCCGCCGAAAGTGATTGTTTTCGTATTACATAATCGTCACTACCTACAAGAAAGTGCGATAAGATGCAAATAATCTCAACGAATTACTGTGTACTCTATAATGTCATGCATCATATAATTATAATAAAAAAAATAATAAAAAAAATTATAATCAAATAATCGAAAAATATTTGAATACTATTAAATATTAATTCTAAATTTGTTTAATATTTACTGCAATTAAAATCGCATATAATTAAATTTTCTGGAAATCGTAAAGGCATATTCAATAATTTATGTGATTAATAAATAAATATTTAAGTTAACTAACATTAAAGTTTTGTTCAAAAAATAAAGCTCAAAATAAGCTCAAATCATCAAAACTGCAGTATATGCCAGCATAGAGTAGCTTCCTCGTTGTCTGCTCATCCTAACTATCCTAACCTTCTTCTCACGCCACTCTCCATACGACTACGCTGCAAACGCAATGACATAATCGGCAAAGCCCACAGCAACAACAATAACAGCAACGAGCCTGGCTGAACCGTAACATGTCGTGCAAATGGTAACAACAATTGACTCTTCAGCTACAGCATTACGACAAGTCGGGGGTTACGAGTGAGTCTGTCTATGGATGTGACTACATCGTCATCGTAGTCAGCATCTCTCCGAGGGCGATGCTTTCGCTACGCCATTGGCGGCTTGGCGGCCACTTGAGAGTGAGCTCAGTTGGCAAACACAACCACACACACACACACACACACACACACACAAAAACAACCATACACAAGTACACACAACCAATCTCGTGTGCCGGCGGCGACTGCACTTGGCGCGGTGGTTTCCGGCGGCAGCAGCTGCTGCTCATGTTGCTTTGGGGGGCGGACATCGTGATGCCGCTGCTATTGGTGGTATTTGGAGGTGTTCCGCCAAGGCCAAGAGGAACTCATCGCTCTATAAAAGCTGTCGATTCACCTGACAACGGCATCAGTTCAACGCTTTGGTCCATTACAAACAGATCAACACAACGATCAATATGAAAATCTTCATCTGCTTGCTGGCTCTTGGTGCGGTGGCCCATGCAGGATACATTGGCGGCGGCGGTGGCTCTGGTGGCGGCGCTCCTGGCGGTGGTCACGGCGGACATGGGGGCTCTGGTGGACATGGTGATCATCATGGCGACTCCAGCGGCGGCTCCGATGTTAAAGTCATCAAAGTGATTCACGAATCGGCACCCTCCAGCTCGCAGGGCGGCTGGCAGGCAGGCGGTGGTGGTGGCGGTGCTGCTGGTTGGTCTGCTGGCGGCGGCGGTGGCTGGTCTGCTGGTGGAGGCGGCGGCGGTTATGGCGGCGGCAGCTCTCAAGGTCAAGAGGTGAAGATCATCAAGATTATCACGCAGCAGCCTTCGTCCGGCGGCTATGGAGGACACGGTGGTGCTAGTGGTGGCTCCTCAGGCTGGTCATCCGGCGGTTCGGGTTCCTCGGGCTGGTCCTCTGGCGGCTCTGGCGGCTCTGGCTCCTCGGGCTGGTCATCTGGCGCTAACGAAGCAACTGCCGCTGTGAAGATCATCAAGATCATCTCGGAGAGCGCTCCTGATGCTGGCGACTCCGCTGGCTGGCAATCTGGTGGTGGTTCCAGTGGTGGCTGGTCCTCAGGAGCTCCCTCAAACGGTGGTTGGTCTTCGGCAGGTCCCTCGAACGGTGGATGGTCCTCAGGAGGTCCTTCAAGCGGTGGCTGGTCTTCTGGTGGTCCCTCCAGTGGAGGTTGGTCCTCGGGAGGTCCCTCCAGCGATGGCTGGTCCTCGGGCGGCGGCGGCGGCGGCTCCAGCTCGGGCTGGTCCTCCTCGGCGCACAGCAGCGCCAGCAGCAGCAGCGGATCGTACGGCGGCGGCTGGTCATCCCAGGGTGGAAACGGTGGCAGCTGGTAAACTTGGACTTACCCTGCCTTGTGATAATCTCAAACTCATGCCGTATTCTCATTTTTGTTCATCTGCACATTTCATTCTTTTTTGCTTTGAATTAAAGTTCTTATAAATTTCCACAATCAATATTTTTCTTTGGAAATGGTGAGGGGGAAGAAAACTTTGCCGAAAGAGACGCAAAAAATTGACTAAAACTTTTTCATTTAAGACAGAAATTACCGCAGCAAACGAAACTGCAGCCAGTATCATGCTATCTCTTTCTATCTACTCTCCCGTCCCCATTTCTCATCTCTTTTCCCTTCTCCCTCGCTCTGTCTCTCACTCTTTATATAGTCTATGGTATATTTCTGCTCTTTCGTCCTGCTAAAAACACACTTAAGCGTAAAGTAATAAAATTCAAGCAACCAAAAAATGTCGAAAAAGGCAAAAACCAAAAGAAAAGAAAACGAAGAACTAAAGAAAACTGCATTCGAGCGCACTCGACTGTCAGATACCATTTCTTGTAAGCTATTCAGGAACCTTTATGCCCCTTTTTGGATTCTTTAGAACAGGGAATAGTCTGCTTGGAAATTAAATCGGCTCTTAATGCCGATTTAGGATAAAGAAGTATATATACTCCTCCTCTTGCCTGTTACACACATTTCTATGTGGGTGATATACCATTTTTACACATTTTCCATGGGTGCATGGTATAAAAAGTCGCACAGACGTGCCGCGAGGTGGAGGTGGGAGAGGGCGAAAATAATAAAAAGTCTGCTGGAAAAGAATATGTAAAATATCACTCGGAGCTGAGCCGCGCAGCAGTCAAGGATACCAAGGAAACTCACACTTTTCCCAGCGAAAAGGGCAAAAGTGCAAGAAAAAGCTTTTCCACTGAAGCACAGCGGGTTGCCCAGGGTCGTAGAGGGCGGCAGGGGATAGGGGGTTTCGTTGTATAAAAATATTTTCCATATAAATCTAACAAAGAACGTGTTCGGGTTACTTGATTAGGCGTTCAAAGTGTGCAAATTGGCGGCGGGCGGGGCAGAGCGACGACGCCAGAGCAATGGGGACAACGGAAGAGCATGTGGTGAGGGCGAGAGGCAGAGAGAGAGCGAGAGAAGGATAGGGGCGAGTAGCCCGGCGACTTTTCGGTTTCCTTAACGTTTTCACAATAAATACTTACATACTCCTCGCAATGAAAAAGAATAAAAACGAAGGCGCAACAAATCCAATTTGTTGTTGTCGCGGTGGGTGGGTAGCAGTGGTGGAAGGGGAAATTCTGGAAGGGTGTATATTCGTTCGCCTCGAGCAGACCGCGCTGCTCTCCGCCTTCTCGCTATTGATTTATTTTCTGATGGCCAAAGGAAGTGAGTGAACAGAGAGTGTGAGTGAATATTACGATATATTTTGGGACTATTGCGCAAATTTTTCGTTTTGGATTTTGATTTGCTCGTCGAATTAGAAAAACAATCATTAAAACTGCCGATCGATGTGCTGATCCCTCGCCCCCGCTCATTACCCTCCCCTTGGTGGAAACATCAACTTGTTGCGCTATATAAACAAACAGGCATACAAAGCAGTTTCTCCGCTCCCCCTATCCACTTTTCTCACAGTTCTCCGCCCACATTACTTAATATTGGCCTTATATATATGCGATTCGTACGATCTGAGCTGATTTCGCGCGAAGACTCGCCTGCTAAACAAGAAAATTAAAGAAAATAAAAAAACATCAAATTCAAATCGAAATTGAAATTATTTTGATGGTCTAGTGGAAAATTTTCAATTTCTCTAGCTGTGGGTATATTAGCCTTAGGTAAAGGTTTGCTAGTTTAAATATAAAAAAGCATTAATATATAAATATAAATATATTTATAAATATATTTAAATTTATTGCATCTTTTTTTCTATATTTCAATTTAATTGTAATGAAAATCAAGAGAGGAATTTTAAGTATTTTAAGTATCTGTAAGTGTATCTCATTTCCGGTGAGTTTCCAATGGATTTTTATTGCATTTTCATCTTGAAATTCACTTTGTTTTGCGTTTTTTCCGAAATTTGTTTTTATTTTAATTCTAATTTTGTTGATCGATGCTTCCTTTGTTGCTGCTTTTGTAATCGTTGTTGTTGCTACACGTGCAGCGTGGAAATGTGGAAAATTACGTGTATGGCAAACAACAACAGGAACAAGAAATGCCGCTAAGCCAAAGCTAAGTTGTCCGCTTTGGTCTCATTCGCAGACTCCTTCCCGAACAGAGGGGGCAGGGCTCACCGCCTTATTGACACAGTCTGGGAGTGTATTTGAAAGTATGTTTTTGTGTGTGTGTGTGTGTGTTGAGTGTGTTGACAGTGGGCGCGTGTGCAGCGACGAAAACACAATCAATGAGGCAAACGCAAACAGTTTATGCGACCCTCGGCCCAAAGTGCTTCAAAGTGCTCGACTCCCGCTTCATTTGCCAGGCAGCCCCAGTGATAGAGAGAGAGAGGGACAGACAGAGTGAGGAAGAGAGTGGAGTTCTTGTTATTATGTAATTAGGATTCAACTGTGCGCGAGTTGACAGACAGTTGAGTGTATTAATGCCCAAGAGACACCTTCATAGCAGATGCTATTTAAGGTTAATGCTAAACCTTTGCTGAGCTTATATTGGATTTGTATAATAGTATCTCCCTTCGAAAACGTTAGAACAGATTCGTATAATAGTTGCTCTCTTTAAGGACTATACGTATAGATACGTATAGCAATTGCTTGATTAGAAAACTTTTATTAGATACGAAAAAAGAGTATTAACTACTTATAACTCTTGCTCCCATCTAAAACTTTTGTTTATTCACCTAAGATTATCAACTGTACAACTAGCATAATTAGATATCCTTAAGACATCTTCACCGAATTAAACTCCAGCTTGTTGAGCTGCCCCAGCACCAGAATCTCCTCGATGGCCTTCTTGGCCAGCAGTCTGTTCCTTTCGTCCAGCTTCCGATAGGATATAGCCCAACCCTCAGCATAGACAGCGGCCTCATCCCGTGCATTGATTGGATTGATGCTCTGCATCAAATGCGGTAGATACGATGATTGATTCATGGGCGGAATCTGCTGAGGCATTGGCTGGTCCTCAGCAGCGAGACGTACGGGTGACTGTTCGGGCTCCGATAAGATCTGTTCAAACTGCAGCAGGAAAATAGAACGTACTCGTATATCGATATGCAATCGATAACTCATTGGGGAGTAGGAAACTTACATTCACTTTTGTTTCGTGCTCAGAGTTCTCCTCCCAATTGTCCGTAGACTCTTCGGGCGCCTCCTCCTCCTCATGCTCCTTGGCCCAGCAGTCGGTGGTGTTGTCCGCGTTGTCCGCACCGTTGGGTGTTCTCACTTCGTGTCCGCGCAGAAAGAAGAGCTCATTGAAATACCACAAGTGTGGCACGTACACATCGTCGGCGCACTTGGATATCGACTCGCTGTGCTCCACCTTGCGCAACTCGCGGCGATAGCAGGTTCGAATGCCATTCATACGCCGTCGCATGCTGTCCACATTGGCGGTGGGGTCGATCTTCTGGTAGCACAGCAGCAACTTCTCGTAGGCCAACTTTTTCAGGCGCTTGTTCTTGTACACCTCGTCCATAACCTTCCACAATGCAGGCAGCTGGCGGTAGAGCCTGAAGAAGTCCAGCCAGAGATCGTTCTGCGGAATCGCGCTCATTCTCGACAGACTCGCAGTCAGACACAATCGCACAGTTGCACAGCTCGACAAGCACTGAATGCCAGCAAGAGCGAGCGAGAGAGCGCAGGCTGTAGCCTGCGTGTGTTGTCAAGCATGTTGTCCGACCAACTCTTCGGCTGAGCGAGAGCGAAGTTGGCCAAGCAAACGAGTACAGTCTGTGAGAGAGAGAGAGAGAGAGAGAGAGAGAGAGAGAGAACAAACAGCTGCATGTGTTGACAACCAGGCGCTCAAGCACGTTGCCAGACCAGGGAGAGCGAGGTGGTTCAAGCGGGAGAGCGCCAGCAGCCGTGTGTGTTGCCAAACATGTCGACAGACCTAAGAGAGCGACCACTGAGCGCGAAGTACACAGAGGGAGAGCGCGCTCTAGCACCACTGTGTGTTTTCATTGACAACTTGTCAAACACGTTGGCAGACCAACAGCTGTGAGAGAGAGTAAGAGAGAGAGTGATAGAGAGCACACCACACACATGCATTGTGTTGTCAACATGCTAAAAGCGACAGCTGGTCGGACCTCTGTGCGACCTGACAACTGTTTGACGACTTTGCCCCGCTGAGTTGACAACAATTGTTGCTGCTGCTGCTGCTGCTGCTGCTGCCGCTGGCGTCATCGCGTCGTGTCGTGTCGTCTGGTCGACGACTCTTATAGCGCGCCAGCCGCCAGACGTGCGCCGCAGTCGACGTCGCCTCATCGATTTGCCCCGTCTGCGACGTCTTCGTTTCTGCATGTTTGTCGCCAAGCACACAAAAGCACCGCACATACACGCAAACACTTGCACATTTGCAAGTCGCGCAAAAAGAACAAAGAAAGAGAGAGCTACTGTCGGGTATACTCGACGGTCAGATACTGTTTACCAACTTTCGCCTGTTGCAGCTCATGCTGCTGCTACTTTATTCTTTTCTAAATTATTCAAACTACATAAGCTGAGTTCTGTGTGTAGACAGACGAACAGATGCTCAGACAGACGGACAAACATATGTACTAACAGGCGGACAAACATATGGACAAACGGACAAACATACAGACGAGCAGATTAACAAACAGACAGACAGACGGACAAACAGACATAGAGACGGACAAACAGACAAAAGACGGACAAACAGACAGACAGATGAACTAACATACGGACGAGCAGACGGACAAACAGGCAGACAAACGGACAAACAGACAGGCAGACGGACAAATATACAGACGAGCCGATGAACAGACAGCCAGACGGACAAACAGACAGAGAGACGGACAAACACACGGACAAGCAGACGAACAAACAGAAAAAAAGTCGGACAAACGGACAAACAGACAGACAGATGACAAACGGACACGATGAAATCCACTCGCCTTATAAAGCAATATACAGGGCGCACCTCCCGGCGCCTCTTACATACATTTTCACAAAGCTAATATGCCCTTTATAGGCACATTCATTGCGTGAGTGGTATGAAAAAAGAGCAAAAGAGCGAGCGAGCAAACAGTGCATTACGCTTACATGTATTACTAATTCATTTTGGTATTTTGTTCGTTACACCCTTCGCTTTCATCACGCTAACGCCTACTGACGCGCTCGCCCTCCCTCTTTTTGCACTGCTCACTGCACTGCTTGCAGTACACTTGCAGCCACCCCATACACACACCCATACAAAGGCCCGCCTTGCTGGCTCTCTTACGCTTTCGTTTGGCGAGAGGTGAGAGCAAGGCCTTCTGTTGTTGTTGTTGCTATTGTTGTTGCTGCTGCTGCTTGTTGTTAAATACTTTCAGGTGCTGCTCACTTTGCGATACTCACGCGTCGCTGATGCTCAACTGTCTGGCGAAGTCATAAGTAATTTATCATCATACGAAATTGAAGTGCGTCGACGTCGACGGCGACTGCAACCGCGACAGCGACAGCGACGCCGGTGTCGCCGTCTGTCAATGCCAATCAGTTGTAAATGATATGACTGACCGATTCTTGTGACTTTCAAAGCGCTCTCGCTCTCACTGTTGTTGCTCTTATACCGTACACGTATTGGAAACGGTTAAAATGGTATACCGATTTTGTGTACATGTATGGAATCGTAAAATGTGAGCATTGGAATATCATATGCTTGGATGTCCTTCACTGCAAAAACACAGACAACAGCTAGAAATATAAGGAATCTTCCACACTGAAGCACCCTCTAACTGCATGGTATCTAATAGTCGAATTAGCTCGACTATAGCTCTCTGTACTTGTACTTGTGGTCGTCAGGTGGTCGTGCTCGGTGCCAACTGCCAGACAACAAATTGGCTGTACTGCGATTATGCTCTGGCGATTGGGTGAGTGCGAGAAGGGGAAATTGATTGCCCAAGGAAATGTTTTGTAAATAAATCAGAGAAGCACGCATAGGTGGGTGGAGCGGGATAATGCAGAGGGAGAGAGTAGCAGGGAGTCCTTTCAGTCGCCGGCAGCTATGGACTGAGCGCAAAGAGTGCAGGTTGATTTGCAAATCAGTTTGTCAATGCTATGGCTCGTATGATTTATAAATCAGAGCGTAATCTATGATAGTCAATAGCGATATAATGGTTTAACTGGCCCTAAAGGGTTGTGGTTAGCGTGGTGATTAAAGACTATTGCATTGGTGTTTACCGAGGCTTGAGGGGGAAAGCTTTACTTGAATTCACTTATCTCAAATTCTATGCATATAAAAGATTTCGAGCTACGTTATGTACTGACCTGAGAGTCAAAAGTAATGATATTCCTGTGCAATAAACTCAAAATTAG
The DNA here is from genome assembly GCA_035046045.1 of Zaprionus bogoriensis. Classification (NCBI taxonomy): domain Eukaryota; kingdom Metazoa; phylum Arthropoda; class Insecta; order Diptera; family Drosophilidae; genus Zaprionus; species Zaprionus bogoriensis. Next base: position 466,799 of record JAWNOI010000192.1, on the reverse strand, counting down.
TTTGTTGCTTATAGATAGTGCAAATTTATGCATTTTCCAACACTGGTCACATGGAACTTCACTACTTTATCGGGGCAATTGGACAAATTTGCCTAATTCCTTTAATTGCGCTGTGCAAATTTGCTAAAAGATTCATAAAGCACACACACTCGCACTCACACATACACAGATACACATACACTTAATCAGGCTCGCACACACACTCAATTACTATGCAAACTACCAAGAACTCAACAATAAAATGCGATTTCCTGCCGAAATTCACGCACACTCGCACACTTACACACACAGACACACCGACATGCAGGGGCACGCACACATTGTAATCATTTTTGGGACTGCCTGCTGCTTTGTTTTGTATGTGGGTCATGTCCTTATGAAATATTCAAATGTCCTGAATTAAGCATTTATGCCATTTCCACATTTCCACTCGTTCATTGTTTGTCCGCTCTGCTAGCCCGGCCAAAGCCTGTCCAGCTTCTCTTTCCCCCAGCTCCAACCGAATGCGTGCATTCAAATACAAATTGAAAGTGCGTACAACTGATTAAGTGTGCGTCTGGGTGTGTGTGGGCGAGTGTGTCCAAGTGGGTGTGTGTGCGTGTGTGTGCGTCTGTGTTTGCGTATGTTTCAATTTCTTTATTGAAAATTGACCAAATTTGCGAGACGATGAGACGAGAAGGTGGACGGAATCTGCATACCAAGTGGGCGGCGAGACGGGACAGTGGGGAGGGAGGGAGTCTGGGCAACAAAGGCAAAGCAGAGACAATAAAACAGAAACGCATAAAAGCAAATAAATTGGTTACATTTGCACACACTCGCACAAACATTGCGTAAATCCGCAACGGAAGTTTTGCTTTTAAATCGATTTTGATTGATTTTTCTCACTGGCAGGAAAATGCCTTTTGGGCGGCACTTACACAAACCAAACACACACAAGCGCGCACACGCACACGCACACGAACAGGCACAGGCACCAGCACACAATATGCGGGTGTGTGTGTTCCGGTGTTTGTGTGTGAGTGTGTGTAAATAAAATCAAATTGTAAATAATCGAGTCGGAATCGTCGCCTGTTTGTATTTCGCCCGAGCCCTTTGGCGTTTTTCACTTGAAATCCGCTCGCAAAAAATCAGAAGAGACGTGGAAGAGCTGGCAGGAGGGGGATGGGGCGAAACAACAACGGATGGATGAAAATAAAACGAGAATGAAAATTGAAAATGAAATATTTTCACTAAAATTATTTTCAATATTTTCGTATTTGTCGATTCCGTTGTGTTTGCTGTGTTTAACTTTGCCTCTCGCAGCTCGTTATTTATTTATATTTATTGAATTGTGTGCAACGCTTTATTTCAATATCATAAAATAAGTAACAGGGCGACAGAGGCAATCAAGGCACAGTAGATACCCTGTAATGCGTGTAACACTCGAATAATTGTGAGGTCGTGAGATCGGAAAGTCTTTCAGTATGCGTATAATATACAAAACGTTTGAAATCGACAGACAGCAGATACCCCGTAATGCTTACAGGGTGCCAGTATTCAATAAATAATGTCTTAGATCCTTGTCCTACTTGTATCTTAAAATAACTCCCAGGCAGGTTATGATCGTATAGCATATATCCAGTAATACATGCAGAATATAAATTCACAGAGCTATCATCTTTTACTTAACCCGTCAAGCCATCCCATCGACCATGGCCTGCTGGGTATCAAAATTGACGCTGCCCAAAGAAAATAAACTAAAAGCCTGCACTTACATTTTTAATACAAAATCAATAAATATAAAAATATATGCGTATTAAAATATGTTATGCCACACACACGCAGACACACACACACACACATATTCATATGCTCTGTATGTGCATAAGTTTTTTGTGTTTTTTGTAAGGCACTTTTTATGGCTGCGGGATCATAAAAAGCGCATAAAGTGGCTTTAACATGGCATAAAAAATGCACCCAAGAGTGCCAATAGGCCGCAGAGCCGAGGGGTAAAGAGGGAAGGGGCAGAGGAAGGGTCATTGAATGACCCATCTCAGTGGACACTCTGGGTGGTCATCGAGCTGGGCCAATAGGCGACAAGACAGTGCTATAAGTAGAGACCCCTGGGCACATGTGTGCGCAGAAGAAGGTGTGAAGGCGGCCGAGGGGGAGAGAAGACGACGGGGGGATAAGTAGAATGTGGCAAAGAGAGAGAGAGAGAGAAAAAAAGGGAGGGAGGATATTAGTCAGTTTCTTATACATAAACATATGTACATTTAAGGAGATTGTAAGTAGACTTGAGAAATACTTAAAGCACGAGGCTTAAGTGTATAGAAAGTAATTCGAGTAAGGATATCTAACGTTTTCAAAATGCTGTGAATTACTCTAACTAGCATTTTTCAATCATTACGAAACTAAGAAATAAATGTATTGCTGTCTCTAAAAAGGAATTTTTGATAAATACTTCAAATTTACTAGCTTAATATAATAATAATAATAATAATTATATATTAATATGTTTATAAATATATTCTAAAGTCCTTCTCTTTAGAAAATTGTTTACAATAAAAAATAAAACTTACATACAATTCATAGAGAAGTCTTCAAACTTAACTTAGAATTTTTTCCAAATGGGATTCGCTTTTGTTTTTGCTACAAAGGTCTTAGTCGGCTTAATTTATAACTTACAGTAGACTCACCTCAAAGAGTTACATACATAAATAGGTTTTGTACAGGAAACAATAGAATCTAATTAAATACAAAACTCTTTCCACGTTTGCAACACCTTCTTTTCCTTGCCTTTCGAGGGTGCTCTGTCAGACGGGCCAGCTGAAAGTCGAGCAGCAAGCATCAAGCATCACTCAATAAAACCCGGATATATGTAGTACATATGTATGCTTATGTATTTGTAATACCTTCATCAGGTTGTAATTAAAATATCACGCCCATGCAAGCAAATTCCAGACGCAACCCCGACGGCAGTCGTGTCGAGAGTCCAGAGTCGGGAGAGAGAGACAGAGTGAAAGAGAGAAAGAGTCGAGTCTTTGGATTTTTGCCTGGCGGGACCCAACAAATAATCCTTAAACCCGCTTTTGTTTTTATTAAAAAGGTCTTTACAAATACGTTAAGCCGCTCATCATTGCCTTATGTCCTGTTCCTTCCGCTCGTCGTCGAGTCAACCCCCCGCCTGCTACTGCCCCGGTTCCCATTCTCAAGACTCTCAGCCCATGCCCTGCTGTACGGGTATTGTCCATAATTCAAATCGACGCCCTGCCCTGCTCCTTTTACCATCCTTCCAGCGTCTGCCGCGTCGGCCACGTTTGCAAATCAAAGAACCATATCGCGCACGTGTCTGAAATATGCATTAACACACCGCTGCCACCACCGATGGTGGCGCCCCCAACCACTATGCTGGGACGTGGCCCGAGGACGCTGCCACCGGCAGACTGCGACTGACTCGCAGCGCAGATCACACCCCACTCCGGGCGCGTAGCATCCACCCAAAAACGATTCTATTTTCAATATTAATTGCAGCAATCGAGTGACCAAGGCAACAACAACCCTCGGGATCGGGCCTGTGACCCTGGGCCCAACAACCACCCGGCACTTCCGCTCAGGCGGATGTGGCAATTGAATTCGTAAGCTTCTCCTGAAGCGCGCACTCGAACTCGAACATTGTTTATAGTCGGGAAATCGTGAAAAAAAAAAAAAAACATTTGACGGACGGACGAACTCACGACTGTAGTTCATCATGTCCCCCTCCATCATGTCTCTCCAACTCTATGTACCCCCCATGGTTGATCCTCTCATTTCAATTTCGTAACTGCAGCCCTTAACTGCGCGTCAATCATGCACGTGTTCCATATGAATTATGCGATGTTGCAACATGTTGCTCTTGCTTTAAATTGCTTCATTTAGAGAGGACTTCATTGTCGGGATTAGTTTTAAAGCTCCCAGCAGGATGAGCCACTCGTGGAGATACAAATTTTTGAAGAGGGCTTTACAACATGAACTCCATAAGTACCAGATTGACTACTTAAGTTGAAACTAATATAAATCTCTTTACGTAATTGGAATATTATGCATGGTATGCAAGTGGATTTTTGGAACGAAGTTTGAATAATTGAAAGCTTTTAATATTTTCAGTAGATTATTTATGAAATTGATAAGTATATGGTAAATATATTAAATATTTGTTGTGATGTAGGGTTTTTTGAAGGTTTAAATAATTATGATAGACCGAATATTTAGAAAATGAAGTACTGTAGTAGAAAACTACCTTAGCCTACAAACTAAATAGTTCCCTTCTCTTATACAGTAGAAAGTTCTCTTAGCTGTAACAATAACAACAGAGTCGATTGATCAGGAATATATATGCTATATATTTCCTTTTCATCACGAAATTCGCATCATTGTATGAAACTAAAAAGTTATTTAATCTTCCATTTGAAACTTAGAGTCTACAGAACAGGAATATATATGCAGAGCACATAGCTTGACACAGTTCATTCCCAAGGATTATGCATTATTTTAGTGGAATGTACTCTAATCTCTCATCATATCGATATTGTCGACTAATCAAGCACATATATGGTATATGCGTACTAAGCTCAACAGCTAACAACCACTCAGTGTGCTTTTCGACGCGCCCCGAAACGAGTTGATATTAATCGAGTAACCCACTGGCCACACACAATCCCTACGCTGGGCTCCACGCTCCACGCTCAGCCCACACCATTCTGACACAATTCTGACTTCTCACATAACGCGCCACTTGCCCCATGCCCCATGCCCCTTGCCAGCCAGCGGTCTGCTCGGGCCAGGGGGCATTCAGGCATTCTGCCACTTGCCCCAGTCATTCGGTTCGCAGGCAGGCAGGCGCAACCCACTCAGCCCTCACCGCTCAACCCCTCGACCCATCAACCCCATCAAGCGACACGAAAGCAAATCCCAGGCCCATGTCCGGAGACTCCGGAACGCAAATAAACGATAAAAGCGCAGTCGTTGCGAATTACACTAACAATAAGCAGCGAAAGCCGAGCGAGAGCCGAACAAGAGCCGAACGCGAGAGCCGACAGTCGGGCGCACTCACTCACGCGCTCGTGTGGCGGCTCGTCCGTCGGCAGCTCGTTTGGCTGGTTCGACAAACGCGGGAGTTGCCTGGGCGCACAGCAAAGGCAGCAGCGCGAAGCTCGACTTGCACAGCACGTGAAGGGATGACGACAGAGAGAGAGAGAGAGTGAGAGAGAGACAGAGCGTGTGTGTGTGTGTGTGTGAGTGCGAGTGGAAAGTTAAATTGAATCGAGTCGCACGAAGGGTTGCCCCTGCGTTTTGGGTGGTTGACAGCGGGCGCTGCGGCTTTCAGCGTGTGGAAGCGCTGCTTAGCGCTGTTTCCTGCCATTAGACGGCGCCACGTGCGCAGCGCAGAAGAGAGCGTATACGTGTGTGTGTGTGTGTGTGTTTGCTCTCTTTACTCGCTCTCTCAAGCGCGCTCTCTTGCAGGCTAGGCTAAGGCTAGCGCTCTGCTCGCCCACAATCTGCCACGCTCTCAGCCGAAAAAAGGTTCAACAAATGGTTTGGCTCAATACCGTAACCGAAACCCAAGCACCCCCCCCCCCCCCTTGCCCTTGGTCCCTCTCTCTCCTTGTCTAACACACACCCAAATGCCACCCACTATTTAGTAATGACACAAAGTTGTTATTGCGGGCGGGGCAGAGGCAGGGCTGGGTAGGTTTTGTTGTGTGTGTGTGTGTGTGTGAAAACGTGTGGCATCATTTTTCAGGCTCGACTGACTGTAAGTGTGTGCGTCTGTGTGACTGTTTGTTTGTGTGTGTGTGTGTGTGAGGGGGTGGCTGGGTGCGAGTTTTTTGGGTGTTTTCTGGTTTTGGGCGCGCAGCAATTGACACAGGGCGGACGCTGGCAGCGTTATAATGCTGCCGCTGCTGCTGCCTTCATTCCTCTGCTACTTTTTCACGCTCTCGCCTGCTCTGGCGCTCGCTTGCTCGCTCGCACTCACACTAGAGCACTATTGCTGTCGCTGTCGCACTCGCAGGCGCTTGAAAATTATGTCAACGAGCTCTGTTGATTTTCCATTTTGCCTGCTTTCATTTTAGCCTTCTTCCTGCTGCTGTCGCTTGCGCTCCTTCCACTCCTTTTCCCCCTGCTGCTTGTTGTTGTTGTTTCGAGCAGTTTGTTTTTGTTGTTAATGCTGATGTTATTTGCCGTTGCCGTTGTTGTTGTTACCGCCGCCTGACGCTGGTTAATTACATTTTACAAAATTTGCTGTCAAGTAGTTAAGTTGGGTTAAGTCGAGCGCGGCTCGCTGCCAGCGTCGCTGTTGCTGTCGCCGTCGACGTCGGCTTTGTCGCTTTGCTGTTGGTAATTTAATATTCGATTTTATAATTTTTATGCGCTGACCTTTTTGCATTTGTGGCATTTTCGTTTTAATTATTTATGTGCGGTTCTGCGATTGGGTAAGGGTGGAGGGCTAGGGGGCGTTTGGTCGAAATAGGGGGCGTGCTACGTGCTGTAGATTAAATGAAAATCGGCATATTTAATTAGGCGGACAGGTGCCTGTAATTGAGAGTTGTAATGTCAACTCGGCCAAGGGTTGGCAGCGGCTAACGGGGATAATCCCGAGAATTATCACACTCAGAAAAGCTCAATCTTGTCTATAGGTAAATATTTGGGTACGGGGAGAGTTGCGTAACTACAAGAAAGCATAGATAGAAGAGATAGATATACATATATAGTATATATTCTCTGTTATGTATACTCAGGTTTAACTGCAGCGGGAAAACTCAACGAAAATATTTGGAAAAGCTCAAGTCAGCACAACACAGACATCAACAGGAAAAAATCACAGACTAACTAACAGAGTGGGCAGAGAGGGGTGGGCAGGGGAGGTAGAGAGACGAACGACAGCAGGCACACACACTTACATACACACACAAAAAGGACAAAGGAAAACTTTACAAAAGAAATAATAAATACGAGAAATCATAGAAAATATGAAAATGCTGCGAGACGATGCAAATTTGCTCTATATTGAGGTATAAATGTAATCTTATATGACATGGGAATTGATATGGTGTAACTGATAAAATGTGTTAGACATTTACTTAATATAATATGATTGAATTAAATACGAAAAATAGGCTGAATTTATATTCATTTGCTACCACTTTCTTGTCCGGTATAGAGTTGAGATCAACTTTTGATACAATCTCATTTAATAATATGTATAGAATATATAATAAAATAAAATCTTATTAAATATACAATATTTAATGGAATATGGATTATTTTCTGCCTTTTGTTTGCTATAAATTTCTTAAGATATATATAAAAAAAAATAATCAAAGCATATATTTATTTTACTGACAGTTTATTAATCATAATTTACATAGATCAAGTTTGGATATGGCACGATATGGTACTATATACTATATAGTATGGTTTATTAAAATAAGTAAAGCTTTTAAGATATAAAAGCTCAGTATATGCTCCGCTCAATTCTTCGAGGCTAAACTCAAAGTCTGTTAAAGGGTATCTGCCTGTCGCCTATCTGTGATGATCCTCGTGCTGGCAGGACACACTCGCAGAGCAAAAGACAAGCAGCCAGACAAGCAAAAACAAAAATGAAAAGAGCGAACAACAAAAAAATGAGCGTAGCGCAAAATGTTACGCTTGCATTGGGGAACGTAGGTGAGAGCAGGAGGGGGACGAGGCAGAAGAGAAGAGCAGAGCGAGGGAGCTGCTGCTCCGGCTGCTGTTGCTGCTGCTGCTGCTGCTGTTGGGCATTTGGGGAATCGGTTTGGTGCTGGAGTCTGCCAGTTTGGAGAGCATGTGGCTCTGGCTCCTACAATGACAGCAGCCAGGCGAGCGCTGCTTGTTGTTGTTGCTGTTGTTGTTCGTGTTGTTGTTGCGGCTGCAGCAGCAGCAACAGCCGGCGAAGGACGACAGAGTTTGTGGAGCAGGTGGAGCAGCGGCGCGAGGAAATAAAGGAACAGCAGTGCGATGAAGGCATTAAGCTGCTCCACACACACACACACACACAGACACACACACAACACGCACATACACGCAGCACGCACACCCACGCAGCTGGCAGACATTATGGCCGGCACAGGCGAAGGATGCGTTTGCCATGAAATACGCACACACACACACACACACAGACACAGAGGCACAGACAGCAGCACATAAAGGCAGACAAACACACGCATACTGGCGACACACTTTCGCACACACACACACACATTCGCACATGCACGTGCACAAAAAGAACTTGGCAAGAAACTTGTGTGGTGGACGGGGGAGGAGGTGCGGCTGCGGGTGCGACAGAGGAAGCATTTCGCATATCCATGCCAAAGCGATAGAAGAAAAAGCCAGCGAGAGACCGGGAGGGAGAGCGGGCGCAGGGAGGGACAGAGCGAGAGAGAGAGAGAGAGAGGGAGATGCCAGGACAAAATGGCAACATAACTGTAGTGAAAATGTCAAGAGAGAGAAAAGATATTAAAACGTATTTGACTTCTGCGAGTTTGCGGATGAGGTGAAGGAGCAGAAGGCGAGGGGGAAAGCGTATGAAGAGTAGGATGAGCAGCAGGCGGAGGCAGAGGCAGAGGCAGAGGCAGAGGCAGAGGCTCGGGCTGAGACTGGAGGCTGGAGGACATGAGCAGGATGTGCGCCAGTGTGGCACAATGAAAAATATATAAAGAAGCCGCACACACACACACACACACACACACACACACACACACACACACACACACACACACACACACACAGAGACAGACAGTCACCCACACACACACGCTGGCACACACACACTCGCACAGCTTATGACAAAAATAATAAAAATGGCTCAAGAAACGAAGCTGAAGCTGAAAAGCAAAACGAAAACGAAAACAGCGCAAAAATATAAAGCTCAGTGGAAGTGAGGAGGCAGGGGCAAGGGGGAAAGCAGCAAGAACGAAGAAGAACGAAATACAAGTATAAAAATGAATTTTAGATGACAGTCAAAGTGCTCGGGGCGGGGGCGGCAGAGAGGCATTGGGTGGAAGGTAGTGGGGGGGCAGGGTGTGCGGTCCGAAGGTTTGTCTTTGCAGTTAAGCAGACGAGTAAATGTTGTCCTTATTGTTGTTGCTGCTCCTGACGAGGCTGTCGGGCCAACGACGAGGCAAAACTGTGAAAGCGGGCGGTGGGCGTGCCAGCAGTAACATAGCATTGCACAGCAGCAGAGCGCGAGAGCGGAGCAGGGAGCCGGGAACGGGGAGCGGGGAGCAGCGAGCAGGGCAGCAAAAAAACGCAAAGAGAAGCGACAAAAAGTGGAAAGTTTTATGGGCAACAGCAGCAAAAATTGCAATATACCCAGGCGCAGGCGAAGGAGGAGCAGATGGAGGATTGGCCAGAGTGTCGGGTTGGGGCCAGAGCCTTGGCCGGAGCCGGAGGTGATGAGGTTGCTGATGTTGATGGCGTCGACAACCCACCGCCGGCAACGGCTCCCTGCCTCCTTCGGTGGCACAGGGGCGTTGCTGCAGAAGGCTGCCCGACCAAAGATAACGAGAGAGAGACGGCGCGAGAGTGAAAGAGAGACAGATCGAGTCTGTCGTCAGGGCGTCAGAGAGTAATTCCGAAAGTAATTAAATCAATTATGATTTTTCAGTAGCAAAGAAGGCACGAATGAAAAGCAATCAGCAGAGAATCGAAATGAGCAGACAAGGAAAATGTTAAAACAATATTAAAAAGGTTTTATTCCAATTGAAATGCTAAAGGGAGCTTCAAGCAAAGGGATAATCCTTTGAGGTTGAGGAAAGATGTGGTAATTTTTTAGTAATATTTATTTTATTTTTATAATTTTAATAATTTTATTATTGATCGCACTTTCCGAAACTGCGCGAGCGCAATTGCACTTACTGATTTCGACTTACTAACGAAGAAGAGGAACGGTTCAGCATCGTTTCCAGCAGAGTTCTAAGTGGGTATCCGATCTGATCTCAAGGTAGAGAAGAAGTTATTTCAAACACATCTGCACTGTACGACACTTTAAAGTCAACTGAAGGAAATGCTTGATTGGCGGCTCTATTTAAAGTCTTTCAATCGCGAGCGCATCTTCCGAAGCTGGGAGAGTGCATAACCCGAGCTGATTTATTTCTTTCTGTCGTGAGCACACCTACCGAGCTTTTCTTCTTCTTTCAATCGCGAGAGCAGTTAAACAGACTTTTTCTTCTTCTTTCAATCGTGAGAGCTGTCAGACGAATCGATCTTCGTCTATCAATCATGAGAGCAAAAGCACGAGCTGTTCTTTCGGCTTCAGTCGGGTTCTTCCTCTTTCAATCGTGAGCGCATCTGCCGAAAATGTGCGAGCGCAGACTTGAAGCCGTTCTTCATCTTTCAATCGCGAGAGCTGTTACATGAATTGTTTTCTCAATCGTGAGAGCAGAAACAGATGGTGTTCGTTTTCTTTCAATCGTGACAGTAGAAAAACAGAATTGGTATTCCATTTGTGATTATTTTTTGTAATACTACGAGAAGTTTAAGCCTAATTGTAGATCACTCAAATTATATTCAAAAATCTTTACAGTAAATCCCCAATTTAATTACCTATTATTCCCCGATCACAACTTTTTTTATCAGGCGAAACGAAACCCTCTTCAAATTGCGATTAGCTGACGCCCCTGATGCACAATAACTCAGCGATAGCCACGCAAGGAGCAGCACAGACTAAGCTCAGGAATTCACTGTGGGAAGCTGCTGTTCCACAGCTTGACAGCCTCTACCCTCCCCGTCGCCCACTGCCACGCCATGAACATGATTTCGTTTCTTGGCACGAGTTGGCGTAAACCGAGAACAACTTACAAATTAAGGCTTAAGTAAGAAGCTGTCAGGCCACAGCGTTGCCAGATCTCTCCAGGGACGCGCCCGGCAACATATGTTTGTCAAAGTAAGACCCCGCACCGCCCCCCTCCCAACTCCAACGCTCTGCACACAATCTAAGTATATTTCCCAGAGCGAGCGAAAAAAATGGAAATAGAAAACGACATAAAAATAAATCATACGCCTCATCAGGCCCAGAAACGAGCCAATACCGTAACCATTATCCAGCCACAGGCCACCCACATCCATCAGGCCTGGAACTGAGACTGAGACTGGGCCTGGGTCTACACCTCCAGCTGCCCCTCGCCAGTGCCGGCTGTCACTTTGCCCCTCGGTTCGCCCGCCCTTGGCGCTAATAAATGCTTATCGAAGACGCATAAAGCGAGTAAATTCGCAGCCATTAAACGAGCATAAAACTCGATGCCTGCTCGGGCCAGCTACAAGAACAACAAGAAGAACGAGGGCCGACAAATCAAAGTACAAGCAAAACAGCCCAACAGCCCAACAGCCAACTCCCTCTGCCCCCTCTCTCGCGCCGTGACGCTCCCTAAGGCCCGCAAAGCTGTGAAATAAAACCGAGCCAGAACCGAGCAGTGGCTACAATGAAACCCAAAGCGGCTCCCAGGCGATTTTAATGCGGGTTTGGCGTTTGCCGAGCACACCCAAACAGTAACCCCCTTTTCCCTGTCACCGCACCACCCCTCGAGCGCCCTGCCACCCAACGTTGACAGCATACAAAGTAACTTAAATCGAAACAATAAAGCGGCAACTTTGTGCGGGCAAAAATGCAAGGGGGGAGGCTTATAAAAGTTGCCAAAGATGGAGCAGAGCGCAGAGAAAAGACAGCAGAGGCAGTGGCAGGGGCAGCAGCAGCAGCGGCAGCAAAAAAAAAACATGGAAAATGCGCAAATAAATGAATGAATAAAGCGCACCACACTGCGAGAACGAGGCGAAGGATGAGCGGTAGGAAGGGGGTGAGGGCACACGAGCGTGAGAGAAGGAAGCGCCGACAAAGAAATTACACAATGTGAGAGGAACACAAAAGCGAATGGAGTGGAGTGGGTAGTGGGAAGGGGTAGGGTAGCACCGAGCAGAAAATATTAATAAATCCGAGCTACTACTACTGAGTGCCGCAGGACACTAGACGGCACTCCGAAGTGCCTCACACACACACAAGCACTCGCGCAACATGGCGTATGCGTATTATGCAAAGTAAAGCAACAGCTCAAAGCGAACAACTTCTGATTTCTATCAAATAATTATGCCTTCATGCAGCAAGGCAAAGGGCTGCCTTAATTTAGCTAGTTTTATATTTATAGCTATGATGTTGATTTAAGTTAAGAATATTTAATCAATTTTCGCTAATATCTTTGAAATGTTGACATTTTATTAACTACTCTCGCGATTGAAAAAAGAAAAACAGCTCGATATGCTAAGCCTTTTATTAATAGAAATCCTCATTTTCAATGGGTAAATACAAAAATAAAAAATAAAAAAAAAAAACAAAAGTTTCCATCCTGAGAATGTGTCATAAACAAATCTACAATTTCAGTTGAATTTCTTTATAAACTAATAAGATTTCTGCTTCTAATTACTTTCATTTGCATTCAAATAAAATCTAAAAGTATTATACGATTATCCATTCTTATTGTCTCACACCAATAGACTGCACGCCTATCACACGGATTAGCAGAGATACGCTAATAAAACATTATCGTATTAATTAAACTACTTGAATCTCCGATGCCAGTCGATTACAATTTCCACACTTTATATAATCAGCATAAATTGCAAATCCAATTGCTCGAATTTCCCGTCCATCTGTCGGAACTTACAAGTCGATAGAGTGACAGTGCTACCCCCTCGGCCGAATATTCGCAGCGCTGGCGAGTGACACGAATAATTGAACGGGCTCGAACCTAATTGAAGGCCAAGAACAGGCGATTCGACTTTCAATCGAATTGCGGCTTGTGCAATGACCACTAATCATAAGGATAACACCTAATCAACCGCAGCTCGGTAGCCGCATCATATCCAAGCGAGGCTGCCCACAAAATCGAAACCCCGAGGTTTTCGGGCCAAATTAAATGAAACGTTGATAAGGCGCAAAAGGGCGCACTAAACGATTAAATCGAATGAGCGAGCAAATGAGTGAGCGAGTAAGCGAGAGAGCAGTGCTGACAACTATTTAGCAGAAAAAAAGCTAAGCTCAACATGAATAAAAGGAGCGGAAGATATTAAAAAAAACCAAAAAAAACCAATGCTTGACGCTTTTCCACTTCTTTTCAAAATATAAAAATAAATATATTTTTATTTCTAAAGTATTTAATATTTTCTTAAATAAAGTTTTATTATTTATATTATTTAAATATTAATTACATATTTTTTATCAAAAGGTTATATTAATTATTACTTATTAATATTTTTATTTATTATATTTACTCTTCTGACTTTTTTATTCTTGTTAAAAAAAAAAGCCAGATTTGACGGGAAAAATGTTAAATCGGCAGCGCTGACTGCCAGCCGGCTGGCACTCGCCCTTCATTCATCCTCGCACACAACAGCAGTAACAACAACAAGGAGCTACCCCTAACCGGCATCCGCTCTCTCAGCCGGCACCCACAACCTCCCTAACCTCACCCCTCACCCGGTCACTGGCCACCCGCGTGCGGCGGACGTGCCCGACTGACTTTCGGCACAAGTGCGCAGCGATGGCGAAAAGTGAATTTTCCGCCGTGCGGTTGTCAGGCACGCAGCGAAAATGACACGAGCTGCTAGAGCCGAGCGGGGGGAAGGCGGGTGTCCGTAGTAGAGAGGGGGGCAAACAAGTAAGAAATTGCTAGCTGAATAATTTCAACGGCGACGGCGACGGCGACGCCAAAGCTATCAAGCAGCAGAGAGTGTGAGTCTGTGAGTGTGGGCAATGCAAAGTCAGCTTAAAGCGCAACAGAGCGAGAGAGAGAGAGCGAGAGAGCGAGAGTGAGTGAGAGTTGAAGAACGCGAGCTAGAACGAGCCAGCGCGATTGAGAGAGAGTGCAGAGAGCGAGCAGTGGGCTGAGTTGGGTGGCACTCGTGCTCGGCGCTCGGCTCGCTCGTTCAATACTCACGACGTTCGGTCAGGCAGACAATGTTTTTCACGTGCCATTGCATGTGCGCCACACAGACACACAGACGTATCCAGCATGTGTGTGCTAGCCTGTGTGTAAGTTGCGTAGCGCTGCGCCCAGTTGCTGTGCGCCTGTTCTCCAGGCAGCGTGTTGCGTTCGTGTGTGACGTTCTGTGCGAGCAACTGATTGACGTTGACTGCGAAGCCGACGCCGGCGTCGATGCCGATGCCGATGCCGACGCCTCGCCTGCAATGGTATTTCTAGCGCTTGGTAGAGTGGGAGGGCGAGTGCGGGAGCGGGAGCAGGCAGTAATTGTAGTTGTTCTAGTCCTGGTTTGCTCTCTGTTTGCTTAACTGGACTTGATTAGGTTTTCGAGGTTAGATACATTACGAATTAGAGAGAGAGAGAGAGAGAGAGAGAGAGGCGAGTGGCTCCCTCTTCCCCCCAACGCCGTCACAACTGCCACTTGTTTCGCTGCACAGTGCGAGGGCTGTTTATCGAATTTCTGACCAGAAATTCTTTGATTGTGTTGTAATTGTGTTATCCTCGACTGGCCCGACTGGCCCGACTGCTCTGGCACGTAGCACATAATTGTTACTATTAATATTTCATTGGGTGGTTGCTCCGGGACATTTATGGACTGTTTCGCATCGCCTGGCTGAGTGTGCGTGTGGGTTTGTGTGCGTCTGTGTGCGTCTCTATATATATATGTGTGTGTGTTTAATTAATCGACTTGCCGGCTGCGAGCGCCAAATGTTCTTATTGTTTTTGCTCGCTAGTCAAAATATTTGACTTGTAGATGTGCCTCTAATTGAGTGCCCTCTGCCACCAGGCCACAGCCCAATCCTCGCCCCTCTCGCTCCACGCACGAGCAACAGCAGCGGCAGCAGCCGCCCTCAATGAGAGTAAAAGTTTTCCAGGGGCAACTGTTCTTCTTGTTGTTGTTCACGCGCTTCCTTCGACTTCGCCCATCTGGCGTTAAGTTCACGAAAATGATGTAAACCTAATTAAATTTCCAATAGCAAATGCCGGGACGAGCGCCCCCAAGATTAGCGGAGCAGCGAGAGAACTTTCAGGACGGTGCAGATAATTGCTGGATTGCGTCATGCAGGCGACTTTTCCCCCTTCCAGAGTTACTCGAACACCACGTATCTCCCACCCGGGAGTCTCGTTCTGCCCCTCGCACAGAAGTCTATTAAGTTTTTGGGAAGTTGTGCATAAAGTCTGGTGTATATAGAACGAGGGTTCACTGGCATTAAAGCTGGATGCGGGTATATAGCCAGCAGATGTGCATATACATTTTATGAAAATCAAATTTGTATGCTTTAATAAATTCATTTAACTCCGTAATATATTCCGCAGCTATTGAGATTTAACTAAATAAATTCGTATTAAATTATATTCAAATTTTTGAACTGTATAATAAAATTATTATTGTAAAAATGTTTAAATGTGTCAATTTGTGGAATTATAACCTGGTTTAAAGCATATATTCTCAGTTATTAATACTCTTTAAAACTTCATATAATTCTTTATTCTCAGCATGATTTCTTTTGGCAAATATTATATATATCGTATTATTCTATAACTATTCTATTCTATTCTATATCTTGTGTTATAGGCAATTTTAAATTCTAGTTTTATATGTTACATACTATTTAAATATTATAAATAAATTTATATTATAGATAAATATTATTTTACAATACATCTAATTATTTATTTTACACAAAGAACCCTGTCTTATCGTTTCATTTATACCTTATATGAGCCCCATCCCTATTTCTATATATGCGCTCCCTTTACTCTTTCTCGATCCTTCATGCCATTCCGACAGCTGCTGACAAGAAAATCTCACCATGAAGAGCAGCGAAAGACCGAACTGAACGAACTATAATTATCGGAATGACAAACGAGGGCGCAGGACCGTAACTCCAGCTCCCACACACTAACATACACTAGCGAGCACATCCAAGCACACACACACTCACACAAGATGCTGGGTCATCGCCGTGGAGTGTCGACGTCGGGCGCTCGTTGTCGCCGTCGTTATTCTCATTGTCAATATCGAGGAATTTCTACACCCACAGCGAGAGCGCAAATTGAATTATCCCCAACAAATAGATCTGCCAGCGTGGGTGTGCGGGTGCGAGTGTGTGTGTGTGTGGGTGTATGGGTATTGGTGTGGTGTTAAAGTTGTTGTTGCTGTCGCTCTTGTTGTTGTCAATTGGTTGTCTGTGCGTCTTGCGTTGTCTTGGATTGTATTGGCCTGTGAGTGAGTGTGAGTGTAAGTGTGTGTGTGTGTGTGTGTGATTGTCTCTGCGAAACGTCAAAGTATCTTAATTAAATTTCATCCCTTAGCCAAAACGTAAAAATGTACAGCAATTTCACGTTGCTCGACTGACTAATAGACAATTTACGCCCACACAACGACAACCACGCAGACACGCACACACACCCACTCACTCACACAGACACACTCCTACTCAGACTAAAAGTCAAGACACGACACGATAGAACAGGACACGACACGAACGTTGAATGAACTGCATGTGTTCTATGTGTGTGTGGGTGTGGGTGTGCGGCGGCAACACTCCCCACAAAATGTCGGGGCCGGACCCTAACCCATTGCACCCAGACCGAGAGCAAGACTTGAGAGCACGAAATACAATTTCGCAAACAGCTACAACAAATCCAAACACAAACACAGGCACAACCTACACTCACACACACACTCACTCACACTAGCGTACGGGCCGTTTAGCAACACTGCAGCGTAGTGTGGGGCAATGCCAGCCAACTGGCAGTCAACTGTTATGCCATTAAATAAAGTTGGCAACACTTAATGCACAGCGACAACAAAACCAACAACTGCTCTCGCCGGGGTCAAAGGGCGCAAAGGGGCAGGCAGCGGAGTGAGAAATAGACGTGTGTAATTGTGTGAGTGTAGCGAGCAGGTCGCATGTGAAAGGGTTGTTGCTTCGGGTGTTTGAGCTCAGAAGCGTTTACCGATTTGTTGCTAATATTAAGCGGAAGGCAGCCACACGAAGACTTCACTTCGGTCAAAGGCAACTCTACCGAAACTTATAAAATATTTACCACGACCAACAGCAACAGGAATACAGGAAAATCGACAAAAATGTTGCAAGTGCAGCGAGGTTTACACGAGGGAATAGTTCCTTAATGTGAAGCTCATTCTATTGATTTGATTTCTGTGTGCGCATTGACAACTCTGGAGTGCTAAGTAGTATTGTCCATCGAAATGTGTGTTGTAGTCGTTATTTTCTTAAGAATATTATTAGTTTTGGATATGTTGGTAGCTCTAAAAATTCTTTTTGACTGATAAAATTATTATTCAAGTGAAACTTGAGCTTTCTACTTTATTTGCTCCCAAAAGGAATTACAGATTCTATTAGAGTTGCACTTTACTTGTCATAATAATAATAACAGTTTAAAAATAATTAACATAATAATAATAATAAAATTAATAATAATAAAAAAACATTTCAAAAATTACAATTTTTAATGAATCAAATACACAATAATTTAAAATTAATTATAAAAAGTAAAAATAAATAAAATAAATATTAATAATACCGTACAAAAATAAATAATGCTAAAAATGCAAAACAGTTATAAATATAAATAGCTATTTTAATATATTCTAAAAATGGCAATAATAACAATCAGCGAATCTAAAAATAAACACCATAATTATTATTATAGTACAAACCATGGAGTATCGTATAAACTGAACACTTGTGCATGCAACCGGGTGTATTACCTCGCGGCAAATGTGAGTGAGTGAGTGTGCGTGTGTGCCATGTACCAGCTGTGTGTGCGTGTGTTGGCCATTTGTTTTTGTCGCTCGCCTCTGGCGTTCGTATAAACATGCCACGTTAGGCGACGTGCCAAGTTTCATGTGCAACTTCGTGCCCTAAACAACAGAGCACCTCCGCCCAGTTGCCAGATCAGCAGGCCAGGCAACCACCCAATCACTCACACACACGCACGCACACACACACAAGCTAACAGCCACCCACAGAGCCCAACACCCTACCGACCCGACGCGCCGGCCCAGCACTCGGGCAGCTCAATCCAGCAGTTCAATCCAACAATCTACTACATATGCAGCGACAACAAAGCGCATGAATTTGTTGCCAGTTTGTGCCACCCGCAGCTGCGATGTGCCTGCCTGCCTGCCTGCAGCTCCCCCCGCCCTCCTCTTCCACAGCACTTCACTCAAACTCAGGCCTCACCCCTCCAGCAGTGCATGTCGCCGACTGTCCATGCACCGCAATTTGCGCGGCAGCAGCAACAACAACAACAACAACAGGGGAAACAACAAGAACAGCTTGCAACAACTGTTGGGCGACGCGTGATATCCTTTACACAGACACAGTTCCCTCTGCTCTATCAGCCTGCTCCCTCCTCTTCGGCTTCTTCTTCTAGTCTTGGCCCCCAGCCCTGACAGTGTTTTACTTATCCGTAGGAAGCCGGCACTCACAGCTACCGTTCCGAATTGAATTAAACTCAAACTTTTACCAATTTACAAAAGCAACAGCAGGCCAGGCCAGCGGGGGGGGGACGGGCAGTGAGAGTGGGTGGAGTAGGAGCTGCGGACGGGCGAGGGGAGCATAAATGACGGCGCAAAGAAAGCGAGCAGCAAAGTTTTTAGCCAAAGCCAAGTTGAAGCTTATTTTCTGCTGCGCCTTTTGCCTTCTTGTCCTTTTGCGTCAAGACTTTTCATGGGCCACGCCCCCGCCCACAAGGCATGACTACTATTTTTACCACTCTCACATTGAAGTGGTATGTTGGTTGTGTGCGAGTGTATGCATATAAAGTATATATATTCTTGATCGGTATCCATGTTTGAAACGATTTGTCCATCTGTTCGTCTGTCCGTCTTATGAACTTAGCTATTTAAAGCTAGCTAGCGTTATGAAATTTGGCTTGAAGATTCTTTTGTAGTATGAATTTCCTATTTTAAACTTTAATATTTTGAAAATTTTGATAGCTACAAGATTCTGTCAATACATATTTCTATTTAACTATTATATTGCCATGCACTACAAATTTCAGACTAATAGTGAAACGGCAAACTATTTTAACTTTAATATAATTTATTATAAAAATGTAATATTTAATATTTGTAATAATGGTGCATGGTATCGAGCAGTTGAGTACACACGACTGTAGCCTTCACCACTTGTTTTCTCTTTTCTTCTGCAGCTCTGCTGCTGCTTCTTCTTCAAGTTTTTTTGGATTTTTGTTGAAACACAATCTGCCCCGTAAAAGAGCTTAAACCCTGTCAAGCCACCCATTAGGAGAGCCGGGCGTCCATTTTGCGTGATGGCATGCCTACACACATACATATACACACACACTGTGGGAGAGCGAGCGCGAGCAAGAGTGGTAAAGAGGGGAGGGGAGGCGTGGCTCCTGGCAAAGGACAACTATGAACGGGCTTTGGCCAGGCCAGGCGGTCGCTGGGGACGCACAGACATGGCTAAGTTGTTTGTAGTCGCTTTGCCTTCTGTTTTCCCCTTGCCCCACTTCTTGCTCGACTGCTCCACCCTTCCCTGCCTGCCGCTGCTGCTGTTGTTGCTGGGATTGTTGCTTTTTTCGGTTACTTTTGTTGGTCTAGTTGTTGTTGCTATAGCTGGAAATTATAGCATGTCCTTTGCTCTGGCATTGCTATGGCTTTTGGCCACAGGACTGGGCACAGGTAGCCACAGGCGGGTGGAAAGAGAGGGAGAGTGAGAGTGAGAGAGAGAGAGAGAGAGACGAGGAGGCAGCAGAGGATTGTCGGCTTGTGCCTGTGCTTTGACTTGGACCATGGCTAAAATGTATGGCCAGCAATGATTCTCCTTGTGGCTGCTGTGAATCTCTCTGCCCCCCTCTGTCTCTGTCACTCTCTCTCTCTCCCTCAGTTACTCTCCCTGCTGGCACTCTGTTTGTCATCTGCTGAAATATAATCGAGTAGAGCAGCCAAAAAGCGTACAATTTGCGCAAATTTAGTAGCAAACTGGCAGCAGCAAGAGCCAGAGACGCACTGCAAATGAAATGACTGTGGAAACCACGAAAATGGGCGAAATGTTGATGCCAGTTGCGAGATGTGATGGGATAAGAACGGGGATGAGTTGCGAGTGGGGATGATTTGATAAATATCTAAGATGATTTGATGGAATATGCTGTGCCGGAGACTGCTTAAATGGGTTATGAGCGCTTGACTGAGCTGTGAATAACTGGGAAACAAGGCCAGGAAACTGATGGAACAGAAAAGTTATTAGCTTATAAAATCGACCGGTAGAAAATAAGTTAAAGCAGATGTTAAGATTGGCAAAATGTGTTGTTATTATTAGAGGTCATACGATAGAATAAGTTGTACAAACTATGAAATATAATTATGAAAATTTAAGAAAATAGAATTATATGACTTGGGATATGCCAGAGAGTTCCAGGTATTATATGAGTAAGTTGAATAATTGGGAAATAATATATAATATTATTTATATATTATATAAAATAAATAGTTATGGTTCTATATACAAAAGCAAATGCCTAGCTCTGAACTAACTATTGTTATACATCTGCAAATCTAATAGAGTATTTATTATATATGGGACAATCTCACAGTTATTATGTAATAAAACAACATATTATAATTCAGTCGAGCATGCTATAAATAACGCAAATATATATTTCGCTGCCCTATCTGTATCATTCAATTGTTTTATCGTATCGCTCTATCTATATCCTCTATAGTCCATTGTAATCACTGCCCAAATAGAAATTTACAAGCGACACCGATGCGCAGCCCTTGACTATCATCAACAAATGTACCACTCACATCCATCTTCGCTGTTCCCTCTTCCTGCCACCGTCAACCTCCCTTCTCTAGGACCATTTGAATAATTTTCCAGCCATTTTGCTCACACTGCGCAACAGTGCAGCGCACCCGACTAGACCCAAGTGGGCGGTCATCATTCTGGCGACCAGGTCACAGTCAGACTGTCAGTGAGACAGACAGGGGACAGAGCGTAGGGGGATGAACAGGGGGCGACAGTGCAGAGTGGACCGAGGACAGAGAGAAGGACAAAGAAAAAGTAGCTAAAACGAAAAGTTAATAGAGAAAGCAGAAGCGACAGCAACAGAATGTGGGGCCAAGGCTGGCGAAGGCGACAAGAGCGCAGAGCAAGAGAGGGAGAAAAAAGGAATGGGATTTTTGGCATCAGGCAGGCAGACAGACGAGCAGACGGACGGACGTTCAGACAGTCAAGGCGAAAATTCACAAAAAGGTCGAACACACGCACACTCACACACTCTCCAACACACACACACACACACATACATACACTCAAGATTATATTTGTCTGTATGTTTGGGCACACTGTAATACCGAGAGATATGGAAGAGCGGTGCGGGGAGAGAGAGGGATAAGGGACAACGGGACATGAAATGTTGGACGACGGTCAGCCCAAAGTCGAAAATGTACAAACAAATCGAGCAGACATCGAGCTGGCCAGGGTAGGAGTAGGCAGTGGGTTGATGGGCGGCTGTGGGAGTGGCAGGGGGCATATAGACGACGACAGACATCGAGAGCAACAAACAAACAGATAGACAAACAGACGTTGACCCAAAAGTTGAAGTGCAGATCTGAAAGCAGCAAAAGCACAGACAAACAGCCACCAATTCCATCCCCCCTCAACTTCTCTGCCTCTTTTTCAGCTCTCTTCGGTCTGCGCTCCCTTGTGAAAATCCCAAAAGTTTGATTTAAGCTGTGGAACTTTTTGGGTGCGCTGCTCGAGTATATCACGCATACGCACTGTGGCCGGACCGGGGCTGTAGGATTGCGTATTTGCCTGTGTGTGTGCGTGTGCGTATTTGTTGAATTTAAACATTTTCCCAACTTCGGGTGGCCGCTGCTAGCAAAAGCCAAAAGTTTTCCCAGCAGCAGCAGCAGCACAAAACTTGGCCCCAAAAATAAAAAGAGTTTACTGCTGTCGGACCCAAACACGAGTGGCGAGTGCACAGCGGGGCAGGGGAGTGGGGCACGCTTGGCTGCCATTGCCGCTGGCAGCATAATATTTTCTGCTAACGCAGTCACTTTTCATAAACTTTCACAGGCAACAACAACAACAGCAACAGCAGCGGCAGCAGCAACAACAATGCAAACTCAAACAACAGCAACAACTTGTAGAAATGCTTGAAAGAGGCAAGGGGAAAAGCAAAAAGGATTATAGAAAATTGCCAGCAATATGAGCAGAAAGTGTGGGCGGGCTACCGGGGGCGGTTAGACTGTGGCTGTGGGTAGCTTAAACGGGTGAGCCGGAGAAGGGGTAACTTAAAGGGACGCACTCTCTGCTTGTCTGCCTCCTGCGCATATTGTCAACTGCTCGCAGAACGAAAACGACAACACATCAGCGTCGTCCTCGTCATTGTTATTACAGCCCTATGGCACACCCACCTACGCACACTCACCCACCTACGCACACTCACCCACCTCTACAGCCACCCCCACGCACGCACCTACACATATGCAAACTCACACAGAGACAGGCATTCCATCCCTCATACCCCCAAGCACATGCCTAAAAGCCGTCAACACAATGTTTGGCTTGTAGCTGAGAAAGCGTCGGCAACAATGCGGCACAGTGGGGCGAAAAGTAATTAGGGTGACCATAACAAGCAATCGATAATAAGCATAACAATAACCATATCAATTGCAATAAATCACTGTTTATGGCATGAAGAACCAAAATTAGGGTGACCATACGAATATTTAATATATCTATTCATTCACTGTATTAAAATACGACCCTCGTAATATTAAAAGCAGCAACTTGTCGGTTATGCCTTTTTTCTAACAACTCCAAAACTAATATAATATAAAAACACTGATGTATAGTATGCTGATTAGGGTGACCATAACATACCATACTTTTAATAATTTGTATTTCAATAGCACTATCAACTGCAACAAACTAAAGCTTTTAGAAGACAATAACAAAAATTGAGGTGACCATACCAAACTCCAAAGATATGACTGTTAAAGGAATTTCCAATTATGTTTATTGCAGTTTGCATTCTACGTAGACATACTAGGCTGAACAATGCCAGGAAATTGGCAATCTATTAGGCTGACCAGATAGTCCAAACGATTTACATGATAATAGCACTACAGCATAAATCACTGTCTAACAAGTAAGTAAAATTAGGCTGACCATGTGACGATGTGGGATATCCATCGATAATCAGTACTGACCACAGGAAATCCATGTTTATCCACCACCACGCTCACTCGACTGTGACGCTCGACCATGCTCTCAGATACCCTCTAATAGGTATATGCTTATTTACACTTGGGTTAACTACTCGCCAGCAGTTAGTTCCAGCTACTTGGCAACCACTGTGCGCCGACAGCGAAGGTCGTTTAACGTTGATGACTTGACGGCATCTGACAGTGGCGAGAGGCGAACGATTGATGGGGGGATGGGGGTGGTCGGCGGTGGCGGCAGATGTAAGCAGATTAAACCCCAAGGGCTTGAGCAGAATACAGGAGCGGAACAGTGGGCAGGGACGGTAGTGAAGGGGAGTCTGTGCTGGCGTCGGAAATTTTCAGGTTTTGATTGTGTAGTCATGTCAAAATAATAGTCAACTTACATGCCACAGTCGAGGTGGCCAACCACTGTTGCAGCCCCCCTCGACCAGCTCGCACTGCCGCCACTCCCCTGCTGCAGGCAGAACCTGCTCGAGCTCGAGTTACGAGAGGATGACGAAGCTGCTGCTAAGTGGCTGCTGGAACTCTGGAACTTGTGAGTTCCTGTGGTTTCCTTTTTCCTTCCAATAAAGCGGGACGTTTTTTTCGCTTTTCTCATTTACATCGCGTGGCAGGGAGCAGGAAGGGAAGCGAAGGGGAACAAAATGAATTTGCGCATATTTGGCATATTATTTTACAGTTGCTGCGGGTTGTGGGTGCCGGCGCGAGCACTCGACAAGCTGCTGCGATTTTGACGGGCTGTTAGAATACTTCGGTGTATTGGTGTGCCTGTGTGTGTGTGTGTGTGTGTGTGCTGCATATGGACGTTAAGCAGACTGAGCCAACGCGATGTCATTGTCAGCGTCGGGCAGTCGGGCGCGTCATCCTGCAACCCCTGATGGGTCTGGCCCCTCACTCCGCTGCGCTGTCGTCGTCACATCCCTCAGTCGGCCCAATCGCTCGTATTATATTCTTTTGTCATTGTGCTTTTTTCACATGATTTTCCTTTTGTATTTGTTTAATTTTTTCTGTCGCCTGCCATCCCCCACAAAGGGATATGCAAGCCGCTATACCCTGCTGCTCCGCCGTCGCCTCCTCTCGCGTTCCACGCAGCAGTTGCCTTTGTTTGCACTGAGTACCCTCTCCCCTCACCTACCCGCCTCGCTCTATCCCACTCGCTGAGCTCTTTTCGGTTTCAGTTTCTGTTCACTTCGCACGTCTTTTGCTTTTCCTTCGATTTTTCTTTGCTTTCGGCTATCATCATCATCTGCTCCGCCTCCCGCTGCTCCAGCATCATCATTATCACCGTCGTCATCATCATCATCATCATCATCATCATCGTCTTCAGCTCCTGTAGCTGCAATCCGGCCTGCCTGCCAGTTTTTATTGTTCTTTGCACACGGCTTCATTTTAGCCCACTTTTGGGTGGTTTATTTTTATGGCTCCATATAGCGGGGGTGCTCCAATCCTACTTACACCCCCTGCCCCCTCAGGGTTCTCCTATTTGCCCACCAGCTCTTTTGCTATCCGCTCTCTGCCCGGCCATGATTTTGGTGTCTCTCACAAGTCGTTGAAATTCTCTGCTATTTGCAGACTCGCACCCACCACAAAGGAATCGCTTTCCTCCTCCCCCCCCTTTACTTCTCCTCAACTTCCCCACCCCCTGGCCATTTGCTTTTTGGACCCTGCGTTTTTTCTCTGTTTTCTGTTTTCTGTTGTTGCTTCTTTGGTTTTGACTTTGATGAGATTTTTTGAGGTTAATCCCTTGTAGTGCCAGGACCAAACGCGTCAAGTCCAAGTCCTTGCCGTGGCTTTGTCTGCACGTCTTCTAGCGCTATGTGTATGTGTCTGTGTGTGTGTCTATGTGGGTGAGCAGTTGTGCGTGCGTGCTGGGGCGATTGTTCTCGGTGTAGAGTGGAAAATTAGTACATGTTGGCAGCGATTGTTCTTCCTCGCGCTCCACTGGACAACAGGGTGAGGGACTGAGATCGACCGAGCGAATGAGGGAGGCGGAGCACGTGCGCCTTTTTTAACGTTTGCTTTGTTGTGCGATTGTACGAAAATTAATTTTGCTACCTACCACACCGAAGCTGCTGCTGACGGCCAGACCTCAAGATGCTGCGTTGAGCAGGAGCAGGAGAAGGAGCGCAGGCAGGAGTGAAAGAAAGAATAAAAGCTTAGAACAGGAATGTTAATGGTCGCAGCGACTGACTTACACCCGGGAGGAATGAGGAATAGAGGGATAGAGCTCAAAGCGTAGCTGATGACACGTGGGCAAATGGTCAAAGACGAATCGAGGCGAGATTGTTGAACGCGCTGCTTAAAAATTTTTTATAATTTTTTTTTTTGCGAATTCTCTGAAAAGTAATCAGCAATAAAAAGTAGCGACCCACATTCAAAGAACGCCATGAAAAATCGAGGGGAACGATGGGGAAAACAGAGCGGAAAACGCTGAGGGGAGGAAGCTCGCTAAGCTGCGGATTATGAAGCGGAATTTGTACTCAAAAATGTAGTGGGAAGAAGTGCATTGCACTGGGGCAAAGGATCCGGCGAACTATGTATTGCAGCATTAAGTCAACCCCTTGAGCTGAGGCGTGACGTGGAACGTGCAACGTGCAACGCGGCGGATACTTAACGTGTGCGAGTGCAGCGTCAACTCCCGCTCAACGAGTTGCGTGTGTATGTATGCGTACAGCTCACACTTATACACCTTAGTTACTCACACACACACTTATCAGACACATACCAACTTTATACATCTCACACACCACGGACATACACCTCACACACACGCACACGCACTCAAAACACCCACACACATATACCTCACGCTTACACCTAGCTTACACACACCCAACTCATAAAGCTCGCACACACACTGCAGCTACAGACACAACCTAACTCACACACCTCTTGCCAAGACAATCACACCCACACAAGCTCAGCCACACAAGCTCAGCCACACACGCACACACAGACATTAAATGGCAGATATCCTTTTAACACTTAAAGCGGTGAAAATATTAAAAACAAAAACCACAAAGCCAACAACAACGATAACAACAACAACGAGGCGAAGCGAACACAACGTTTTTATTGATAAATGCGCAAACATACAAACATGCACACGCGCGTCCAGTTATCAAGCGTGGGGGCGTGGCAAACATGTATGCGTGCGTGTGTGTGTGCGTATGCGCTTATGTTTGTCGGTCGTGTCCATGCCGAACCGCAGCGTAGCTCAGCGCAAGTGTATAAAATTATGAAACAGCTCGCACCGTTCGCGTGTGGTGTCCCTTTCCGACCAAACTCGAGCACACACAGAGCGAACACAGCGGCGCACAGTGGGGCAGAATATAAATAATATACATTTTCTAAGAATCAATCTGAAATTACTATAGTAAGTCTGCAGACAGCTGGAATATATACCATACGCTATACTCATATAAAAGTCGAATAGTATTTCCTTTAATATATCACAATGCAGAACCGGCATAGCAACATATATATTTTATTGTTATATATTTTTTCCTATATTTTAAATATGTATATAAAATATATTCAAAGAATGCGATGCAAACTAGCAGACTGAATAGGAACATATGTAACTAATAGCTAAATTCATTAAAATTTAATTGTAAATATTAAATTTTTAATTTTTTTTAATCTTATATTTTAAAAGTTTATTCAAAGAACGTAAAACAAAACAGCAGACTGCATAGCAATATACCTTATTTTTAGCTAAATTCAATACAATTTAATTTTTAATTTCAATTATAAGTTCAAGTCTCACTTTGTTAGCTTGCACTCTGCCCCACTGTGCATCATCGTGTTCGTCCTTGCAGCGCCCCAACCAAACGCAACGCACTCACACACACATACACGCAGACAAACGCTTGTGCTGGTATTTGGTGCCTTTTGACATGGTTCCGGCTTGTTTGTTTGGTTTATTTTATGACCATAACCGAAGCAGCCCGACCCCAGTTACCCCCACACCCACTCCCCCCGCATCTGCTTCTCATGCCCTGCTCCCTGCTGCCTTCTATATAGCCAAAGCGGTCGGAGAGGGCCTCAACTATAATACACAGTCATGCCTACTTCTATGCAGCAACAACAACAACGAGGCGAGGCACGAGCTACTGCTGCAGGCGCTTTGAATATCTATG
The DNA here is from genome assembly GCA_035046045.1 of Zaprionus bogoriensis. Classification (NCBI taxonomy): domain Eukaryota; kingdom Metazoa; phylum Arthropoda; class Insecta; order Diptera; family Drosophilidae; genus Zaprionus; species Zaprionus bogoriensis. The sequence goes on along the minus strand of JAWNOI010000192.1, from coordinate 439,410 downwards.
TGTGTGTATATGTGTGTGTGTGTGTGTGAGTGTAAGTTTAGTAGCTTTTGCCGCCTGTTTGACTCGGCTGAAGTTTGCTTTGTTCCCATGTTTATCCGTGTTAGGCGTCTGTCTGTGTGCGTGTGTATCTGTGTGAGCGTGTGCATTTGCCACGCATATAAATTGCGCTGCTCTGCGGGTGTATGTGTGAGAGAGAGCGTCAGTGTGTGCGTGTGTGTGTGTGTGACTGCGCTTAGCTCGTTTCGAGAGCCAAAACCGGCTTAAATGCCATTTGTATGCATTGAATGTTGCATGTGGCAGGCAGGAGCTGCCAACCAGGACGAGACGATGGCGACGCCAGCGACGCTAGAGACGGCAGCGACGTCGACGACCCGAGTGGCCATGATGAGTTGAACTCTGCAGTCTGTCCCCTAGTCGCGCCCCCTCTCCCCCTAGCATTGTAACACCCACTTTCATCCTTTCCTCACTTGGGCAAAGTTGCCACATTTGATTTTCGGCCAGGCTGGCAACCCTGGCTGGCAAGCACAACAGCAACCAGCAACAACTGAAAATATGCTGCATATTATTTTCCATTTTTCATTTGCATTTTCCTTTTGTTTCAATTCATTTGAAATTTTCCAACCCTTTGCCACCCTTTACCCCGTGGCAAAAAGTTCTATTTTTATTTTCTATTTACTAGCAAAACCTTTGTTTTTTCCACTGTGTGTGCGCAGGACCCGGCGACGACTGACCTTACTTTCAGCCCACTTTACTTCTGAGTCGAGTTTACACATTTCCAGCTTGACATTTGAGTACATAGGGCAACCATACATACACTCACTGAACACTCACTAACACTCATGCATGTGCGAGCATTTACTTTCGGGCACATCTACTAGAGGTTGGTCCTCATTCTAGGGAACTTAGTGCTGTCTACTGCTCTTAAAAGTTATTTAAATAGTAGAAGGATCACTTTTTTTTAAATTATTACTATATAATTTATATATTTTATTTATATATTTTTATATTAGTACTATAAAAATAATAAATTAAACAAAAGAAAAGCCTTGACGAGCACACCAAATTAAACAAGCAAGCAATTCAATAGTCTACATTTCATTCACCTATTAAAAATATATAAAAAATTAAGCTCGAAAATTCCAAGTTCTTAAAACCCATAACACAGAAGCATACATTAGATTTTCAACCTTAAGCCCTATAATTACTGAGGTCGCTGCAAACAACTTTCTAATTGTTTCAAAATAATTGGTCTATTTATTTTAATACATAAATAATATAAATTATTTAATATATATATATATATATATATATATATATATATATATATATATAATATATATAATATTTAAATGATTGTATCGTACTCAAAAACCTTAAAAATCGATCTATAATATAATATAATAAAATATAATATAATATAATATAATATAATATAATAAATTATAATATAATATAATAACACAACCGATGATCACTCCAATATCCCTCAAAGCTCAACAATTCAGCTCAAATTTAGCCAACCACTGTTCGATATAGTTCTTAGTCAGGCCCATCTCTACTCACAAATGGTTCAAATCAAAATAAATGCAGAAACATCACAAATAAGCCATCTCTAGAGAATTTGCGTAACATGCCGGGTTATTCCTGGGGCTGGCAAAAGTTTCAGGCGTTCTGCACGCTTAGAGAAACCTCAATCGACAGCTCGAGCGAAGTTCGCTTAACGAGAATCCCCTGGAAAGGGTATTCACCCTTTTGTTATTGTTATGATTAAGCTACGGGCTGGCACATGTGTGGGTAGAGTGTCTGTCTGTGTGTGTGTGTGTGTGTGTGCGTATAGAGCAACCCCCAGTGGACCCGAAGCGACCCAATCTGTAGCTAACCCGTGTCCATCTTCAGGCCAACACCAAGCAAAGCAAAGCAATCTCATGCGTCCCATCGCACAGCAGTTGAGAAAGGGGCGTGCGGCGGGAAGCGGGGGCGGTACAACCCATTCCCATACCCGCTCACTTATTCTATATTTTACTTAATGCATTCTCTGCTTATCCTTATTTTTATTAGTGTTTCAATATTCTTTTTCACTTTGCTTGGTTGCGTTTTTCTCTGCCATCCTTCGCCTGTCTGCGAAGCCAGCACATAGGTGGGGAAAGGGGGGGAGCGGTAGCGGTAGAATTGTCGACTGCGCTTCTTTCGCTATGCCTGCTCCGAGTCGGGGTTGGCTCGTTTCAGCCATTAAATGGACAAATGAGGGATATAAAACAATTCGCTTGGGCTTCCTTTTTTCGGTCTCCTTCTGCCGCCTTCCCTCTCCCTCTCCGGCTCCTTTGGCTACTCTTCTTATTGGGTTCGGTTCGGTTTGGTTTGGTTTTTTTTGCGCCCAAGTATTTTATTATTATATGTATTTCCTTTTTCTTGTAGACCTTTGGGTTGGTCACTTTATTTGTACCTATTCCGTGCTGGCTCCGGCTACGGCTCGGGCTTGGGCTTGGGCGGGACACTCGGGCATGCAAAGTGCTCGCTCTAGCCGGAGCCGGAGCTGGAACTGGAGCTAGAGTTGGAGCTGGTGCTTCGTGTATCCCTTCTTGCATGGGCATGGGTTCGGTCAGGATTTATGCTACGTCGTTGGGTGTTTCTATTTGCCTTTTGGGTGTGTTTGCTTACACGGCAAATGTCCGTACGTCTGTCCGTTAGTCAGGCCGGTCGGTCCGTCCGTCTGTCCGTCTGTCCCGCCTGTCGGTGCGTCCTTTCGTGTGTCCTGTTTATGTAATCGCCCACATTAGTTTCTAACGCCGCCTGGCCATGTGTCGGCCTCGGTATCGGTGTCGAGTCGTTGCTGTTCCTGCTTGTTTCGGGTGTTGTTGCCATTGTTGTTGTTTCGGGTGTTGGTCTAACAACATTTGCACTCACTTTGGAGGCAGATACGAGCGAGTCGCAAGCGCTCGCTCATTTGCTGTGGCCTTCTCAGCTTTGGCTTCAGCTGTGTCCACCTTTACAGCAATATTCGTACAGTTGCCGAATCCTCTGGGTCACCTCTACTGCTTACTATGCTTACTCTACTGCTGCTACAGCTACTCCTGCTTTTTGCTCTCCTTTGTGCTTATTTTCTTTCATTTTTTTCGGTTGTCCTTCGGCCGCGCATGGAAAATGAAATGAAAATAGAATGATACTCATTAATTTGATAAATCGCGGGCACAACCGACTGTACTCGCTGGCTCCCTCACTCTCTCTCTCTCTCACACACACTATCAGTCTCACTCGCTCTTCTTCTCTAACTTTCTTGCTCCCTGCTCGATACTTGTGTACAGTCTGTGGCCTATGCCTTCGCTTTTCTTTCACTTTTGCTTTTGTTGTTTAATAATGCTCAGAGATTTTATAAATGACCACGTTGCAAATGAAAAAAAACTTGACCTTTGGCTCCCTCCCTTGACCAGCAGCCTTCAGTCATCGCTTTTGTGCGCGTTGATTTTTCTTTCAGCTTCTTCATCATCATCATCTTCATCAGCATCCACATCCGCATCCGTAGAGTTTCTCTTGAATTTTTAAGTAATTTTTCTTGGTTTGCTACGCCCACTTAACAAATTCCGCCCACTCATTCTCCGCTCTCTGTCTCTCTCTCTCTCTCTCTCTCTCTCTCTCTCTCTGTCTGTCTCTCCCTCCCCCGTTCGACCTTCGCAAACTTGAGTTGAGCTCCGAAAAGTTCCCAACAGGAAGCGTTCAGTGTCGTCATGGCCATTTATTTGGAGACCCAAGCTTTTATTAGCACACATTTAATAGGGTCACGCGTGTATTTCTTGCCCTACCACTGCCCTCCTCCCCTTCCCCTCTGCCCCCTGCCGGGTGTAGGTGTTTTCGTTCGTTTCTTCTTGCTGCTTTTTTATTATTATTAATTTTCCAGCAAGTTACATGCACACAAAACAAAATAAAGGCAGGACAACGAGCAGAGCCGCAGCAAAAGCAAGTCATGAGTTGCGGAGGGTAGGGGGAAACAGTCGGCAGAGGGGGGTAGGGAGTAACAGGCGCCGCCTACAACACAACAGCGCAATGCGAAAGGACACTTAAATATGGAAAACAGAAGCGCAGAGGGAACCAGAGGTGGCAGCCAGAGCTGAGCTTCTCTCGAAATGAGGTCACTTTTTCTCACTCGCCTGCTGGGTGCCGCACATGACAGGCAGACGAGGAGGCAGGGCAGCCAGGGCCAGAAGAGAGGCAGAGCGGAGGGGAACCTGTAGGGAGCGGGACAGTGGATTGCTGGAAATATTTGAGGCATTACCTCAACGACCTCCGTTGGCGAGCAAATCAACTGAAAGCTATTGCCCAAGCGGGAATAGCACTGAAAATTCGTTAGAAAAATGCCAGGAGCGTGTAGCTCGTATATTGAATAGATAATGGTGGGAAATGTGGTAAAAATATAGGAAAATTATAAGTAAAATAAATTAAGCTAGTGTAATAAAAGGGTAAGCTGAGTATTGAAGCTTACAGTATATTTCTTCGATTATTGTACAGTTTATTTGAATTCTAAGAACTAAGATTCCTTGGATAATTATTCGTTAAAAAATGGTCTTTAACTTTCTTCAGCTTGCACAATTTACTAACACAAGCAACATGTTAGAAAATAATGCTCAAGCGTACTATATACGAAAAACATTTCATAAAACTGAAGTTATTAACGCTTTTAACTCAACCAAAGTCCAGAGGCCTTGAAAACAGTTGTGGCCAATGCAGTCAGTGCCTCTCGCTCCCTCTCCAGTTCTTTTTCTCGCTCACTCTCTATGGATTAACATACTCGCTGCACAATTGTTGCCACTACTAAAACTGTAATAATAAAGTCTGCACGCGCTTATTTGCATGCGAGGATCGAATTGCAGTACAAAGAATTTGCCGTCCATTACGGCGAAACGAAACCCGAGCAATCACATGACGTATACGCAATGTGACAAGACGGCGATTGTTGTGGTCGCCTGCCTGCCTGCCTATGTATATTATTGTTGTTGTTGCTTTGTTAGCCCAGTTTAGCAGCGCCAGAAGTATGTCCGCAGCGGCTGGCGGCATGATGACTTAGTTGGCCATCGCTGCAGACGTCGCCGCCAACTGTAATAACTGCTACCTGGCACCAGAGCGATAGCAATAGAAAATATAGAAAATATAAAATAATCACTGCCAAATGCTGGACAAAGAAGAAGTCGGCTAGTCGATTAGGCCAGTTTCCCAGTTGGTCAGTTGCAGCCGCGAATTCAACGAGCTAAGAGCTTTCCACTGCAGTACGGAGAGAGATAGAGACAACGTGGCGTATGCGCAACGCGGGTGCAAGCATGAGTAAAGCGAGTTCTGAGTCAAACGAGGAGGAAAAGGAGCGTGTTGAATCGAAGAGCGTAGAGTCCAGCTCAAGCTCTTCTACGGCAACTGGCAACTGCCTGTTCACCTTCGATGCCCATCAGTATTTCAGCTTCCCGCTGGACAGAGATCCCTATGCGACCTCCAAGTATGGCTCGCAGGTGCGTGAGCGCAAGATCGATCGCTGTCTCAAGCAGCTGCAGGAGGCCCTCAAAGTGAGCAAGTGAGTGCGAGTGATTTATTTACTTAACAAACTTAAATTGTTAGCTGCATTACTCCGATTGTTATTACGAAAATACTCGAAGAAAGCCAAGTCGAAGTCAAGTGCTGGCCATAAATATTTAGGCAGAGCTGAAAAATTAAATGCCTTGCTTTTGTTGCATAATTAATTAATTATTGCCATGTCAACTTGGACGGGAAGTGGTAAACAAATCAGACGCATAAATTATTGAAACAAAAACTTAATTTTCGGCCAGCAAAATGGCAGAGATAACAAGCTGCAAGAAGTTGCAGCAGTTGCAGCAGTTGCAGCATTCGGATTAGCCAAAGACAAAGACAGCATTGCTCGAGTACTCAAAGCTGCCACAGTTTAAGCACAAGCACTCAAAAACATACACACACTCACAACTTACACACACACACACACACAGACACTCACAAATACAGACTGCCATTGCTGTCGTCTTGTGGTTGTGGCCAAGGCGAAACTGTAACTAATCACGAATGATAACATTTGCATGTGCAATCAACACACGCACACAGCCAGACTCGCTCTGCGCATGTATGTATGCGTGTGCGTAGGTGTTTACTATGCATTTATGATTTTCGGCTATTTGCATACTTAAGTGTGCAGTTATTACCTTGTTATTCCGATATAAATAACAATGACGCTGGCATTTCACAAGCTGTTCGTATTTCTGTGTGTCTCTGTGTGTGTGTGTGCATGCACACATATGTGTGCTGTCTGCCATTGACAATTGCATTGAGCTGCTTCAGTGGTCACCAACTGAAATCGTCTTGTGCATAATTAATTTCTGTTTGTTCAATACTTTTGTCTTAACTTATGCATTTCCTCGGGCTCCAAAAATCATAATCAATAACGAGCCCAACAGCATGTAAGATCCTGGAATGCATAATTCATTAGAGAACGGGATAATCCTGATTGAGCAAGTGCCGGCAGGCAGCATGTAGGAAACGTCTCAAACTCTCAAAGTCCGGCACATCAAGTATACGCCCCGCTGCCAAGCACTGCGAGAGAAATGCCAGCCATGCAATGTGCCATAATTGTGTGCCACTGCATGCCATAAACAAATAAAGAGCGTTGCAGTCGCCGCTTAAATACCTGGCACCCTTGCACATTAGAGCAGAAAATTGAGCTTTACGTAATTAATTTTTAATTAATTCTTGAGACCAATGCGCAATACAGCTATAACTGGATTTTATATCATATCATATCAATTTTGATGTCGAATGATATATGCCTTTTTTAAAGACAGCCGTTGACACAAAGCTAAGCTACCATTTTTAGCCATTTTAGCTGTATGCACGGTAAACAAATATCACACAAATAGTCACATTGTGGCGTTAATCAGTAGCATTTAAAATGAAAACATTTAATCGCATTTGCATTAATTTGCCATATGCAAAATATGCGCGGCGAGTGCGAGAAATGCGTCAACAAAAAATGCTTAAAATATATGGAAAAACAAACAAACCAAGCGATAAATTTAATAATGAAGATTACATACACACACACACACTGACACTTGCAGCATATCGCGATTTTGATTGAATTATCATGTTCTATGCTGCAAAACAAATACGCGACTGTCTTTTTATGTACTCTCCGGATTGTTGTGCACATATTTAACATTTCACTTTAATTATTATTTTGCGAATTTGGTTGCACTTTTTCAGCCCATAAACTAATAAAATATGCGAATCGAAAATACCCTGGAAAAACGTTTTAAGAAATTATTATAAATCTGAATATGCAATGTTTAACTTGGATGCAAAGAGTGCTCTCTCTCTCTCTCTCTCTCTCAATTCTTAAATTTTTTATAGAGTAACCGAAAGTCTGTCAGTGCGCTAAATTAACTTGTGCATGTGCTTATTTCATGCAAAATGCCCATACTATTTGCGCAGAGATAATGCATCAAATTTATGCACAGAAGTCAGAACTAATTCCCTCAAAAATGTTGGCAGTATTTTAGCACGATTCGCTGTAGCCTCATTAAAATAATAATGTAATATTGTTTGGCGATTTGTTGAGAAAAAACGGGGAATAATTAATTCGAAAAATGAAATAGCGAAATTGTGACATTTCCACGAAATAAACAAATAAATATGAATGAGATTAAAACCCGAAAATAAATTGGGAACGTGAGGGAAATTTCCATTAGGCCATTAAGGTGTTTGCTTAAACAAAACAGAAACATACAATATGTTTTTACCTTATAATTTCTGTGCAAGTTCGATTTTAGAAGAATATAAATATATTTTTTTAAGGAAAAATATATATAATATAGATAAATATAGCTTTATACATTTTTTGGGACTGTTTTTAAAGTATAAAATATTGTTTATCGAAAGACTAACGAATTTTTATTTAATTTATTGTTTACTAATATTTTAAATGTTGCATAAATCCAATTAGAATGTGAATTGGTTTATTACTTCTCGACTTGAGCCTGATAATCGGATTACTTAGCTTATAGGAAATTTTAGCTGCCATAAACGATTGTTTTCGAGATCGTGCGAGCACTGAAAACTTAAGATTCCATAGAGCGTTTGCGCATAAAATTAATTTACTAATTGATGAGGCCCTGATCTCAATACGCAAAATAGCTCAACGAATTATCGTCGACAATGCAAACAAGTTGAAATTCAATTACGAAGAAGACGACGACGACGACGAGAAGGCGAATGAGAAGAAGCCGGGGTGAGAGAGGAGTGGAAGGCAGGGGCACAAGCGAAGGCGATGGGCAAAAGCGAGAAAAGTAATCGTAAAGCAGCGAGCAACAAAGCGAAAAACAAAAGCAAAGCACAAAGGGAATCGAGTGAAGTGAGGCGGATGAGGAAGGCAGGCAGGCAGGTCAAAGCGGGGAAGGTGGCTGAGGTGGCGGGCGGGGCTTTAGCAATAGCAAATATAAGTAAATAAATAAACCGAATAAACTGAAAATTTATTGAAGAAATACGCGCGAGCGAGCTATGCGAACAAAAGCCCGACGAGATGATGATGAAGAGGTGCCTGCCTGCCCATAGAGCAGGAGTAGGAGGAGGTGGTTAGGGACGGGGCGGGTGCTGGAGCTGGAGGCAGCTGGTAAGGCGACATCGCGATACGCAACCAAAATCGGCGCGTTGTCGATAAAGTGACTTAAATCTCACACCCGCAAGCGGCGACGGGCGACGGAGCTGACTCGGCGCGACGATGACGCCAATGACAACGACGTCGGCGACGACGACAATGGAAACGTTGGCGACGCTGGCGACGATGGGCATCGCCAGCAATTAGAATAGAGTACGAATGCGAGTGCGAGTGCGACTATGAGCATGAGTGTGTGAGTGCGTGTGCGAGTGTGCGAGTGTGAGTACTCGCTGTCAAACCGGGCAAGAGCCCGTGCACAGACACAGACGTGCTCAAGGTTGGCCCAGTCCCAGTCCCAATCGCAGTCGCAATCGCAGTCGGCCTGTATCTGTATCTCTATCTCTGTGCGTGTGTGTATCTGTATCTCTAGATATGTAGCTGCGTATCTGTGTCTGCCCGTGTGCAGTGAGCGATTTCACAATATTTAATAAATAATTTCATAATTGTTTTGCTTTGCGTAAAATTCAAACGAAATAGGCGCTGAATTTTGTACAGTGTGGACAGGCCAGTGGCGGCGGGGGCTGCGGGCTGGGGGCTGTAGGTAACCGAGAGGGGATGAATTGAGACGGGCACGCACTTTGCCGCTATGCTTTGCTTTGCTGCTCTGCTTCGCTGCTGCTTCCTCCACTGTTTCTTCTGCTTTGTGCTTGCTTTTCAATGTATAAGCACATAATTTAAATTTAGGTTTTTTCGTTGTGTGTACTCAATTAAAAGGCAAAGCAGCAACAACAACAACAACACAAACAACAACAACTACAGCGAAAGCAACAAAATGGAAAATTATTCCGAGAATCTTTCGGATTGGAATGAACCGACAGCAAACGCCACAATTAAAAGATTTTTTCTCCTCGCTATTTCGCTTTTGGTCAAAGACAAAATGGATAAACAACCCAGCGCAAAGGGGGAGGCGAGGCCAGGGCGTGCCATTATTGTCAAAGCAAAAAAAAAAATCCCCCTCCAAATCGCGAAAGCTACTAAGACAGCCAGCGGCTGGGGGCGGAACACAACTGTGACTTGAATCCATTAATGCTTTATAATCTTCTACAGTTATGCTGACTTAAGTTTCCTGATGCCAGTGGGAAACTCCGGAAAATGTGTAAAGTGGTGGAATTATTTCAAAATCACTTAGCAAAAGCTGCTTAAAATGGGAAGTTATGGAAGAAATGAGCAAATAGAATGAAAATGTATAGAAAATATAATTTTAAAGTAGATAAATATACAAGTCTGCAGAAATACTAGTAAATATACTAACAACTGTTCACTGATTCAGCTAGTTTTATCAATTTTATTTATTTTTACAATTTGATTAATTATTTATTTATACAATTAAAAATAGATATTAACTTTCATGAGAGTATAATAAACAGTTTCTATCGCAGCAGTTTAAATAGCTAAATTGGCTAGCTGAACAAGAATATATATCTAAAACTGACTCTTACCCTTTTCAACCACTGCCACACTAATTTCAAAACATTTTCAGAGTATCAAAAGCTGTTTCTACCCTTCCCAAACATGTGCCCCCCTGCCATCTATCTCAAAATGCGTTGAAACACTCGATCAATGCGAATTTTCGCTAAAATCGTATTTATATAATGCTGAACTGAAGTATTTTTACTGCCAATGCCAATTGCTGTTCGCCTGCTTGTTGTTGCAATATGTACACTACATTATGGCGATTTTTATTTACAATTTGAGTTTACTTAACGCATTTAATTTGTTTCGCCCTCGCATCGAGAATTCTTCTGGGGCAGCCCCCGAAATGCCGCAATGCCCGAATATTCTCGCAGCACTTGCGTGTGAGCACGTATGTCTGCTGTCTATATATCTCTATATCTGGGCCCGAGTGCACACGAAAAAAAAGAGAGCAATTTGTTTATGAACATTTACTTCTTGTCGGGAGAGGCGCTGGCCGAGAGGGCGTGTTGTCTTCGTTTAACTAGTTTGCATGTGGGAAAACACAAATTTGTTTCTCTTGCTTTGATATGGAAAATATTTTACAAATAAATTAAAGCCATCTGGCATTAGCACATCGTTGGAGCAGAAGACAACAAAAACAAGTGGAGGAATGGGAAATCAAATAGAAATTTAGACTCTAGTTGAAATCGAGGCGGAATTAATTTTAGAAATGTCTTCTTTCGGGGCAGGATATGTTGAAGTCGTGAGCTCGTGCCGACGTTCAAACTGGCTTCCAGCTTGTTGCTTTCCCTACTGCTATTGTTGTTGTTGTAGTTGTTGCTGTGCATTTTCAATTAAATTCCAGGCGCGTAATTTAGTTAATTAAGTCATTTCAATCAGCGAGACGTCGAGTTGAGTGACAACAACAACAACAACAACAGGCAACGGCGAGAGAAGCAAACCGGCAACAAATCAGACCAGTGAATTGACAAGAAAAAGAACAATAATAAAAACGCTTGCATACCATAAATTATAGAACAAATTATGCAAATCACAAGGCAAATAAACAAAACCTCAAGACGAGGCCACAGGCAGCCGAGGAGACCGGTGACCGGAGACCCCAGACCGGAGACACGAGACCCGAGAGCCGAGACCGGCCCAGCCAGGGAAGCCGGCGAATCCCAGCGACGACTCGTCGCCAATTGGAATTAACTGCACTTGGCAGCAACTCACTCGAGGCGGAGGGCAGAGAGAGCAACAGGCAAGAGGCAGGGGGCAGGGGGCAGCATATTAAAAAAGCCAGTTGCGGAACAAAATCATAAACAAAACAGTTGAGTACAAAGAAAGAGCAACAGCGAGAGAGAGCGGGGACTGCGACTTGGCTGAGTGCAGAGCGAGTGCAGTGTGAGTGCAGTGCGGGTGCTGTATGAGTGCACTCAGAGTATGTGTCACTTGTGCACTGCCAACTGTCGACTGGCAACTGGCAACTGGCAACTGGCAAACTGGGCCCAGGGTCGATTCCTATGCATGGCGTAACCCGGCGGGCCTACTACTGAGCGGGCCCAGTCGGAGGTCCGCACTTGTCCATGGCGCAAATCATGTGTTTATTATGTTAATTAATCGTTTTAATTAAAGATCAATACGCTTGACAACGCACGACGGCAATGCGGGAGCCGACTAGCTAATTGCATTAGGTTCTGCATAGTTATGACAGCATGCAGACTGAATGATTCGACTGCATCAGCCGGGCTTCCACAGGATTACAACTTGAGCTTATAGTTACTTAAGCTTTAAATTACTATAAAATACTTTATTAGTAACAAAAATTATTGAAACGATTTTAGCCTTAATTTTAATTTTTTATATATTTTTTGTCTGTTTTTTTACACTATTTCACTCTTCCTTTTCAGTTTTTATTCGATTATTTATAGGTACTATAGCATATTTCTTAGTTATTAATCTTAAAGCATACCTAAGCCACACTCGATCACACAAAGACAGCTGATAAACACTTAAGAGTTTACTTAATTCCATATCATGTTCATATATCTCACTCGACTGATGGAATCTTTCTACTCGATATCTTTCAATTGATCCAAGCAATTAACAATCATACGGTATATATACAGATCTAATGCAAGCAATAGACCTCATGATTTATGGCTGCGATTTATCGGCAAACGCAACCCCGCAGCCCCGCACCGCTCAGCCCTCACCGCTCACCCCTCCCCCTCGCCGTGCGCGTTCGAGTGAAGTGTGAAAGCTAATAGAATTCGCCACTTACCAAGCGTGACGCCCCGTTCGAAAAATCTGAGATCCTCTCTAGATTGATACGTTCGGGAATCGCGGATGCTCAGGCATGTGATTGGCATGGCCAATGCGAGATCAGTTAATCCAGGCAGTTCATAAAGCAAATCGCCCAGTCGCAAGATCCATAAATAATGCACAACACAAGCGGCTGGGCGGGCTGGCCTGGGCGAGGGGCGGAGTTTGGCTAACGGGAATCAGATGCGTAACCCAGAGACATCAGGCGAAACGAACCGCATAAGCGGGCAATAAATGTGCACTTAAGGGTTAGCGAATGCTCCCGGGAGTATTACGCAGAGTTCAACAGAGTTCCGCGAGCAGATTGCCGGACGCGACGGGAGGTCAGCGAGAAAACACATTAGAATCACATAAATTCAAATGATTGTTTTTGTTGTTGCTGTTGTTGTTGTTGTCATAGTTTTTTATTGTTGTTGTTACCGTTTGCCTGTGTTGTACATGCGATTTCGATTTGGCAAATAATTTTTTAATACGCGCCCCCGTTTGGGCCCACCCGCTGGCAGTACGGGTGACAAAAATGTCAAATGTGTAAATGTTAAGACAGCAGGAGCCGGCACCGAGAGAGGGGGGAGGTGGGCTAAAGTGCCACTTCTGACGCAAGCTGCGACTTGACTTGAGCAGTGTCTATGCAGCTTCGGTTTGTCTCTTTCTCTCTCTCTCTCCCCCAGTCTCGCCGTCTGCGCAGACAAAGTGTGGGAGTAGTCTGCAGTGGGAAGCTGGAGGGGAACCCCCCGTTTTGGCAGACAGTGGCAGCTATTTCCACGCCGAGAGCATTTTCTTATTCATGAGGCCGAGCTCGACACCTCCGGCCACCTCCAGCCTCGTCGCGCAGTTCGTTCTCATTATCTCTGCTTGATTTTCAGTATTTTTATGCGTCAAAAATGCTGCGTTGTCTCCTCAAGATGGTGACGGAAGGCCAGATGGCCGGGTGGGGGAGGGGATTGCGAAGAGTGGGAAGAAGCAGCAGCGATAGCTAGGTGGAGGAGGCATATTCTGCTGCACGTGTCAATTGAAATGAATGTCGCCAGGCATCCCGCAGTCCATCCCCCGCTCGCTTACAGCAAATCACTCCACCTCACCCCACATCAACCCACCTCACCCCATCCCATTCCAGTGCTCACTCAGCTTGGCAACAACAATACTTTGTATGACTAATCTTTGGCGTCGTCGATGTCGCTGTCGATGTCGCCGTCGTGGCAAGAAAAATTACATTCCAAGAATGTCGAAGACTGGGAAATACCCTGCCTCGGTTTGTTATCTATCGTTTATTTTTCTGAGTCAGTGATAAGATTTAAAGGGGAATACACTCTTGAGGGATTTGAGCTGTGGCATTTATTGATTTCGTTTTACTAGTATGTTCCTCAAATACCCGCGGTAAAACCGATTAAATTTCTATAGTTCTGAGAAAAGCTTTCAAATTTTTAATAAGTTATAAAAAATCATATCTATGCTTTTTCCATAATAAAAAAAATCATTATTTTTATTATACGTATATTCTATATAAACAAATTCTTATTATCTATAAAAATTATATTTGAATTTACATATAGTAAAACATGCTATAAAACTTATATATTCAAACTAATTAGTATTTCCAATATATTTTTTTAAATATGCGCTGAAAAAATAAAATAAAAAAAACAAAATTCTTGTATTATCAATTTAAGCTTGAAGTTGCTTTATTGTAAAATATTTCAAAAAAGTCGTGCTCAAAGATTCCTTTGTAACAAGCTGCATGAAATTTGATAGATGAAATAAATACCAAATATGCGTAAAAATGTTAGCTAGCTGGCATTTATCATGCCATGGCATATTGAATCTACGATTTATATCGTTCCACCCACCAGTTAACCCTGCTGCCTGCAGCCAAGTGGGGGAAACCCAATCACAAACTCAAACAGACTCAAGCCATATGCGAGCTTTGCCCCTCAATAACGTCGATTGATTTTGCATTGATGCCACCGGTCAAACGGCAAACAATGCAGGAGGGCGCAGGGTGAGCGGTGGCACGGAAGGGAAGGGAAGGGAAGGGATGGCAGGCGGCATGTGGCCGGGCACGTTGCACAGTTGCAACAACGTGGTGCCTGGTGCACCTTCGCACCACCGCCCGTAACGTAAGGCATAACGATATTGCGTCGCAATATGAGGGCAAATAAAGCCCTAAAGACACCCTTAAGCACCCTCAAGTATTTACATTTGAATTTCACACAAATAAACTCGGAGAAAGGCGCAGCGAGGAAAGAGTGTGCGTGTTTGTATGTGTGTATGTGTGGTGGTCCTGCCTGTCGCATCCCTTTTTGGCAGCGAAATTAATAATAACAATAAATTGAAAATGGCAGCCGCAGTCGCCCAAATGGACTCACTCGACTGCCCCTGCCCTTGCCCCTGCCCCTGCCACTTTGTATCTGTTGTTGTTGCTAACTGTCGATGATTGTTGTCTAGAATCGCTAGAGCCTTGATATAAAGCCGCTATTGTTGTTGTCCGTCTCTCTGTCAACTGTTCTAGTGGTGCTGGTGGTTGACTGCGTTGGCCTGCAATTGCAGGGGAAACTAAGCGCTGCCACCGCTTCCCTTTACCGGAACAGCATGCTCTGATTACTGGCAAATACCCTGTCATATTCGCGATTGCTCTGATTACAATAAATGGGGAAATTCATACACAAAAAATAGTATAACAACAGAATTATTATAATTATCATTGCCCTGCAATTGTAATAAATATATAGAAAAAAAATAAATTTAAAAAATAAAAAAAATGACATGGGGAAACAAAATTTAAATAAAATTGATTTCTTGTATTTCTGTAAATTTTTTAACATATTTTCCAGTTATTTTTTAAAATTATAAATTAATTTAAAAAAATCTATTAAATAATCTATTAATTAATAAAATAAATATTTGGTATTTTTAGAAACATTAAACTATGTCAAAAAAGAATGTTAAAATAAATTTCATTTCCTGTACTTTTTCCAATTTTTTAACATATTTTTCAGTAACTTTTAATTATTATAATTGATTGCAAAAAATCTAAAAAAAAATCTATTAATTCAAATTGCAACTAAGCCTTCCGTTTGCCCTCTGTTAGCCCACGCCCCTCTCCACCCTGCCCCATTCGCGCCCTTGTCTATTTGACACTTTGTGTTCCGTTTATGCTTTTCATATTGATTTTCGTGCTTCGTGTTTGTGTATTGAATTTCAAGCGAATCGATTAGCTCAGTTCAGTTCAGTTGTGCGCTTGTTGTGCGTGTGCTGCGGAGTGTGTGTGTGCTGAGTGTGAGTTCCGTTGTGTTGTTCTTCTATTTCCATGTTCGCTCTTGTTGTGCCGCTCTTCCTCCATTCCATTTCTGTTGCTGTTTGTTTTGCATTGCATTTAATTAACTTTTATGCGCTTTTTGTTTTCAAGCACAGCCACAGATACAGATACAATATCTTTAGAGTCGCGCGTGCTACCCCGGCTCGTGTAATGCGATAGCTGCCTGTGCGGCCTGTGCTGCCTGACTTTGATGCCAATCGCTGTGACATCATTTGGACTCGCATTACCTCGCATCATCTGACATTCCACAGCTGCCGCGTAAGCCGCTACTGTGCTCCGCTCGGCCACGCCCACTCGCTAATTGCATTGAGCGCACAACCTTTTGCGTAATTTCCGCTGTCTTAGCTCAGCACACCTCTCCCCACCCCCTGATAAGCTTATAAATCTGACTTTTGACGCGCTTAATTTGCTTAGGCGCCAAATCGCTACGAAAACGCTCGCAAATCGCGCGCGACAAATGCCTGAGGGTACGCGGCAGCAGAGCGACGGCAGAGGCAGCAGCAGTCGCATTCGTCAACACTTTTCGCTCTGCGGATTTTCGGCAATTTTATTAGCATGTCCTGAGGGCAAGCTCACGCACACACACACACGCACACAGAGACTCACTCTTCTGGCTTCGTGCATGCCCGAGACAGGCGCTTCGGCAGCCGAAGAGACACGCACACAGACGCATAGCAAACGCGACAAGGCAAGATGAGCTGAGGCGAGAGCTTGCCAAGCAGTGCTGTCAGCTCACAGCTAGCTCAATAGCTAGATCTAGCCATTTTTGTTAGTTTGAAATGCTGTTAACTATGAATATAGTAATTTAGCAGCGTTTTGCAATTGCAAGATGAGCTGAGAAGAGAGCTTGCCAAACAGCTAAATAGCTAAATAGCTAGATCTAGCCATTTTTGCTAGTTTAAAAATGCTGTGAACTATAAATTTAGCAAATTGTCAGTTTTTAGAAATTTGTCAAAATGTATCTATATCTAAAATAATAATATATTTAATTATCAAATTAAAAACTACAATTTTATCAAAAATTATGCAATATTGTAAATTATTGTTTATGTTAAATTATGTTAAATTATTATGTCTTTTAATGACAACAAATAGCAAACTCTTAGCAGTTTTTACAATTTTCTAGCCTTTTTTTGCGAATACGTTTTCCAAATCTCGCAGTTTCTGGCTGCACTGTTGCCCAATCCCCTGCCTCCTAACACGTTGAAACTGAGCGCAGGAACTGAGTGGTTTGACATTTGTGCTGACGCGCGAACGTGCGCAAGGGATTCGCAAGGGGAGCGGGAGCAGAGACAGAAGCGGAACGGAACTGGCAGGATGAGAGGATGTAGCGCTGCTTGAGCTCAGCTCGCCTCAGCTCGTCATTCTCGACGCGTTGTTGTGGCAGGGTTGAACTTGCGCCGATAATCTCGATAATGAAGTGACTTTGCCTGCATGGTCATGCATCCTTTATATCCCCGCACTCACACGCACACGTACACACACACACACTGGCACTCGCACACATGCAAACATCGGGATATTGCCGCTTGTCTACGCTTTGATATCCGGTTCGGTTCAGCTCTTAGCGCCTTCTCGTCTTTTCGTGGTGGTTTTCCTTCTCCTTACTTATTCGCTTGTCGTTGCTTTTCTCCTTTCTTGATTTCTTTTTGCTGTTGTTGTTATTTTTTTCTTTCTTTTTTTTTTGTTCTTTTGCGTATTTTCGCCTTTTGTCGTCGAGACTTTTGACCATTTGCACGGAAATTGAATTTAAATTGGAAGTTTTTAACCCCAGCGTGCGATAATTTTGCCCACAGCCGGCCCGGCAAATTGTCGATAAATATACATAAGCCGAAAAAGAAACCCTCAGCCCTCGGGCCAACCCCCTGCCCTGTCCGCCCTTGCCTGACTTGCATGTTATACAACAAAAGCCTTTACGCAACTACAAAAGCGTCGAAAATGTTCTATTCAGATTCTATTAGCAAACGAATTCGTCGCACTCGCGCAGCACCAACAACAGCAACAGCATCTCCAGTTCCGCGGAACGACAAACTGTGACGCAACAGCAAACCGACACTGCGGCTACCCTATGGTCCTTGAGCTCAGCAGATCACCATGATATGATAATGAAGTGATCATCAGTTTGGCTGTGATTTCGGGCATAGACGAAGCAAGCTCTAGGGGAAAAGAAAAGAATAGTTAGCGCATTTTCGGGGTATCTCTACTGGGAGAGTCAACTGGGTTCCAATTGTGGATATATGTACCTATATGATTATTATAATCCATATTCTTATTTCAAAACAAATTATTACTATAATTTTATTAACATTTTTAAACATATTTTGGATTGTTTGGAATTTTTCCAAGTTTTTCCTCCCAGTTTAATTTCAGTTATCATCATTATTAGAACAATTTTAACATTCTGAAAATATGATAGATTACTTTAAGTTATTTGAGATATCTAATAATTTTTTTAATGCATTAAAATCGATTAATTGAAGTTATTTCTTAAGCATAATTTTTATTGAAATAATATCAAAGATTTAACTACGTATAACCCTATTTCCTATATATATATATATACCCAATTAATCTTAATCAACTTTCATACTAAATAGCAAAGACCCAAAAAAATGAAGATACTACTAAAAAGTTTGATAAAACTAAAATTTCCTATAGAAACTTTAGCATGTCTTATCCATAAACTAAGCATGAAGACTAAGATCAATATTGACGATAATTATAAGTTTAGTTAGGGTATAAACGATATTCGCTGCGCACTTGCTTCCGCTTTGTTGCGTTTCATGTCTTCAGTTATTGCTTTCCATATTTATTTTTTTTTTGTGCTTTGCTTTTTATTTTTATTTTCATTTCCCATTTTTTCTTTTTTTTTGGCCTCTTTCTGCTCCTTATTTTTGTGTCGGCTTTTGCGTTTTTGCGTGTTTAACCCTTTGAGGTTACATTTGGCGTGTGTTTTGGATTGTAGACCTCCCTCCGGAACCCCCTGCCCTGCCCCACTGCAGACCGCTCCCCGCCTCTGCTGCGTGCTGTCTGTGAGCAGAAAAAAAAGGTTCGCATTTTGCGTTTACGCAGGCAAACAGCCCCGGCAAATGAAAGGGATTTGGCCAGCAGCAGGAGTGGCAGCAGCAGTAGCAGGAGTAGAGGCTACAGCAGCAGCAGCAGGAGCAGTAGCTTCAGCAACAAGCAAAGCTGCTGGAAATCAACAACTCAAATAAAAATGCCCGCAAATACAAACACGAATGCGATACCCCCGTGTGTGTGTGTGTGTGAGTATGTGGCATAAGTAGATGTGTGCGATATCGGAGCATATAGAGCATATAGTCCTCTGGTTGGCATATTTAATCACAGGCGATGACGCAGGCAAGTTCAAAGCAAGGAATTATACCCCAAGTGGCAGTCAGAGCCGGAGTCCGGGCACAGGCGCGTCCAAGTGCTACCTACCCCGATGCCGGGACTTATGCTATTGTTCCGTAGTCCCGCTGTCCCGTCTGGCAGCGGGGTAACTTATGCAGTGTGGGCGCCCCAAACCAAAGCGAGAACTTGCGCTGTTTAACCCTTGCGAGATTTGTGAGTCATGTACTAAGGGGTATCTTCAAGACGGACAGCGGCGCTCAGGGGTTAAAGGGTTGCAGCTGAGACAAAGATAATGCTGATGCGAACTTACCCGAACAGTTGCAGTTGCAGTTCTGGCAGCCGGAAGTCTCAGGTAGGCAAGTCGAGAGATGAGGCACCCTGTGGATAAAGCAACAGGATGCACATTAGAACCACTAAATGCGTCTTTATCGAGCAGTAAGAGAGAGAGGTAATAAAGAGCGAGAGAGAGAGAGAGTGTGAGTGAGAGTGAGAACGAGAGAAGTAGATCAACCACCACCGCGACGACCTCAAGCCCCTTGTGCCAGGTGAGCAGCTCCTTGAACCGCCACATACAACATCATTATCGGGGCATTATCAACGGACAATTATCGTGTGTGCGTGTGTGTGTGTGTGTAAAGCGATACGCTGACTCTCAGCTCGACATTCCAGCGGCAGCTACTCGACTGTCTCTCCCTGTCCCTCTCTCTCTCTCTCTCTCTCTCTCGCAGCGTATCCTTGACATTGCAGGCGAATTCCTGCGCCTGCTGCTGCTGTGTATCTTTGTATCTGACAACTGGTATCTGGTATCTAGTATCTGGTATCTGGTTGCTGGTCCTTTGGGCGTTGTGTTTGCTCACGCACTTCGGGCTGCGGTTTATTGGTTTGTAATAAGCTCTTTGAAGTGTTTAATTGAAGCTTTTGTTGTGCAATTAGGCGCCTAAAGTGAAGTGAGCGCCCTGCTTGCTCAGCCTGCTCTGCCCGAAGTTGCCTGCTCTCGAGCTCTCGAGGTGTTGTCTATTGGTAATTGCTTTCGCTAAGTGATGACGCGCACTCACGATGACTGACAATGACTACAAATGAATGCGAATGAGTCGCGAGCAGTGGCAGGAGCAGCTGCTGTGAGCTGCTCTGAGTTGCTGCCTCTGAAGTCTCTGCCAGAAGGCGGTCGCCAGTGCTGCTGCTTTGAAGTTGCTCACTTTGTTTGCAATAGATAGAGGGTGATACACGTACTTAGTCATCCTTCTAGTATTTTGAAGTCAAAATTATGCTCAAGTGTCAAACAAAGCACTGAGCAAACAGGCATAACAAAGCAGGAGCAACGGGAAGTGCAGGTTAATAAAGGTTAAACAGGGTTGAGAAGTGTAGTAACCGCACAATCGAGTATGATAGGCTATTGATTTGGTTACTTATATATCGAATACATTTAATTTGGGTGTTGTTAGGATATAATTTGCTAAATTATAGTTTTCATTATTGAATCAAATGATATAGAGTTTCTCAAATTTCTCTTCTAGATATATATAATATAATAATATAATATATTTTAAGTAAGATTTTGCAAGCTTTGGAGTTAAAACAAAATTAAAATCATCTCAAGTAAAAAACGCTTGATCGCTTAATAATTATAAACTATGAATAATCGTAGAAGAAAGTCTGATTAATATTTTTTGTATGATATTGTTCAACGAATAAAATATGATAAGGATATTATGTAGGTATATATTTTGAAGTCAGATTAGATTAGATTAACCTACAAATATTTTCCAAAAATTTATATTTTTTTTTATAATATTTTATATTATACATATAAAATCAATTAGTAAATCTTCACTATCTTCAATGCATACATTCTTTCTATGCGTAGATACTTCTTTTTCTTAGCGTATCTCTAGGAAATGCAACTCGCTCTGCTTGCTCTAAAAATCACTGCCAGTTCGCAAATGGAATTTCCTATTAGTGATACAGACTGAAACAATTGGCAGAGTTCTGCCGCTGGAAGATCTCTTCCATTCTTGCCGCTTGTATGTACTTCTGTTTGCTGCCGTTTTGCCTACTTGCTGCATTGTCCTATTTCTGTTTCGGTTTCGGTTCGGTTTCGGTGCTGTTGCAACTGCAGCAACTCAGATTTGTAGTTTTGTTTTGTTTTGTTTTGCTTTGCGCGCTGAGATACAAATGTATCTCAACATTAACAGAGGGACTGCAAGCGGAATGCTGATGTGCAACTGCCTCAGCGGCCCGTCTGACTGACTGTCTGAGAGTGTGCGAGTGTGTGTGTGTCTGTGTATTATTATTTATCATAGCCGCATTTTTATTTTTGTGTATCTATGGAATGCAACAGCAGCAGGCAACGGGCAAAGGTAGAGGCAGAGGCAGACGCTGAGGCAGGGGTAGGGGCAGGGGCAGAGGCAGGCAATCGGACTGCAACTGCAACTGCAGCAGCTTCGAGTATCTTCTGCTGCTTGACGATCGCTTTGCTGTTTTCGTGTTTTGGTTACAGATACTCGCACACACACACACACAGGCACACAGAGCTGTGGCTCTGTTTCTCCACTCAGCGCAAGTCCATTGGCCGAGTGGCTGCTCTGCTGCTGCCGCTGCATGCAAACGCGCCCGATAATGATCATACGATCAGCAGCGCTGCCCATGATCAGCGCGATGATCATCATCATCATTGAGATCCAGTGGGGCATCTGTGGAGCTCTGTTTGTTGTACTTGATTGTGGCATAATTTCAGCCTCCGCTCGCACACCCCTCGCTCTCTCCCTCGCTCTCTCTCTCTTTCTCGCTCTCTCTCTCTGTCTTCTCGCGCATAAATTTTTTATTTGTTTGGTATTCATCTTATTTCGTTTAATGTATTTTTATTTTCAGCTTTGTACATATTTTTTACTTCTCCCTCTCCTGCTCCTCCTGCTACTCCCTCGTTTCGTGTTGTTTTTAATATTTCTTTGCTGTCTTCGTTTTTTTTTCTGCCTC
Source organism: Zaprionus bogoriensis (assembly GCA_035046045.1). Classification (NCBI taxonomy): domain Eukaryota; kingdom Metazoa; phylum Arthropoda; class Insecta; order Diptera; family Drosophilidae; genus Zaprionus; species Zaprionus bogoriensis. The sequence continues at coordinate 417,355 of JAWNOI010000192.1, read as the reverse complement.
TGCCTCTGTCGCTGCTGTTGTTGTTGTTGTTGTTGTTCAGCTTGTTTGGTGTTTTTAAGGTAATTTTTTCGTGCTCTTGTTGTTGTTGCTGTTGTTGTTGTCTTGCTCTGGCGTATAAGTATTTTGTGTGTGTTAATTTTATTGTTGTTGTTGTTGCTGTTGTTGCTGTGGTTGACGGGTTTGCTCAGTTCAGTTCAGTCATTCAACTATATAAAGCATTGTCGCTCGCCGTGTGTTTCGTTAAATATGCGTTTCGTTTCGTTTCGATTTCGTTTATGTTGTTGTCAGTGTTGTTATCGTTGTTGCTGTGTTGCTCTTTTGGAGTGTGTGGGCACGGGCATGTGGCATCCACTTTGTTGTAATTGTGTCGTCTCCGTCTCAGTCTCGGGGCGACTGCATGAATAATTATTAAGCTGTGTGCGTAGAGAGGAAGCAGCAATGGGAGACAGCAGAGAGGGACAGAGCGAGAGAGAGAGAGGGAGATGGACAGAGGGGGACTGTGGCTGCCGGGGCTCGGGCAGCCCGAGAGGAAGGAAGCGATCCCATGCCTGGGCGTACACTCATTGCGACAATTCAACTCAATTGTCTTATTTATATTTCCATGTTTAATACTCTACACTCACGTCGCGCCTTCCTTCCCCTCATCTGCGCTTGCTTCTCTTATTTTTAGAGCATTTATGAATCAACTTATTTTTGGTTGTTATTGAAAACACTGGAAATTGTCAAAGTATTTTTATTTGGAAGTGTTTAAGATTAATTTAAATTTTACAGTTTGATTACACATTATTTAATTAAGTTATTAGTTTAGAAATAAGTAGAAAATTCCAAATATTTTTAGACATAATAAAAATAATAATTAAAACTATGCATACTTTATTATAAAAATGAAATTAGAACAATTGGTTTACTATTATAATAATACTTACTCAATTAAAAACAAAAAAATTAGAGCAATTAGTTTACTTTGTATATATTATTATAATAATTAAAAATTTATAATATAAATAAATACAATAAAAAATGTATTAATGAGTAATGACACAATAATTACATAACTTAGTACTTTCCATAATTTAATTCAATTAACTAAAATTCAATTCTGAAACTGTGTTAAAATTTAAAAAACCTTTTGAGCTAGCACTAATAATAAATTAGCAATTACATTACTTAGAACTGACCATAATTATTAATTAACTAATTAATTTTTATTTAATTCAGAAAGTATAAGAAAATTTGATACAATAATTGAGATAGTTTTAATACTTAATTACATTACTAAGAGCTGACTTTAATTTAATTGAATTAATTATTATTTCATTTAGAAAGTTTAATAAAATTAGTGAGCTAGTTTTAATACTTAATAAACAATTATAATTACGTAGTACTTATTAAATTTAAATTAAAAATATGTTAAAACTAGTTTATTATTATTTTCAAGCTATTCATTGCAAATGTATTAATTAATTAACAATTACCATACTTATTACTGACTTTAAATAACAAGAATTAATTACAATTTATTTCCGTAATTGTTTTAAAATTTCAAATAATTTTTGTGATAGATTTACGATTTCTACAAAAATTAGGCTAATTACATTTACAAATTGCAAATAAATTGTAATTATGCTGGATTAAAATATCAAAAATAGTAGTACCGCTGCTCATGCCATCAAAGCTGATTTGGAGCTCGACTGTTAATTAATTTTCCAAAGTCAACGAAACGAACAACACGTTCGCTCGAAATTCCTCTGGAGTACCGAAAGAAAATACGAAAAATTTCCCCTGAGCCCAAGGACTAAATCGACTTGAATAATTAAATTGGCAGAGCTTTGCGCCTTTTCACAGTGGCAGGCAAATTAATCTTTAATTACGCTTATCAATTGCGAGCGCACCTTCTGCTTGGCTTCTCAATACGAATTCCAATTCACTGCCCTATCAATTCGAGGCAGCACAAGTATCCGCTCCAAAGGGAACAACCACAACGAGAGTGTAAATCTTTAACACACAAACGCACAACAAGCGAGACAACAACAACAATTCATTCAAAAAGCCAGAGCGATAGCTGAGGAGTGTGCGAGAGAGATAGAGAGAGAGAGAGCGAGAGAGAATGAGAGCTGTAGAATTCCTTTCCATTGAAATTCAGTTCTTCAGCTGCAACTGCCTTTGCTTGTTCCAGCTATTGTTGTAGTTGTTGTTGTTGTTGTGTTGTGATATTTATGTTTTCATCAAAAGGCAGGCAACAATCAAAATGCGCTGCACTTCGCTTCACACAGCCACAGCTACAGCTACAGCTACGAGCTGCAGATACAGATACAACGCGCACAGGTACATAAGGCAGGCAGGCAGGCAGACATACAGACAGTCAGACAGACCGAGACGGCAACAGAAGGCAACGCTTTAACCTCATATTTATCCAACAGATACTTATGGCGCAAAAAACGTTGACGACGACAAATACAACAACAGCAACAACAACAGCAACAACGAAAAAGCAGCAGAAAAAAGCAACAGCAAAAAACGAAGGCAGTCGCCGCGCAGCTCCCCCGCCCGCCGCCCCTGCAACTGTTACCAACAGTCGCTTTTGTATGGCAAACCAAAAGGAAAAATTGTACAAAATTTTGTTGTTGCTCTTGTTGTTGTTGCTGTTGTTGTTGAGCATTTCTTCGCAGGCAAAAAAGCAAAGAAAAGAAAAGAAAAGAAAACAAATTTCAATAAAATATTATTACGCTTACGTTTATCGAACAGGCCAGGCAGCAGCAGCAGCCGCAGCAGCAGCAGCAGCCAGTGGGCTGGCGTGTATCTTACAGATACTCGGAGAGTCGGGGCACACAGGCAGGCAGGCAGGCCAAGTGTTCATTCGATAGTCGCCAAGCGTTATAAATAAACCATATCCATCAATTGCTTAACTCAAAACAGCGCTAAAAGATACAAAGATACGAGTCTCTCGATGCGAGTGCGACTGCGAGTGCGAGTATCTATGTCTGTGTGCGAGTGTAAGATACAGCTACAGCTACAGCTACGGCTACAGATTCAACGCAGCGCAATAGCAGCAACAACAGCAACAACAGCCAACGGCACCCAAATAAAAACAACAACAATGAGCTGAAAAAAAAAAAATAAAACGCCAAGAAAATCGTCAGGCTGCTGCGTCGACGCTGACGTCGACGTCGTTGCGACTGATAAAATGTATGAACAGCAACAGCAGCAACAAAACGTATGTACAAAAAGTACAAAATAAAGCGTACAAAAGAAAAAATCTCAAAGTATCTGACAGCAGCGCAGTCGACGTCGGCGTCGACGTCGACGTCGCTGTAACTGAGTGCGCGCGAGCATCGAACCAACGATGCTGCTGCTGCCGCTGCTGCTGCTCGTTGATTTTCTTCTTTCGCTGCCTTTTTCATTTTTTTGTTATGCTGCACACACACACAGATACACGTAGCGTGAGTGAATCGCTGCTGCTGCTGCTGCTGCTTCTTTCACTTCGCTTGGGCAGGCAGCCAAAAGCAAAGGCAAAGCCAAAGCACTCAGCATAATTTTTTTGCACGCTCTTTTCTCCAGCGCTGCTCGCTGATTATTTTGCCAAACATCTGCGGGGCAGCGGCAGCGGCAGCGACGCCGTCGTCGGCTGCACGTGGAAAGGTGTTTGCCTCAAACTTGCCAGCAGATAGCGCAAGTGGGTAGGGGAGTGGGCGGGCGGCAAGCATCGTCAAGCAAAGTTCATCGTTTACGGCTGCCTCTCTCGGCGCTTCTCACGCATTTTACTAGCGAGGCAAGCGGCCCAACGCCACCCCACAGCAATAAAAACAACAGTTACACAGCAGCAGCGGCAGCACCCGCTCTCTCACTCTCTGCGCTGCCTCTCTCTCTCTCTTGTGTGTGTGTGTGTGAGGCTGAAATGCGCAACATATTTGTGACTGACCGACGCGACGAAGAGAGCGTCGGGCCGGCCGATCGTCGCACTGACTGACAGTGCGACCGACCGACCGAGCAGGCTACCAGCCAACCACCCACCCACCCTGCGCCGTCGCTGCCGCGGTCAGCGCTAGCGTCGCTGTTTGCGTTTTCATTTTACTTTGCAATTTTTTCCACTACTATTTTCACGCTGCTGCTGCCGTCGCTGCTGCCACTGCAATTGCTGCAGTTGTTGTTGTTGCTGTTGCTGCTGCTGCTGCTGCTGCTGCTGCTGCTGCTGCTGCTGCTGCTTTTGCTACATAATTGATTTTAGTGCTGCGCTCTCGCAGTGCAGCAGTCGCTGCTGCTGCTGCTGTTGTTGTTGTTGTTGCTGCTGCTGCTGGCAGTTACTTTTAGTGTAATCTCAACAGTTGCTGCTGCTGCTGCTGCGAGTGTTCTTCCAACAGCAGCAGCAACTTCTCCTGTTGAACCTCCTTCTCCTTCTGCTCCTCCTTTTGCTCCACCCGCTGTTGCCACCCATTTGCCTCCTGCTTTGGCTCAGGGTTTGGTTTTGTGAAAACCAGATTTTTGTCGTTTTATGCATTAAATTGTTTTTACAGCCGCGTTTTATGTACAGGGTGTTGCAGCCGCTCGAGAGTGCAACGCGGCACCCTGTCAAAGTTGTTGCTGCAGTTCAGGCTTAAGTTGATTATTTATAATTCAAATAATAAAATAAAAAATAATAAAATAAATAATATCATTTCTGTCTGTTCGCCTGCCCGCACACCCTTTAAATTGTCAGCTGTGCTCGCTAGGCACAGCAGAGCTACACTGCAGCTCTGGAATGTATGCACCCTGTATACTTTTTACTACTGACTGCACAGCCACTAAACTCTCAGCATTGTCCTCTTAGCATTCTCAGTTGCACCCTGTATTATATTTTCTACCAGCTGCTATACTTTAAATTTCCTGCTAAGTTCTCAAACAAATTTCTAGTCGCACCCTGTTTAGCATTTCCTACTGCCTCTAAGTATTCTCAGCTGCACCCTGTTTTATATGATTCTCTAAATTTCCTGATAGCACCCTGTATAATTTTTCTATGACCTGCATAGCCTATAAATGGCCAGTCGCGCCCTGTATTATATTTTCTACTAGCTGCATTTTCTCTAAATTGCCAGCAGATACCTTGAAGTTTTACCAGTTGCACCCTGTATAACATTTTTTGTTAGCCACATACTCTACAGATTGCATTGCGCACCCTGTATTAGATTTTCTGCTAGCTGCATACCCTCAAAATTGACAGCTGCTCCCTCTAAGTATTCTCAATTGCACCCTGTATAACATTTTGTTATTAGCTGCATACCCTTTACTTTCAATTGCACCCTGTATAACATTTTTGTATTAGCTGCATGCCCTTTTTTCTCAATTGCACCCTGTATTATATTATTCTTCATATTCCCTGCTATATTGTTCTCATATGTAAATTCCCTGTGGCACCCTGTATAATATTAATACCAACTAAAACCGTCTAAAACCCCTTCTCTCAGAATATTCTCAGCTGCACCCTGTATAATAATTTCCGCTATTTCGCCAAGTGCAGCACTGCAACACTGCAGCTGCGGCGTGCGCAAGCACCCTGTACGCTTGGCCTGCCAGCTCGACTCGCAGTTGCACAGTGACAGGAAGGCACAACAGGAACACACAACGCACATAAGCAGCCCATGACACACACACACACACACACACACGTACACGCACACAGGCCAACAAGCAGCAGCAGCAGCAGCAGCGGCAGCAAGCGACGCATTTACACAGATACGGATACAGATACTCGAACCTCCCTCGCCCGCACACGTGCACAAAGCCGACGACGGCCTACAACGCAGTACACTTCCTTTTACACTCACACACAAAGAGAGGCAGGCACACAGGCAGGGAGACACGCACGCACACACACACGCGCAGCGGCAAACCCATAAGCATAACCCAATGAAGCTGCCATCATCATCGTCGCACAACTGTCGACGTTTATTGTTGTTGTTGTTGTTGTTGTTGTTGTTGTTGTTGGCGTTGCTGTTGTTGTTGTTGTTGTTGCTGTTGTTGTTGCCTCTCGAGAAGACTTCCTGCGTTTCCTTCTCGCATTGAAATTATGACAAGGACTGCCAAAAATCGACAGCAAAAGAGAAAGAGTGAGAGAGCGAGAGAGAGAGAGAGAGGGAGAGCAGGGAAAAAACAGCATGTTAAATAAAATAAAACATAATTTTATGCCAGAGCAACAAACACATTAACACTGCCAGCGGCAGCGACAGCAGCAGAGCAGGCAGCAGAAGCATCGACAGCGACAGCGACAGCGACGCCGTCGTCGACGTCATCAATAAATCGCACGACCAACCAAGCGAACGAGCCAACAGGCAACCTACCTACCACCCACCGCCCACCCAGCGCACACAAAAGCTTACAAGCCACGCACACAAGCACACACATTACACGCTCGGTCTCGCTCTCTCTCTCTCTTGCGTTCGCTCTCTCCCGCTCTCTTCGCACTGTCTCTGCAGCAGCGACGCTGCGCTCGTTTGTGTTTTGAAAATTTAATCTCGATATGGCAACAAATATGCTACAATTTCATTGAGATGAACACCCGATACGGATACGCCGCTGCTGCCGTCGCCGTCGCCGTCGCTGCCGAACCGAAGCGGTAGCGGCGAGAGAGAGGCTGAGCCGAAGCCGCAGCCGAGCAGAGCCGAAGCTGTGCAGTAGCCGAAGTTGGAGCTCGGGTATGCATTTAATTCGCAGTGAATTTCTCACGCTGTGCAGCTGCTGCTGCTCTCTGAGCCTGTGTGTGTGTGTGTGTGTGTGTGCGAGAAGTGTAGTAAATACACTACTACATTTTTCTGTGCTAATTGAGTGATAAATTGGGAGTGGATTTTGGGCATGACTTTGCCGAGAGCACGAAGCGAGCGTGAGAGCGTGAAATGCGAGAGAGTGTGTGCGAGAGCGGGAGAAGAGAGCGAGCGTGCGTGCGTGTGTATATGTGTGTGTGTGCGTGGAGTGCTGTGTGTGGCAATTGATATGCTCAGATTAAATTGTTAAATGTTTTTTATTCGGGTAATTAAAGTATTTCAATTTTGCGGCCACTCGACGAAAGCACACACACACACACACGCACACAGCGGGCGAGAGCGTGTGTGCGTGTTGAGTGTGAGTGCGAGTGCGTAGTATGTGTGTGTGCGCGCGCTTGAGTGTTTACTCGAGCATATGGAATGTTTATGCGTTCGATTTGTTATTTATTTATTTATTTATGCAGCGTTAAGTTAGCTCATTTCTCGATCGAGTTAATCGATAACGAGCATTTTTATGAGCTCTCGCCCGTTTATTTTTTGAGTATAATGTCAACGTTTAAGCAGCAATTAATTTGCATTTGAATAATGCGCGACACTCAATTTGCATATGTATGCGTGGCAGTGCGAGTGTGTGTGTGTGTGGCGGCCGTAAATCACTCAAATATCAACCACAAATCACAACAATTAAGACAAATGTGCTGAAAAATCTACTTAGCACACACACACACACACCCCCAAACACACACACACATACATACGCGTACATGCATGTATTTGTGTACTTGGTGTAGGCCCATTAAACGCTTTCAAAACAAACCCAATAAATGTCAGCGTGGCAAAAAGGTAGTAGATGCTACTACGCTTTTGCTACGCCTTTGCTACGCTTTCGCGCTAAGCGTAGCAGCAAAACGCACGCGAGCGCAAGTCAAACAAATTGACATACGTATAATTATTATTTTGCTTAAGTGCTCGCGCGTCGTCGCCCCTTAACACTCAAATGAATACCAAACACAGCGACCCGAAATAAATCAAGCGGGCGAGTGAGCGAGCGAGCGAGAGAGAGAGAGAGCGGAGTCAGCGCCAGAGAGCAGCAGCGGCAAAGAGAGCCGTCAACTGTACCACGCGCATATGCTCGCTCGCGAACATGTTGCAGACGCCGCGCTCGCTCTCTCACTGTCGCTCTCTCTCGCTCGCTCGCGCGCACTCTCTCCCTCTCTCTCTCTCTCTGTGTGCGTCTGTGTGCGTGTGTGTGTGGGTGCGAAGGTAGCGCCGTCATCGCCGCAGCAGCAGCAGCAGCAACGACGCGAGCAGCGACAGCAACGCCAGCAGCGGCCATCGCAGTCGACAGTTTCCCGTTCAGTCAGTTCCAAGTCGTGCCACGGTCAGCGCTGCCAGTCAGCTTCAGTTCCTTTCTGGCTGCCGTCGAATGTTGTCGTCGTTCGGTTGAAACACGCGTCCGACCAGCAAAAGCACCAGCAACAGCACACAAGAGAGAGCAAAGGCATATTTATTCTCTACGCGCGAGATCAGATCACGTCGAAATTGTTGCAATTATTGCAAAACTTAGGAAATTCCAAAAAAAAAAAAAAAAAACAAAAATAAATAAAAATTTTGCAAAATCAAAAATATTTAATCAGCAACCTGTGTAGTATTTGCATGTGTATTAGAAACAAATTACAGTGCAGTGACAGTGGTCGAAATACATTTGAACAACAATTAAAATTGATTCTCGAGTGAAGTGAACAACACGCAAACGGACAGCAAACGGACAAGCACATTTTTTGGATTAAGTGCTCGAAACAGTTCCTGTTGCAACTCAGCAAAAACAACGTCAACAACAACAACAAACTACTGCAGCAACAACAACAACTTGGATTACTACAACAACAGTATTATTACAACAACAACAACAAACAAACAAACAAACACAAGCGCAAAGTGAAACGAAAACAAACGCGAATTATTTGTAAAAATCATCAATAAATTTTTACAAAAGTGCAAAAAAAAATTGCAAACAAATTTTGCTAGCAACCAAAAAAAAAACAAAAAACAAAAGCAACTCGAATTGGAAAACTTAAAACAAAACAGACGCAAGAAATGTGAAAGCGTAACAAACAAAGTTGAAACAAAAGCAACAACAGAAACACAACAATAACAACAAAGTGCGAAGAGTGAGAGAAGAAAGAAAAAAGTGCACACAAAGTTGAAATAAACTTTGGCAAAATGTCGCTGAACCTTTGAAAACAAAAGCGACAGCAAGAAACACGCAAACAAACAAAAGCAACAACAAACAAACAACAACAACACACACACACACAGGAGAGTGTGCATAGATGCCCATGTATTTGTTGATGCCATGCAATTGATTGTTGACAAAATTCCCATGTATTCCAAGCAAACAGCGAAGCGCAATTCCAAAAAGTAAGTTCCAAGTTACAAATTCTCCCCGAAAATGCCCGCAAAAGTGAAAAGTTTATAAAAACTGAGCAAGCAAACAAAAAACCCCAAAAAGAGACTAAAGAATTACAAGCTTATAAAGTTAACAAAACAAAAAAAAAAACAAAAATATAAAAATATAAAAATTAAAGTGCAAAGTGAGAGAGCCAGAACTTCAGCTTTAACTGATAAGGCGGCAACAGCAACATACTCTGCAACAACACTGCTACTGAAACAACAACAACAACAACCAGAACAACAACAGCAAGCGCAGCGACAACAATTCGCACAATAAAGCAAAACTTAGGTAAAATATCTAAAAATAAATTCCATTTAAAACAACAAAAAAAAAAAAAAAACAAAACTCTCGAAAAAACAAAAATGCCAAACGAATTTCTCACTTAACTCATTTTAATTGTACGTCAATGAAATTTGCTAAAAACTGAAAAAAAAAGAAAATCTAAAATTAAATTAAAAACTAAAAAAATAAATTCAGAAACTCTTGTTTAATTGGCAATTTGTTGTATCGTATTTCTTTATCTAGAGACCAAAACTCCATTCTTAATTGTTGTGCTTTGAAAGGAATGTGCTTTTGTTTTTAGATATTTTATGTAAATTTTTGTGAATTATGCTTTGATTGTCGTAGTGCCCATATAGTCAATAAGTCTATAAAATCTGTAGCATAAGTTCTCTGAAGCGTCAACTAAATTTAGAGCGAACTAAAAAAATCTCACTGAGTTTTCGCCATCGAAATCGAAATTTGGAATGCACTTTAAAGCATTTTATTTGTGTACTACTTAAATTCAGCCTGCCCCCCCCCCCTCTCCTATCACTCTGCTGTTCAAAACAAACCCCCGAAAGTACACAAACATATGTACGTATTACAGCACACACACACACACACGTACAGGCACAGGCACTTACTCACGCACACAGTCATACTTGACATCAGCTGTGCGCCTCACTATCGCTCTCAGGCAGCGCTCACGCACAGCTGACCCATAATTGACTCACGCACACAGGCAAGGCACACTCGCACGCACACACACACTCACTCACACACACACACACACTCGCTCTCACCTCAGCTCGCACGTAGGCAAAGAGCAAATCTTGCTCTGCCTGCGCTTCCTTGCTCTGGTGCGCCCTCTGGCGGCAGGCTTAGAAAACATTTGCCGACAATTTGTTGCGACTTCTGCTGCGACCTACTGCTGTTGCTTTGTTGTCGCTTCTCCTCCTCCTCCTCCTCCTGCTCTTCTGTTTGTTGTTGTCGCTGGAGTTGTCTTCCATTGAACTATTTTCGTAGAAAGAAAATTTTCCCAAGACACAAGCGACGCGATCCGCCCGAGCACAACAATGCGCTACATCAGTTCGTCAGTCTGTCGATAGGGAGGGGAGGGGCGGGGAGCAGCGAGTAAAAATAGAGGCCCTCGCTCGCTCTATGCCGAAAAAGGTCACTTCGCGACGAAACCGAACCGAACGAAGCATTACAAACTCAGACTCGTCTCATCTGGCACTGGGTCTGGGCCTGTGCCCGGGTCTGGGTCTGGGACGGGGTTTGGGTCTGTTTCGTTTCTGTTTTCTGTTTCTGTTTTCCGCTTCTGCTTCTGTTTCTCTCTCGCTGCTGCTTGTGTATCGTTTTCGCTGGTGCCTACCTACGCCTTTCTCTACTCCGGCGTTTTTCTCACATGCCACGCATATCTTTGCCCCCCGACAAAAGACGCCATACAATGAAACCGAACACTTTCATACAGACTACACCCGGTCCGTCCGTCCGTCTCTGAGTCGCCCTGTAATTCATCATCGCAACGCAAAGGTCGAAATCTTTCCACAGTGGAAAAGTGCAAAGAAAATGCCGGCACAGGTAACGCGCAAAGCGGAGATGCGACCCCCTTTAACCCATTTGTGGCCACAGGTAGCCGAAAGTGACCTGGCGAATTAGCTGGAAATCTCCCAAGATGCTGCGGGTTGCTTCTCGGGAAAAATATGCCAAGAAGTTGCAAGTTGAAAATATAACTTACAATAGATTTGGAAACATCTATAGATGCTCTGAATAGTTACCGAAAAAAATTCCATAGCAAGATTTTTTTCAGGTATGTGTAAATGTTGGAATTTGAAAATATCTATAGAAACTGCGAGTAGATTGTCAAGGAAAATAGAAAAAGACTGCAAGATATTTGCAAAAAAAAAATAAAAATATGTAGAATTAGTTATGTTATATAGTTTCTTAAATAAAATAAATTAATTGCGAGATATTTAAAGACAACTTAGATAGAAATTGGAAAATATGAATAATGTTTACATTTGGCAATATGCAAAATAAAACAAATAAATATTGCAAAATAACGTTAGTTTTTTTTAAATTATTTAAATAAACACACTATTTTCAAGAATATATAAATATTTAAGCAATTTACAGATACGATAACACTTCAAAGCAAAGCAAATAGAGTAGAATAATCAATAATCTTTGGTTACAGTTATCTCCAGAGCATAGAAAATCAATCTGCAAACTAGTGAAAATCTGTCAGCGCAGTCTTGCAACAATTAACACCCTGTTAATGCCGCACACACCCCCCGATAGCACCCGCTTGCGAAAAAAAAAAACTAGAAACAAAGCAACGAAAGGCAAAACAAAACATATATCAGTTGGTAAACAGGGAAAACTATGCGTGGCGAGGTGAAACGAGGCGACACATCAATCAACCACCAAGGCAACCGAATCACAACCCATCAGAAAACCAACAGACGCAACCACCGCGACAGGCCCGACAGACCCCAGAGGCAGAAAGGACGACGACGACGACGACAAAGTAGCCGACTTCCTGTGCCTGCCCTTGGCAATTTTCACACGGGAAATAAAAATGCGATACAAAGCGATAAATGGCAGAAAAACAAAACCTAAACGCGGAAAACCATTTGCAAATCGCAAAAAGTATACTTCATAAACAACGGCGAACTACCCCCAAGGGTTAAGGCGATACAATGCAATATATATCGTACAGCGTGCACATCGCTAGGTGCAAGCGAAGAGAGCGCATAGAGCGTAGATCGCGTAGAGCTCACTCTCGCTCTCTCGCTCTTGGTGCGCTCTCATTAACCCCGAAGAGAAACAAACAGTGCTGCGCTTATTGCTTTATCGAGTCGGAGCAATATTAATAAACCCATCAGTTATCGGGGGCTGATCCGAGCAACCCTCTGGGCATGGCAATCGACACGGTTACACGTGTAAGACAAACCACCCCGTTGACTGTTTTGTAGCGGCATTAACCCCCGATGGGCTGAAGGTCAACCGTAGGCTTGCCTCGACTCGCATATCTAATTGCTATTTAGATTTGATTAGGCATTAATGGGTTAAGAGTCTGACTTTTGACTTGTGAGCAGCGAGTCGAGAGTGGAGATGTTCCCCCTCCGTATCTATTACCTATATAAGTATATATCATATAGTATGGCCATAGATTTGTGTCCTCAAAACACCTTGACGCGCGCACAGTCACATGATAAAACGCACCAAAAAGCACATTTAACGACCCAATTAAAAGGCAGGCAGGCAGGCGAGCAGGCATTGATATCAGCCCGGGAACCCATACATTCGCATTGAGATATAGTAAAATATATGCTTAAAACACACACAGAACCGCAGCGAACCGAAGCGTACCAAAAAAAAAAAACCCACAAACAAGCAAACTTTTAACTTGTCAACCATAGATAGCAGCACTACCCGACCTTCCGATCCCTCTCCGCTGCCCCTTGCCCGTTGCCCGATGTCGGGTCGGTTCTGCTCCACAAAACAAAAATCAAAGGTAACCAATTCTTATCAGGAACCGCAACAACGAACTGTTTTCGTCTGACAGACAACCAGATCGTGCAGTCCGTCCGATTCCGATTCTACGATCGAAACAATGGAAGGTTTTCCATACAACAACAGCTCCCTTCTCCGCCCTGCCCCATGCTTTAGTTATCGCTGAATGGAAACCCAATTTTAACTTGTACTCGCACGGGGCGGACGACGCTCGGCATTTCTCGCCGAGGTATGCAGAAAGTTGAGTCGAGCGCTGCGAGTTATCGGCGCGCTTATCGCACGCCTCTGCAGCAGGTAGTAGTAGTCGCAACGCCCATCCATATACCATTATATGTCGGGCTATATCTGACGAATTGCTGGCCAAGAATCGTTCAGCCAAATGCCGATCGCTCGGGCGAATGCTTGCGCGAGATTGTCCGCGTTTTTGTGAATGGAACTCGAGTACGAATGCGAATGCGAATGTGAATGTGAATATATATGTATGTATATAGTAAATGTATTTATGGCCGCGATTACATTCCGAAATAAGTGCGAGTGGTAAGGTAGGAGCATTATGATCGTGAATGAAAATATCGAAAACCAATAGAATAAGCATAAAAATCTGGGCATCAAAATAGAAATAGATATATTTTAGAATCGAATGGGATATAGAAAATGAAGAAATTGTAGAGTCTTAGAGTAAAAATATTACAGTAAAGTATTATATTTAGAAATACTGATAGTGTGCTAGCAAACCTTGCGGTTTCAGTCTAGATGTTTCTTTATGGCTATATAGGAATATCCAAAATTTCTAAAGATATACTAAAGATATACTAAAACAGCTATAGGGTAAATTTTCTAAATAAAGAAAATAGAAGAAAAAAGAAAATAGCTATAAAAAGCTATATACCGCAATAGCTAACGTGATTTTCTCTGCAACTCTAGAACTATTGTAGTTGCTCTTCACTTTTTTCTAAAAATCGCAGTTTTAATTATTTTGAGGTTATATTGAGAAAATAATCTAAATATCTGTCTAATATCTAATATTCTAATATTCTAAAAGGTTTAAAGCATTAGGGCTTGCTGCGCAATTCTTTCTAGCAACTTTTGGCTTCACTTTGCTTTAACTATTTTGAGGTTAAGTTGAAAGTGTTGAGATTTCTGCAATTTCTGGCACAATTTTCGGCAATTTTTGGGCTTGTTTTGTCTGCTTATCGCTAGCTGCCGCTGCTGCTGCTGCTGTTGTTGTTGTTGTTGTTGTTCCTGCTGCTGTTATTTAGCTGTACTTCGGCGCAGACATTTCTGCTCGCTTCAAACTGGTTTTCAAGTACGACGCCGACGCCGACGTCGACGTCAGCGTCAGCTGTGACGCCGGCGATGCCGTCGATTTATGCGTTGCGCTGAGTTTTGAGTTGAGCTCAGTTTTTGGTCGTTTTATTTGCGCTGTTGCAATTTGCGCTTTGTTTTATTTTCAAATGTGATTTATGTATATTGTTTATGCGTTTTTGTTGTTGTTGTTGCTTGTGTGCAAAATACTTGAGCAAAATTATTGCAGCTTCTTTTCGTAGTTGTTGTTGCTGTTGCTGTTGCTGTTCGGCTTGTCGCTGACAGGCAGCCTTCGATTTATTTTTAATGTTTATGTGTCTCTAATTGTTTATGATTTTCGCGCTGGCTTTTGTTCAGTTTCACTAAGAAACTCGTCTTTTTCGCTGGCATTTCGACCATTTCGATGTGTTTAATTGGCGATTAGATAAAAACAAACTCTTTGCTGACGCTGACGAATTATCCAATTCGCCTAGAATTATTTTCACTCTATTCGTTTGGGTAGCCCCCTAGCCATACCCCCATACCCTGCTGCCCTTTGCACCTGCAGCCTGGCATAAATTTAGTTTCAGCGCAACCGACAGATAAGATAGGCAGCAGCAGCAACAACAACAGCAACAACGCCAAGTCTAGCGTAAGGTGCGCAAAACTGTCGCTGATTGATAGTTACATAGGCAGGTGGGAGGCGGAGGTGCTGCGGGGGCGTTGCTGCTGCAGACGAGCCAACGCGGCCATCATTGTTGCCGCCGACGCCTCCGCGTTGTTGTTGCCATCGTTGTTGTTGTTGTTGTTGATTAGCGCGTGTTACAGCAAGTCAGCGACACTTTTATCGCCGCACGAGCAGACAGCCATCAAAACCATTTGGGGTTACATCACAAGGACAGCCTAGGCAACTACACCAACTACAACTAGTCAGAACAGCAACAACAACAACAACGACAACTACGAAATGCAATTACAAAGTTACGAAATGCATGGCAAATGCGTTTTTGTTTTATTTATGCGTTGAACTTCGACGTAATGCGATGCCGTCGCAAATGCCAGACAAATATCAGCGCAAATGCATATTGTTCGTATATGGATATATATAGTAGGCAAACGTGCTAGATGTAACTGGCAAAACTACAGTGGAGACTGCCTAGATATAAGAAAGTTTCCCCTTTAAGTGTATAAATATATAGAGAGAAAACGTTTTAAATAACTTAAAAAAGGTTTCTTATATTTTATTTGTCTTTAAAATTATTTTAATCAAAATAAATGTTATTATTTTCCATACTATTTTATATTCTCAGAATATCTATGTTTTTACTGCTAAAATTTTTAAATGAAATTTTAACTATATAAACATTTTCCTTTTGAAATATACAAAAAATACTCTAGCATTTTTATAATTTTATTATAGGAAATTAATTTTTTTTATCACCTGCCATATAGCAAAAAGCTGAATGCTTCAAATAATTTTTTCTTAGCTTTACAAAACTGAAGAACTATATAAAATATTTTCAAATGTACTCTGTAGTTTACTGTTCAATTTGCATATTTATTAAATATTTTCAATATAGTTTTTAATACTTATTAAATTATTTAACTAAAGCGCTCTTCCAGTTGCACCTGCCCCCAGAAGTATGCAACGCTTTTCGCAACTCGCCTAAATAAACAAATAATTAGCGCCAGCGCATCAAAAGGCAACAATAACAACGAAAACACTTGCGATTTTGTATAAAAACAAACAATGCGCTGCAAATCCGGCAAACATTCGTTAATTGTGCGCTCCACTGTGCCCCACAAACCCCCTTCGAGTTTGCCTCTTTGCTCCTGCCCCCAGCATGGACAGCAGCGCGTCAAGTGCATGCTTAAACATGCTAATTAGCGCAATCACACGCACACGCAGGCCGATACAGTTAGACAAGCACACGCACACACAGGCATGCACACACACACTTGCAATCAGGCCGAACAAAATGCAGCTCATGTTGCGTATACGCAACGTATGCGGTCAGCAGCAAAACGCTTTGTCTGCGCTCGTTGCTGCCGTTGTATTTGTTGTTGCTGTTTTTATTGTTGTTGTTGCTCTGTTTATTGTTGCTTCCCGCTGCCTGCTGCCTGCAGTAACAGGTGCCCAAAATGCGCCCAGCAAATTGCAGCAGCTGTGCCACAGCTCCGCACAAATATCGCCCATACCACACGTGGTGGCACTCCCCACGCCCTGCTGGCGAATTCGCGCACAAAGGCAGGCGCGCAAACAAAACTTTTTGCACACACAAACCCCCTTCGCATCCGTATCCGCATCTCTGCCTTCCCGTACGCCTCGCCTCTGCCAACTCACCGCAAAGCGGCAAAACATTTATAAAAATGAATTTAAAATCGACAGCGAAATGCAAGCGAGAGAAATTTCAGCCAATATTTTACAACGAGGGCAGGACTCCTTTCAGCCATATGAATATGGATTTGCTGCTGCAGCAGCATGCGGTAACGCTACTGCTACTGCCATTACCTTACCCCATTGCTCGGTCGGATTTTTAATCAAAATTGTGCGCCTTTTTTTTTTGCATTTCTTTGCTTTATTCCCTTTCTCGCAGCTCGTTCGATTTCTGTGCAGATTTCTGTGCTGCTCGTAGTCTCCCCCCATACCAGCTGCCACTAAACAAAAAATCAGAAAAAAAAAAAAGAAAAGTCCGACTGGGGTTCTCGCCCCTGTGTGCGAGGGTTGCTGCTGCGGTGGTTGCTCCTGCCAGTCGCGTCGGCAGTCGATGCGAGTCTATTATGCTGATTTATTTTTATTTTTATTGCAATTTATGATGAACCGCACACGGACATATATATGCGGTGTATATGTGTGCGTGTGTGTGCAAATAAATCTTAAGGAAACTCTGGACGAATATTCGCTGCGCAGCAGGCGATTGGGCGCCAAGTAATTCACTCAGAATGAAACCATAAAAGCCGACAAAGAGCTGCCGGGAATGGGTACAACCATGGGAAGGCGTGGCAGGTCGTGAGTGCTGTAACTCGAGGCGCCAGCAAGTTTTACATGCTGCCGGGCGACATGCTGCGGGCAACAAAAAGTGCTGCATACCTGCAGGCGCAAGGGAAAGTCAGAGAGAGAGCAAGTTGGAGTTGTAGATAAGCAGTTGGGGGCGGGGAGGAGGTGTTTCAAAAAATATAGAAAAATATTGTAAATACTCTACAATACCACAGCAGGGCGACAAAACGCCAAAGCTCGAGCAGATGCAAGCGAAAAACTGAATGAAATGCAAGCAGAATTCGGAGAGGGGAAGGCGCAGGGATGTGAAGTGGCTGAGGAATTGGAAGTGGGAGTCGACGCTGGCGGCTCGGCATTAAACACCCTTGAAAACAACTGTCAAACGCATTTTGAGAGGGTATCGAATGCAGCAGCAGCAGAGGAAGAGGAGCAGCCACACAATGAAATGCTGACGAACAGAGCGAAAGCAGGGACACAGCAGAGAGCGAGAGGGGTATGGCAGCGAGGTAGGGTGTTAGGGCAGGGGTGGGTTATGAGAGAATACAACAATAACAGCAGGAGTAGCAGGAAGAGCAGGAGTAGCAGTAGCTGCCACTGCCGTCTGTCGGATGTTATTGGTTTTACACCAAAAACTGGACATGCTCGTGTCCGTGTGTGTGTCTCTGTGAGTGTGTGTGTGTGTGCGGCTTACAGGCGGCTTTTGTAATTGCCTCGCAGTTGTCGCGCAGCTCTGCGCTGGCATGCGACCAGCTCTGTGCACTGTCTGTCCAACCATACATCTATCTATCTATCTAGCCACCCGCCCGCACTCCCCGCAGTGTCCGTCAACTGCCTGTCACGTTTCATATGCAATTTTTGGGCAATATTTGGGCAACCCCTTTAATAACTGTAAACTGCAGCGTATAAATCAGTAAGAACTCAATAGGGTGTAGTGCTGGGCAGGGGCGGGCATGGAGGAAAGGCCAGTGCAGGGCAGTGTGGGGCGGGTTAAATTATAAAGCACATGCGAGTGCGCTCGAGTTCCGTGTTCCACGCACGTGTCTGACAATTTTTTACGGCTTTCTACAATATTTTTTTTTTCTATTTTTTCCGTTTTCGCTCGCTCGCATCTATAAAAAGCACACACAGTAACAAACACAATAAACAACAGCGCTACAGCAACAGCAACAACAAAAAAGATAAATAAAAAAACTTTTGCACTTAGTTTCCATTTCATTTTTTTTTGCCGTAGACATTTGCCAATCATGAACGGAACTCTCGGCGCCCCAGACACAATACGTACATGCGACTATAGGGCTATAGACGACTGTGTTGTTGTGTAATACAGACTGCCCCAGACTTGGCTCTAGCTACCACCATAACGCATAAAAAACGCATATTTCATTTCGTCTGCTGACATAATCAACCCTGCCCTGCCCTGTCCGCCCGCTCTGCCACGCCTCTGTCTAAGCTGAAGAACACCATTTTTTTTGGGACAAAAACAGACGATAATATGCTCGGAATATTTTCAGTATAAAAGCGAGAAGAGTTTTCCCACTTCTCTCTCACTCTCTCTCTAATCGATTAAGGGGTATATTAAAAAACTTGCAGCGTGTAAGCGAGAGAGAGAGACAGAGCGAGTGAAAGAGAGAGCAGCTTGCGCTCTTGTGATCTTGCACTGATTTTAGTCGTTCGCTTTGACGTCGCCTTTTTATCTAATCAATAAAGAAATTTATATCTAATCAAAGTACAACAAACGCAACGCAACCGAAACAAAGCGAACTCCGCTCCTGCTCTCCAGCACTCTCCCACTCCCACTCCCACCCGGCACTCTCTCGCACTCAGTCGCGCTCGCTCGCACGCCATGCAAATCGTTAGTCACATAATGAGGCAGCGCGAAATGAAACGAAACGAGACAACGACAACTTGACGATTATATGACGATTGTGTGTATGTGTGTGTGTACCGTGGAATTTGTTGTAGTTTTTTGTTTGTTTTTTATTTTTTTTAACGCCACATTTTTAGTTGTCGTTTTTTATCGCGCATACTACACCTTGCACTATTCTCTCGCTCTGCCTCTACCTCTCTCTCTCTCGCGCGCGCGAAGGTTATGTTGTTTATAGGCAACAGCAGCAGCAGCAACAACAACAACAACACATTAGCAGGAAGTCGCTCATAACTGTAACTAGCTAGATAATGGCCAGACATGCGGAGCATTCAATGACTTTTCGCCTTTTTCAAGCTGATTTGATTGTTTTGTGTGCGGGATTGTTTTTTTTTTTTGCGAGTTTTACGCGGAATTTCGCAGCATCTGCGCGATCTTATCGCTTATCGCAAGTCAATCGAGAACAGTTGCCAACGGGAACAGTCTAAGGCAAACATTGTACAGTCGAAACGGAAACTGTGCCATCGGGCACAGTGCAAGCAAGTAGCGCTTAGTCGCAAGCGAGAACAGTCTAGGCGAACGGGAACAGTCTAGGCGAGCGAGAGCAGTCTAAGCAAGCAGCGCTTACAATCCAAGCTTAGCCTACGAGAACAGTCGTTGCGGGAACAGTCTAAGCAAGAAGCGCTTATTGTCCAGGCGTACCCTTCGAGAACAGTTGCACACGGGAACAGTGTAGGTCGAAACGGAAACTGTTCCATCGAGAACAGTGCAAGCAATTAGCGCGAGCGAGAACAGTCTAGGCGAGCGGGAACAGCTTAGCCTACGAGAACAGTCGTTGCGGGAACAGTCTACGCAAGAAGCGCTTATAGTCCAGGCGTACCCTTCGAGAACAGTTGCACACGGGAACAGTGTAGGTCGAAACGGAAACTGTTCCATCGAGAACAGTGCAAGCAATTAGCGCGAGCGAGAACAGTCTAGGAGAGCGGGCACAGTCTAAGCAAGAAGCGCTTACAAGCCTTTGAGAACAGTCGTAGCGGGAACACTCTAAGCGGGTACCATCAAAACGGGCACACGCGCAATGGGAACAGTGCAGCATCGACAGCTAATTAGAGCTGCGCTTCATTCTGCTCCGCTCAGCCTTGAAGCAGTCACACAATCCTTTGCCTGACCTGCTGACCCGCATTTTTGGAGGGCGCTTGTGGTTTGTTTACCTGCTGCCCCACACTCGCTCTCGCTTGCTCTCGCAGCTATCGCTGTATCTGCCGCTCGCTCGCTCGTTTGAGCTAGTCGCACTCAATGCTAATTTATCGTCACAGCGGCAATCACAGGTTCACTTGAGCACCCGCTTCCCTCTCCCACTGTACCCACTCTCCCTCTCTCCCACTCTCCTACTCTCTCTCTGTCTCTCTCTCTTGCTCGTCATGCGATTATCAGCCAATCGCTTAGTGTGCTATTTATTTACATTTGCCATTTGCTTGCGTGCGTTTGCATGTGTGCCTGTGTGTGTGTGTGTTGTTTTTGCTGTTGTTGTTGTTTGTTTTGTATTTGCTTTTGCCTTTCGTAGATGCGCAATTATTGTGAGCGTGTTACTTTACTTTGTATTTCTGTATTGTTTTCTCCTACTTTTTTTTTTTTTTTTTTTTTGTTGCTTCGTACTTTTCCAATTCGCATTGCGTTTTGTGTTTGTGTTCTCGTATGCTTCACGCTTTATTGTTGTTGTTGTTGCTGTTGTCTGGCAAATATGCTTAATTATTTTTACCTTAAAAGTCTTGGCTGCCATCAAAACGCGCATGCGAAAACAATTTCAATGGAATTGTGAGACGAACGCAACTTTGCTCGGGCAGTAGGGCAGGGGGCGGCAGAAGGGTTAAGGGGAGGCCCATTTGACATTTTAGGCTTTAAATGTCAGCGACGAAGAAGCAGCAGCAGAACTGAGCGACAAGTGAGGCAAAAGCAAAATGCAATGCGAAAACGAAGCAACAACAAAGACGATTGAATGACCCAATGAATGACAATCATGATGATGACGTTGTCGCTGCTGCTGCTGCTGCTGATAATGACGAGAGCATCGTGAGCATAAAGCTGACATCATCATTGTCCCCATTATAAGCGACTCGAGAGTCGCGAGTCGCGACAATTGCACACAGAGACGCGCCGATAATCGAAGCTAAACATAGCGCAACATTGGGCAATTCGTCAATATGGAACACGAATATATATATATATATAATCGCTTAACTGAGTCATGGGCATTTTTTGCGGTACTTTCTGGTAGTTTCGCAGTAGTTATTGTAGTAGATAGTGTCCACCTGTGGCTCGGTCTTTTTTTTACGCTTTTCTTATCTCTCAATATGGAACACGAACATATAATGCTATAATTGACTGCGGTAACTTAAGGGGTATATTCTGGTAGACTCTGTCTGCTTTCTCGATAGACACCTGTTGCTCTCGCTCTCTCTCTTTCTGACTTTCTCAGAGTTCTTAACTGGCATAGTTCTCTAGTATCTCTACCAAAAATTGGTCAGTATGGAACATATATATACCATATATATAATCGCTTAACTGAGACATGTGTATTTTTGGCGGTACTTTCGCAGTAGTAATTGTAGTCCAACTGTGGCTCTGTCTCCCTCTTTTACGCTCTTCGTATCTCTCAATATGGAACACGAATATATATTGCTATAAGGGAATTTTTGTGGTATTTTCTGATAAACTCTGTCTATAGCTTTTAGCTGCAGCTACTTACTGTACTAGTCTTAGCTGCCATCTGTTGCCTTGCAACTGCCTCTCCCCCTCTGCCCCTTTGCCATAACTGTCACAATCTGGCCTACACTTACATTTCGGCTTTCTTCTCTCAAAATTGGAACATTTCTTTTTTTTTTTTGAAACTGTAGCATAAATTACTTTCGCGTTCGCCAACAATTCGCGCCAAATCGCGATGAGCAGCAACTCTACGGCAACGTTAAAGCTGCGGCAGCAGCATCACCAGCAGCACCGGCAGCAGGAGCAGGCGGCTAAGACGACGGCAGTTAGTCTGCCGCCTGCCATGCCTTCGCCAGCTGCCACGCCCTCTGCCAGCAAGTCGCTCTTGACTAATCCCCTTCTCTATTTTTTCTATGATATTCGCAGAAAAAATGATGAAATGAACCAGCAGGCAGGCTCCTCAAGGGCGCCAGCCACAGGGGGCCAAATCTCACCGCCAGGTGGCAGCACTAACAGCGGCAGCAGCAGTGTCGTCGATGCACAGCAGCAGCAACTGCAACAGCAGCAACAGCTTCAGCAGCAGCAGCAGCAGCAACAGTACTACAATCAGCAGCAGCAACAGCAATACCAACAACAACGCGAAAGTTTTTTGGCCTACCAGCAGCAGCAGCAACAGCAACAGCAACAACACCATCAGCAGCAGCAGCAGCAGTGCAACAACTTTATGCTGGGCAATGAGCTCGTCGGCGGCGACAGCCTGCGCAGCTTAAACAACACCTTCGGCCCGAACTCGGAATTCACATCGCTCGGCGGCGTCGGCGGTGGCAGCAGCTCCTCGAGCAGCTCGCTCGGCGGCCTGAGCAACTCGAGCGCACAAGGCAGCAGCAGCGCAGTGGGCGTGGCAGCTGGCGCCGCAGCAACAGCTGGCTATCCTAATATGGTGGCAGCCAGCCAGCAGCAGCAGCAACACCAGCAACATCAGCAGCACCAGCAGCAACACATGAGCAACATGGACGCCATGGGCGGCTACAATCAGGTAAGCAACTGGGGAAAGGGAGGGTGAAGTGAGGGAAAGGGTATGCCAACTCAATGCTAACTCCAAACAATTCAAGGGAAAGGGTATTCACTCGCAATATCAACCCAAAGCGGGAGCATTTCAGATCATTCCAACTCAATACTGACTCGCATTTTCCTTTTTTTCCGCCTTTGCAGATGGGCGGCGGCATGCATCCCGTTGGCAACGCCGGCATGATGGGCAACGCCAGCGGGCAGTACATGAACGGCGGCGCACAGGGCGGCTACAGTGGCGGCGCCGGCGGCCAAGGCGGCATGGGCATGGCCGGCATGGGCTATGGCAACGCTGGCGCCCAGCGGCATCATCAGGTGAGTAAAGCGCAATGATGACTTCATGCGATGCTATGATGACGATGACAGCAGCGAGCTGCAGCTGCAGAGTCTGCTCTCTGCGCAACTGTTGACAATTCTCGGCTTAAAACAGTTGCTTAAGTGCGCCTTCCCATTACCAACAACTGCAACTCCAACAGCGATCACTGATCGCAATCGTAAGCGTCTTTGATGCATGACAAATTGTCGCTGGCGGCAAATCCTCTCAAGCTTAGACTTCAATGACTTCCATGTGTTGACTTGCTGCGCGATCGACACATTAAAGCTATAATCATAAATAGCAGATTCGATATCTCTATAACTTCGCAGTTGTTGCTCAAGATATAAGCATAAGCTGAACACATCGAAGCTATTAACAGACCTTGAGATCTTTTTTGAGCTGCCTAATCCCTAACTGATCATTCTGTCCCATTACGAAGAACTGCCCGGCTATAACCCTAAGCTAGTTCTTGAGATCTCTTGCAATATACTAAATCCTAACTGATCATACTCCTAGGTCTTGAGATCTCTTGCAATATACTAAACCCTAAGTGATCATACTTCAAAGTCCGATCAGCCGCCATTGCATCCATCACAGTTTACGCTTGGTCGTAAAGCCCTGCATATATAAAAACTATATACGAGACATAAATATACATATATATCGTATATATTCTCTATATACTATAAGATATATATGCATATACTATGTAGACAAATGCGCAAGGCCAGCTGAGAGAATATCGTATGCATAAAGCGCGATATTGGGAAAGGTTGCTGTAAAAGGAGAACGTAAGCGCTTGGTGCTTGGAGGGTGCTGTGAGGTTCGTGTAGGGCAAGCGAACCAATTACGAAAGATGCAACTGCTTAGTCGTTGGGTAGGGGCATGAAGAGGGCAGGGTTTAGGTGGGGCCACAGGTAAATCTCCATCGGATTTTATGGCTCGCTGCGGTGCGCTTCGGTTCGCTTCGGTTGCGTTGGGTTCGGCTCGCTTTTGGCACTTACGTATGTATGTATGTGTGTGTGTGTGTGGCTGAGTCGAGTGTGTATCGTCGTCTGTCTGTAGCTCCATTTGGCTGCTCGACTGTTTGCTGCGCAGTTGGCGGCGCGCGGCGCTCAATGCGCTTTCAATAACAAACTTAATTGTTTGCATGATGTGGGCAAAGTGCAGCAGCAGCGGGAGCGTAGCGACTGCTCTGTCCAGGTGCTGGGGAGGAGGGCAGGTGCCCGGTAGGGTGGCTAATTACGCCGGCAAGCAGCTGTTCGACATGGAAATAACAAAGTGTTGGGCAATTAGCGTCTACAATTGGAGGAGCACTTACGCAAACGAGCTGAAGTAGTCCAGCCAGAGAACCTCTGATTAATCTCTCTCGCTCTATGTCTCCCTCTCTCTCTTCAGTTGATCAAAACTTTTCAGGCTTCACGTCTTCTTCCCTTTCTCTCTCTTGCTCTCTCCTGAGTCAAGTTATCCCAGCGGCATTACTTGACCTCCAGCTAATCTCACACTCTCTCCTCTCTCTCGCTCTTGCAGATGCCGCACATGAACCAAATGCAGGGCATGTCAATGGGTCCTGGTGGCGTCGGCGTCGGCGGCGGCATGTCCGGCATGCAGCAGCAGATGGGCGCCATGAATCCCATGGCCAAGATGCAGGGCATGGCCAACGGCGGCTATGCGCAGCAGCAACCGCCGCCACAGCAGCAGCGTCGCATGGCGCCCTATCCACATCCGCAGATGCACATGGCACAGAAGCGCGCCGGCGCTGGCGGCGGCGGCATGTACCCGAATCCTGCCCAGCAGCAGCAGCAACAGCAGCAGCCGCCGCAGATGTATGGTGGCCAGCAGATGCATCCGGGTGCAGGTGGTGGTGGTGTCGGTGGTGTGCCCCTGCCCATGCAAGCGGGCGCCGGCAATGGCTACGGCCGAGCGGGACCTATGGGCGGCGGCGGCGTTGGCGTCGGCAATGGCGCAGGCGCTGGCGCCTACGGACGCATCTCTGCTGGCAACGGCATGGGACCCAATGTTGGTGGTGGTCCCGTCATGAGTCCCGGCGGCGGGATGATGCCCATGGGCGGCGCTGGCGGCATGGTACCCGGCCCCGGCTGCATGGGGCAGCAGCGCTTCATGCCGCAGGCAGGCGGCGGCGGCGGCGCTGGCGTCGGCTACGGACCCGGCGGTGGAGCGCATCAGGCGCAGTTCTATCCCGGCGCCGGCGGCGCTGGCAGCATGGGCATGGGCCAAGGCCAAGGCGGCATGTGCCCGGCGGGACCGGGCTCCGTTGGCAGCACCGGCAATCCCTACCAGAATCAAGGGTGAGTACAATAAGCTTATATCGCAATATCTTAAGATGCACTTGCTCATGATTGATTGTCATTCCGTCTCCCTATAGTTTCCAGCAAAACTATCAGCACAGTCCAGTTCCTGGCAATCCGACGCCGCCGCTGACGCCCGCCTGCAGTGTGCCCTACGTCAGCCCCAATCCGGACATCAAGCCGCCCATGGACAGCAGTAAGTCTTGGCGCTGAGCCTTAAACTGAGCTCCAACTAATCTAACACTCTAATCTGCTGCAGGCGAAGAGATGAGACTGACATTCCCGGTGCGCGATGGCATCATACTGCCACCGTTCCGCCTGCTGCACAATCTCTCGGTGAGCAACCACGTGTTCCACCTCAAGCAGAACGTCTACAACACGCTCATGTGCCGGTAAGTCTCCTAAAGGATTCAGTTGCTCCTGCAGCATCCTCATGACATTCTGTTCTGTTCCTTGCGCAGCACCGATCTGGAGCTGCAGCTGAAGTGCTTCCACCAGGACGATCGCCAGATGAACACCAACTGGCCGCACACGGTCACCGTCTCCGCCAATGCCACGCCGCTCAACATCGAGCGCTCCGAGAAGAACAGCACGGCGCTGCGTCCGCTCTATCTGAAGGCCGTCTGCCAGTCGGGCCGCAACACGCTCCAGCTGACCGCCAGCTCCTGCTGCTGTGTGAGTATTTAGAGAGTGGGTGGGAGTAAAAGAAGGATTAGATAGAATCGTTTGGACTTTGTACTAATCTTTGGTTTTTCCATTTGCTCCGCAGTCGCATCTGTTCGTGCTGCAACTAGTCCATCGGCCGTCGGTGCGCCAGGTGCTGCAGACGCTGCACAAGCGCAACCTGCTGCCGCTGGAGCACAGCGTGCAGAAGATCAAGCGCAACCTGAGCCTGCCCAGCGTCAGCGGCGGCGACGGCGGCGTTGTGCCCGGTAGCCCCGATGCGGCAGCCCAGCAACAGCAGCAGCAGCAGCAGGCGCAGCAGCAGTGCGCCAAGATCTCATTGAAGTGTCCCATCACGAAGACGCGCATCCGCCTGCCGGCGCGCGGGCACGAGTGCAAGCACGTGCAGTGCTTCGACCTGGAGGCGTATCTCATGATCAACAGCGAGCGCGGCTCGTGGCGCTGCCCCGAGTGCAGCAAGTCGGCCATCACGGACACGCTGGAGATCGACCAGTACATCTGGGCCATACTCAACACGCTGAGCACCTCCGACGTGGACGAGGTCATCATCGACTCCTCGGCTAACTGGCGCGCCTTGCAGCACAATGGCGGCATGCCCAATGCACCGCAATCGGGTGCACCAACTGGCGGTGTGGCGCCACCAAATGGCGCTGTCTCGGCTGCTGGCAACAGCAACAACAACAATAACAGCAGCAGTGGCAACAGCAACTCCACGAATGGCAACAGCAACAGCAGCGGCGCCGGCAACGGCAATGGCAACGGAGCAGGCAACGGCGGCTCCAGCGTGGGCAACGGCAACGGCAACGGTCTGCCCGCCATCAAGCAGGAGCTGTGCGATGACATTGCCAAGGTCATGTCGCCGGGCTCCACACAGCTGCCCACGTGGGACAACTCGCAGGCGATGAGTCCGTACAACATGCACGACATGAACTCCATTGCCAATGGCAACATGATGGGCAATAACTCGGCGCCCAATGGCGCACAGCTGTAAGTAGCACACGGGCACAACGCATCCGCACTGATCTCCATGCTAATCCTGCACTCGTTCTTCCTGCTCCTCCCACAGTGGCAATCGCAGCAGCTACGACGGCTTCAATGGCAGCCACGGCGACGGCAACGGCTTGGCCAATGGCGACGGCGTCAACTCTCTGGATCAGCTCAATGCCATGGAGAAATCGCTCAGCGATCAGGTAAGCTCTCGCTCTCTCCATCTCTCTTTATCGCTCGCTCTACAGTGCACTGACTCCCTCCCTCTCTCTCGCTCGCTCTTGCAGATGCCGCACACGCCGCACACTCCCGGCGCGGCCAGCCATCCCATGACGCCTGGCGGTCCGCCCAGCGTCAGTTCTTCCCACAACGAGCCCATAAGCGGCGGCACGCCCAACGCCTCCAATGGCAACGGCAACGGCAACAACAGCAGCGGCGGCAGCAGCAGCGGCGGCAACAACAACAGCACTGGGCACAATTCACCCCAGACGCCTGGCACGCCCAGTCGCAGTCTCGGAGGCGGCGGCGGCGGTGGCAGCACAAGCATGTCCAATGCAGACAGCCAGCAGCAGTCGCAACAGGAGCAGCTTATCAACTCGCTGATGAGCAGCCAGACGCAGCTGAAATTCGAGAATGATCTGAGCGCGGAGCTGCAGAACTTTGATCCCTCTGCCGCGGGCCTGGACAACAGTGGACATGATCTGAACGTAAGTAGCGTGTGAATGGCAAAATATCGAGTGCAGCACAAACACGTTGTCGTGTGAATTGCGAAGCTCAGCTCGATAGTTTTGCAGCCCTGTTGCACTGCCACTAACCTCTCGCTCTCTCTCTCTCTCTCTTTGCAGCTGTTGTTGTCGTACCTGGACCCGCAGCCGGACTTAAACACACCGCCGTCTAGTGGCAGCAGCAATAACAATGCCAGCGATGATTTGCTCGCTACGTTATTCGATTAGAGGAGAAGGGCCGTCTTTAGTCCAGTGTTGCACAGCGGCGGTGCTCGATTGTTGATGGTTGATAATTAGTGAGAGCTTGAAGGAGGAGAGGGGAAATTCCTTAACAAAAATGAGAGCGAAAACAAAACAAAAGCAAAAACAAAAATTAAAAAAGATGGCATAAAACCATAATTGTAAATAGTATTATTAATTTTAATGAAATGTGCACTATAGCAAGTCGTACTTCAAACATGTTCGTTTCCTCACACACACACACACCAACACACACCAACACCAACAACAACAACAACACAAAAACGAAGCAGCCAATGCAGAATTTGAATTTGCAGTGTTGAAAAACAATGAAATGTGATTTAAAAATTAATTAATTAAATTAATTGGCATTTAATTTAAAAACAAAACAAAAACAAAAACAATGTAACAACAACAGCAACAACAACAACAACAACAAACAGTCATTATACCATATAAACAACAACAATTCAGTTGAGAGAGCATTAAAAGAAAATTCCTTCAATGAAATTTACGAATTTAACTGT
Organism: Zaprionus bogoriensis; assembly: GCA_035046045.1. NCBI lineage: Eukaryota > Metazoa > Arthropoda > Insecta > Diptera > Drosophilidae > Zaprionus > Zaprionus bogoriensis. The sequence goes on along the minus strand of JAWNOI010000192.1, from coordinate 388,681 downwards.
GTAATTTCGATGGCGCCGCTTAAAAAAAACAAAAAAAGAAAATCAAGCGAATCCCTCGCAGTTTTCCTCTCAATTTCCACAGCAGACAGAGGAAAAAAGCCTGGAGCCAAAAGCGTTCTGCATAAACTTTTATTTTTTTGTTTATTGTACAAAGTATTAAAAAAAAGCGAAGAAAATCTTGAGAAAACCCCAACAGCAACAACAACAACAAAAGCAAAAGAAAATGAAAGCGTAAGAGAAATAAAATACAAGCAAAAGGGAAAAACATGAGCAAAGAAAAACAAAAGCAAAAACAAAATGAAATCCCAACAATTTTATTACATTTATAAAATGAAAACATTTACATTTTAATTGTTGCATAATTTTAATTATTTTTTAAAGCCTATACAATTAATTGATTTAGCGCGGTAAACTAAACAAAACAAAAGAAAACAAAACAAAGCAAAAGCAAAAACATGAAGAGAAAAAACAAAAAAAAAACAAGAAAAATACAGAAGAAGGGAGGCAAGAGAAACGCAAGGATTAAAGTAAAGGATTAAGTGTAAAAAATGTACTTGTACTAAGTAAGGCGCAAACAAACTATTAAAAATTTAAATCAAATTTAACTCTAGAGCGTAACTAAAGTAAAGTATATAAACTATAATAAAATTGTATATATCGAAATGTACACGTATGTTGCAAAAGAAAACACACACACAAAAGCAAAAAAAAAAAAATGAAGAAAAACAAAAACAGAAAACAAAATGAATTAATTAATACTTATAAATAAAAAATACATATATAAAAGAGTATTGTTTAAAAACAAGATTTGGTTTCATTTTCATTTTTTTTTATTTCTTGAGTTTGCTTTTCAGTTGCACTTTTCCTTTGGCTCTTTCTGTTTCCGTTTCCGGTTCCGTTTCAGTTCCAGTTCCAGTTTCAGTTCACTTACCTTCAGTTCGTGCGATGTGGTTAACATGGACCAATTTTTATATATACATACATATATGATATATACCCACACACCGAACGATTTAACGAAAACGAAATAGAAGAAAAAACTATTTGATAATTACGCATAACGAACGATATATAACGAAAATGCATGGGGACGAACAAACCAATTAAAGCTAGCAAAATTTTTAAGCGAAATTCAAAGCTTCTCGAGCTCTATTCCAAGTCAAAGCTAGAACGAAAAGAAAAAGAATATACGAAAAAAAAAAATAAGAAGAAGAAAACTAAACTAAAGCTTACAACAATTACGCAAATCTCGTCAATGTGGTAGTTAAATGAATCTCAACTTTTCTCAATGTTACAACAAATCATACGCTAAATTATTATATATACATATATATAAATATATTTATATATATACTAACTATATATAACGCTAATCGTCGTCGTACTCGTACTCGCTCTCGCCTGGGCAGAGCAGGCAACAAGAAGTCAAGAAAAAACACACGAAAAAACGAATAAGAAAACAAAAAATCGTAGTGGTTTCATTGTAAAACAATATTTCATAAATTTACGTATAGCTTCGACATTTTTCTCGCTTCTACACAAAATGCAAAAAACGAAAAAAAAAAACAAAGAACAAAGAACAAAGAAAAAGAAAAAACAAATCGAACTAACAAAACGAACGATTGCAACACTCGAAAACGATAGAAGAGCGGCATGAACGACAGGAGCGGTTCGCGGGCCAATTGAGGCCATGGAATATGCGCAAATGTGATTTTATTCAAAATAAAATACACATATAAAGCTAAAGATAACGATAAAGATAAAGGTAAATTAAAAAACAGACATACACACGCACACACACACAATTACAATTACAATTAATGATGACATTTTTATTGAATCGGCATTGGCTGAGTGTGTAAGTGGACAGTGGAGAGTGTATATACGAGTATTTACCTAACATAATATATAATGGGTATATCCATATATATATATATATATATATATAACTATATATATATATACATATATAAATTATATATTATATATTTAATGCTAGCGTTTAAGTTGTAATTTTAAAAGATGATGAAACAAAAGCAAATACACATTAAATAATATGAAATTAAACGCGCGCTATGATGGTTTCGATTCAGTGCTGTAGGCTAGTCTGCTCCTGGTACTCTGGCGTACTCCGCGGGGTACTGCAGCTCCTACTCCTTTCAGTTGACTCCTCCTCCTCCTGCTCCGCCGCCTGCTCAGTTCCAGCGACTCTTCTTGGCACGTTTCGCGTCCGCTGCGGTGCCACCACTACCCTTGGCTGCCGAGGGGGGCGGCGGCGCGGTAAAGACGCCCGTCTCCGGCACCGTCTGCTCCCAGGTGCGATCGCTGGAAGCACAGAACTGCGAGTTGTACTGCGAACGGAAGGCCTGACGCATCGCCGAGTAGCGATCGGTGGCGGGTCCAGCGCCACCCTGTGACTTGTGCTCCGGCATGGGACCGGAGCTGGAGCTGGAGCTTGAGCCGGTGCCAGTTCCAGATCCCGAGCCGGAGCTGCCAGCACTGCCTCCGGCTGCATGGCCGGCGCGCTCGCGATAGCCCAGGCCCATGAAATTGTTGGCGGGCTTGCGTCCCTTGCCCTGCTTGAAGCGCGAGCTGCGGAACCACGAACTCTTCATGGCCAGCTCCATGAGGTCGTCGGGCACCGTCTGGTCGGCGCCCTCGAGATTGCGCACCAGATGGCCGGCGAACTCCTTGTCCTTGTCGGTGACCAGCGTATGCGCGTTGCCCTTCTCGCCCGCGCGGCCCGTGCGTCCGATGCGATGCGTATGCGTGTCGATGTCCCGCGCAATGTCGTAGTTGACCACGTTGCGGATGTGCGGTATGTCCAGACCGCGGGCTGCCACATCGGTGGCGACGAGTATGTCGCACTCCTTGCGCTTGAACTGCATGATGACCTTGTTGCGATCGGCCTGGTCCATGTCGCCGTGCAGCAGCAGGCAGTTGTACTCCTTGACCAGCAGGTTGTTGGCCACGGTCTCGGCGTCGGCCTTCTTCGTGACGAAGACGAGCACGGCGCCCTCGGAGAGGAACTTGACCAGGTGGCACAGCAGCCAGTTCCATTTCTGCAGCGGATTGGGGAACACGTACACGTGTTGTGTGATGTCCTGGTTGGCCTCGTTCAGATCGCCCTGGACAATGCGCACCGGATCGGTGAGTATGTCGCGGGCCAGACGCTCGATGCGCTTCTTGAACGTCGCCGAGAAGAGCAGCGTCTGGCGGTCGGGACGCACATGGTTGCATATGGAGCGCACCTGCGGCTCGAAGCCCATGTGGAACATGCGATCGGCCTCGTCCAGCACCAGGAATGTGACGCGCCGCAGATTGGTGGCCTTCATCTTGACCATGTCGATCATGCGGCCCGGTGTCGCCACCACAATCTCGCAGCCCTGCTCCAGCGCCTTGCTCTGCTCCCACTTGGAGCCGCCGCCGTAGCAGCACACCACATTGATGTTGTACACCTTGCCGAACTTCTTGGCCTCGTTGTAGATCTGCAGGGAGAGCTCGCGCGTCGGCGCCAGTATCAGTCCGATGGGTCCGTCGCCGGGGCGCAGCTCACGCTGATCCATGAGGTGTGTGAGCAGCGGCCAGATAAAGGCCGCCGTCTTGCCCGATCCGGTCTTGGCAATGCCGATGATGTCGCGCCCCGACAGCGCCGTGGGCACCGCCTGCGCCTGGATGGGCGTCGGCTGTGTGTACTCCGCCTTGCGCACCGACTTCAGCAGCTGCTCGTCGAAGCCGAAGTGGCCGAAGGAGGTGACGGGCTTCGGCGGCAGGGCGCCGCTCACCTTGACGCCGAGCGTGCGTCGCAGTTCGCGCACCTGCTCCTCGTCCAGCTGGGCGATCTCCTCGTGCGGCGTGTAGAAGTTGCGCTCGAAGGGCTCGTACTCGATCTCCGAGTGGTAGATGGGCGGCAGCGGATCGATGTCTTTCTTCTTGGGCGGCGCTATGGGATTGCCGTCCTCGTCGTAGTCGATCTCCTGGTCGGAGCCCTCGTCGCGCAGGCCGGCGTTGGGATTCTCCTCCATGTAGCGGTAGTAGCTCTCCTCATCGTCCTCGTCGTCGATGTCGTGGCGCACGCCCTTCTTGTCCAGCGGCGCGCTGCTCGCCTTCTGCTGCGGATCCTGCGTGGCGGCGCGCACCTTCTCCTTCTCCACCTGCTTATTGATGCCGGCCATGAACTGCTCCAGCGGATCCTCGTCAGAGTCCGAGTCCTGCTTGGCCCCGGCCGCGCCCGGTGACCCCGGCGCCGGTATGTACGCCTGCTCCAGCTGCGGCGTCTGCGACGGCTCGTCGTCGTCGTCGAAGTAGTCGTCGTCCATGTGCTGCTTGCGCTTGCCCACGAAGTTCGTGGAGTTCGTGTACTGGCTGATGGACTCGAGCGTCGAGTAGCCGTGCTTCGAGGTGCTGCCGCTGGCGCCGACGCTCGCAGACGCGCTGCCGCCTCTGCCCCGGTTGAAGTTGAATCCGAAGCCCCCGCCCCCGCGGCTGTGGCTGCTCAACGCCGGCGGCGGCGGCACTGCGCTCATGTTGTTGCCGCCGCCGGGCTGCTTCTTGTAAGGGAAGCCGCCGCCTCCGATGCCGCGGTAGTTGCTCATGGCTGCAGTTACTCTCGCTGGGTATGCTCGCTCGCTTTTAGTGGCTTAGGAATCACAAATCAATACAACATACGCGAGTTTAGAATTTGCAAGACGTGCATTGTTGCCAACCTAATCAGAGCGGGCGTTGCGCAACACTGGCAAAATGCGATAACTTTTCGATAAGAAACGCAAACGGTTTAAAAATGTAATGATTTTCTTGCTAAATCAATTGTAAGCAGAAAATAATATATATATATAATTTATAATCAGTATTTATAAATATAGTAGTACTCTAAATACTTGATTTATTGCTAATGCTAATTACAACAGCTAAGCTTTGTGTAGACACTTTAGAAATGGTATTTTTGGTACTTTTAGCAGTGCTGTGCAATTATGTGCATATCATTACTGCGTAGCTTTCTTTTGGCTTGCTATCGGTTATCGGTCATCGGTCCGGGGCTTGTTGCTTTGCTGTGCATTGTTGTTGGCAGCAACAGCTGTCAGCTGATAAAAATGGTAGATCAGGCTGCAAAGGACTATGCCAAGATCATACAGAGCGCCGATTTGGAGAAGGAGGTAAGTATGCCAAATATATTAACAATTAACCTACTTCTAAGCAATGCCCCTTTGCAGGTTTATCCGCTGTGCAACAACATCGACGACATGCTCGCCCGTTTGGACGAGTTCGAGACGGTGCTCGCTTCGGTGAGTGTGTGTGTGTGTGTATGTGTGAGTGTGTGCACAGTGGATTAAGATTATCTGCTTTAGGTGCGGGCCGAGTCGAACAGCATCATGGCCAATCACGTGTGCAGCATACTCGGCTTCGGCGACAACTTTAGCGAGCTGCGGCAGCGCATCGATAGCCTCGAGCAGTTTGTGGCCAGAGTGAACGAGAATCTGAACGAGGTGGAGAGCTCCGTGGACGTGGCCGAGCAGGAGCTCAACGTCACCGAGTACAGCCTGAAGGGCCTGCTGCTGAAGCCGCTGCGCGCCAAGCTCAGCGGCACGGATGCCCTGGGAGCGCCGCCCAAATCGAATCTGACTGAGGGCGAGTTTCGCGCTGTGCCCATCTTCAGGTCCGATGAATACTTCGGAGCCGGAGCCGGAGCAGCCGCGACAGCTGCCGCCGACGAGCTGCCAGCTCTGCAACAGTTAGCGCATAGTTAGCCAAGTACCATAGTTAGTCAAGCGTGTAAATATGTTCGTCTAATATAATTTTATTGTTCTTTATTCGTATGCCTCATGCTCGTGCCTAGGCCTTGGTGTCCTTGTGCTCGCCGCTCTCCTTGCTCTCCTCCGAGCTGCTGTCGTGCTTCTCCTGGCTGGGCTTGGCCTTGTTGAAGAGCTCGGCCACGGGCACGGGATGATGGCGCAGCGGACTGTGCGGCGTGGAGCTGCCGTGCTCCTCGACGTGTGGAGCGTGCGCATTCACATCGGCAGCCTCGGGCTTGGCCTCCTTGTCCTCCTTGGGCGCCGCAGTTGTCTTGATTTCGGTGGGCACGGGTATATCACGCTTGGTGCGCTTGGGGCCCTCGAGCTTCACAGCATGCAGACCAGCTGTCTTTTGCTGCTCCCGGTGAGGATCGTGACGCAGGCCATCCAGCGCCTTCACGGAATCGGGCACAGCGGGATGATCGTGCTTCGGCGGTCCGTGTAATCCTTCAGCAGCGATGACGCTATGTGGCTTGACCGGAGGATCCTCATGGCGTTTCGTACGATGCTTGGACTCGGCGGCGGAGAGCAGCACTACCTTCTCGGCAGGTCGGGGATCACTCTGTACCGCCGGGTTAATGGGACTGGGGCGTGTCAGTCCAGTTTCCTTGATGTCCGCCGGCGCAGGAGCCGCATGGCAGATGGCGCACAGGGCCAACAAAATCAGCTGGGAAAGCGAAAGACTTGACGTGACTTGGCGATTGCATAAGAAAGGGTGCGACTGGCACTTACAAGTTTTCCCATAGTCGGTCGATGCGGCAATTGATTATCACTCGGGCTCGAGCTCTACTGCAACGGAATTACTGGCGTACTGCTGAAATCGGATCGCTGCTGGGGCATTATATGGCGCGAGTGTGACGCGTAACGGATCTCTCTCACTCTAGGCGGGAGTTGTGCTATGTTTGGCGTTGTTGTTAACCAGTTCGTAAATTGGTGATAATTGCCGCACTGCCAGGCGAGTTTCTATATCGATATTATTGAACATATATATATATATACGTCTGACTATATATATGTATATTTATTTATTTTCCTCATTGATATTTAAAGTGATAGAGCGAGCTAATTGCGAATCTCCGTCAAGTCGAGCGACAGCATCTTTGTGTGAGCTCTGTAAGCGCTACCTGTATATCTAGATATACTATATGTATATTTATATATATGTGTGTATATAGTATATCTATATGTGCGCATATATATAGATCTATGCGCTTGAAAAGTGGCTCAAGGCGGCTTTGTAGCTCGGTCAGGTGCGCAAAATATTTGATTTATTGATATTGCATCGTCCCGGGGTCTCGGGAATCTCTTAGTCATCGAGTTAGTTAGCGCGCTATTGCGAAAAGGCCATACTGTATAACAGTGCGGAGATTCTACCCGATTACCTCGTTCGCCTAACGAGTTCCCCGAAAAGTCGGGGATCTACTTAGCAGCAAGCTATTTGTCTCGTTATGACCTGCTATTGTATGCAACATTTCCCATTGTCCTATTTATTATTACTGGAAAATAGTATACAGATTTTAGGCAAATGGTTGCGGAAGAACTTATAATTATATCGATGGTATCACTTTCAATTTTAAAGACCTTAATTGTATGAGTTTTTTTTTTTTGACAAGGGAAGGCTTTAAATATAATCAGCAAATAATAAAATCTACACATTTCCGATATGTCATTTACGCCATTTTGCACCTTACGTATAATTCAAAAACTCGTCAGAATGCGAATCAAATTGGCCATGTCCGTTTGTTTGTCCGTCTGTCTCTGTTAACGCACAGAACTCTGCTATGTTTCAAGCCAGAGACACCAAATTTGGCATGAAGTTGCATGTATAACATGCGCATATAAAGTTTATTTCAAATTTTGAATGCCACTCCCACCGCCTGCAAAAATAATAAATAAAAATAAAATAATAATCAGCAGTTTTCATGGCAGCGACTGCGCTGGCATCAACTGTATTCGAATCAGAACATAATATAATATTAATATATATATATGTAGATCTATATATAAATATTTGTGTATATATAAACATAAATATATATGATAGATACGCAAATATAGCAACCTACATCGTTGAGCTAATTATTCAGAGACTAACAATTAGAAAACCGAGGGAATCACTCTATTTATAACGGAATATTTTTAGCTTACGCAAGTGATTTTGTTTACAGATTCTGGACCCGATGAACAATTGCGGGAATAAGATCGGCTTAGGCTTATAATTAAATTGATTGTTGCACTTAAGTTTAATTGCAGCCCTCATAATTACAAATTCAAATTTTATTAGGTGCGCAGTGCGACAGTGTGCGCACAAGGTATTGCGACAAATACGCAAGGCAAAATGTATTAATTTATATGATCGATAGGGTGTATACACTGTGCGTCAGCATTAAACTAGGGATGATCGATATTCGGGTTGGGATTGCACGATGAACATCGATGTGAAAGCATAATTATCGCTGTTGGGCTCTCTATTATGACATCGTAGTCAACACCGATATACATCGTACATGTCTAGCACGATTGAAAGCAGCGACTGGTAAACCGTGCACGAGTTGACATCTAGTGCTTTGCAACTTGCATTGGTCTTGTTGTGCGTGAAACCGGCGAATAACATCGATGTTACGATACTTTGCGTATAGCAACACACATCGATATTTTCGCTTTCAACATCGATAGTCATCGAACAGCGATGCTTATCGAGCATCCCTAACTTGAACAAATTGCAGAATTGCAGGAGTTAATTCTCAAATAAATAGTAATAAATCGCTTAAAATGCCAACAGAAATCGAGAACATTAATCCCAGCGTCTACGGAAGGATCAAGGAGCGCGAGGTAACCGCCAACGAGGAGGACGAAACCGTCGCAGATCCATTCGATAAGCGAGAGATTTTTGGTGTGTGTGTGTGCAGCACAGTGGGAGGAAAAGCACTCGAAACTAAGAACGACTTTGTGTCATTTGCAGATCTCATACGAAATATCAATGATCCGGAGCATCCGCTGACGCTGGAAGAGCTGCACGTCGTCCAGGAGGAGCTGATTTCCATCAACGACAAGCAGAACAATGTGCACATCAATTTCACACCCACGATTCCGCACTGCTCGATGGCCACGCTCATCGGCCTGTCTATACGCGTCAAGCTGCTGCGCTCGCTGCCGCCACGGTTCAAGGTCACCGTGGAGATAACGCCCGGCACGCATGCCTCGGAGCTGGCGGTGAACAAGCAGCTGGCGGACAAGGAGCGCGTCGCCGCGGCGCTGGAGAACAAGCACCTGGCGGAGGTGATCAATCAATGCATCTCGGCCAGGAGTTAAGTCCGCAGCTCGCTCTAGTTCTAGTCACGTTGGTAATTAGTAAATACAAATTATATTTTAGCATACGATATATGCAGCAACGAAAGGGGTGTTGGGCGCAGGCACGGGAAAGTGGGGGTAATCTAAATATATAATGCTAACAAAAGCCGCTGCTCGCCTAAGGAGCGTCAGGGCTATTTCTCCTTGCTGGCGCTCTGCATGCTCGTCTGGCTGGTGCTCTGCATTGTGCTCTGGCTCTGGTTGGTGCTCTGCACCGTGGATTTGCTGGCGCTCTGCATCGTGGCCTGGTTGGCGGCCACTTCGGGACGCGGTTGGGTGGGGTCGTATTTGAAGGTCTTTACTAGTGGTCCCTTGCCGGCCTTGGCAAAGCGGATCTCGTCCAAGCGCTGTCGTTCCTCGATCTCCTTGGTGATCTTCATGTTGTCCCAAGCTGCAAGCATCAGAATGGAAGTTAGCTGCTGTCGACTCCAGGAGCAATGCTTTTGGATAATACTTACACTCCCGCATGCCGCCCACAAAGCCCTTCTTCTTGGCTGGCAGTGAGCCTGGAGCATGAGTTAACATCTTGTCGATTTTGAAGTAATCCCTCACTGCGGGAACGCGCAGCAATGCCACCTGACCCAGTGAGATGAAGTTACTGCATGCCCAGTAGGTCAGAATGGCGGCGGGGAAGTTCATGGTGAACGGAAAGATGACGACGGGCAGAGCGCGCAGCACGTACTTCATGGTGTTCATGTTGGCCGCCGACAGACGCGCACTGTCCGTGCCCAGCTCGATGGTCAGATACAACGTGGCGCTGGTTATCACCGGCAGCAGGTAGAACGGATCGGCCAGCGTCAGATCTGTGAACCAGAAGAGGCCGCCGTCATGCATCGAATCCACCGGCGTGTTGGCCATCTGTCGCAGGCCCATGAAGAAGGATATGAAGAGCGGCGCCTGGGCCAGTGGTACGAGCATGTTCTTCAGCGGATTGACGCCCTTCTCCTTCATGAACAGCATCATCTCCTGGCCGTAGCGTGCCGCCTCGATGGCATTGCCCGACTGGCGCGCCTCCGTCATCTTGAGCTGCAGCACCTGCATTTGCGGCATGTTGTTGTTCATCTTGGCGGAGTTGCGCTGCGCCAGGATGACCAGAGGAAAGATGATGGTGCGCACAGCGAGCGTGCCTATCGCTATGGCGCCCCACCAGGGTATATCCCATGTGCAGTGTAGAAACTCCATACAGTTCTGCACAATGCCCACGGGCGACCAGCCGCCCAGGCCGATGGACGCGAATGACGGTTCCCCATTGGCCATCAGATCCCCGAGGCCGCTTTGCAGCGTGCTGTCAATGTCTGTCGGTGGGAGCGGTGCATCTGGAATACTGGGCAGATCAACCAACTGCTTTGTTGTCGCTTCGTCTGAACTGGAGCTGGCAAATCGAACGCCCCCGGCGCCATACAGCGGGCGCAATGTGGAAGGCGGCATTGCCGCCAGCCGTCCCGGCAGCTGAGTGTTCCAGCTGCCGCTGCAGCTGGCCAGGTGCAAGTCTCGACTGCTGCTGCAGGCTGGGAATATCTGCGAAGAAGCATTTAATTAGCTCACTCGCTCCATTCATAACAAACCAGCGCGTTTTGCAGGTTATGTCATCGGAGGGGCTCCGCGGGCAGCGCGATGCCGCCGGCAGAGTTCCTGTCTGCTCACTTGGGTAACCGCTCTGTTGGCCGTTGCGTTTACGGTTAACACCGCATGGGTGGCCCTCCACAGCTGCATTCGCTTTGCCAACATTTTACACTTTACTTTAATTTACGAATTTACAAATCTAACGCATTCAGGTTCGTTTTTAGAAAGGGATGGCTGCTATGTTTCCAAACAGCTGATCGGCTTGAAGCGAGCATATGTTTCTGCCAGTTGCCAGGGTTGCACAACGCACGTTCGAATTGACTTGCGGCGAATTTAGCTGCAGTTCCTTTGTGAACAACATTGCGGTTCGAACTTTGAGACTGGACAAGAACTAGGAGCCTGTGTGCGTTCTTACTCATGGACTAGTTCCACTAGTTCATTTAATTGTTTCATTTGAGCAAAGGTATTTCTAATTCCTTCGTTGTAGTCGTTATTGTTTCAATAAGGTTTTTAAAAATGCACAGTAAGACGAATTTTATTTATTTTGAATACAAAGTAAAAAAACTTGCTAGATTAATGCAATATTAATAGTTTTAAACGTTTATTAATTATTTGCATTAATTAATTCGTAATAGAAATAACAAATAACTTTTTTAAATATATAATTAAACTACACTTAATATAATATATTAAAATTAGTTATTATTTTAATTGGATGCAACTGAAATAAGTATGCTACCATTTATTTAGTTATATAGCAATTGATTTGAGAACTTCCTATAGCGCGCTCTCTGCTCAGAACATGCCTTCAGCAATGCCTTAGGCACTTCTTAAGAGAGTGAGAGAAAGAGGGACACAGCGCTTGAACTGGTGCTGCAGCGTGACTCCCACTCTCTTTGCTCGATCAATCGCCCGCAAGAGTGTTGCCAACTTAGCTTTTTACTTGACAAAACTAGCTATTTTTAGAGTATTACTTCGCAAAATAATTGAAAACACGGAGAAAAGTGAATTTTTTTGTTCTTAATTTAGTTTTAAATTTATTATTGTGTTGTTTACAATTTATACATACTTTTTATAGCGATATGCGAACTTAGAAAGCAATGAGACTGTTAGCGTTCAATGATCAGTTGGCCTAAATTAATTATACAATCTTTGTATATAACTTATTTTTATGCAAATTGAATTCAAAACTATAATATATAATATATATTATAATAATATTTTCTTTTTCAGATTTTGTTTTGTTAAGTTTTAACTATTTTTAGCTTTTTTTTTTAATACGATTTAGCTTTTTCTCGCATCACTGCACCAGAAGCAGAGGCAAGTGCACGCTTGGCGCCTGCTCTTTGCTTCAGTCGACTTCAGTTGTTCGAGGCGAGCAGTCGTGTGCGCACGCGTAGCTCTTGAAACGAAGTGAAACGAAACGAAACAAAGCGAAACGAAACACAATACAACATAAGACAACAACAACAACACGAAGAACTGACTGAGAGGAAGAAGAGTTGACGGGTAAATTTGAATTCGAATTTCGAAACGTATTCAGTTAATCGCGAGCGCTCCAGCGAATCGGTTATTGCGCTGCGTTGCACAGAGCTACAGCTACAGCGGGAGCTTTGCATTCTCTGCTTGGACTTGAGTTTGGGCGCTGCTGTCGTCGTCGAGCTGCCAGCAAAGTTCTTTGCGCGCATTTTCAATAAACGCGTTTTCTTTTGGCACGTTGCGTGGGAGGCCTGCCATGCGCCTGTCTGCCTCTCTATGTCGCGCTGCGTGTGTGTCTATGTGTGTGTGTTGGCTAATGTGTGCTTGTGTTGCTAATTAAAACAACAACAACAACAACAACAAGAGCAACAGCAACAAGAGCAACTGCAGCAGCAGCAACTTGAAACGAGAAACGATAATTTTGCTATCGATAAATGCAATTAAGCTCATTCACAAATTGGAGCAACAGCAGCAGCAACAGCAACAGCAGCAGCAACAGCGGCAACAACAACTGCAGCAGCAGCAGCAGCAGCAATAACAACAAGTGCAACAGGTGTTGGGCTGCCGGTTTAATAATTTTTCTGTTTTGTTATTGTTTTTCGTGTGGTAAGTTTCATTTTCGCATTTTTCAATTAAATTGTGCTGTAACGGACAGACGGACAAGCGGACAGACGGACAGACGTGCGGACACAATAAAACCGCTGTTTGCCTTCTTATTAGCGGGCAGCATCTGCTTGCATAACTCGCCAGTTGGAATAATATTTACCCTACAGTGTACAGTGTACACCCATAGGCACCTCTGACGCCTGACCAGTGGGCCACAACGCGCGAACTAGATCAATTACGCGCGACCATAATACTACTGATAAGACTCCCCCATCCCCAACTGAGTTAATGCGCGTATCGGAGAGGTTTATAGGGAGAATCGTATTATGTAGGACATCGGAAATAAAGTATGCTTATCGTTTATCGGTAGATTTTTTTTTAATTTAACTGCCTACTGCAAGTGCATAATACGCGTACTTATCAATTCCTTCGTGCCAGCTCTAAATCAAATTTATAAATCTGTGGTGTCCAGTAAGAGTTATTAAAATATGAAGCGCCAGTTATATTTTCATTACTTCGTAGAGACTTTCGAAATATTTAAAGATACTATCTCTATACTTCTTTTCAAACTAATATACGATTTTTTGATAACCCACATTAAGTTGGGAATATTTATTTTAATTTCTTTTTTGAATTTTCGATTTGAATTCCTCACTTAATTACTTAATATTTTTAGTTATTGTTAATATATTTATTTTAAGACTATACAAATTATTTCGATTGGGAGTCAATGCTTCACTTCTAACTAAATTTGTCGATTTTAGTTTTACAAAAAAATCTTAATACTTACAAAAATTGTTTATTAAATACTTCGCATTGCTTCTGAATTTGCCTAAATATTTTTTTTCCGAATACTGCTCATTATTCACTTTGAAGAGCTTTTAAATCTGGCTTAAAATTTTTTTTCCGGATATTAAATTTTACATTAGACTTTCTATTATACAACTTCTGTATACTTCCTATAGCGTTTTTTTTTTTTTATTTTTAAATATTAGCTGCTCAAAAATACTCAGCAATATTAACTACTTTCTACGCATTAAATTTAGTTAAGGAACAACTGCTGCTATATAAGGGTTTTTGATTTGTGAATTTGAGTTGCTCAGAAAAATACTTGACACCTTTAGTTATGTCGCTTCTGTTGCGATGTGGGAAACTGCATTTCTAGCAGGCATCTGTCAGTTCTAATTAGAAACGAGGCTCGATTGTGTTATAATTGTTCTCGCATTCGAACTCGAACTCGAACTCGAATTGCGTAAATCTGCTGTAATCGCAAGACAAACAATTAATTACCGCGAACAGCCGCGAGCTGCGAGCTGCCAGCCGCGGCTCGTTTGGCAAACATAATGCGAACTCGCGCTCCCTCGCGAACTTGTCGAGGTTGAACACACGCGTGTGTGTGTGTGTGTGTGTGAGGGAGTGTGCGTGTGAATATCATAAATTCGCTTATAGGTTGTTCTTGATACGCCGAACCCGCTCACAACTCCCCTACCCTAGCCCGCAGCGGCATTAGAGCGACTTGAGACAATATCATCGTTTTCAGATCTTTGCCGATACAAATCAGATTCGCCTACAGCAGCAGCAGCAGCAGCAGCAGCAGCAAGTAGGGCGGGCGGCTACCTGCCTTGGCAATTCCGCGAAGTGTTTGTGCTCAAAGTTATGATACTAAATGTATTCCCGATATTCCCAGACAAAGCTCTGGCATTTCGCCGCCGGCTTAATTCGAAATTGATTTCGTGCTTTGTGCGGGATCCCTCATTCCCCCATTCCCGCATTCCCGCATTCCCTCAATTCTCCCTTTGCTTCCTTCTTTCGCATTTTTGGCAAACAATTTGAAGTGTCAATTTGTGTTTAGAAAACTAAGATTGTTTATCGAGCCGCTGGCCATCGCAAGTGGGCAGCGTCAACAGTTAAGACACACACACTCACACACACACACGCACACATATGCATACTGCAAAAAGTGAGCCCAAACGCGAGCACACAAATAGATACAGATATCCGACTTGGCAGCAAAGTCAATTGCCAAATATGGCGCACTTGTTTGTGTGTGGTTTAATGTCACACACACAGATACACACACACACACAGATACACTCATACATAGAGAGTTGCACAAGTTTAAGTCTCTGCCTGTCAATAGCTTAGTATTTGTAAAAGGAAATTCAACTACTTGTTTCGCCAAAAGACAACAGAAATAGTCACCAGCTCCGATCAATACGCAAAGCTATAACCACATATATAGTATACATATGTGTGTGTGCGTGAGTGTACCTACAGAGCAGGCACACTTATATAAGTGTTTTGCTTGAACAAATATCGAGATTTGCATGCGATATTTGGGCGCATAAATCTATTTGCTAATTGTTATCGAAGACTCGAGAGCATGAATCGCCCGCACGCTCTATAAGGCTGCTTGGCATAAGTGTGCGTGTGTGTGTGTGTGTGTGAGTGTTTGTGCATCTGCTTGCTATTAACTTGGCTCAGAACCTTTGGCTGTCGCAATCTTTGCTGACTAATTCGAGGAAAATGTTGATTAATTTGCGAAAGTCCCACGCGGCGGCAGCCTCAATCGAATTCCGATTAATAATCGCGTACAATAATCGTCATTGCAGCGCTACAATATATCAAAACAATGGCTAGACGATATGTTCTGTAGATTTTGCATATTCCAATTAATCAACTCAAACTAATTATAATATTTGCGAATTAAGCTAGAAAATACTATAGTCATAAACAGCGATATATGTCACAAGTTGTACTAAATTGCGTATTTAATCTTGTAACTGTAGATCAAATACATACCATATATCAAAAGTAATACAGTATTGCTTTAGATTTTTCTTGATTTTCAATTTTTTAGATTTCTGCTTGAGTAAGCAATAAAATATATAGAAAATTGTTCTATCAACACAAAAATTACTTTGCCTGCTTTAAGTTTTTCTCTGAAAATAATACTTAAAAATCATTAAGCAAAATATTTATATATAAGATGTAATTTTACTCCCCCAAACTCCAGTTGCGCAAAAAAAAACATAAAATCTATTAGCTAACTAGGGACTTCATTAACAATTTGTTCTGTACTTAATGAAGGCATTACATCGTGTTGCTGCTAAGTAGCTGAAATTGAAATTGAAATTGTGTTTTTGCAATGAGTGGAACTACTGACTACTGGACGACTGCAGACTTAGACGACTAATCAATGCAGCAAATGATTAATGAATCGCAAATCAGCGGCCCTTGGCAATTATGGCAGGTTGCACTGTACCGCGAGCTGTACGCGAAACGCTGCACTTGCTGCGGGCAGCTCTCGTTTGCCCTCTGCGTGATGCATTACTTCCCTAGCTAACCGAACTCCCTTCCCTGCCGCTGGCACGCTCTCACTCTGCTTAGTAGTACTGCCATTGGTGGCACTTGGCGCGTTTTCTTTGTTTTACGTCAACAAACCAAATCGAGTATACGAGCTAAAAAAAAGAAAAATAGCAGAGACGACGACGACGCACACACATGTGCAGATAAAAACGAGTAAGAAAGCCAGACAGCCAGATGGAGTTAGCCCGACGCAGGTATACCCTGCAGTCAGACTAAACATGTACTATACTATAAATGCATTAGTTTGCAAATAATTCAGGCATTAATCAGCAGACTGCTTAGATTTAGTGTGAAGATAGAGAAATCGCTTGTACTTATAGCTGCAAAATTTTAAAATATTATTTTTATTAAGCAAATTAATACTTTTAATATTTACTTCTATATTTTATGACATTTTTCAAGACAATTGAGCAATGGTTCAAAACGCATGTAGGCCTGGCAGTGCTTGCTGCCCTATTTTTGCAGGGTATTCAAATAGTTTCGTCGCGTAATGCGCTGACCAACCTACAACGATGTTGGCGACGTTCTTTGCATTGGCGGCAGCTGCTGCCGCTTAGAAACTAACCACACGGCAAACAACAAAACTAACAGCAGCAGCAGCAGCAGCAACAACAACAACAGCCAACACGAATGCATCGTCTCAGCCAGAGCTACAGCTACAGCTACAGCTTCAGCCTTAGCCTCAGCCTCAGCTTCAGCTTCAGCTTATTTAACATGCAAATGAGCGCATAAAAGCAATTCATTGCAGGGGCAGGGCGCACTGCGAGCGCAGCGGAGGGCGGGCTGATATTTGTTAAACAATAAATAAAAAGTGGCAAATGGCAAAAAGAGGTAGAAATATATAGATATATTCCGATATAATTGTTATTCAGCTGCTGCTGATGAGGAGGATGCGCTCTTGGCAACTGAATCGTTAGCTGTTGGTGTTGCCTGCTCTATTGTTGTTGTGGTTGTTGCTGCTTTTTGTCAACTGCCCACGCAAGCATCGTTTGATGTGGCAATAAGCAATAATTATGCGAGCTCGTACACGAATGCGAATACGCGGCGTATGAGTAATTTGCGTGCATGCAATTAGAAGCGAGCAGCACGGCGAGCGGCGGCTGCGACTTTGCGAAGTGTGTTGAAATGTTCAAATTGCAAGAATTAATCTCGCATGCAAAGCAACAACAACAACCAACAAGAACAACAAAACAAACCGCAAAAAGTAATAACAAAACAGAACAGAACAGAAACGAGAAGAAACAGAATGAAAACATTGAAGAGAAAACGAACAAATCCGAACGAACGACTTGACAAATGCTGTGGGTGTTCGAAGTTGCTGTTGATGTGGTTGTTGTTGTTGTTGTTGTTGTTGTTTGTGCTGCTGGTGTTGTTGTGCTGTGTGTTGCCCACGTTTAAAATTAATAATAAAGTACGCAGCACACGCTACAAGAGCGCACACAAACGGCAGCTGTAAGAATTTCTGTGCACACCGAAAAATCCAAATAAATAAGTACTCAAATTGAAGCAAGAAGGAAGCGAGGGAGCCAAGGGTGTTGCTCCGGTTAATGTGCCCATCAAATTGCCATAAATCAGCTCATTTAAATATGCTGCGTGTCAGCGAAAGGTGTAGATGAAGCCCAAAGCCCCGTAAATTCCAATTGAAGATCGTTGGGCAGCAGCAGCAGCAGCAGCACTTGCAACACTTTGAGCACTTGCAACTGCGGAAGTGTGCAGCAGTCGTGAGACCCTCAGAGTCTCTCCACTCGCGTCATGACTCAGTAATAGCCTCAGTATACCATACTTAATGCCAAATCTGAATAGAACGCTGCGTGCGCTCCTTATTTAGCGCAGAGGTTCAACTCAGATTGTAATCGGGCAAAGCCGAAGACAACACGGCGTATGCGTAACGCGAATGCTGACCCGTTGCTCAAGAGAGTTAGCGAGAGACGCCCCCGCACACAAATGATGCGGACAAAGGCGGGCTAGGAAATAGCCAAAAGCAAGTCGTCAGCAGCTTATAGGTCTGCGCAGTTGAGTTGTGTTGTGGCTCTCAGCTCTTGTTGTTGTTGTCATGTCCATTTAAGCCTTGCCAATTTTGGCAACTTGTCGACCACTTGGCGCTTCAAATGCTGCCGATGATGATGATGATTTTACGCCTTTCCGAAACGCTCGCAACGCTCGGAACAGTCGCTCGCGATCGCGAGACCGCCCATACAATTTGTTTCCCATATTAATTTATCATTTAGAAACGATTAATGTTATATAAATTAAATTGCGCGCCCCAAACAAATTAAACTAATAATAGGAAGCGATTTTCACGCTTCGCATTTGCTATTGGGTAATTATTGACTTAGTCTTTAGCCTTTTGGCTTTTGTGCGCGGGCCGACAAGCGAATGGGCTGGGCTGGGCTGACCCACACCCGAATACCCTAGCTAACGCGCCATCTACCTGCCCAACCGAGCACACAATTCAATTTTACACTTCCTGCTCTTCTTCTTCTTCGGCTCCAAGTCGCTTCTCGCGCTGTTAACTTTCTAGAGAGCTTCGCCAATTTCGCGCACAGGCAATTTCTAGGGCAGCCGCAGCCATATCTGGCCATGGAGCTGATTGCCTTGGCCCGCCTTGTCAACAGGTGAAATTTTTAGCTTTATTATTATTTTTTTGCTCAGTTTTCAACGCCCGCCTAATTTGTTTGCCTCGCCATTTTGCATAATTTTTCAATATTCCATCGAGATTTGCATTTTGCAGGCGAACCGAGCGAAAGACAAAGACAAATAATGCCTAAATATAATGTCAAATCGGAATGACGCGAAGGTTAATAAACAATTGAGCGCATTTATTTAAACAATTCGAAAATTTGCCAGAGTATTTTTCCAGTATCTATGGAATCTCTTTGTGGAATGCCAATTTGTTAGTGGCTCTGGCTCTGGCATAACTTAAGATACAAAGCGATCGGAATGATCATTAAGATAGCGGGAGAAGAGAAAATTATAAACAGAAGTGCCATTTATCTGCGAGCAGAATTTCTACATTGATTAAAGAGATTTCTAAAGCAAATATATGCGGTTTTTGCTGTATTGATCGAAATATGATTTCAATTCATTTTCAAGTTCATATTCATATGTATTAAATGCCAGATAAGGCAGCAGAAGATAAACTAGTTAATCAAAGATCAAGCTTGACTCAGGAATTGCCATTAATGTCAAGCTGAACTATCGCATTTAAATATATGTTATAAATGACAATCGTTTCTTCGGATTCTATTTAGGAATTCTCCATAATCAAAATCTTATATGAATCGATTACTGCGAAAGATATCGGAGAATCGCAATCAATTCTTGCTAGAGATCAATACCAATCGAATCGAATGCGAGCAGCACCAATAAATCACATATCACTTCATTATTTATGCCTATTAGCAGCATTTTCCAAAGATTTAGGTGGTGCTGATTGTGGTTATGGGACGGACCCCTGCTGGGTTAATTTAATCGATTCACGTAGAAGTTAACTCATTTACTGGCAATAATTCTGCTCAATTGAGAGTGAATTTGAAATTTCGATGCTGTTCTTGAATCGCTGCACGTAAGAGTTACCTCATTAAATTACATATATCTTATCTATCCATCAATTCGCAAGAGCACCCGAAACTCTGCCGCTGCGCTGCGCATAGCTAATGCTGCTCAGTTTTATTGGTGTTTTCTGCTTCCATCAAGGCAGAGACACACACGCATAACGCTGTACACATATGTTGTCTTCACTGATCAAGCTCAAGGCCGCGATCAGCTGAAATTTCTTGGAAGCGCAGCTGGCGCAGACTCCTCTTCTTGAGATGCGATCTTCCCTCTGCGCTCTTTTCTCATCTCTCCATGCTTCTCACTTGTTTATTACTAACGATCTGCATTGGGCGCATTTATTAAATTTGCGCTGAATTTACGAGCATCTGCCGCGCAGCGGAAATTCTCAGCTAATCACTGCCGGCATTAGTTGAAGCAACTTGTTTATAGAACGAATCATCGAATCTCCAGCCCAACGCGAGGTTGTTTCGGCTCAAGTGTTTGCGGCGCGGCGCCTTTGCCTCTGGAAGCGTTTGTTGTTTGTCTGATTTGCGGTTGCGGTTTGACTTTGGCTTTGTCTGGCTGCTTGGCTGCTTGGCTGCTCGGCTGCCTGCCTGCCCGCGAGAATTCTATTAAAGCCAAAAAATCGTCTATTGATTTGCATCTATATTGCCAGGCACTTAAGCTTGGCATTTGCCGGGGAACTTGTTTCACCTACATTATTTTGTCGTTTCCGCAGCTGCGTGTGCGGCTCCAACAGCCATTCGTATCTGTATCTCCAGCTGTGGTGTTAGATGTATCTGCATCTGTAGCTTTGGCTTTGGCTATGTGCTTGTATCTTTAGTTCTGTTTTTGTATCTTTCGGCTGTATTTGTGTGCGCAGCGTTAGATGTATCTGCATCTGTATCTTAAGTTGTATATGTATCTTTTGGCTGTGTTTTTATATCTTTAGCCGTAGCTAAGCCGTGTCTCCATTTCAGTCGCTCTCTCCGCACTCAGAACTGTAACGAACCACAATTCGATTGCTCTGTAACAGCCCATAGGGTCCAAGGTTCAGTGCCCAGCTGAACTTTTGAAGTGAGCCTAAAGCTCTATAATGTTCTGACGGATTAACGTTGTGCGACTGAAGCGTCGCCCTCAAAAAAAAAAAAAAAAACAGACACTTGCGCCTAATTATCGATATCATCGATCATGCATCGAGTGCCACAAATGGTGTGCAAAAAAAAACTCTTTGTCATCGTACAGCCCCTACCCCTGCTCTGTCTCAAGCCCCTAGCTCCTCCCTCTGTCTGCTGAGCCGGAAGAGTGCCAGGGAACGAGGACAGTTCCAATGTCGCGGGCCGCTGCAACGGTACTTAATAATTTATGCGTTTGCCTCACGCCAATTACAATAATTCAAAGTGCTGTTTAAATAATTCACAACAACAACAATTGTTAGCAACAATAAGGCCTGAAGAGTGCGTAAACGTTGTCGTTGCTCTTGTTGTTGTTGTTGTTGCTGTTGCTTCGCCATAAATCGTCAAGTGAGAAACAAAGCAGAAATTGGCAAAGCCAATGCCGTTTCGAGGCACTGATCGTGCGTGCCTGGGATAAGCCAGGTCACAGCCGCAACAACAACAACAACAACAACAGCAACAACCCGACAACAACACGATATTAACGACAACTCCAGCAACTCATAAATTCATTTGTTTTCATTAAGCAAAATCATGTTGGACAAAGGGAATGCGGGTGTTGCCCCTCACCAGGGTTTCGGCGAAGTCTCGTTTTGGTGAGTCGTAAGTCCGACAGCAAATCGGCTCTATTTAATTGTTTGTACAAATGGGAGGTGTGAACATTTAATTACGTTTTGTAATAGAATTCGAAAACAGAAAGAAACAGGAATGGATACAAAAGCCGATAGCAATAAACGCGCCGAATTACGAAATCGTGAAACTTATTGACAATAACAATGAGAAAATTATATTTAACATATTTTTTGCTGCTTCTGCTTCAAATATAGACTATATTTACATATTTCGAGTTCAGCATAGATTTATTTTATAGTTATGGCTATATATATATCTTAAAAACTGCGCCTAATAGTCGCATACAATTCGTTGACTCCCTTTTATCTCAGCTCAGCACATCAACAACATTCTGCTGCCATATCCCATATTGCATAATATCTGATTCACTGTGAAGATCTGCTTTAGTTTTGCCTGCATTACGTTGAGCTTTATAGTTTCCGTAATGCATACGGTAATCTAACGATTCGATGCCTCCCCCATAGCTGCGACCGTTATGGGTCAAGCCATCCAAAAACAGGCAGCAATGCGACAGCTGCAGCTGACGTTGATTGAGTCTGAGACCAGTAATCGGGGTTCAGTGTTCGGTTTTCAGTCTTCGGTTCAGTATTTGGCGTTAAGTGTTGAGTGCTCAGAGACGTTCAGCAATCGCTTGTCTATGCGCAACACGTACGCGGATATCCGTGCTCAATCTGAGTCCCAAATCCCCCCAATTGTAATTAAACACGCTAAGCTGGCGCACAATGAGCGAGGGGGTGGCAAAGAGCGAGGGAGTGGGAGAAAGAGAGAAAGAGAGAGAGAGAGCGAAATGAGGATGGGGAGTGGGAGTCGCAATCGGAGTCGTTGCCGGCCGCAGGGCAAGTCAGTTAACGGCGCCTATCAACAGGCCCATCTATCGCCTCGTATGTGCTTCATCAAATTGAAATTATGCACAGCTGATCGACAGTCCGACAGCTAGACAGATGGGGAGAGATCGCTCGCTTATGTAATGGCAGCGCTTCATGGGAATTGGAATGGGAATTGGGAATTGGGACTGTGACTACGACGGGGATTGCAGTCGTCGCGTCGTCTCACTGCTGACAATCGTAGACAGCTAATAACTTTGACGAACAGTGAGCAAAACGCCAGCGCAACAAACCCAGTCCCGATCCCACAGATCGTTGAGCTGCGCGCTGATCATTGATCGTCTCTCACCCCAGCGGAGACATGCAAACACTTCCTCGAGCATCAACGTTGTCCATGTTCGCCATGTAACAACTTTGAAAATAATTTACACAAATAAATCAAAGTCATAAAGTGCATGCAGCTCGAAACTCAAAGCTGGAAGTTGGAAGCTGGAGCACACTCCGGCTCTGCGATCGCCAATTGCCGATTGGAGTTGAAGATCGCGCGCGATTTGCTGCTGCTTTTGCTGCTGCTGCTGCTGATGTTGAAATTTTTTTTTGCAATTTTACTGCCCGTCTAGCTCATTTCAGCTATTTGCTATCGCATAAAAGAATTTAATGAAATTTAATGAAAAGTTACACGATCGCAGACACGATCCGATCGTTTGTCTACACTTTGTAGTTTTTGTTGTTGTTGCGATATGAATACGAATTTGTCTCTAGGACATTTTCGCAATTAATTGAATTATCGTCGTGAATGGCAAAGGCAGCGGCAACAGCAGCAACAACAGCAGCAGACATCGTTGCAATCAAATGTTGAGTAGCCAGCGCAGCCGACGATCGGTTTCTGTTTGGGCTTCATCGATCGATTGGCAGGTCGCCTGAACCTGCGCCTGGGCCTGGGCCTCGACTGGGCCCGCAACTGGCTCTGACTTATGCGCGGCACGTTTTGGCTGCAAGAATACTCCTATGGCATTATGATTGCAACGATCATTGCGGGGTGTGGCACACACACACACACACTAACAGACTGTTCGATCGATTGTTCGATTCACTTGCCACAGTGTTGCAGCTCGCTTTAAGGTTAAAGTGAGATCCGTCAGAGCTATTAAGCTCAGCCACGCTCCATTAGACGCGACTGCGTCGACTGCGCTGTCAGCGTCATTTACGCCTAATTAAACAAATTATTGCATGTTTGGCCTGGCAAGTGGCAGCACCAGCAGCAACAACAACAGCAAGCGATTCGCCTGCGCGCGTTGTGCATACGCCGTGTGGCCCAGGAAATCTCACAATGAAATCTTCGCTGTAAGACAATCGTCAGACAAACGCACACACACACAGTGTATATAGAAAGACAATGCGAACAGCGAATAGAACAAACTACAATGCGGTACCAGATTAAGTTACAACTGTTTGCTTACAAGTTCACGAGCCAGCAACAACAACAATAAGAACAACTACGGTTGGCAACAGGCCGAAAGCAAGATGCTCTGGCATCTTATTAAAGTAATAATAATAATATTAGTTATTTTAAAAATATAAAAATAAAGGTGGTTTCATATTTTTTTTTTTTAATTTCTCTTATAATTATTTTATTTTTCTTATTAATGTTAAATATTATTGTATATATAATTAATTTTCTTTTTAATTTTCTGTTAATAAATCTTATGTTAGTATTAAAATAATATATGAAAATTCGCACAAATAAAATATAAACTTTTTTATTAAATTTAACTATGTTCACTAATAAGTTTTCTACTTATTTGTTTTGTTTTTTTTTTGTGTAATTTAAATGCACGGGCTTGTTTGTTAACACAGCATCTTGATCTTGTTCATAAGTTATTCATCGATTTTTAATGAAAATTACTTTTAATCATTGCTATTACGATTAATTACTAGATCTTTCTTCAAGCCGCCGCGCCGATCACCCGATTATACTATATATTTGCTTAACAGCATTTTTTAGTGTTTTCTATTAGGTTGAACTGTTTAACTGTTCGCCCGTTCCCTTGAGCCACAATAACGATCCGCACTTCTTTGCCATATTTTTGCAAGCTGCATGATCGCACCGTGATGCCCTCGACAGAGCCCAAACTGCTCACACACAGATACGTACACATACACAAGTAAATGCAGAGCATACCTCTACAGAAAGAGAGAGAGACAAAGCAAAGCGAGCGGCGCTGTGGGCGATTCGGCTGCCTGGAGATCGCCGATCTGTTGACGCCGTCCTCGTCTTTGTCTCCCAGACAGCGAGGTGTTTTGTGTGTGTGTGTCTATGCGTGTCTGTGTGTGTGTGTGT
Organism: Zaprionus bogoriensis; assembly: GCA_035046045.1. NCBI lineage: Eukaryota > Metazoa > Arthropoda > Insecta > Diptera > Drosophilidae > Zaprionus > Zaprionus bogoriensis. Next base: position 364,014 of record JAWNOI010000192.1, on the reverse strand, counting down.
GCCTCAAAAAGCCAACAACAAAGCGAATTGGCCAAGTAATTCGCCTGTCACGTGGCGCGCCACACACCGAAATGGGAGCAATCCGCGCAGCTAATTTTCAATGTGTGTGTGTGCGAGTGTGTGTGTGAGTGTGTGTGCACAGTGCATGTAGTTCAAGTTCGAGCTGGCACTGTGCGCACAGCATTGCGCAATCTCCCCGCCGCGTCCAAGAGGTAAAAGTTACACTCACCCAAGGCGAGACCTTTGCCAGCGTCTACTCCAGCGGGCTGTGGCCTTTAAACTCTCCTGCTCCGTTGCTCTGCTGCCCTGCGACTCGCCGACATTTGCGCGTTTTGCATTTGCCATTTGACTGGCAATTTTCACGCTTGTCATTTGATATCTAATTTTATTTTTGCGCTCATTGCGAGCATTTAATTTATGCATTCGCTTTGCACTCGGTCAGAGTTGCCAGAGAGAAATAGGAGAAAAGGTGAGCGGCAGCAAGTGCGGCTTTTGCTGGAACTGACTTAGGCGACAGCTTGTTGTCAACTTCACACTTCCAGGCGATAACTTCAGTTGAGTTCAAGCTCCATAGTTCTAAATGCCAAAGAAGACTTGCAAAGCGCAGCTCGAGCCCGTGACTCACCTGCCACGTAGGTGCCTCTCAATGCCAGTGCGCGCCTAATCTCGCTTCTAAATATAGTCACAAGATGTTAGATATAGATAAACCCCGAACATATATGACGAATGGCGCATGCGGAAGTATGATACAACATGGAGTGTTTTGGATGCGCCACAGCCCCAGCGAGCGAAAGAAACGCGCTGAAGGACAAACAAGCGAGCAGAACTGAGCAGAGCTCAGTGCTCAGTTGAGTTGAGCGTGGCAAGAATCGCACCCACCACAGGCCACTGAGTGGCAGGGGCAACGTCGAAAAATGTAGCTGACTAATCAGAAACAGAAGACGGAGGAGCCCACACACAGACGAAGCACTGAACCGACTGAACTGGCTGAAAACATGAAACCACAAGTCAATGCCAGCAGCACTGTGGCGGCATCTGTCGGCCGGCAGCCGAACCTACGACACTTCTGCTGCTGCCTAGAAGAAAAATCTCAATGAAACGTTTACGAAAACAGTTTTCATATGAATCACATACTATATACATACATATACATATACATACATATGTAGGAAGGGGGACAGCTTGAACTTTTGTATTTTGACAATTCAAAGTTAAGGTCAACAAGGGATTTGAAATGCTGCAGCGTGCGGTGCGTGGGCTGGCGCTGCTGGTGCATTGAACCGGCAGTAGTTGTGGATTGTGGATTTTGTTTGTATCTATCGCAAGTCGACGAGCATAATTAGCGTTCATTGTGCCCGATCGGCCCTGAAAGCCGTTTGGTATTTTGATTTTGGCACTCGATATGTCATTAGCCATTTGACCAGCTGTGTGCGCCAGCGACTGTGTGTGTGTGTGTGTGTGTGTAATTTGTTTGGCTTGTTAGCTGTCATAAGATCTGAACATATTTATGCACTTTACAAGAATTTCGAACAGGTCTTGCGTCGCCGTGCAGCTGTAGCGTTACGAGACTTGACTCTAGATCGAGATAGAGTTCCAGTCGCAGCTCCGCTTCGGGGCCCAATAAAACTTTCGCTTTTCCGTTATGCAAACGAGCATGAAAACTGCTCATTAGCGCCTCATCTTTTATAGGCACAGAAGACATAACCGAAAACTAACCTGTTCCACTTTGCATTTCACACTTTGTCGGCAATTGCGCAAAATCCCCAACGAAATGCACGAAAATTCCCCTAAGACAATGGAAAAAAAAAATAACTTCGCTTTTCACACATTTCACGGGTTTTCCAACGACAGTTCCAAGTGCAGTTCGAAGTGAGCTCATCTATGTGACCATTCATAAATTCTCATCAAGGGAGTTGGCTCCCCCCCTCCAGCGCTCTGCAGTCTTTGCCGTCAAGCGCCCGCTTTGCCTGTCAAATGTCAACAAGCGCCACGCGGCGTTCTGAATGAGGCCTAATGAAGAAGTCGTGTGTGGATAAAGGGACAACCTCTATATAGCCGAAGTCGCAGTCGAAGCCGACTGCTCCGGCGCTCCGTCGCTCCGACGCTCTGAGTGAGTGGGATTGCATTAGAGATGACACAGCGTGATGAAAGCCAGTTCTGCGCATTTACCATATGGGAGACTTTATAGCGACTCGCAGATCAACATTTTGGGTCAATTGAGTTATGCGCAAACAGATGTCAGCCCAAATGCAGCTATTTATGCGTTTTCAATTAATCAAATGAACTGGCATATAGTTGTATACTATATGTATGTATATAGGTTGGAGGCAACTCCCTCACTAGTAACTACTACTAATTAATCAAATGATCTGGCATATAGTTTGGAGGCATCTGTCTCACTAGTTGAGCGAAGCTTCTGTACAAGGAATACATAGATACATAGATACTTTTCTAGAATTAGACGATTCGTATTAATGATCGTAGATACATAGATTCTTTTCTAAAATTAGACGATCTTAGCAGTTATTCATATTAATGATCAGCAGTCGAGGCTGGTAGGCCCTGCCAGCTGAAGTTCTTAAATTATAAATACTATATTTATGTATATAGTTTAATGACGTTTCTGATCTCTTCCTAATTAAGTGATCTTAAGAGTTATTCATATAAATGATCGCCAGCTAAAGGTGTCGAATAAGCCTTAATACAACGTACATATATTTAGATTTGGAGTCTCTTACTCTAATTAAAAGAAAGAAATGCATACACTCTCACTCCCTTTCTCGTTCTCTTAATAGTTACCCACAAAAGCGATCATAGCTCGCTAACCGCCATACTCTCGGAAGGGTTTCCGCACACGCTGCCATCTCCAGCGCATTAGTCGAAGGAAAACCCATATCTAAAGTATACATAATGCCGCATGTGTTTGTACAATCTTACAGCTCGCGCTTGGGCCCAGCTTTTGTTAGCTTTTTTTTGTGGTTTAGCCGTTGGTCAGACGAAGTCATCGTCATCAAAATGCAAAACCTACGCGCGTTGTGCCCTCAGCCCCTCACTCCGTCTGCCCCTCTGCTCTTCTCCGTACTACGCTGCCCCTCTGCGTTTATTTTTATTTATTTCTCTCACTATTTTGGTCCGTGGGTTGCGTTTTATTTATTTTTTTATTTTTGCCGTATAATTTGTGTGTAGTCAAATGTTCTTTGTTGGGCCTCGCGAGCTCTACGTAAAGCCATTTTAGATTATTTATCTGCCTGAGCGCTGTTGTCACTTCGCTTGAGTTTCGCTTTTTTTTTGGCAATCGAAGACGCCTACGATGCACTCGCAGATCTCCTCCGGCTCGGACTGCCAATGACTGACCAGCTGCGAGCTGTTAATTGAGGCATTAATCGCCGTGTTTTTGCCTTCCACTCAGGTGGAGGGGGCGCGCGTTGCCACGCCCTAATTGCTCAATTCACCAGACCGGCTTGACCTTCGGTCTGTGTGCACTTCAAATTGACATGCTCGAAAAACAAGCAGTTTGCTCAGGCTGAAAGGCTGGAAGAGCGCAGGAGTGAAGGAGTAAGTGGTAGAGAGAGAGAGAGAGAGAGAGGGGGAGAGCGAGATCAGTGCTTGCTCTTCTGATCGTTGCATGAATGAATCGCGTTGCATTGAGAATGGCAATCGCATAAAACAAAATCGAAAATTACATATAAATAAAGGCAATAAAATGTATCCCAATTTCAAGTACGCGACATCTCGACTTTGCTTTTGCTTTTGCTTTGTATTTTTAGCGCATATTGGAAACATATCAAAACGATCAACGTACAGCAGCAACAGCAACAGCAACAACAACAGCAACAGCGACGACACTGCCACATGGAGCTGTAAAGATGTTTTTACCGATTTTAGAAGTCATAAGGTCAATGCTGAGTGCGCCAAGCGCCAAGATCGTGTTTCGATTGGGAATCGCTGTGGCTGTCGCTATGTTTGTTGTTGTTGCTGTTGTTAAGTCTCGCTGCGGTTGCTGCTGCGCTGAGCTCTTGTTGTTGTTGTTGTTGCTGCTGATGTTGATGTTGATGTTGTTATTGCTGGTGAGTTGCTGGCGTCGTCTGTTGTCGTTGTCAAGTGTTATGACTCGTCCACTCCATCGTCTGTCCACGTCTGTCCATCAGTCCGCGTTAGTCTAAAGCCACAGCCAACAAAGCGACTGCTTTGTGCCGTTTTCGCTTGGTTCCCAGACAATTCCCATTAGTTGATGCCCCCTGCCCATGCACTCGTCGTACTTTATGTTGTTGATAAGACAAACAGCAACAACTCAACAGTGAAATGAAAACGTAATGAAAATGAAATGAAAAATTAAGTTGCCCTTAAGCTATAGATTAAACGAGCATAAATAGTGGGGTTAGAGAACTCTTCTCTATCGGCTGCGATCTGATTTGCCTGAGAAACTCGAGTGCACACAATGAAGCTCAGCTGAGCAAAGTTCTTCAGCCTGTCTTCCCAATTTGGCCATAGTGTTTTATGTGTTCTGCTCTATATGGAATTGAACTTTATTCTCGCGCTTGTTTCGCAGAACTTTAAACACAATATATGTATATATATTTGGTTGTTTTTTTTAAATGTATTTACATTGTTGTAAATATCAGAAATTTAGTTTGCTTTATAAGGAATTTAGCTTATTGTTTCGGCAAACTCATTTAGTTTGATTCTACTTGACAGACATAAGAAGGAAATAAGTAAAGATATATATCTGACTTGGCGTTTGTTTTTAAATGCAAGTAACATATTTATTAATATAAAATTATTACAGTTAATTACTAAAAATATTGTACTTAAATTTTACTTTTAAATTTTATAAGAACTTGAAAGTAACTAAAATTAAAACTTGACGTTTGTTTTTAAATTCGAGTTACATATTTAATAATATTAAATTATTACAAATATCACTACGTTTTTATAAAGTAGAAGATTTATTTATAATTATTATATAAATTTTACCTAAATTTTCTATTTTATAAGAGCTTGAAACTAACTAAAACAAATAATTTGAATATCAAAGTCCAGCATAAATGCCGAATATAGATATATATCTATATATACTAGATAAATACTATATATATCTTAACTTCGAGATCTTCTTGAATCGCTGAAGTATTATATTAATATATTATAGCGAATATTATCATAAGCATATGAAGGCCAAGCTGAAGCTTTAATTGCAACTGCGATGCGCAGTCGTAAACCTAAAAATAGCAATATAATTTAATAATTGCGCAGTGCTAACGAGAAATCCGTTGAATTCAGTCTTATTGCCTTCTAGACCTTCCATCGAGCAGTCTTGGCTTGGCCACTCGACTGTTCCGTTATCAGTTGAGTACCCAAACGCTTTGCCCACTGACGATTTATTTAATTTTCTATTCACATATCGAAATGCAAATTCGTTTCGGTTGCCGGCTGCAGGCCGTAAAAAATCAATAAAAGATTATGAAAATTGTGCAGTCACAGCAACAACAAAACAATTTAAATGCTCGCCCGCAGCTGCCAACGGAGTGAGAAAAATAAAGAGTGAGAGAAAGAGAGAGAGAGACAGAAACAACGAAAACTTTGGACACACCCGTGGCAAATTAATAGAAATCGGTCGTTGGCGATGGCGACGGCAACTTTGAAGAGGTTGCAGTTTCATTTGCCATAATTTGTTACAGGTGGCAACAACAACAATAGCAGCGGCGCCTAAACGACCTTGCCACAATTCTGCCGGCACCTTCATCGGCGTCGGCGTCGGCGTCGCTGCCACTGTAATTTTCGAAAATCAGTTTAGCGTTTCATTAATGTTTGCTTTGCAGCTCAAACAGTTGTCAAGTGTCCTACGTGGCGTATGCTTGATTTGCGAACAAGCCCAGAAAATCGAAAGAGATACAGACATAAATCTGTAGCAAAAATATGCATGTTTTCGAATATTGAAATATCTGCATATTTATGCACTTTGCACAACATTTAATCACATTAGGCCGATCGAGCGAACGGCATGTGAATTTGTTAAGCGATCGCGCGCGAGCATAATTTATGCCGCATTCATTATGAAAATGTCGCCAGGCATTGAAAGCGATACGGAGAGACTGACAGACGGACAGATAGACGGACCGATAGACAGACAACAAATGTTCGCTGAACATTGAAAAGTTTTGAAATTCGTGAATTATTACTTGCACTTTAACTTGGCTTGGAGCGAGGCGATGACGATGAAAATATTTTACAATCTCAGCGCCAGGCATGCAGTGTGTGTGAGTATGTGCATGTGTGTGTGTGTGTGTGAGTGTGTGTGTGGTTGACATTTTATAGACGGGCGACGGCGACACCGAGTCGCCACCTGTCGGCTGTCTGAGCAGGCAGGAGGTGGGGTCGCTCAGCCAGGCGGGGGTAGAGGACAACGAGCGCAGCAGCAGCAACAACAACAACAACAATAACAATCACAACAACTACAACTCCAATATGACAAAGCCATTTGCGCCTGTCAACGCCCCGCAATTGTCTCCAGTCTGGCTTTAAGCCAAGACAAATGAGCCGCGCCGCAAAAAGAAAACCAAATTCTCGAAAATCAAACAGCACCGACACCGACACACACGAGCTGGAAGAGATCTTTGCACTTCTGACAAAATTCTAATTAGTTTCAGTTTCAGTTCTGCGCGCGGGTTCATTAACATTTTCGCTGACATTTTGTGTGCGCTGAGTGTGTGTGTGTGTGTGTATGCGTGTGCGAGTGTGTGTCGGCATTTCCGCTCGGCCTGGCCTGGCTTGGTGCTGCCAACTTTGCTTACATTTCAATTAAATTCGCATCGTTTTGCGTTTCTCTGACTTGCATTAAGCCAACTGACAATAAATAGTGCTGCCAGGTTTATTTCCCACCCGCTCCCATTGGAAGTTCGCTGCGAACCAGCACGCCGAGCCTAATGGAACCAGTTTGCCGATAAGCACGAACGATTTATCGGTCTATCTGGCTCGTACACCATGCACGCGTCTCTATGCTAAACGATGAAAAGAGATCAGCGCCGGCTGCTGTGCGGGTGGACACAAATATTCGAGCAGCAGGTTTATAACACTGCACAGCTGGGTTGAGAGTGAAAAGTGGCAAGAAAATATAATAATAATGATACTTCAAATGATAATTTGATTTATTTTATAGATATTGTAAAAATAAAATTTGTAAATAGTGAAACTGATTTTTATATATAAACTCACTCCTGCAGCGCAGTGTTGATTCAGAGAAAATTCGTACAAACTTTTGTATATTTATCTAGAACTATACAACTATACAATCAGACAGTGTAAAAAATCAGATGCCAAGTCATTCCTGGCGCGTAAGGCAGGAGGCAAGAAAATATAATAATAATGATACTAAAAATAATAAAAATAAATCAGATGCCTTTTCATTCCTGGCGTATAGTTTAAATCTTGTGAAAAATACAACTGCATTGATTTTTTTGAATAACATTTTTTTTTTTAAATCCTTTTTTTTTACTCTTGCAGCGTAGTGTTGCTGTTTGTAATTATTAGTAATAATTTAAATTTTGCACTAATATAATAACTTCAGAAAGTTATTAGTAAAATTGCAATCGCACTCCTGCAGCACAGTGTAAGCCTTTGTGTAAAATCTGTTGTGTTTCGATTAGCAACGCGCTCGAAGAATATGACATTAAATTGCAAATGTCTCAGTGTTTTGATTGAGAACTTGTTTGCTCTGTTGTTCTCCGGCGTCGCGTCACACGTTGCAGAAGGGGTAGGGGAGCCGAGGGCTGGTGGGGGCCAGTCGGAAATGTACGCCCGGGCACTTGGCATATCGTAATGGCAGATCTAAAGGATGTCATGTTATGCGATCTGTCCATTTATTTTATGTGTTTTCATTAGCGACGCCGCTCAATGTGTCAATCTGGCGAACTAGCCTTTTTTCCGCTAAAAGATCAGCGGCAACAGCAACAACAACAACAACAACAAGAACAGTAATTGACAAACAATAAATACAATAACAAATAAAGCGAAAGCAACAACACGCGCTACACACAAATTATAATTTCAAATGGCGCAAAGTGCCACTTGAGATCGCAGCTCTTAACAAAAATGTTAAGCATTTTATCTGCTTTTTTGTCGGCCGTTGTTGTCGTTGTTGCTGGTGTTGCTGTTGTTGCTGTAGTTGCTTAATATGCGAGAACTTAAATGGCAGACTTTGTCGGCGATTTGTGCACTTTTCGTCAACCTAATCGAATGTATGCGCTCGCTCGCCCGTTCGCTGCGAGTGTTTACAAATTAACAAGATCATTTACCATAATTGAGATGGCGATCTTGAGGAGGCGGAACCGCGACTAAGTCGATTGCGATCGCGCTTAAAAGCGCGCCGACCGACGGCTTTGATCTTGGCTGCATTTCGACCCTGTTGGGAAATTTCCAATCTGCAGCTCAAATCGATTGATTTGTTGAGCGCGCAGCGCCCTCTAGCGGCGCATTGAGCACACGAACTCATTGGGCACGTCTGGACGGCGGACTGCCCAGAAGTCAAGACTATAAATTAATTAAGAGCGCTGCATGAACGGCATTTAAATAGACAAAATATGGCCGGGATCGGACCGGGGTCTGTGCAGGCCCGCAATTGATCACACGACTAAAGGGGGCGCCCTTAAGTGTCTCGAGTGTCTAATGCAATCAGTGAGTTCGACTGCTGCGAGTTCGATTTTCATGGGCAACGCTTTTCTTCTGTCTTACAGATTCAGCGCACGACGAGAGGCGTTCGGCATGACGGAAACTGTTTAGGTATTCAGTGCGGCGAGCAGCGACGTCCCTCTCTCTTGAAGTCCAAGAACCGGGAGAGCTGAGAACCTTTTGCAAAAGCCGATCGATCAAATCGGATCGCTCGATCGATCCCATTGTCGTCGAGCGGCGTGACAGACTTGTCCGCACCCCCATCTCGAACTAAAACCCCCCAGAACCCCCTCCCGTAGCAGCAACGATCACAGGAAAACATGGACTCACGCATCGGCCTGGATTACATAGTCGAAAATCGTGACTACATTTCAAAATTGGGCTCTGCCCTAGACACGCAGAATGCGACGGTCAAGAAGCAGGTCTTCGAGCTGCTGTCAGCGCTCTGCGCCTACAACTCCGAAGGCTATGCCCGTGCCATCGAAACTCTCGAGTTCTACAAGGTGCGTAATCCATAGGCTACACACAGAACTTTCGTAATAAAGCAATCATTCTATGCCTGTAGAATCTCAAAAAGGAACGCTATCGTTTCAAAATCGTCATCAATGAGCTGGAACAGTCCAGTGCCGCCACACCGCCGCCTCTGGACTATCAGGCCACGCTGTTAGCCTTCATCAACTGCGTCATCATATCGGAACCAAAGCTACAGGAACGCATACGTGTCCGGAATGAGTTTATAGGTACGTTTGTCCGCATATGTTAGCTACACGTATATAAGTGATCATACACACACTCCCCTTACTCAGTATAGTATTAATCCTTTATTTAAATATCTTGTGTAGGAATTCTATATATATAGATCGACTTATTAGATATAGTTTTAGCTATGCCATGCAATTCCTAAGCTCAAGGTAAACTCATTGAGGCGTTTGACTCATAACTCTCAATTTATTAATGGGTCACTCCATTCTCCCACCGATCACAGTCTCTCACAATAGTTATTTTCGTTCTTGAATTGTTTACATTGTGCTCGGCTTTATTTTCTGTTTCTGTTTTGCTTTCTGATAACCAAAAAGCATAACGATAAACACATTAGGCCAACCGCAAAAGTCATCAGCCGACCTCCTGTACGACTCCCTCTCTCTCTCTCTCTCTCTCTCTCTCCCTCTGTGCCTTTCCTTCCCGAATCGAGCTGTAGCTGTCTTCGATTTCATTGATTTGATTGATGTGCCCGCTGATCCGCTGACGGCGCCGCTGATCGGCGCTGCCCTTGACCATATACCATAAAGCATGGAGCACAGAGCATATGCCATATACCACATATGCCCGGACAGAGCTGGTTAACTGCATGTCACAGCCACGCCAGCGACCCTCGGGGCCTCTCCGGCCGGCTCTGGGGGTCGTGGATAATGATAGATTCGGCATCGGGTTGGCCGAAACAAACAAATCGTCAAATCGCCAAATCGCCTTTTGTCTCGTGACGCAATCCAATTGAGTAACCTTAGCACGTGCCACTGATTGGAGGTGCGTCTCCAAAGTTGTCGACAGTTTTGAATTTATAAATTGTTAGGGGAAAATTTATTCGTCATGATTTTAAAGTAGAAGAAAGGCCAGAAATGGTAATTAGAACCAAACTGTAGCAAAAAGCATGACTTGTGGAGCGTGATTAATGCTCTGGGATAACTGTAAATATTAGAAAAGTTGTGGGTTATAGTTTTCGGTTAGATATATGAAAAATTTAGAAATGCTCTAGTTTCAAAAATTCCCTAGTTTATAGTTTGATACATCGAAAACTCGAGGTTCCCTAGTTTATAAAAGCATATTACGAAAAACTATAGTTTTCCTACTCTATAGATTAATCATAATTAGTTTTCCCCAGTTCATAATGTGATACTTCGAAAAATTATGGACTTCCCAGTTTAGAGTGTGAAATATGAGGAAGTCTCTCGTTTTCAGCAAGTCCACCCCTAACTTGAAGTACTTGAGTCATTTCCATAGCGCTTTATGATCTATTAAATGAAGATTTGACAAGTTCTCAGCTGTGAATCGGCCCAATAAATCTCGCGTATAATTTCTAGTTGCATGTAGTTGAGTTTTATGGCTGAATATTAGAGAGGATTTGGGCGTTATGGCTCATAAAAATGAACATGTTTCTAGGAAGATTGATCTCTGTATAGTATGTCTAGCTGCTGCTGCTGTGCATGTTCGGGCATGTTCCCAGGCATCTGCGAGTAACGGCAACAAATTGTTATTTAATTCCGACCCGTCGGGGTTGACTTAAGAGGGACAAGATCTCTCTGGCCCATGGACGCGTAGTTAATATGTAATAAGTCGCCTTTCTCCAGTTGTTGACAAACAAGGGGCGCTCTCACATCCTGTCCCTGACATTGCGGGACAAGGGGCACCTCCCTCTCTCTCCCTCACAGCGAGCCTGAGCAAAGTTCATGAACTGCCGCCTGGCACTGCGGGCACCCCTCGTCGACCTCCGAGACGTACCCCGCGTGCGCTGACTTTGATTGAGCGCAGTTGAGCATGCGCGGCAGACGCAGCAGCAACAGCAGCAGCAGCAGTGGGGCCTGCGCGCGCTGATGCGCTGAATGATGGCTGCACTTGCTGTGTGCTGTGATGCTCAGGGGGAAGGCGGGCGGTTGAGCGAGTGGAGCCTGCTCTTTATTGTTCTTAATTAAAATAAATTGAGCTGCGCTTTTTCAGCATTACAAGAAAATAATAAAGCAGCTGTGGTGCCGTCGCAGTCGGCGACAAAATCGAAATCTCAACGGCAAAATGTAAGTCACGCACTCCACCTCCGAGCAGTAGGGTGGAGGGTGGACATGGAGGTAGGAGGAGAGAGCGTAGCGGTAAGCAGAGGAGCGCCTGCAGTACTTCACACATGCAGTTGAGTTTCAGTTGCCATATCGAACCATTCCGTACACATTCCGCAGCGACACATTTGACATGCAACGGCCGCAGTTCGTTTGGCAATGAGATGATGTATTCAGTTTCAAGGCTAAAGACCCCTGCACTTCTCCCCCTGCCGCACTGCCGGACTGCCGCACTCGCTGTTACCATTCTTTGAGTTTCCAGGAACGCCCCAGCATGATAAATATTTGCATATTTTTCAATTCAAAGCAGTGCGAGTTCTGCTAATGCCACTTAAGTGCCCAATTATCGGCTCAGTCTCTCGCCGACTCATTCGCCTCTGTGTATATCTCTCTCGCTGGATCTCTTGAGATCTTTTCAATCGGCATCGGAATCGCGGTCTCCCTCTCTCGACCATCATATCTGCTGTCTGTTGTCTGTTGTGTGTCAACTGTCAGGTCCCCATCGCTGCCGGCTGTGCGCCGTTCGCTGATTTATGCCCCATGATTTTCCACTTTGGCACGCAAAGTTTTCATAGTTATTGTCTTGTTGCTGTTGTTGTTGTTGCTGTTGCTGTGACCGCACCATAAATTTATTTGTTTAACAATTTTCTCATTTATTCGCCTGGCAAATTTCAATTTCAATTGATTTATAAAGCGTCAACAGATTTACAATTTCGAGCACAGTATTCGGAATGGGATCGAATCGAATTGCTTCGTTTTCAGCTTCGAGTTTGTTATAAAACAATTAACTGTTGATTTGGGGCGTGGCTCGCACAGGCTGTAGGGCAAATTATATATAGTAGCATATCTTATATACAATTCTAGCGGAATTTGCAGTCGTTTCCCTCCGCGCTGTCTGGCAGTTCTCGATTCTCTAGCGGAGACCTCGAATCGCGTGTCGCGACTTCCGAAACTGAGACTGCAACAATGTGCGGACAAAAGAAACTTTTACACTCGCACACACACACACACACACACACACACACACACACACACATGCACACACTTGTTTTAATTGTGTGCCTTTTATGGTTTTCAATTTCAAATAAATGAAATGACAACGAAACAAAGTCGTAAAATAAAATTATGAACGTCAAGGCGCCAAATAAGGCGCAAGCACAAGGGAGCCAAGAGCAGGGAGAGAACTGTGCACAGAAGCCGCAACAACAACGACAACAACAACAACAAGAGCAACAGCAACTTTCACGAGTATTTTGTAATTAATTTCTCGTTTCATATATATTCACTTGCAATACTCACAAATCGAGCCATAAAATCATACACACTCATATGTTTCCGAGTGCGCGAATAAAAGCAGAAGGCGAAAAAGAAAACGAAACGAGATTGACCGGAAGCAGCTTGGGCCGCATTGGGTGGAGAGACCCAGTCCCCCAGTCCCAGTTCGAGTCTCAGCCCCGGTCCGTGGTGGGAGTTGGGCTTAGTTGGGCGCTTAGATACAAAGATAGAGATCGCCATAAGCCAGACAAAATTGGCGAAGATTATGGCGACAGGCGCGCAAACAACTTTCTCTAAGTAAATATTGATCAGTATCTCAGAGTTGCATTTCGAAACAATTGAATTTAATTATATTAATAAACAGTCTGACAAAATCAACGGAAATAGTAGAACTTATTGCTGGATCTCAAGTCATTTGATATATATTTCCATACACTTGCAAATTCGTTAATCATTGCATTGCATCGTCAAGTATTATGAGTATCGTATATATATAATAATATATACATAGCTTAATATAATATATATATTTACATATTTAACTATGTCATAAAATAATGAAACAATAATCCCATAAAAAATTTCAAATAACGCAATGTTTTTAAATAATTTATTGTATATGTGTAGCTTATATAAATAATTTAGATATATAGTACTAATTATTTCATATATTTTACAAAGAAAAAAAAAATATATACCTGACATATTATATAACTAAGTCACATACAATCCTCCAACTTACATCTAATTTCTGCCTTATCTATTTTGCCTTTTATTGACGCAAAACTAAATGTAAATCGGGATTAGAGCATTTGCAACTGCACTATATGCATATATATGGAGCCCATATCGAATTACATTTATATTTCGCGCACAGTCGAACTAATTGCAATTGATATTCACCTGTTGTTTTTTCCCTCCTCCCTCTTGCAGGTCTCAAAGCTTTGCCGCTGCTGAACAATCTAAGGTGAGTCCCGCTCTAAGGTCTGCACAGGCAGAGGCCCCCGGGCCAGGCAGATGGCCAACAACGGTAGTCGCAACTGCGAGCTCAGTTCCCAGACCGACTATAAATATAGATTCGCGTCAAATCAAGACAATGCATGCTATGTTTGCCAACCAACCCATGAAACCCTGAAACACACCCACCAAAACTCAGCAAATGGTCGAAAAAGAGAAGCTAACGCATATCGCAAACAGTTTAAATATCATTTTGGCAGCTCGATGTGAACTGACGAATGTATGTAGGTAAATTATGTATACACATATATGTATATATCGCATAGCGAATTTGGCTGCAAGATCATGGCCCATACACATGGCTCTGGGGGACCCGCGGACCGATCCGATTTGGACGCTTGTCAAACATCTATCAAAAACGGCAAACGATCCAAACACAAATTCGTTTCGTCTGCCTTATGCAAATTATTTGCGCCGCTTTTCGACTCTGTCGGGCAATTAATTCAATATTTAATTAGTCAACAATAAATCAATTAGTTAGTCGCTTCTCCAAGTTCCCCCGCTCCCGCTTGGAACTGGTTTACTTGTGTTTGAGTTGACAAAAATTTGTCGCTGCGAGCAAAACTAAAACACAAATTCAATTAAATTTTTCAAATAGTTCTGGTACACTGACAACAGTCTGGCAGTCAGTCAGAGAGTCGAGCAGTCAGTCAGTTAGTCAGTCAGTCAGTCAGTCAGTCAATCGCCTGCTGCTTCACTCTTCTGTCGCCTCTCGTCATATGCCTAATTGATTGCTCGCTGCCATTTGTCTTGTTGGACTGTGTTTGGGGCCAAGTGATGCCCATCCATTTTGTCGTCTCTGGCAACTGACACGCCCCTACGCCCCCCCTGGCCGGCATTGTTATGAAAATTTGTGCGCTCGTCTGAATTGAATGCGTAGTTTCTCGCGCTTTTTAATTTATTTGAAATTTTGGAACTCGACTTCGAATTCTCTCAAATCGCTTTAAACGTTTTCATTGAGCCGAGCAGCGCTTTGATTTCAGCGACAGTTACCCCCTCTCATACCTCCCTTCCTCCCCCTCTCGTAGGGGCCTCTCGCTTAGGTGCTATAAATAAACAGATTCTCTCGAGCATCGTGGTGCTGCGTAGCCTGGAAGCTGGCGGGTTTCTTTAAGCGGCTTTTAATTGCCGTCGAATCTAACGAGTTCTAATCAATCTGCGACTTCTCGGCCGGATCAATATTGAATTACAGCCTCATTTCGGGATCAGCATCGCACTCTGTGCGTGTTGAATTACACAGTCGGTAAACAGAGGCGATGCCAAGTCGTAGTTCCTCTGGTATTTATAGAACACTCGAGTGTTTCGGTTTCGGTTTCGGTTATCTCGCAGGTATTTCTCGAGTGCTTAATGGACTCTTCTGCGTACTTGATTGGGCGTGTGAGTTTCTCTTTGCGAGCCTCGAGTTGAAGTTGATGTCTTCTCTGATTGTTTAATATTTTTTCTAATGTGCCTCGAGCATAATTATAGAGCTGCAGCGGTTTTGATTTATATTCAAAATAGCCGAAAACACTTTATTTTCTTCGATTTAAATTTATTTCAATTTTTAATTTCAATTTTCCAACTACTCGGTGTCACTTTCCCGCGTGCAAGTCAATCGCTTCCGCCTTTCGTGTCTGCTCAGTGCAGGAACCCTACTCAGTTATCAATTTTCCTACTTAGGCAGACGCCTAAAGAGTTCCGTGACGACTCAAAATAGAAAACAAAAACAAACAACAAACAACAACTGTGCAGCACGTGACGCCTGGCCACAATAAAGAGTTGCCAGTTGGTTGCCAGCTCCGAGCTGCGAGTTCCTCAGCTCGTTGCCAAGTTGCCAAGTGAATTTTGGCCTGTGTTTTTTTTTTTGGGGGCTATTGGAGAAATCGATGCGCGCGCAGCACGTGGCAAGGCAAGGACGTGGGGCAGCAACAACAAACAGAGCAGAGCCGAGCAGAGTCAACGCCAGAGCAGAGTGCGAGCAGAACATTGAGAGTTCGTTCGCTTCGCTCTGGCTCTGGCTCTGGCTCCGGCGGGTCTCGCGCCGAGCAGCGAGAGTGCCTTGTCCTGCCGCCGCGTCCTCGTTTGCCTTTTGCGTCGTCGTCGCAGTCGCCGTCGCCGTTGCCTTGTCGCGCTGAGTTCGCTGTCGCGTCGAGTCGCCGAGTCGCCAAACAATCGAGCAGCAATTAAAAAAGCGAAACAAAAACACAAAAAATTAGTTAGCACTCGATTTATGGATATATCAATTGCCACAACAACAACAACAACGAGAACAGTGGCAGCGCCTTAAAAGGAGCAAATCTCGCAAGGACGCGCAACTCTCACGCGAATATGGTCAGCTCCGGCGGCGGCTGCCTCTAAATCCCAAGGCAAGGCTACGCAGGCTGGCAACGTGGAGTCATCGGCGGAGTCATCCGAATCCGCGTCCGTGTCCGCGACTGCTTCCCCGCTGCCCGCGCAACTGCAGCGCCGTCGCACGTTCTGCTGCTCGCTGTCCCGCTACAGCTGCGCCGCCTCGCTGCTGGTGCAGAATCTCAAGTGAGTGAGGCTGCCACACGTGCCACCTTTGGCAGCCTTTGGCAGCTTTGGCAACCTTTGGCAGCTTCAGCTGCAGCTCAATGTCAGGGCAGAGCACTGTTGCGCTATCGATTGCTGCAGTACCTGTACCCAACTTCCTCTAGCCCCTCGCCCCACCACTGCCGCTTCGAGCTGTGCATAAATAAGAAATCAATTAGAGTGCAAACAAATTGCGAATCGCTTGAATTGTCGCTTGAATTGCCATTTGAATAACGTGCTGATTGCAATTAGCATGGCTGTCCGCTTGGCCCATTATTAACCCATTGCTGCCCCGCGCGCTCTCTTTCTCTCTTTGCAGAAAAGTCGCACAGAGTGTGACCGATATCATCGAGCAATTGGACGTCTTCGTGGAGCAGCAGGAATGCGACGAGGCGCAGAGCCTGCAGGCGCCCGATGGCATCAATCTCAACTCGCATCTTGATGTCTTCTACGCCATACTGCGACAGGTGAGTGGCCAGTGGGAAGCAGCTGGGGGAAAACACTCCGCGTCACTCTTTCCGGCGTCACACGCGGCGTATGCGTAATATTCATTATTATTATTGTTCAATTCCACTGCAAATGCTAATGCAGTGGGAGCTGACGTAGTACCATTAGCCTTGATTGCGTGTGTGTGAGTGTTTATGGGTGCTGTCTGCCGTCGGTGCATGGGTGTGCGTGTATCCGTGTGTTGGTGCTAAGCCAAGGCTGCACGCGAGGTGGCAAATGGGAAGTGAGTGACAGGCGGACAAGCCAGCCGATAGCTCGATAATAAAATGTATTTAAATAAAATATTTGCATTTATTTATCTTCCTAAATTGGCTTTACATTTTAATAATTGCTTGCTATACTCAAAAATGCCTTTTTAAATATAATTCATATTTTTAAATTTAAATTACTTATTTGTATTTTTTATTTTTTTTTTTGCTATACTCAAAAACGCCTTTTTAAATATAATTCATATTTTTAAATTTAAATTACTTATTTGTATTTTATTATTTATTTTTTTTTTTTTTTTTGCTTGATATACTCAAAAATGTATTTAAACTGTTTTTTTAATTAATTTATTTTTTTTAATTTTAATAAATTAATCTGTGCTTATTTCTTTGCGTTAAATCAAACCGAAATTAAATCTGTAATCTATAATACTTCACAGGTAGCGGATAAGCCGCAGGAGGGTCCCTTCCTCAGCATATTGCAGCATCTGCTGCGCGTCGACTCGAAGGAGCCGCTCAGCGATGTCATCTGGGACACCACGGAGCGTCTGGTGCATCGCGCCACGCTTATCGAGAACTCCGACGACGCCGTGCGCCTACTCCGCCAGCAGAGCACACAGAAGTTCTCCTGCCCCAATTGCCGTTCTACGGGCGGCGATGCCACTAGTCCCACACGCAAACCTGCGCCGGCGCACATGTCCAAGTCCACATCGGCGCCACCAGAGCCAGCGCCAGCGTCAGCGTCAGCCATGCCGCCGCCACCACCACCGCCGCTGGCGGGGCCAATTACAGTTAATGGAATAACGCCTGCGCCACCACCGCCGCCGCCAGGGCCGGGACCACTGCGAAATGGCAATGGCAATGCACTGCCGCCGCCACCGCCGCCTCCGTCCCTGACGACCCGTCCACACTCCCCACTGCCCGAGATGCCGGCGACGACGGTGCTGCTGCCGCAGCAGGACACGCCCACGCCCAAGGCGAAGATGCGAACGGTCAACTGGAACAAGCTGACGGCCAACAAGGTGCTGGGCAACAAGAACATCTGGGCCTACATGGCCAACCAGCATCGCGACAACACGCGGACGGCCATCGACTTCAACGAGATGGAGGGACTCTTCTGCCAGCAGCCGACGAGCGGGCAGGGATCCCCGAAGCTCGGACGCGACAGCAATGGCAGCCAGTCGTCGTCGGCCGGCGGCTACGACACGCTCGACCGCAAGGCCAAGAAGGAGAGCGCCGAGATCACGCTGCTCGACGGCAAGCGCAGCCTGAACGTCAACATCTTCCTCAAGCAGTTCCGCAGCAGCAACAAGGACATCATCCAGCTGATCTGCGAGGGCGCGCACGAGGACATCGGCGCGGAGCGACTGCGCGGCCTGCTCAAGATCCTGCCCGAGGTGGACGAGCTCGACATGCTGAAGAGCTTCAACGGCGACAAGGCGCGTCTGGGCAACGCCGAGAAGTTCCTGCTGCAGCTGCTCGGAGTGCCCAAGTAAGTTACGTGCGGAAGCAAGCGGTTGCTCAAAACTAACTCTTCCTGTCTTCCTCCCCAGCTACAAGCTGCGCATCGAGAGCATGCTGCTCAAGGAGGAGTTCGCGGCGAATGTGGCCTACCTGGAGCCCTGCATCAATGCCATGCTCTTCGCCGGCGGCGATCTGCTCGGCAACAAGGCGCTGCAGGAGGTGCTCTACATGGTCGTCGTCGCCGGCAACTTCCTCAACTCGGGCGGCTACGCGGGCAACGCGGCGGGCGTGAAGCTCTCCTCGCTGCAGAAGCTCACGGACATACGGGCCAACAAGCCGGGCATGAATCTCATACACTTTGTGGCCCTGCAGGCCGAGCGACGCGATCCCGAGCTGCTGCAGTTCACGGCGCAGCTCAACACGCTCGACAATGCCAGCAAGTAAGTGCGCAGTATTCCGCTTGTAGTCCCTCCCCCCCACTTATGGTGTCTTCCCTTCCGCAGAACCACCTCGGAGCAGATCAACAACGAGATCAGCATGCTGGACAATCGCATCAAGAAGATCAGCCTGCAGATCGAGCAGCTGCCCGCCGATGCGGACATCAAGCAGCAGATGCTGGACTTCCTGCTGGCTGCCAAGTCCGAGCTGGCGGTGCTCAAGTCGGGCATGAAGCAGGTGGACGCGTTGCGCCTGCAGCTGGCCGACTTCTTTTGCGAGGACGCCGCCACGTTTAAGCTGGAGGAGTGCTTCAAGATCTTCCAGAATTTCTGTGATAAGTTCAGGCAGTCGATCAAGGAGAACGAGAAGCGAGTGCAGCAGGAGCAGCAGGCCACGCTGCGGCGCAAGCAGCGTGAGGAGCAGCTGGCCAAGCGTGCCAGGCAGAGTGAGTACTACTCATTGCGCAGGGGATGGGCTTGCTTACTGACACTTCCTCCCTCTCTCTCTGTAGTTGGTCAAGCTGGCACTCCTGTCTCCGACTCGGACTCTTTTCTGGGCGACATGCAGTTCGATCCGCGCGCCAGCCCCGCGCTGAGTCGCCGCCAGATGGGCTCGGGCGAGATCACCAACGGCTTCATACGACTCGAGCAGGAGTACAGCGCCTCGCCAGACATCACACCCAATGGCAGCCTGCGTCGACGTCCAACGCGCACGCTCGCCGGAGAGGATGAGCTCATGGACTTTCTGCGCAGCTCGACGGGGCCAAACGACGCCTCCGGACACAACAGTCGCGAGCGCAAGGCCGCCTACGGTAGTCTGGGTAAGTCGCTCACGCTCTCGCTCGCTCCCACTGCTGCTGCTAATACTCTTTCTCTCGCTCTTCCTCTGCCTTGCAGATCGCTCTTGGGCACGCCGTGCGCGCTCGGGCAGCTCGAGCCGCAAACGTCCGGATCTGCTGAAGATTGACTTCGGCTTGGATCGCGAACGTGCCAGCTCGCCTGTGCCGCTGCTGCAGCCACAAGCACAGGATCGCCTGCAGTCACCGTTGGCCAGCAGTGGCGCCGGCACGCCCACCACAGCAGCACATACGCCCATAGGCAATGGTCCCTCACAGCAGCAGCAGCAACGGCAATCACCCACAGCGCACGAGGATGTGAAACCGAGGTGAGCTGCAGCTCGGAATATGTATATGGGAATATATATAATATATATTTTATGTACTTGCATGTGCTTTCTGCCCACAGAATATCCCGTGAGTTCCAGGAGAAGATCCATTCGTGGCTGAGCTCCAATGAGAAGGACGAGAAGCAGAACGAGGAATACAAGCGCAAGCGTCGCCTGGTCAATGCGAATAGGCGCTCGCTCGAAAACGAAACTGGTGAGTGGCTTATATACACTATGTTATATATACTATATATAGACTATATATATATATATTCCCCCATCGCAGAAAACGA
This sequence comes from Zaprionus bogoriensis, assembly GCA_035046045.1. Taxonomy (NCBI): domain Eukaryota; kingdom Metazoa; phylum Arthropoda; class Insecta; order Diptera; family Drosophilidae; genus Zaprionus; species Zaprionus bogoriensis. The sequence continues at coordinate 343,632 of JAWNOI010000192.1, read as the reverse complement.
ACGAAAACTGGATCCATTGCCAGAGGAAAAGATCATGACGACATCAACAACAGCGTCGACGACGCCAACGATCAGCACTAACTCCACTAACCACAGCAGCAGACTGCAGGAGCAGCCGCAGCAGCAGTCCAACAGCAGGTATCAGCGCGTCTACGCCGAGTGGAAGCCATCGAACACGCTGGACAACACCGACGTCGTGGGCAACATACAGGCCATTGCCGAGGCGACAACCTCGCAGGCAGCTCATTCCCATGCCCATACCCATGCCAACCAGCCGCATCTCACCACAGCGGAGGAGCTGCGTCAGTATCGCCGGCAGCGCTCGCATGAGCAGCAGAGTCAGAGCCCCAGCACGCTGCAGTCCATCGCCGAGGAGGATCGTCGCAAGTCTCTCATCCAGAAGCTGAGCGAGAGCGACGGCTCGGGCGACTGCCTGCAGATCTATGTACGGCGCGTCTCGTGCAAGGAGGTGCCGGCGGAGCCGCTGAAGCCACTGCCCGAGTCCAAGGCTCCAGCGCAGCCTGCGAGAGCCACGCCCACGCAAGATGACACATTCGCCAGCCTGCTGGACCATCACAAGAGTCACAACGAGTCCAAGGAGATCGATGCCGACAACATTGAGACGCCGCCGGTGACGCGACGCGTCATTGCCACGCCCACCAGCACCGTGGTCACAGTCAGTCTCACAGAGAAGTCAAAGCATGCGCCCGAGGAGAAGAGCAGCACGACGAGCACGGCAGGCGACTGCACTGCGCTGGAGCAGGATGCGCCGGGACACTTTGATAGGTACGGACTGGGGCGGCGCACGCGTCGCTATAAGCGGCCCATGGACTACAGCAGCGGCAACGAGGAGCTGGTGGCGTCCAGCGGCCAGCATGAGATCAAGCAATCCGCCAGCGCCAGTGAGCTGCGTCGCCTGCAGAAGGACGAGCAGCAGAAGCAGCAGGAGCAGCAGCCGGAGAAGGCGCGCAACATAACCAAGCTGGAGAAGGTGGGACGCCACATCAGCTCCATCAACCAGGAGGATGTGCGCGAGGCCATACGCAATCTCAAGTCGCCGACGGGCACGCCGGAGCGACCCTGGAGTCCGCCGCGCGAGCTGACACCCAGCAAGCTGAAGCTCACCGCCAGCGGACACGAGCTTAACGACGAGGGATTCGAGGAGACGCAGAGCCTCGTCTCGGACACGCCCTCGCACGGCAAGGGCGAGAGCACGAACTCCTCCTGCAACGAGGCCAACGATGCGCCCACGCAGCGCTCGCGGCCGCAGTCCAAGCAGAAGACCAGCACCACCATCATCAACGGCATGGGCACACGCCTGGCCGATCGTCTGCAGCAGGCGCGCATGCGCGGCACCAGCGCAGCGCCAGCGCCTCAAGCCTCCAGCAACAGCAAGTCACAACTGCAGGTAGCTGCGCAGCCGTCGAAGCGCAGCGTCTCCGCCAGTCGCCCGCTGCGCATGCCCAACGGCAGCCCCATGCTGAGTGCCAGCGCCACGCCCACTTCTGGCATGCGCTCCTCCTCAGTGACAGCGGTGCGCCGAGAGCCCGCGCCATACGCGCCCAGCTATGCGCTCGCTGCACCCAAACAGCGCGACGTGGAGCGCAGCAGCTCGCGCAACAGTCTGCGCTCCTCCAAGTCCTCCATCAACAGCGGCGCCTCCACGCAGACGGTGGTGCGACGTGTGCCCTCGGTGCAGCGCAGCGCCGCCGTCTCCGTGGACTCGTCGCCCAGCAAGCGTCCGCTGGCCGCGCAGAACAGCAGCAGCGCACGCCCCACGGCCGGACGAGGCGGGGCGGGAGGCGTGCCAGCCAGTCGCAGCAGCAGCAGCGGCTCGAGCGTCGGCCCCAGTGTCATACTGGTGCGCAGCAAGCTCAGCGCCGGTCCGCGCCTCGCACAGGCTCAGCCAGCCAGCGGCCTGGGAAGCAGCACCAGCTTCAAGGAGAACCAGAGCACAGCTGCAGCGGGCACAGCAGCGCGCATGTCGGCGGCACGCAGCGCGGTGCTTGTCAAGAACGTGATGAATCAGCAGGCTACCAGAGGCAGCGCGAATCCCCAGCAGCAGCAGCAGCAGACGCCGCGCAATCGCTCCGTCAGCAGCTTCATGCGTCCCACGGCCAGCAGCGCCACCAAGCGGCAGAAGTAGCCGGGGGGAATCCCCTGGCGAGCTCGTCTGAGTTAACGTCCCACACAAGTTACAAATCGCAAATGCATCTAATACTTTAAGCCGTCCAAGCAAACGACATCAAAGAAGAACAACAAAAACAACAAACAGAAAATACAAAATAAAATTTCGAATTTCTAGGCAGGATTTAACTGTTCGGTATATACCATAATTGTTGAAGCATTCGCTCTATATCCCGTTATACAACACGTAGCAACTAGTTTAGCATGGGTCCAACGACGGGTCCGACGATACCCAGCACATTCCAAAGCACACACACACACACACAGCACATCTGATATTCCAGCCTCTCCAGAGACGTCACAAGTGTCACGTTGTTACAAGGACCTCTTAGATTGTAATTGTTAAGCGCAAGACAAATATCTTTAAACTCCTTAATATATTTGAGCACAAATCGAGAAGACAGCAAATACTAGTAATACGTACAACTATTCAACTCTAACTCTAACTTAGCGTTAAGTACAAACAAACAAAAAAAAAAAAAAAAGCAACGAGCAACTAAAGTTAATAATTGTGTGTTTTCCACATTAACCCTAACATCTATAATAGTTTTCGACATATTATTCGATTATACATGTGTAGGAAATGTTTTTTATATAGACGCGCGTTATTTACAAGTGTGAGTAGTCGACGGAAACCAAAATAATAATTCATAATTGATAATTGATAGAAACAGGTATCGACATTGTTATTGATACTGATACTGATATGAACGAATGACAATTACGATTCTTAAATTCAAACAGAAGAGCAAGCTTTAAAATGCATAATAAATAAAATACAATAATATATATACATATATATATCATTATCTATAAATATAAAAAAAAACCGTTGTCTATTTGTTGCGGGTTAACTCTATGCTGGCAGTAGCTGCGCTTGCTTACAACTATGCGTCCCAGGAGTCTGCAGTCTGCAGCTAATCCCAGAAGTTCGAACTTGTGTCTTTGTAGTCCTCCTGGAAGTTCTCCGTGTAGTTGTCCTTATCAAACCATTCCTTATGGTTCTCCAAGTAGCTGAAAAGATGCAGCAATGAACAGAGATTAGTTTCACTCGCAGCGCAGAAGGCAAGCATTGCGTTACTTTATAAACGAGTTCAGATGCGGCAGCAGATCCTCCAGCTTCTCATTGGATATGGGCGAGGCGTTGAGGTACTCAGGCAACTTGACTGCAAAGCAAAAAAAATGTTGAGTACTATAACTCAGAAGCAGCAGCAGCAGGTAAGTAAAGACTCACCCAACATGCGCGCAAGATAGGGCGCTCCAAAGATCATGGATTTCTCGGGCGGCGACTCGGCCGAGAGCAAGCGCCAGTTGAAGGTCTCCCAGAGGAAGCCTCTCATCTCCATGGGCAGTTTGTATGCCGCCGTGTAGGGCGAGGTGCGCTGGTCGTAGGCATGTGCCATGTTGTTCTTGCCGATGTTCTTCACAATGTAGAGCAGGCACTTCTGCAGCTGCTTCTCGTACTCAATGCCACCGAGAATGGACTCCTCGCCATTGGAGGTATCCATGGTGATGAGCTCCGTATCCGTATCGACAAATTGTGCGTACATCTCGTTCAGGCTACGCCTGCGGTCCATCATGTTTTCCTCTTTGAGAGCGACGCCCACACACGTCTTCTCCTCATTGTAGAGCAGATGGTCCTCGAGATGAAACTCGAAGTAGATGCGCAGGCCATCCACCACTTCCTTGATCATGCACACGCTGCACAAACAGTTGGATTAGATCGATTACTACATATATCTATGGATAATGCCACTCACTTGGACATGACGCGATCGTATTCACGCTCCATGCGCGCATTGCGACTCTGCGTGTTGCGCTGCCGGGAGCTGTCCTGCTTGATGCCAATGGCCAGCTCCACGGCTCGCTGCTTCACGAAGTTCTCCAATATGATCACGATGGGCATGTGTGCCGGCAATCTGGGATGCTTTTTCAGCTTGCAGATCATGTTGTGGTCGTACTCCATGTACTCGCGCAGCCGCTCGCTAATGCGCAGCATCACACGATCCTCCTGATGGACATGCTTGTCTGCATCCGTCGGCGTGTGCGTATCTTTAGTTGAGACATGCAGACTAAACTGAGATTTGCCAGATTTTCGCTCACCCGCAGCGCGTCCAGCGTTGCGTGCTTCCTTCATCTTGGCATCACCAGTGGCGGATTTGTCGTGCTGTCGCTTACGTTCCGCACGCTCTCCGCTGTTGTCGCGCGACCGATTCACAATATAGTCCCGCGGATGCGGCGAAGGCTCCTCCTCTTGCACGTCTGCCGGCAATAGAACAATCTGCGAGGAGTCTGCCGAATCCTCCTTGAGCTTCTCAGCGTTGCCGCCTCTGGTCATGCGCTTCTTCTTGTTGGACGGCAAGGTGGGAGTTTTGGTGTCTTTGTATGTGTAGCCGCCACTTCTGAAAAACGTAAACAAGCAGTGAAAACAAATGCACACACACACACACACACACACACACAAACACAAACACACACTGTGTACTCACTTCTGTAGCTGCGCGGCTTCTGCCAGCTCACGCTGCAGTTTTCGGTTGGCTTCGTTGTCTTTTAGCAGGCCCGCGGCACGCACATTTCGATCCCAAGTCGAGCTCCAGCCTTGGAAATGGATTTTGTAGTCAAAGTAGCGGCGATTCTGCTCGTCTTTTCGCTCGTAGACAGCCAGAACCTAGGAGGAAATCAAGTTCTTTCGATGTGAAAAATCGAAGCGAAAAACTCGTGTGTTTGGCATTTGTTTGACGTTTCGGCGTGCGACTGTGACTGTGACTGTTTCTGTGAGTGCGTTGGTGTGTGTGTGTGTGAGTGTATGTGTTGGGTTACCTTACTATCGTACAAGACCTTCGCTTTCGATTCGTCGGGCTCGTAGCAAAGGACTTTCTCACCCCTGTTGAACTGCTGCTTCTCATTTTCATGTGGCGTCATCACTGTTGCATTAATTCCAGCTAGTCTTAACCTATGACTATGATATTATTATTTATAATTTAAATTCGTTGCGACGCTGTCGAATTGTCTTTTTTGCCATTCACACAAAAGTGCGCACGTTCCAGGGCTGCAATAGTTATGTAAATACTCGTTCATTTGATTCACTTATCAGTAGCAGTTTACATCAGTGGCTACGGCTATAGTTCACAGTTCCGATAGCTGCGTTGTATGTAAACAATAACAATATTGATATATACTTAATACATGCTTATACAATAAAACGTGTATTTTATATTAACTTATATACTTCATATAAATCCTTGGTTCTTGCAATTGTTCATGTCGTTAAAAACTGTGAATGCCACCTATTGATATACAGTGGAAATCGATAAGTGCACTTGGCGCAAATTGAAAACGAGCGGTTGCTAAGGGCAGAAAACCAAAACAAAGCAGCGGACAATAAATTACCTTCTTACTCCTACGTTTTTTCACCGACCGTGAACATATTATTGATAGCTTCAATTGCTTAATAGTAACATTTTATTAATGGCTACCGCTGCGGTGCAGAATTGGCTGCATGTGGACTTCGGGGACGAAACGCTGCTAAAGCTTTCAACGCTCTCGAGCTGCTTAACGCTCAGCGATGTGCAATCCGATGGTTATGTGCGCCTCTTGGCCGCCGACATTTCGCTGGAGGATGACGAAGAGCCCAGTGCCAAGCTCAAGGTGATTCGCGGACTCAAACTGAAGCAGGAGCAACCGCTGCCGGGCATACCGAGCGCCATCGAAAGCCTCTACATAGACGAATCGGAGCCCAAAACACCGGGTGAACGAATATTTAAATTTATTTGCATTTATTTATATTTACTCCTATTGCTTGTGCAGTGATTGCAGTTGCCATCGCGGAGTCGGTGCTGTTCTATCGGCATCTGAAGCCCTACTTCAAGTACACAGTGCCGGCCTTGGACGCCGATGAACTGGAGCTGGAGCTGTGGCGAAAGCTGCCTGTTATGAAACCCGAAACGCACGACGGGCTGCTGCAGCTGCTCAACGATGTGGACCATGCGCTGCTGTCGCGCAAGACGCAGCGCCTGCTGCAGCTGCCCGTGGAGGAGAGAGACGTAAGCTACAGCTTAAGCACCTGACCAGCTCCGTCTTCATGACGCCTTCTTGCGCTCCCCGCAGTCGTTCATCAACACACACAAGGACTCGCCTGTGGGCCGCGTGGGTAACATCGTGGCCATGTGCTGCCTGAAGCGCGTGTCCAGCAGTGCCAATCCGCCCTCACACCTGGTGCTGGCCACCGACACGGCGCGCATCTACGTGCTGGAGCCGCAGGGCTTCAACCTGGTCTACCAGTCCAAGGTATGCAGCTACGAGACGGCAGTGCCGAGCATGATCTCCGTGCACGGCACCTACGAGACGGACTTCTGCATTGTGGTGGGCACGCGCAATGGCGGCGTCTATTTGCTGCGCAAAGCCAACAGCGAGGGCCAGGAGATATTCAAGCTGACGACGCCGTTGACGGGGCTACTGCTGCTGCCGGTGGATCAGACAATCGTGGTGACCAGCATGGAGCAGCGCTATCTGTGCTACTCCAAGCGGGGCAAACTGCTCTACCAGGTGCCGCTGGACGCGCAGCCCGTGTGCATTCTACCGCTGCTGCTGGCGCATCTGGGCATCACACTGGTGGCCGTAGCCCTGCAGGGCGGCACGGTGCAATTCTATCTGCAGCGCTATCTGGTCGATCAGTTCGTGGTGCCGGACACTGTGGCTGCCATGCAGTACGGCCGCATGGGCGTGGAGGAGCATGTGCTTGTGCTGACCACGCAGACGGGCGAAGTGATCCTCAAGATTCTGCGACGCATCACAAACTTCGAGCCGAATACCGAGTCCATGGCATTAGTTGGTCGAGGAGCGACGACCTCGCAGCCCACGGTGGATGCCTCCATTCTGGACAAGTCCAAGAAGAGTTCCATCTTCGTGGAGCAGGCGGCGCGGGAGAAGCAACAGGCCAAGGGTGAGTTGGGAACGACAGCGGGGTCCATCCGTCTAACCCTCTGCTCTGCTTGCAGCCAGCTATGGCAGCTTTCAGGTGGAGCTGTGGCGACTACGCCACACTGCAGCACGAGCCACCATCGATGCCATCAACTCCTCGGAGAGCACTATCTCTGGAGACCTCACGCATGCGCCAGTTAAGCTCTCGGCCGAGGTCTGCGGCAGCGGACCAGCCTTCCGGCTCTACCTCACCGTGCAGAATCTGTCCACGTTCAAGATGGCCTCGAATCTGGTGGTGCTGCTGCATGCCGATCGCCGGCATTACAACGTGCAGCAGGCGGTGGCAAGGTTGCCAAGCGTGCTGCCTGGTATTCCATTGCGCGTTGACCTCGAAGTGGTGGCCGTTCTGGATGCAGTGGATAAGCTGCCGCCGGCCAGCCTGACGCCGGACAACTCGCAGATACGCGTCATGCTCCTGAAGGCTGGCCAGGCCAAGCCGCTTATTGCTGCCGCTGTGGCCATGCCACAATCGGAGGCAGCCCTATAAGTTGAGGAAGCTGTTGTGATTCTTGCATTTTTTATTGGTAGTTGTTGGTAAGAGCTGGAATTCATTTTGCATAGATTTTTAAAAATATTTTTGTTTTAGTCCTGCTATTTAGGTGTATTTCGGCGCGTACTTCTCGTAGGTCTGGACTGAAGTCTGCTTGCACAAAGCTCTGGACAGGCTAAAAGCCAAGGACTGCTTTAAAAATCCAGTCTGCTGCTCTATGGCTTGACTTGGCCAACTCGACTTGCTTGTAGGCCCTGTATAACTGCAGGTACTCAGAGCTGGAGTGGATTAACTAAGGAACTGCTGATAACGATTCATTCTCGGGCTTATCTGCTTGCTGGCGCAAAATATTGATCTATTTTATTTAAGATAAACTGGATACAATAATTGGCTCAATTTCAATTCAAGCCCAGCTGCATGCAAATTTCTGCTATTTCCGCTAGGAAATTCCATTTATTTGTGGAAAACTACAATAGCAGATAAAGGCTCTTGCGATTTGTCAGATCTGAGTTCGGAATTGCTGCTGTGATTCATTCACCCCGCTGTCAAATGGTGCCACGCCACGCCACCCACTTATTAATTAAGTCATACGTGGGCTTATCTCCAGACTCTGTCAGGATTGCCTGGCGATTTTTCGATATACTCGAAAGTAGTATATATATGTATTTGTATATATCTGTATGTGCATAGTAAACGCTGTATATTGGCGCTGCGAATAGTCATAAAATATTCATGTTAATCTTATCACTTAAGTGCATAAGGTGCTTATTCATATCTCCGGAAAGGTATATACTTAGCTCTATGATTGCTATTCTGTGTGAATTTTTGGCAAAGTGCAAGTACGAATTCCCCCGCAATCTGATAAGCTCAACTCGTATGAGTTCAGTAAAATTCTATTTACCACTGTCCCCCCCTGCTGTCCACCACAATCAATCACCAAGAATGATGTATGTGTTTTGGAAAGTTTATCAGCAATGGGGAAAGGGACAGCGGACGGGGAATAAACACAGTCAACGGGCCTTCTGTGTGATAAGATTACCCAAAACAAGGGCCGCTTATGTTTTAGCCCCATTATTATATATAGCTACCCGCCGGCGAGAGATTCCACAATTTGTTTTCGTTAGCCAAACATAACAAACCGCCCAAGCAGCAAACATGCCCACCGTAAGTTAAACCCTTGACTAGACCAATTATAGCAACTGGACTTATTTGCCGCTATTTTTTGGCAGTTTGAGGAAATCGTTGAGAAGGCCAAGGCTTTCAGCAAGCATGTCAGCAAGGAGGACTTCCTGGAGTTCTACGGCTACTACAAGCAGGCCACCGTCGGCGACTGCAACATCGAGGAGCCCGAGGATGAGGAGAAGAAGGCCCGCTACTTGGCCTGGAAGAGCAAGGCTGGCCTGACCGTCGAGGACGCCAAGAACTTCTACGCCGAGGTCTACAAGAAGTACGCCGCCAAATACGAGTAAACCGCAAACCGTTAACTGTAAACTGTAAACTGTAAACTGTGCATTTAGCCAATTTCCTGAGCATGCCACAATCAAGTGTATCACGTGTATCAGTTGCCGTTGTTGAAAATGTATTTATTGTATTTTTATATTAATGTTTAATAAACCAGTCAACAAAAAAAAACCAAAAAACAATCAGTGATTTGCACTCAAAGCCAAAAAGCCACTTCCCCATTTAGAGATACCCTGCCAAAGAACGAGGCATTTCCGGGCGAACGTTGCGTTGAAGCGTATGTAGAGCGATTGTCTGGCAGCCTAATATGATACCATATCGTATTCTGATTTTGATCAAGTGTACCGGGAACATATAGAACACAAGTAAAGAAAGCAGTTGTCCAGTGACTGTTAAATACCTTTCAAACAGCTTGGCTCTTACAAATTTACTCTCAATATGAAAGAAGCGTATATGGAACCATTGTCTGGCAGCCAAATATGATACCATATCGTACTCTGATTTTGATTGCATTTAAGGTCCCTCTGTACCATACTCCCCTCCCAAATGTTAAACGTCCGGTTATGTTCAGAAGAAACTGAACGATTCCGGCAAAAATAAATAAATAATTAAAAAAAAAAAAAAAATAAATTATTTTGATCAAATCTACTGGAAACATATAAAAAACAAGCAAAGAAAGTCGAGCACTCTCGACTGTTGAATACCTTTCAAATAGCTAAACGTATATGGAACGATTGTCTGGCAGTCAATTATGATATCATATCGAACTCTGATTTTGATCAAATGTACCGGGGAAGAAAGCTGATGTCGAGCACACTCGACTGTTGAATACCTTTCATCCTAACAAAATCGTTCCCAATATGAAAGACTTCTGCATTAGGGCAGCTGTTGCTGCACAGGGCCATGAAGAGAGGGGTGGGGAAAAAGGAAGAGGGAGAGCGAGAGGGACTGTCACCACACGCTGTGGAACTTCTCCCAGTCAGTTTGATATGACAAACGTAAAGCTGCGTCCATGCTATCCCTAAAAGTATGCCACATTTGCTTACGGCTAGAAATATATAGATTATGCTATATGATTATTCTCAATATATCAAGCAAAGCTTTTATTAGCAACCACTTTGTTCTCTGAGCAGCGAATTTATTACTCAGTTCTTTCCCATTTTAATCTATATTGTTTGCTTATAGAACCAAAAATATCAATACGCCGAGATTGAAACATATAAAAGATATTGTATTATGATAAACACTCAGAGCTGAAACTGATAAGATTAAGGTAGGGCTGAGACCAGTAATTACTCGTTGGAAGGCCAGCCCAAGCGATGAGACATTTAACAGTTCTAATCGAAAATAATGTGTACAATTACTGGAAAATTTACGATCAGATTAAACGATTAGTGTTGCCATAGCTTGTGTTGTATTGGACTAAATTAAATGGAAAAATACAAATAAAATACTGATCCAAAATATAGACATAGAACTCCCCCCTTAATGTATACGTAGCCAGCCCCTTGTACCCTGGCGCAAAGTCATTGCATCGTAAAGCAGGTGTAATCGTGCAGGTGTTGATTTGATATGTCAAAAGTTGCGATTATCTGTTCGACTGAAATCGTCACCTCTCTCGATTCATTCGCGGAAAATTCACTTCACAGGAGTTTGCTGTGATTGAAAATGGGTCGAACTACGCGCGTTAGTGCCATCAGTCCCTAGGGGCAATCAGGCCATATATTCGAGTACCTACAATCCCAACAGCCATCAAGAGTTTTCGGAAGAGCACAAGCGCTGAGAACTTGGGGAAAAGCTCGCAGCCGAAAGCTGTACAAAGCTTTCGCTCACGATCGTGAGTTGTGCAAAGACTTAAATTGAAAGTCAACTCGAGCCGCGCATTCAGACAGTGCCGAGTTCTTTGATCGTCCAGACAGACACACATCCAGCGTAAGTGCGTGCAGTGCCGGGCAGCGAGTGTTATCATCGATCCGTCAGCCGTCAGGCAACAGCCGGAACAGTATGTGCGGCTCGAGCGCGAGACAAACAAAAACAAGAACGACAGAGAGTCAGAGAGTCAGCAGCTCGTTTAGATAATGGTGCCAGGTGCCAGGTGCGAGGGCCACGCGGGCTAACTGGAGGGCAATGTGTGTGTGTAATTGGCACGTACGCGCTCCACGCCCAGCGCCATTTCTGGCGCGATTCTAATCCCTAATGCGTTCGCTGCGCATATCTGATGCGTCAGATACATTTGTATCTCTGGCCGGCCATCGCCGTCGGCGTCGCCACCGGCGCAGGTTTTTTTTATTAATGAATTTCTATTTTTATTATGTTGTGCGCGACGGCTGCTGCCGCGGCTACTGGTGAAAGTCGCGCTCAACGGATACCCCTAAATGGTCCGTCCGACCCCAAATACTATAGTGTGTATATATGTAAATATGCGAGCAAATCGTCCGATGCGTGCCAAAGTTCAACTCGGGCCAGACAAATTGGCGCTGGCGCTGGTAATTAGCATAGAGACAGTATCAGTATCTTTTTGGTCTGCATATCATACTCATTCTGTAGTCGGAAGAGGTCTTTAGTATCTTTCACTTTGTAGTCAGAAAAGCTTTGCAGTAACTTGTGTTTTTTTAATCCACTGTGCTAAATAAATATATATATAATGGCATTAACTATACAGTTAAAATAAATTATACAATTTATTCTATATAAATATATATATAATGGCATTAACTATACAGTTAAAATAAATTATACAATTTATTCAATATTCTTTTTTTGCAGATCACAATCTAAGCCAAAATGTCCCTAACTGAGGTAAGTGGTTTATTTGCGATAGCCTCGTAAATAGTGCTCGAGTGGGCAGCGAGATAAGCCAACTACTCCATCAGGTCTTATCAGCAAACAAGTGGACTAATCACCTGTACTAATCGGTCTGATCTTTGTGCTCTGTTGCAGCAATTCAACGCCGCCGCCGAGAAGGTCAAGTCGCTGACGAAGCGTCCCAGCGATGCGGAGTTCCTCGAGCTGTACGCGCTCTTCAAGCAGGCGACCGTCGGCGACAACGAGACCAGCAAGCCCGGCCTGCTCGACCTCAAGGGCAAGGCCAAGTGGGAGGCATGGACCAAGCAGAAGGGCAAGTCCACCGAGGCCGCGCAGAAGGAGTACATCAGCTTCGTCGAGGGTCTGGTGGCCAAGTACGCTTAAGACTCGGGCATAGTCCCATAACCCCAGCAAACCAAACTAAATTGATTTTAAGCCAAGACTAAAGCTATTTATCTATATCGTAGACCCCGAGTTCTTTTTTAATGTGTAATAAAACGTGCGAGTTAACGTATGACTAGGCTAACAACCTTCCGGGTGTTGGCCCCTTGTTCCATTGGCCCGTTGAACTCTGCGCCTGGTGAGGCGAGTACGTGGCGCATAGTATTTGCAAGGCAAATACACATGGGCAGGTGCGATTGCAGCGCACGCTCGTCGACTCATTAGCGAATAACTGTTAACAGCTGCGACGAGGCGTCGAGCTCTCGAAGAACGACCTTGAGCTTCGGCCCAAAGTGCAGCTCGTTCGCCGTAGATACGCCTTTTTTATGGCTTGATACTGGCCGAGAGGCGACGCTTGGCAATTAGATCTTTGATCGTGATTAAGCTGAAAGATTGCTTTAAGATTATATACATTATAGGCTTTATTTTTGGAAGTGGAAAACACATGTACTATATAGGTTTTGTTTTAGCAATTTTTAGCCAATAAAAACAATTTATATTATTTATTTAAATAGACTTACTATATAAAGTCGTAGTTTTAGCAGCGTTTCTTATAGCTTTCCATAGTAGAAAAAAAAGATTTGCTATAGTGCATACAGTATACTATGTATTATATAGCCTATATACTATATATTATATAGCCTTTATTTTTGGAAGTGGACAACAGATATACTATATAGCTTTTGTTTCAGCTAGTTTCAGCCAAGAAAAAAAAATTAAATTATACTTTTAAATTGATTTACTATATAAAGACGTTATTTTAGCAGCGTTTCTTATGGCTTTTTATAGTAGACAAAAATATTTGCTACAGTGCATACAGTATATATAATATATAGTAATTATATAGCCCATATATTATATATTATATAGCCTAGCCTCAGTAATACTGTATATAGCCTTATATTGTCCTTGTCTTAGCTGTGTTTCCCCTGCACAATTATTTGAATAAGCGTAAACAATCGCTAGAAGTCATAAGCACTTAACAATTTTGAACAGCTTCAGCAGTCAATATTTGTGCAGAAGAAGAAGAAGCAGAAGAAGATTTAAGAGGCTTAAAACTGAGCTTGCATCGATTTGCTAACGACAAATTTTTAAAACAAATTATTTTACACAGCTTTGCATTTCAAATTTCCCATTTGAGCCGCCTCTAAAGACTTAAAGCTCAAAACAAAAGCGCGCTGGCAACATGCTGCTGGCAACATGTTGCTAGCCGGCAGCAGCAGCAACTGCTGCTCAACAGGTGAGCAAGTGCTGAGAGCGCAGCGCGCTGCGCTTTTTGTTTATGAATGAAAAGCGCAAAGCAAACTGTGATAAATGTGTGTGCACGAGCAAAAACGATGGCAGCGACAAGAACAGCAAAGCGACAGCAACAACAAGTTGCCAGGCAGTCAGGCAGACTGCGATCGCTAGCCAGAAGAGAGCGCGCGCCAGAGAGAGAGAGAGCGAGAGCGAGCGCGGGAGTGTGAGCGCGAAGTAGGAAGTGAAGGCAGAGACAGCGAGAAAGAGCGCGAGCGAGCGAGCGAGTACAACCAGTCAGTCGAGCGGGCCAAGCCAGCAGCAGGCGACGGGCAACTGGTCTCAGTCTGCGTTCAGTCTACGTTTTGGCCCAAACGCGTTTGCTTGCAACTCGTGGCCAGCGCGCATGAGCCGTCGGCTGCTTGATTCGCCCTCGCCCTCACTCTCTGTGTACGTGTGCGTGCTAGTGTTAGTGTGTGAGTGTTAACAAAATGTGATTAGCGAAAATACAAAAGAAGCAACAGACGATGGCAGAGCGTAGAGCAGCAGAAGCAGCAGCGTAGACAGCGCGAAAGTGTGTTAAAAATAACAACAAAAATTAAGCAAATAAAACAAACGAGAACGCAAAACAATACACAGTCAAAAGGCGAAGAGAGCGCAGCAAATTGTAATTAAACAAAAAGCCCATCGAAAATTGTTAACAAAATGCTGAGTTTTCTGCTTTATCGCCAGCAGCAGCAGCAGCAGCAGCAGCAACAACAATAAAGTTCGTATTGAACTACACCCAAAAGCCAGCAACAACAACTACTACCAACGCAACGGCGGCTGTGCGGCTGACTTGGCCGACAGCTCACCAGCAGCAGCAGCAGCAGCAACAGCAACAACAGCAACAACAACAACAACAACAACAACAACAACAGCAGCCAGAGTCATCGTCTACCTTTTTCGTGCCTTTCCAAGTGTTTTTTTTATTGTTGGCAGAGAGAGAGAGAGAGAGAGAGAGCGCTACTGCCAGAGAGCGCGCAGAGAGCGTGTCTGGCTTAGCCTCAGCTTCGGCCGCGCTGCAACTGCGCTGCTACTGCGACCAGTTCCAGTTCCAGTTGCACGACATGAGCAGCTGTAGCTGCTGTAGCTCGCTGCCCGCTGCCCATGCCCACAGACTACACCACATTCATCATAGTTGGCAATTTTGGTAAGTCCGGAGTGGTACCGTTATGGCGACTGGCAGACAGCAACAACTGCCTAACTGCCTGCCCCCGCAGCACGCCCCCCGCCCCGCCCCCTGTGTGACTTATCTACCTGAGACGCAGCTAATTAAAGTTTTGCCCAAGTGTTTTAGGATCTCGTTCGCTCGCTCGCTCGCTCGTTCTTCTGCTCCTCCTTCAGCATCTTCGGCCTCGTCTTCGCTTCGTTATTTCTATATTTATGCTTGATTTTGTTGCTGCTGTTGTTTGGGCTAATTCGCAGCATTTCGTTAGCGGCTCTTTTCATTAATAAGTTTCACGCGCCGCTCATTTTTCAACAAGTTATACCCCGGCCCCCCTCTCTGCCGCTACCTCCGCTCGTCCTCCTGCCTTTCACTCGCACACTGCTCCTCCCGCAGCGCCAACCCTTGGCTGAGCTTGTGTCTGGCTCGGATTACCGTGTTGATGTTGTATTTTTGCTTATACGTGTATATAGAACGCTCTCTGTTTGTGTGTGTGTGTATATGTGTGTGTGTGTGTGTGGGGATAATATAAATTCGTTTTTTTTTCGCTAATTTCTTCTTATTCGGGTTCTCACGCTGCGGCTTAATAAATTCACCGAGCAATTTGTATGGGCAGAGCGAGACACGAGAGAACCTTGTACTTAGCCGGAATATAGAAGATCTAAGCAGGGCATAAAGCTGAGGGGAGTAGGGGAGTGATACAGCTCTGACAATTGTTGATATGGTAACAGGAAGAGACAAAGACAGCGGAAGAGACTCTGCTGTGATATATTATAATAATAATATTTAATTAGAAAATTCTTAGAAAATTTGAGAAATTTTTGATAAATTCCTGCGACAAGTTCTTGAAAATAATACAACATTTATAGAGAGACTCGCACATATTAATCACATTATTCAAAATATATTAATACAAAAATTAATATATATAAAACAAAAATTAATTCATATAATTAAAATTATATATAAACAAAAATTATTAAGATTTTTGAAATGTATGGCAATATTGAAAATTCCTATTGAGATAGAGATAGATAGAAATATAATTGCTGTGTATTATATTAGAACAAGATAATATGACATTTAAATTCCAATAAACTGTTGACATAATTATACCACAAATTCATTTAAGTTTTATAAAAATGTAGGTCACAGCACAATTTCTGATGAAATAGAAATAAAGATATTAATGTGATAAATACATTATAAAAATTGTATATAGAGAAATTCTTTGAATAGAAAATTTCAGTATATATAGTTTTATATATATAAATATAGCAATATCTTTAGCAAATATTTAAGTAAATTCGCACATAAAGCTTTTCCAACTCATAGCAATACTCAAGTACAAATTCCTGCTGAGATTTAAACCATAAGCTACATTTCTGGTTCACCATTATTTTTAGCACTACGATAACAATTTCAGGAAAATTGTGAATCGAGGCGCTTCCCATTGCCGGGCCGTAACTGTTGTGGTTATCTCCAGTGCGGCTCGATCAGATGGATTATAAAATAATGAACTCAGCTGAGCCGAGCGCGCTGTCAACTGCAGTTCTCTCGAGTCTCGAGTCTGCAGTCGCTGCGCCTGCGTCGGGTCGCTGCAGCAACGAGTTTCGCCCAGACACAACATGCTACAGCTGTGTGTGTTTGTGTTGGTGTGCCAGCTAAAGCCAAGACTTGGACTTAGACGAAGACTCGAACTGGGGACTGGGGCTATGACGCTGTCTGCAAGTTGAGTCGTGCAGCTGAGCTTGCAACTAGACGCTTGCGTGCAGCGAGGCAGGAGGAGGTGACAGGCGGGCGGGCACTCGACACTTGACGCTCGTATGGCCAGGTATTTGCAACAACAACAACAACAACAAGAACAACTGCAACAGCAGCAGGCACGGCGAATAACTGTGACAGGAATGCGCAAACAAGAACAAAACACTTGCAGTGCACGCAACGCGAGAGTCGTCGCATAATCCGAATAGTCGGTAAATCGGAGAATCGGAGAATCGGGGAACAATGCAATTGCGTATACGCCGCGTGCGAGCTGCCCGGCGACTGGCCAAGTGCGATGATCGAATGACAACCTGTTGCAAAGGCCTTGCCACTCGATTGGGTCGCCCGCTGCCTTCGTCTCTATCCCCTGTTTACCTAGCGATATAGGCAGCTACTATATATCTATTTGTCATTCTGATTTGAATGCTCTCGGGTAGACTTGGCCAGAACCTGTCGACGTCGTCGCTGCTGTCGTTTGAACTCTGTCATTTGGCAAATGCAAATTCGATTCGAAAATCGAAGCAAGAATTATTGCTCAGCGATCTGTGGCTTGTCAAGCTTCAGAGTCCGTTTGAGCCTCTGTTGCTCGTGTCTCCCCCTGTGGCTATGTAATGTTGTTTGTATTTGTATACCCTGCAGTAAATGGCAGGCGAGGGGTACATTTAATTAATGAACAGGCGAGCGGGTGATCTGTTAGCGTAGCTTACAAAGTATACAGCGCTTTACATTATTATTCAATAAGATGATTTATTTAAACTCATCTATAATGTTTCAACACAGCAATAGATAGCTATTTGTTTAAACACCTAGATCTCTGCTACTACAGAAGCTAAAGATATCAAACTTGGTATATAGCTTTATGAATGTCATACGCAGCTCAAGCGTATTTCATACATTGGATGCCACGCCCCTTTCATTAGAAAAACAAAAAACAAGTAGAGCAAAATTATATCCATAGTTGCAAGCAGGAATAAAAGTGTTTCTTGCTTTATAAGAGCAAGGGAATACTGCACAGTATCTTCTCAGGTTTGTAGGCAGGGTATCTAACCGTCGAGTTTACATGGCGCTAGGCCTCTCGCTATCTTTGTGTTTGGTCTGTGTGCTAACCTGCCTCACCGGTTTCGGTTTATGTTTTAGCCAACGCCATCATCATCATCATCATCATCATCCATTACTTATACTCATGCACAGACATTTGTACGTGTATTTCTATTTCTCTTTTAATTTTCTCTCGCGAGCGCAAAGTTGCTGCTGGAGTTGTTGTTGTTGCTGTTGTCGCCGTTGCTGCGACTTGTTGCTGCCTCTTTATTTATTTTTTAACCAGTTTCTTTGCTGCAACCTGAGCGCGAATGAGCCATAAATAACAACAACAACAATAACCACACAGCAACAACAGCAACCGAAGTGCTGCGGCTGTCCCGGTTTCCAGGAAGCAAATGTCCGTCCCAATTGTCGGTGTCTGCGTCTGCAATTCGCGTGCAGAGCCGTTGCCTGCCTGCCAGCCCGACGGAGGGATGGGACCGAGGAACTGGCCATGTCGAGGCCTGTGTGTGTTTGTGTGTCTGTGTGTGTGTGTGTGTGTGGATTATGCAACTTTTGGTTTTTATTTGAAAATTTAATAATCCACAGCGCGCGTTGGCGTCGCTTCCTTGATGGCCTCCGCCGCAGCTGAAGCAGAGCTGCAGATAGCGACAGTCGACAGCGACACAGCAGAGCGAGACAGCAATAGCTGGACAGAGTGAGACGGCAAATAGTTGCAGTTCGCGCAGCAAGCGCATTCCGTTAGGTCTTAAGTCTTAATCCCTCACTGTGGAATTCTGCGCATCTAATCAAAATCTAAGTGCGCGTACTTAGACCCGTTGCATACCCTTTCCCCTGCCCTCACCAAGTGCATTCCACTGCTCAAGCGACTGCATTGGGGGCCGTCGTGAGGTCTGCGATATCAGCGCAAACAATTGCCATGTGTTTATTTGCACCTGAGAGTTCGCAGTTCCCCCTTAACAGTTCCAAGTCGTCCGGCGCGTACTTCTGGGCTCCGTGCAGGGAATCCCCACGAGCGAAAACAGAGCCGAACACATTGCAAACATTTCGAGAGCAGAGCGAATTTCATTACCTTCTGCAAGTGCGAAATCTGCCGAATCAGTTGAATATACAACTGTGCGCAATATATGGTGCATATATAATTATATATATGGATATATATGTATATAGCTGTGTGTGTCGAGTATGTGCAGCGCATTAACCTTGACCAACAGCGGCAGCAGATCGCTCAGAGATAGCGACCCACTGGGAATACACCTAAAATACATATTTAAAGAAGGGGGAGTGCAAAGTCTGTGACTATACGATTTATCGAGCAGTGCGTTAAAGGTCAGTTATGGCCGGCCCGATAAGCGATAATTTTGGGGCCTGTGCAGGTGTTTTATCAGTTTTATGACCTAGCTAGGGGCTTTTCGAGTGCTAAATGCTTGTACATATGTCGAGCTGCTTTTATCGGGAACTGAAGCGAGCAGGAACCGACTGGAATGATCGGGCTGCTTTCAGTGTACTTAGAGGCGCTTTAGGAAGGGGAGAGGAGAGATCAGTCAGGCAGGGGCAGGCAGGGAGGCACTCGTTGACAGCTCCCGAGCAGAATGCAACAAGTATTTAGTAGCCGGAGAGAATCTCTATTTATCGTGCATATAGATAGAGCAGACGAGTGTACGAGTGCAGCCAAATAAAGAGATCAGACCAGAGGGATAGATAGAGAGAGAGAAAGAGAGTGCTACAAATGATTGCCGCAAATATTTAGTCAAGTGGAGACTGAAGCTGCAGTGAGGGTGAGGAGCTGCAGATCAGAGATTCTAGATGGCAGATTGTTGCTTAGAGTTTTCTCCCTTTGCCAAAGAACAGACACAGACTGTCCCCTGTCTTTTCATTTACCCTACCTCCTGCCCCCTAGCCATTTCTATTGCCCTGCGATAAGATAAAAAATCGCTGCGAATCGGCGCCTGGGATCTGGCACTGGGCCAAAAGCAAATATGGCAATGAAAACGCTTCGAAAGCGAAGCGAAAACTTAAATAAATACAGTAGCACGGGCCCAACGACGAAGTGCTCCAAGTACTCGAAGTGCTACTCACTGAAAGCTTCTCTCTTTCTCTATCTCACTGCACTTGCAGCTACCCCATGGACATTGCTGATTACTAGAACGCAAGACGAGCCGAGCACGTCCAGACGAGATGCACGAGCTGTTCACGAAGGTGCTCGCCAAGCGCGATCTCTCCCGAGCCGGAGATCTCTTCTCTGTGCCCGACGCGGACATCGTCAATGACATCACAGAGGTGGTAAGTTCACGTAGAGGGGAAATATCTTCCTTAACTCTTCACTATTCTATAGTACTCTCACTACTTTGCTACTCTACACTACTCTATTTACTACAACTCTACCTTTCTCTACGACTCTACACTACTCTCTACTACTCTACATTACTCTCTACACTACTTTACACTACTCTACACTACCCATTATTATTCCAGCTGTCCGAAATCAATCCGATCATCTCGCATGCGGACTACGTGAAGAACAATAACGACCAGAGCGTGGTGGAGATCTGCGTGACACGCGTGCTCTCCTGCATTCGTGAGACACGCAGCGCTGAGCGCTACTGCGCCGCTCTGGTTGATCTGCTAAAGACATGTCTGCTGTGGAATCTACAGCCCGTGGCGGCCACCAAAGAGGAGCCACCGCATGCCAAGATTGCCGCGGACATAATCTCAAGCATATTTTTGGTGAGTTCAACAGGAACTTATCCCTCTCTCTTCAGGGTTTGTAATCTAATTAATCTCTCCCCTCTCCTTGCTTCCCTGCAGAACTACGATAAGAAGGAACTGATGAAAATCGCGCTGCCCATTGCCGTGCAGTTCCTGCCCAAGGGCAACAAGGAGCTGTCGCGCAACCTGGCCAGCTACCTCTCGCTGGCTGCCATCGACTATGCCTATCTGCTGATCGACATCATGGACCCCATCATGGACTCCATACTGTCGGGCAACTACGGGCTGCTGCGCGTGCTCTCGCAGGTGTACGAGGTGTCGCCGGAGACGGTGACGCCCCATGCGCCGCAGCTGATGCCGCTGCTGCCGCAGTGCGATGCACAGGAGCGCATGGCCGTCTTCCAGCTGTACCTGCTCATCGTGCAGAAGTCTCCGGCTGTACTGGAGGCATGCGTTCCGCAGCTGTGCGGCTTCCTGCAGGACA
This sequence comes from Zaprionus bogoriensis, assembly GCA_035046045.1. NCBI lineage: Eukaryota > Metazoa > Arthropoda > Insecta > Diptera > Drosophilidae > Zaprionus > Zaprionus bogoriensis. The sequence goes on along the minus strand of JAWNOI010000192.1, from coordinate 322,827 downwards.
GCGACACGTCGAACATCACCATGCAGATCCTGCTGAAGCTGGCCCAGCATGCGCCCCACCTGCTCGTCGATCACTTCGAGCAGGTGCGTCTGGCCGCCAAGACAAACCCGAGCACCATCACACTGTGCGCCCAGGTGCTGACCACCGCGGGCATTGGCAGCAAGGATACGGCGCAGGAGGCTCTCGACTTCGTGCTGGAGCATCTGCCTGCTCAGGCATTACTGCAGCAGGAGGCGACGCGGCTGTGCTCCGCCTACCCCGTGCTCTTCACCGACAAGGTGCTCGCCTGCGTGCGCCAAAAGAACGCGGCGCTCAGCTCCCAGCACGACGTCGGCGGCAATGCGGCGACGGCCAACAAGACCTCCGGCGGAGTGACCATAGTGAGCCTCAACAGCTCCAGTCCCAGCGCAAGTGCACAGCTCAAGCCTGGTGAGTGTCGGATGTAGCAATACCCAAAGAATCCGCGACTCATTATATACTTTTATTTCTCTTCAGCTCCTTCCGCCACCAACATCGTCCAGCAGCCGCCGAGCGGCGCCGTCCATGCAATGCCCACGCCCACACCCAGTGCGGCTCCTGCACCCATTGCCACCTCGACGCCAACGCCCACGCCGGCGCCCGTTGCCACGCCTACGCCGCCACACACGGGCTACACGCGCCGTGTCAAGCTAGGTGACTCACGTAGCACTGGCCGCCTGCATCCGGCGAGCAACACGCATCGCAGCGTGACGCGTTTGAATGTGGCCAGCGGTTCGGTCGGAGGACTCCACAAGAGCATGACGCGTCTGAGCAACTCACAAATCAATCAGCAGCCCGGTGGCAATTCCAACGGCAACGTTGTGGTGCAGACGGGCGCCACGCCCAAGACGCCCACCTCACCCAGCAATCCGCCGGTGACGCCGGTGCCGCCGCTGAGCAACGATGTGATCATCACCGGGCACAACAAGCACGGCATTCCGGTGACCTCGGGCGGCGTCACAGTGACCACCTCCCCCTCCAAGGTGCGTCCGCACTCGCAGGGCCCCTCGACGCTGCTGAACTCCAGCACGGTGCTGATGAAGTACAGCACAGATGCACTCAACCAGTCGGTGGGCTCCATCTCCATACCGCAGTCCGGCGCAGTTGCAGGAGGAGCAGCAGGCGCCTCCGCTGCGCCAGCTCAGCAATCTCAGAACGCCGTCTCGGTGCATCATGCGTCGCCGGCGTTGCCCTCATCCTCGAGCAACGGGAACGCCAAGTCCGTGATGAAGCTACCCGTCAACGGGAATGTAAGTGGGAGAGAAGTTCTCGGTTATAAATTCGATGGAGTATTTTAAACTATATCTTTTCATACATCCCTCTATATTTATATACCCTATGTCTATATCCTTTTTCTATAAGCATCTGTATTGATCTTTGGCCAAAAAGTTCCAACTAGGATATAGTTATCCACCCTCTATGTATATCTATATTCCGATCTTTATTCCTCAATATCCGCATCTATCCTAATGCAAATCCTCTCAATCCCCCGCAGAGCGAGGTGATCGTGTCGGGACCCACAACCACCACGAATGTGGCACCGCGCCGCAGCGACAACACCAGCCGCACGCTGCTCAACGCGAACAGCGTGATGGACCAGCGCATGAGCACCTTCGAGCCATACCAGATCATGCGCGATCCCGTGCAGCAGTTCTGCGAGAAGAACTTCACCTCGATCAAGTCGTACATGGACGAAGTCTCGCAGCATCTGCCGCCGCCCACGCGCTGCAGCATCGAGGGTAAGATCTCTCTACCTCTCTGTCTTGTTATCTTTTTATACTTATGCTCTGCTCTGCTCTACACACACACACACGCACACACATATCGAACAGTTTCCAATGAATTCGCAGAACGGCGCAAGAAGGTAGCCAAGCTGCATTTCTCGTGCCAGATACGCGGACCGCATTGCCTCTACTCCAAGACGTGCTTCACGATGCGCACACGCAATCCCAAGACATGGATACATATGATCTTCCTGGACTTTCAAGTGCGGCACTTTGTGAGTAGCTGCATCTCCCTCTCTCTCTCTTTCTGGATAATACTAATTGTGCTGCTTCCACAGGTTAAGGAGAAGAGCGTGCTCAGCACACGGGAGCCGGGCATCAGCAACCTGAAGAACATCTGGCAGATACTCAAGTGCGAGAATCGCAGCTTCACCGAACTGGTCACCAGCCAGTTTCCCCAGGTCAAGGTGCGAGTCGATGGGATGCGATGTCTGCTACGCTAGGCTATAATTCAGTCTGCTTCTTTCTTAGGATCGCGAGATACTCGTGAACGAGCTGCGGCACTCGGGATTCCTGGACGTGTTCGAGGTGTCCAAGACGGACCAGTCCAATCCCAATTGCAACGAGCTGGAGTACCAGTGGGGCTGCTTTCTCTGCAATCACCCGGACAAGGCAGTGGGCTTCCTCAATGGCAGCAATCAGCCCATGATCGAGGGCCAGCTCAAGGAGAAGAAGGGCAAGTGGCGACTGTTCCGGCGCTGGCGCACACGCTACTTCACGCTCTCCGGCGCGCATCTGTCCTGCAAGGGATCGGTGAGTATGAGGTAGTACCTGCGTTGAAATCCTCAACTGAATCTCGCTATGCTTACAGAGCGGCGGCGAGAGCATCGACGTCAACCAGATACGCTCCGTGAAGGTCTCGCGCGGCGCACGCAACATACCCAAGGCCTTCGAGATCTTTACCGCCGACCAGACCCTAATACTCAAGCCCAAGGATGGCAAGAACGCCGAGGAGTGGGTGCAGTGCCTCAGCATTGTCGTCGCGCACTCGCAGGCGCGCGACAATCCCACGGTGAAGACGAACAGCCTGCCGGCGCGCAGCATTGGCAGCAGCAAGCCCTCGTTTTAGCCATGCCCGCTCCCGATCCCGATCCCGATCCCAATCCCAATCCTGAACCACAGCCGCACCCAAACCTACATTGTGAGATTATTTGTAATTGTAAAGACGAGACAAGAGACAACATAAAAGACAAGAGCGGTGCCTCGGGCCCGCACGATCTGGCGCTGTCTGTAGACTGGCAGGCAGACATCCATTTTCTTATACACGATGTTATATACTGGACGAGCGTATTTATGCATACATACATGCACCTACCGTACTTATAGACTTACTTACCATTTCAAGGGATTTTTCAAAAATTTTGCGAAACTGTTTTCTCTACTTAAGTTGATTTTTTACCATTAAGTTTATGCTTATTTATTGTACGTGTATTATACAATCAACTTGCTATCAAATCAGAGCTACTTTTTTATTTTTATTTTAACTATGGCATGCCTTCCAAGGCAATACTTATGCTGGGAAATCGCCCAACAAGCTTGGGAAAAATATTTACGCAGCCCGAAAATAAGTACTACATTTAGTTGAGAGTAAATTCAATTCAATTGGGCCAAGATACGCCTAAGAAATTATGGCGCCGCTTGAAAGTATGCAACGGTATTTAATTGGCAACTACGCATGTCGCTCAAAAGTATGCAACAATAAAGACACTCAGCCTTGCTCAACGCGCTCTTGGGAAAAAAGCACAGCCTGAAAGCATGCAACATAATTGGAAACGTGTGCTACGAACAACTTTGGATCAAATATAACGAGATAAATAAATACAGATTATGTTTAGCTACAATTGATTAATACTCTCTGGGAATTCCAATTGAGCTACTAGTAATTTTGATTAAAATTGTTGGAGTAAATTCATAAGTCTGCTGGCAAATAAGGTTGTCTGCTTGTGGCTGAATAAGTCTTCGCTTAGCCTTGTTTTCGTTTAGGTTTGGACGCAAACATTTGTCACTAACTACGTTCAGTTAAACCACTGTAAGTACTATGGTAATATTTAACTAGATAATTAACAACAATTTGACACCGTTCAGGGCCCGGACGTGGCTGTATCGGCTGAGTTCGCATTGAGATCGCGCTCCTCGCTGAGCTCCAGCAGCTGCGTCCAGTTGGCATTCAGACGCACCACCTGCATGTCGCGACGCAGCTGCTCCAGCGGCGTGTGCTCAAGCTGACAGTCGTCCAGCACGCGAGAGACGTGCTCTAGTTGATTGGCATAGATGCGCAGTCGTTCCACATTGTTGTTGTCCTGCTGCGACGTCGCAGTATTGACCTGAACCGAAGAGAGAGAGAGAGAGAGAGAGAGAGAGAGAGAGAGAGAGAGAGAGAGAGAGAGAGAGAGAGATCGAGATTGGTAATGGAGTGTAGCTTAGAGGGCCTTTGGGTAACTCACCGTCAGTTGAGCACCGCACACATTGCGTAGGAAGCCGCTCACACGCACATCCTGCAGCTGGCCGCCGGCCTGCCACATCTTCAGCAGATTGAGTATGCCCAGCACGTCGCCCTGCTCGGGCTGCTGCAGGGGCGACAGCAGCGGCATGGGCGGAAACTCAGTGGTGGGCGAGAGCTTCTTGTAGCTGCTGCACAGTGTGCTCAGCGTGCAGATGTCCTCGTTGAGGCGCTGCCCACGGCGCGAAGCAAACGAAGCGGGGCAAAAGCGAGGAGCAGTGTGGTGATTACACGAGTACAGTGACAGCAATTAGTTATCGGATTCGATTCGATTCATTCAATCATTCATTCATTTCAAACGAAAGAGTGCGCTTTTGAACTTGATTTGAGACTGAGACTGGGACTGTCCATGGATGAGTTCGAGAATGTGGATGATAACAATGGTTGGCATGATCGAAACATGATAGAAACAAAGTACAAGAAATTATAGATGACAAGATCGTAGATCGTAGATCAACTCAACGCATATGAATGTAAAATAGGCCAAAAGTTTATTTACCACTAAATTAAATAATACTAGGCATACGGTTAACTTAACGTAGTGTAAGATCGTCTGCGATCGCGATCGACTGTGTAAACATATGAATATATATCTGGCGAGTAAACGATAACGATATATAGAAATGTCTTCGAAGGGTGCGCGAAAATCAAAATCGAAACTCAAATCCAAACGGAAACGGAAATGGAAACGTGGCTAGAACCTTACGTCGATTTCGTTGCGATGGCGCTGTAGATCGGCCTTGGCGCCGCTCAGATCGCTGCCCTTGATCATCAGCTCCTGTGTGGCATCCATGAGCTCGTCCTGCAGCTTGAGGTTGACGTCCTCCAAGTCTTTTAGCTTCTCCAGCATGTCTTCCTTATGCTGTTGTAGTTTGTTTCTAGAGAAGCAAAGCGTTGAGCAAGTGGAATCGAGAGATCCATTATATATACTTAACACTCACTTGTCCACTATCAACTGCTGTATGCAATTGTCGTTGTCCAGCTGCACGAGGCGCAGGACCTTGAGCAATTTGGTGACCAGCGTGTCCACCTCAATCACCTGGTCGACGACTGCCTGCGCCGTGCTGTACTCCATCAGCGAGGGCAGCTCCGCCAGCGAATCGTGGCAGCTGAGCTCCTCCGTGTTGCACTGATCGCGATTGCTGTGGGGATTAAGAGAAGAGAGTGTATAGGTGGACGGCATTGACAGCTCAATCCGGCACTTACCTCATCGGCAGCCCAGTGAACTTGTGCACATGCATCTCCATCTGCTGGCGATTGGTGATGGCCTGCGACAGCTGCTGCAGTGAATCATCGCCATTGGCAGTGCTGGGCAGATGCTGCTGCTGCTGCTGGCTGCACTGGCTGATGAGCTCTGTGGGCAGCTCGATTTGCGAGATCATGCCCGTGCAGGAGGAGACCATGTTGTGCGAGTGCGAGTCCGGCTGCACCACATCCTCCAGCACGTTGTCCATCATGAGCAGGCAGGGCTGGCAAAAGTAAGGTATAAAGCAAGGGTAAACGAAGCTCTATCAATGACCACTATTCACTTACCTCCGTTTCAGAGTCGAGCATCTCTGTGGAGTCGGAGTCGTCGCCTGCGTTGCAGCCATTGAGATTGGCCTGCTCGTTGCTGTGCAGCGCAGACGCGGCATGGCCCTGAGCTGCTCCCGCGCCCTGACTCTGTCGTTTGCCCGCGTGGCGCAGCGAGAGGCGCTTGCCCGAGTGCGTGGTAGCCTGGCGTATGGCACCGATGACGGCGGCTATGAAGGACTGATTGCGTTGCGGCGACAGCGAGCCGTCGCTGGTCAGGACCAGCGTGTGCAGTGCATCGCCAGCGGAGGCTGGACTTATGGGCAAGTCCAGGCCATTGGGCCTGATGCCGTTCTGGGCGTGCTCCGTCTCAGCGGCCAGCGACTCGGCCTGGAAACGCGTGTCCTATGGAAGAGAAAGTGCGGCTTTAGTTCAGTTAAGTCAGAGTAAGTGGCTAGAGACGCACCTCCAGATCCTGCTCGGAAATGCTGTAGGAGCACACCAGCTGCTCGACAAGATTATCGAGCCGGGCATGCAGGCCGGACAACGCTGTCGAGGCGCCCGCCACAGCTGCATTCTGCTGATGGATCAGCTCCCGGGATTTGTTCTCCAGCGCCGCGTACTTCGTCTGCAGCAGGCGGTTCTCCTGGCGCCGCTGCTCGTTGAGGCGCACCAGATGCCGGCACTCGTCGCGCAGCACCTTGGCCTCCTCCTCGCGATTGGCCAGCTGCGTTTTGGCCGTCTGGTATTCCGTCTCCAGCTCGCGCAGCGCATCGCACTGTGCGGCCTTCTCGTGCTGCAGGAAGTCCTGCAGCTCGCTGGACTCCTGCTCGATGGCGGCCTTCTCCTGCAGCAGCAGTTGCTGCGTGGCCAGCGAGCGACGCATCTCCAGCTGCAGCGCGCGGCAGAGTGCACGCAGCTGGCCAATCTCTTGCTGGCGCTCGAACAGCTCATGGCCGCTCATCTGGATCTGTGACTCCAACATCAGCAGGCTGTCGTGACCGCTGCCATCGCCGCTGTCCTCGGAGGTGGGCGTGCCTGCGCTGGCGCTGACCACGCGCGCCAGCTCCAGCATGCCCATGACACGCTCCGTGTTCAGATGCAGCTCCTGCTGCATGGCCAGCTTCTCCTCGCGCTCGCGCTGCAGCTTGCCGCTCAGCTGGCGCACCTCCTGGCGCAGCTGCTCGAGCTCGTGATCCCGCTGATCGGGCTCCGCCTGCGTGCACTGGTCCTGCTGCTCCACAGCGTCCAAGGCGCGTGTCTGCAGCACGCCGCCGCCCAGCACCTGCTCGAGATCTTCGCTCGTGAGTGCCGTTTGCACCGCCGTCTCGTGGTAGATGCGAGTTCGCGGCGTCTGCTGCAGCTGCTGCTGCTGTTGCTGGGGGCGGCGCAGCGAATTCACCTTGGCGCTGACTGTGGGCGGGGCCAGACTGCGGCGACTGGTGGGCATCAGCATGACGGACGAGGTCATTCTGGTGTCCGCCACGGCTGCTCGGCTGATGGAGTTGCTGCGCGACAAACGGCCTGCGCTCAGGTCCTCCACCGACTGCTGCTTGCGACGACGTGGCAGAGTTCCACCTGCGGCAGAGAAAGTGCAATTAGTTGGGAAAAGAGCAGAGTCTCAAAACGATCCTCACCTGGCGCCGGACTGCCCCGCATTCTGTTGGCCATCACATCCGGCGTCACCGACAGACCACGACGTGCAGCTCCAGCTGCGCCCCGATGCGCTGGCCAACGTCCATCGTCCGAGGGCGTGCCTGGCGTGCGGGCGCGGCTGAGCGAAGGCGTGCGCTGCACCTGGGCCAAACGCTGCACGGACTGAGCGCGATTCAGCGCACTCGGCAGCGTGTCGGGTTTCTGTGGGCGTGGCGTGCGCGTGGGCGTGCCCGCGCTATTGGGCACACGAAACGAACTGGAACTGGAGATGCGTGGCTTCTCCCTGCCCGCGCCCGCGCCTGTGGCCGTTGCAGTTGCACTGCCAGGTGCTGCTCCGTTTCTGGGCAAGCTGGCGGCACGCTTGAGATTGGCCACACGCCCGCGCAGCTGCTCCTGCGGCCGCGTCGGCGTCTCGGGCTCGAACATGGCTACCTTCTTCTTGACGCCGCCACTGGTAACAGTGGAGCGTCGCGGCGGCGTCTTCTGCGAGCACTCGCTGCTCTGCTCGCTGGGCGAGAGGCCGTTGCTCAGCTGCAGCTCGCAGCTGTCGTAGATATCCTCGAGGCCGTTGCTGCTGGTGTAGCCACCGCTGGTGCTGCTCAGGCCGCGCTGCAGCGTGACGCGTGACAGGCAGCAACTGCTCGGCACGTCCAGGCCGCTGTCGCTGCCGTCGCAGTTGCTCAATGCGGTTGTCGCGGTGGTGCAGCTGCTCGTGGTGGTCACCACAGTGACTGTCTCGCCATTGTGCTGCTCTCTGTCCAGCTCCAGGTTGGCCAAGCACACGGCCAGCTGCTGCTCGGCATCCTTTGCCAATTCTTGCTGTAGCTGTGGGTCCTCCATCTCAAAGAGCGTGCCGGACATGGCTGCAGAGAGAGAGAGAGAGAGAGAGAGAGAGGAAGTGTGAGAATGTGTGTGTGAGCGACTTTTGAGAGATATTGGAGGAGAGGCAAATGCAGCTGCTGTTGAAGAGGAAGACGTAGAAGGAGCAGCGCGAAAACGAGAGAAAGTATACCCTATGAGTCTCTCTCTCTCTCTCTCTCTCTCTCTCTCTCTCTCCGAGAGCGAGAGTGCTTTTAATTCGAGTGATTCACATCGCACGACCTAAATTTCGCGTTGCATGTAGCGTGCGTATTTTTGGGACTGTGGCATTTCAGTTGCAGGCATGCCACCCCGCCCTGCCCCCTGTGCTCAGGCACCTATGACGCGCCTGTTCGCCAAAACAAGTTGCGCCACGCCAACGACCTTTTGGCAAACGGGGAATGCCACAGGCCACATGCCACATGCTACATGCGACATGCGACATGCAGCATGCTACCAGGCTATGCTTTTGCCTTTTGCGGTCAAGTTGGACGCACACGCAACGTCCACTTGCCACATGCAGCCTGTCGCCGATCGCCTACCGCCTGTAGCCTCTGGACAGCTGCAGCCAGGCTCTATGATTGACTTGAACTAGTTCACACCTGTCACACACACACACACACAGACAGACACCCAACTGGGACACTGCATTAGTTATGAGCGCACCTCGCAGCGCATTGTTCCCGCCTGCCATCCGAATCGAATCGCATTGACCCCGCTAGAGACTTGTTTGGGTTTGCTCTGCTTTGGGTTTGCCTGTCGCAAATCCGTGCCACATTTTGACACCTTTAGCATTACAAATGCGCATTATTATTGTCGTTGCTGCAATCCCAACTGGGGCGACTTCTGCTCGTCATCAGCAGCATCTGACGAATGCGCTCGCCGCTCTCAGCTCGCAGCATATTCATAAGGAAAGACTGCAGGCAACACCTTTTCGGAGAGACCGACAAAACTTCTTCCGCCCGCCCAGGCAAACGCCAACCAGTACGTTGTTACGTCTTCGAAATGATTCCCAAATGAGTCACAGTCGCAGAACTAGCACGAGCATTTATAAAAAGCAACTGAATACATGAATTATTCAGAAACAATTGCGAGTGCCTAAATGCAACATATGTGCACATAGAGCATGTACTGCAGGTACAACTTGAGTCTATAACTCAACATAATGCGACTAAATTTTATAAGGAATTTATATAATAAAATAATATACTACTAATAATAAAATAAAGAATTTATTATAAAGTAGGCAGAAAAAGTAGAAAAAATAATAGATCAAAAAGGAAGTAAAATTTCCATATGAGAAACATATAAAAACAGCCGTAACTAGCAAAAGGAAAAAGTCCTTAAGGACTGAGATGAGGGTATTATAGAGCTAAAGATAACTGAAGCTTTAGCAACGAAATAGTTATAAAACTTGGTCAGAGAATTTAAAATATACACATATAGTATAACTTAAAAATCAAGAAAGCTCAACTAATTAAATTATAAATATATTTAATAATTAAATAATTATATACGATTACTAATTTGATTACCAAAACAAATAATATAGCTAGTCTGATACTTCAACTATGTAGTTGCCATATGCAGCTCTGAATTGCACTTAATTATTAGCAAAAAAAAAAAATGGCAAACTCTAATTGGACTATTTACATAATTTGCGAATAGTTCATGGCGCAGAACAGCTCCAGAAATTATATGCTATCTATAGCTATACCATAGGCGACTCCAGCTTTATTAACATGTGTACATGTTCGCATCACTTGATAACTGGCTGCCAGACCAGGCCAGAGTTAATAATCGCGTAGCACGCGTGCTGCCATATGGTTTGGGTTTGAGCTAATTGCATATAGTACCGGGTCGTAACGCTGTCGATCTGAGCAGGTGGTGAGGGCGTCTGTACTTCGTCGTCAGCTCTCCGGCTGTCTCTGTCTCCGTCTCAGTCTCTATCTCTATCTATCTATCTCTGACTGGCACTGGCTTTGTTTTGCCAGTCTCCTACACGCATCATTAGCGCCTTGTTTGTTATGCGATCTCTGGCAGATTTTGGCCAAATTTGATGATTTCATAATTTTGAACACGAGTCGAAAGCTGCGGGGGGTGGGCGCTCCATAATGAAGTTGCTCCAGTTTTCAGTTAATTGGAATTTCATTTGAAGCTAATTGCGTATCTACAAGATACTTTCTTTCTGCTCTTTCGCTCGCTGTTCGGGTGTGGACGCTTAACAATTATTGAGCTGGCAGCCAGTTGCCGCGGGCAAACCAGTTTCAGTTCATCCACACGACGAGATCCTGTCAAACGACCTTGGCTAGAACATGTTAAATGCTGCCTGCCTTCCTATTCCTTCTCCTCCTCCTTCTGCTGCTCTGCTGCTTTACTGATTGCTGTGGCCTCTTCCTCTGCAGCTGCTGCCTGCTCCGCGCTCTTCCTGCTCTGCTGCTGGCCAGGCCTTTAGGCCTTTAAAGCTCGCCTCGAGTGCTGCCTGAGGACGGTCTAGCGGTCTAATGAAGGGCACTTCAAGCGCGTTCAACGAGGCGACAACGAGGCGGAGGCGACAGACGGCGCGACGCGACGCGCCAGACGACGGCCAAAGGCTTTCAGCAGCAGGAGGCGCAGCACGAAAGCCAAGGCGATAGCAAAGACACACTCAAGCACACACACACACACACACACACACACACAGCTGCAGCGCAATTGTCAAGGCAGCCAGCAGAAAAATGTATCTTGTATCTTGTATGTTGTATCTGCGGCATGCAGACAGCGCGGCAACTTGACAATCGAAGCCGATGTGGAAGTCGCAGTCGAAGCCGGCGCGCTGCAGCTGCAAATGAAGTTGTCTCGCGCGACAATATGGCCCTGGCCCTGGCCCTGACACTGCGGATGTATGCGGATGTGGCTGTCTGAGGAGGGGAAACTCGTTTCGCTGCGTCTTATCGACGTCTGTCGATCGCAGCCGAAAGCCAAGCGAAGACTTGACTTCCACCCACAGCAGCACTGGGAAGCAGGTGGTGATGGTCCCAACTGGAGGAGTGCAGTCGTCACATCTCATTAACTTCAATCAATGAACCAGGCTGCCGGGTTCAACCGGGTATGCTGCTGTGCTTGACCCGCCTTTACCACTATGACAATAGTTCGATTAGGGCGCTGAAGTGAGGAAGGCGGAAGCCGGCAACAATGCCAAGTTAATTACTGCAGCAACAAATACATGTACAACAGCTGCCATAAGTACTAACAACAACAACAACAACAACAACAACTGCAATCAAGTTGGCAGCAAAGCGCGTAGAAGAGTTGCAGCTTTCGCGCGTTCTGCATGCGTTTTTCGCTTCGTTTGCCATTAATTCGGGGGCGGAGAGGAAGCGTAGATGTGGCACAGGGGAGGCGAGGCACGTTCGACACTGCGACAGTTCAGCGTACGCTTAATGCAACGCACATTAGCAGACTGCTAGACCCAAGACTGTAGACTGGGAGACCAGAGACTCGAGACTCGAGACTCGCGACTGGAGTGAAAGGTCATTAAAGCTGGGAAAGTCGATTTTCCGATTAAAAGGCAATTTGAAAATTTATGTGCGCCTAACAGATGATTTATTGCCGTGGCAAAGAATGCCAGCTGAACTATATCAAGCTGCGCTGAGTTAAAGCGATGCTGATAGAGACTCAATTTAAATAATACTTTTTTTTTACAGTCAAACGACAAAAAAATAATAAAGATTCCCGATAAAAAAAAAAACGCTTGCATTGAGTTCAATAAACTTGCAGCGCATTAAAATGAAGAAATTATTGTTTTTGTAGATAACTCCATACGCTATATATATATATTATATATAGTTATCACATGAGTGCAACCTTCAGAAGTTCATGAATTAAAACCTTCATTTTGAAAAAAAAAAGAAACTGCTCCCCTCGCTGCTACCATTCCCCTTTCGATTTACGTAATTTTTTTGTATCGAAAAGTTTGTTTGCTTTTTGAATTTTTTATTACTATGAGAAGTTTACGGCTTTTTTGGGGTCAGACATTATTCTGGGAAGTCAACTAAATCAATTATGTACGCTATGGAAGCGCACTCACATGCATATTCATACTCGCACTCGCACTCACACTCGCATTCATATTCACAAATGTGAGTCTGTTGCGTTTCCCATCTTTATGCTGTGCCACATGTTGGGCAACTTATCTGCATTTGTAGCTGCGGCTGTGGCTGTAGCTGCATTTGTATCTGTATCTGTATCTGTCCCTAGGCAAGAGGGAAATACGTTCACTTGCATAAATTTCTCTCGGCGTGTCTCATTGTCGTGGTTGTTGTTGCATTGAAAACAATTTATTTCCATGCCTTAAATTTATGGCAATTTATTTTGTAGGGGGGCCCAAGCGCTCATCTCTCCCCTGCCTAGCGTGGTTCCGCTGCCCGCCCACAGATGGCGCGCACAAGCCGCCAATTTATGCAGATTGCTCTAGAGCTTATCTCTCCTTCGGGTAGTTGGATGCATGGATTGATGGCGACTCTTTTAATTGCTGGCGAACTGTTCGCAATCGCTGACAATTCTCAGCAGCGAAACAGGTGCACAATAAGCACACTTCTAGCTTGTGTGCGTGTGCCACGCCCTATTCTGCTGCTGCCTATTGATGAACACTCCCACTCAGCACTTCCTGTGGCGACGTCGACGACCCACGAAACTCGAACTCAAATGAAGTGAAACATTTGTGCCGCGAATTACAATCGTGCCCCGAGGGCCCGCATTTGACGCAGCCCCAACTCCAGCCTGCCTCCTACCCGCCACACACTGCTGTACGCTTCACAGTTATAATGAGTTGCAGTTGCAAGTTCTGCGCCCGCCCGTCCGTCCCCTCGTCTGTCTGCAGCTGGGGACAGCAATTGAAAACTGTGCAAAGAGTTTCGGCTCGGGTTGGAATGGGGCTGGGGCCAAGCAACGAGGCAACGAGGCGCACTCTTCCGGGTTCTGCTCTCGGTCTCTCGCTCTCTCTATCACTCTCTCTCCCTTTTTCCTTCTGCTTCCTTCTCTCGTATGTTTTTGGAGTTTTTTCTTCTGGCTGCGTTGCACCTGCGAACTATGCGCGGGGCATGATTTCTAATTTTTAGACTTTATATTTTGCTGCCCTCCGCCTGCTGCTCCGCTGCCTGCTCCAAGTTTGTTGTTTTGAGTTTACTGTAAGCAGGTGGCGGCACAGGCCCAGTGCGATTGCTAGGGGCAAGCGTATAGCCCGAGGGAAGGGGAGGCGGCACTGCCTCGTGTTTAATGAATCAAAGAGAACGCAGACGTCGCCAACGGGACAGACAGGCGGGCGTGGCCAAGGGAAAGAAGCGGGAACGGGGGGGCAGTTGGCGGCATCTGGCCAGCTGGGCTGTCACGAACGTGGGTTTGGCCAGGCTATTGGGCAATAGCAGCAGCAACAATTGAATAACAATAACAACAACAACAACATCAACAACAGCAGCAACATCAATTGAACAACAACAAACCAAGCAGGAAGAAGCGACCAACTGAATCGCTGCGCTTTTTGAAGTTACAACTGGGCAGTTGTTGTTGTTGCTTATGTTGTTGCTGTTGCTGTTGTTGCTTCAGTTGCTGCTGTTACCCAGTGGCATAAACTATAAACAATTTTTCGGCGGCTTCTCAGTCAGCGGCACGCAAAAGTTTCGTTTTGCATCTGTTGAAAGTTGAAGTTTGAGAAACTGAAGGCGGCAGGGGGCGTGGCGGGGGCCAGAGTTCTGCCTTCAAGTCGCCCCAAGTCAAAAATCAACAGCATCGTGAACTCATTACACTGATTACACTATGCTACACACGAAGCGAAGTAAGTCAAGCCGCAGCTTGATTACGAAACAAAAACAAAAGATTAGGCATACTTTTTTTTCTGAGTCTACAAAAGAGTTCGAGAGTTTGAGTTCATTGAATTTATAAGCTGCTCCAGAGAGATAATAATAGTTCTAGGTGCAGCTGTGGGGAACACATTTTTAAAATATATTTAAAATTTATAATAAAGTTTTCAAGTATTTAGGAAACTAGAAATATTCTACCTATAATTGCCATTTAATATTGGAATATTGTATATAAACTGTTTTTTTTTTTAATATTGTTATTACGCTAAAAAACAAATATGTTAACATTTTAAAATATATTTTGTTATTCTTATATTATTATTAACTGTTTATATATTATCACTTTCACTTATATATTCTACTAAAGATTTCGTGCCTTGGAGATTAACATTATCAGATTTATAAGATTTAAAAAATTATTGCATTTTAAATTTAATTAATTTCTATTTTTAATGACGTTATCTTTTAGAGATCTTTAGCATTTTGAAAATTTTAATTTAGTAAAACGTATTTAAATTCAGAAATATGCGTTATCATTGTACAATTAGGCTAAGAACGTACTCAAGCATAATTCTAATGAATGCTGTTTCCGACAACTTTCTTTACTTGTGACTTTTCCGCAATCAGGCCGCACAGTGTTTTGTTTATTTAGTTGTTGTTGTTTTAGATCACGAAAAAAGGAAGGAGCATAACGAAAAGAAGACTGCAAAAATGCGTGTGTGTGTGTGTGTGTATGTGTGTTGCTTTAGTTCTCTTAAGCTGCTGAGGGCGGATCGTTCATTGGCCTGGCTCGGATCATATTGGCACGATGACTAGCAGTTCCTCTGGCTCCGACTACCGCTATTTGTGTATCTGCTCGACTGTCGCTCCAGCTGTCCGGCTGTCGGTCCAACTGTCCAACTGTCGGACTGCCGGTCGATCTGTCTGTCTTTCTGTCTGTCTGGTCGGCTGGTCGGCCCATCTATCTGGTTCCATTAACAGGCCATAGCAATGGCAATTACGCCAAGACTCGACAGCCGAAATTGTTTGTCATATGGCAGAGAAAGTCTTTGGTTCGCTTCATTTTTCTTTTAATGCACGCCAAGGAAAATAAAACTCTTTATGACACTCGTACGTATGTGCGATGCTATATAACCATATAACTATGCTCATACTTGCTCGAGCTCGCCTCTAACTAACTACACTGCAACAACAACAAAAATAAAAACAAAAACAAGTGACTACAGCCGCAGCAATGGGAAGCCCACTTCACGCTTCGAGGCGTTCCAACTCTGTGTTTTCGCTCTCCTTGCCTCTCTCTCTCTCTCTTCATTGCTCTCTCTCTCTGTCTGTGTAGCGGCATGCGCCACTTGACACTCTGGCAGTAGACGAGGGGCAGGGGCGTGGCAGAGAGCCACGTTCACAGTTGACCATTGACCAGACTTTAAGTCATCGTAAAAACAGCAGCAGCAAAGCGAAAATAGAAAAGCGTTTTTCAACTCTCCCAACGAGCTTGAGCTGCGCAGGGGCAGGGAGATGGGGGGGGGGGCCTGAGCCGCTGCCGGGTCCAACTTGTCTCGCCTGAGAGCCTCGTTCATTGTCAAGCCAAGCGACATTCTGTTGTTGTGCCCCTCAAGAACTCTCAGCATGAAATGCTATATGCCAGGCAGGCAGGCAGGCAGGCAGGCAGGGGGGTCTTCCTTTTGTGTGCTGCGTAAACTGAGAGGCGCACAGCATCCCCAACAAAAGGCTCCCAGCGGCAGCTCGCCCAAGGTTCTCATGGTCTGCTCCAGTTAGGTTCAGTTAGTTCAGTGCTGCCCGACCTTGAAATCGGCAATCGCAGCCATCCGAACGAGATAATATATGTGCGTATTTATGAATACAAACCAAATACAAACAAAACAAAACGATGACAAGTTTTTTTTGCTGCCTTTGTTTACGGCTTTTATTTGATTGACGGGGAAGAGCTGGAGGGGGCAGCAGGGTAGAGCTATCAAACTGCCGCGACTTTTCAAATTTCGCACACTTTTAAAACAAGTTTCAATGGCATTTTTTATCACAATTAATTTGCTTGCTTTCTTGCGAGGAGCTGGAAGCGGGGAGTGCCTGCTGCCAACGGGCTTGTGTGTAGTATACCCAATCAGGGGTAATCGTTATGTAGAAGACGCGGTTATCGGCTGCCGATAAGGCGGCAACAGGCGATCACTGCAAATGCAGCTAGAAATTCAGCCAAAATATTGGCACATTTTTTGTAGAGAACTGATAAGTTGATAAGAAAATTCACGTTAATTGCAAATGGGTGAAACATTCGGGAATTCGCAGAACATTTCAGACAGTTTGAGACAGGTAATAATGTATGGTAGTGATATACAGAAACAAAGAATTGATTTCTGGAAAAGACTGAAAGTTATTAATATTGTAATGTGGTACCATAATTGAATTGATTTCTGTAATAAATCAAAGCGGTTCCTTTATGAAAAAATATAGGTTTCTTAAGGATTAATATATCATAAGTATCTGATATCATCGGAAAAGCAATGAAAAATATTATTAAGAAACTTCGAAAAATTAGCTTAATTTTATTTATTTATTTATTTAATTTATATCTGCAAATTTATCAGAAAGAACTGATCAAATGATAAGATATTTGCTTTAATTAGGAATTAAAGATATCGGATTCTCTGGGAATTTCAGACAAATTTGGATTTAAAACTTTTAATAATAATAATATATAATAATCTTATTATATAAAAATGAATCGCAAAATGTGTTGGTAAGCGCATAACTCAACAACGCCTGAACCAATTTGGCCAAATTTTTTTTTAAATTGTTCGTTGAAGTTCAAGGTTTGTGGGCACGGCAAGAAAAATTAGAATTATTGCTGGGAAAACCGTTAAAATGGCCATTTTCTTTTTCCCATACAAATTTTCCGGGCCACTTCAAGTAACCTTTCACGAACACGTCAAAGTAAAACACACCTAAACACATTATTTGTAATACATAAACAGTCTACTTTTGCTCACCTAGCAGCAAGGTAGTTTTATTTATTTTAAAAATTTAAAATCCCTCGGCCACTAACCTGCGCGTTTGTTTTGTATTAGTTTCGATGTTGTTATCTACTTTTTATGACTTCAAGTCATATCAAAATTAAAAAAAAAATGCCTGCCACCAAATCAACTGAGTTTGCTTTTGTCATGGATGGTTTTTTATGGTTTTAAATTATAATTATTTCTGGATAAACCCTAAAAATAGCCATTCTCTTTTTCCCATACAAATTTTCCCGGCCACTTCAAGGAACCTTTGACGAACACGTCAAAGTAAAACACACCTATACACAGTTTACATAATCTAATTTTGTCCACCGAGCAACAAGGAACTTTAATTTATTTTAAAATAAATAAAAGTACCTTGCTGCTTGGTGAACAAAAGTAGACTGTTTATGTATTACAAATAATGTGTTTAGGTGTGTTATACTTTGACGTGTTCGTCAAAGGTACCTTGAAAATAAAAATAAATAAATAAAATATTAAAAGCAATAAATTTGATTATAAAATCTCTTAAAAAAATTATCAAAAAATTCTTTTCAAAAATGTTATATACGGAAGAGGGACTGGGAGAGGGACTGGGAGAGGGATTGGGAGAGGGATTGGGAGAGGGATTGGGAGAGGGATTGGGAGAGGGATTGGGAAAAGAATTGGGAGATGGACTGGCAAAGCGACTGGGAGAGCGACTGGGAGGACTGGGAAAAGAATTCGGAGAGGGACTGGGAAAAGAATTCGGAGAGGGACTGGGAGAGGGAGAAGGATTGGGAGAGGGACTGGGAGAGGGACTGGGAGAGGAACTGGGGAGAGCGACTGTAAGAGCGACTGGGGGAGGGACTGGGAAAGGGACTAGAAGAGGGACTGGGAGAACGACTGGGAGAAATATAGCCATCTGGTGGCGAAACGGAGTTCGCCGGGTTTGCTAGTATAATATAATCATATAAAATATTTCAGAATTGTTTACTGGCATAAGCTACAGTAAATTCGAGTTTTCTGCTGATATTATCGACAAGCCGGTGCAAACTACGCAGAGTTCGTATACCCTACATTTGCTTATGAGACATTCGTGTTTACTAGAAATGTGAAATGTGTCAGTGAAGCAAACAATTCGAGTTCTCAGACAAATTTCAGACAATATGAACTATGGAATTTATGAATACCACTGCGAATAATGATATGTAGATTTTACGAAATTGGTTTGCTAAAATAACCTGAGGTAAACCCATGTTTCGTTGCTTTGCAAATCGAATCGTAGTTACTTTTTTCCAGCATATCATCATTTTCTGGCCTCATCGGGCGGCGGCGAATGCAAACTTCATGGAGTTCGTGTGTTTTGTTTGCTTTGCGGGTTTCAGTTTCTGTTTTACTTTTAATTGCTTTCGCAGCAATTAAATCTCATGCCTAGTTGGAATTCAACGCGCTGCGCTGGCAACTCTCTAATCTTCGTTAATTTACTTAGTGACTTGACGGCGTTGCCGGGGATTTTCTCCATCGCATCGAACGGGGAAAGGGGAACGAGGAACGGAGAACGGCAAACGGATAAACGAAGCTTAATTAACATTTTCCTGAAGTTGCTGCCAACTTTCCTACAGCGATATCGAGATGCCACGCCCACCGCTTGGTCTGCCGGCTGCCCACTGCCCAGCAGAGGCGCCCCGCAATAGCACAAGTCGCACAACGCGTCGGATGCGTAATTAAAACGGTTCGCACATCCGTTCCCCGTCATTAGGCCCGGCTATGAATATGGTAAAAACAAGCAACGCTTAATAACCGGGCCAAGCGATGTTTGACTGTCCGATCGATTGACGCATTGAGTCATTGATTCATTGACTGATGGATCGACTGGCGAACTGATGCCAAATTGCACTCTTCCTGATTGCTCGCAGCTCGCAGTCCGCAGCTCACAGCGCGCCAATCGATTATCGCTGCAGTCATGCAACGCCAAATGAGCTTTGACGCCGCATAATGAAGTGTCGAGGAAGTGCTGCTTGCAACTTGCAGTCGAGCACTGAGCACCGACTCCCAGTGGGATCGGGTCGCTCGCGGGTTGGCCACCTCGCCTGACCTTTCAACTGGGCAAAACCAATTGAAATACCAAGCCAGACCCATTAGGAGCGGCCACAGCGACGCCAGCGGGCCACAAGAGCAAACAACAGTCTGCAAAGCAACTGAAAAGCTCTGCACGCCCACCCATGGCTTACTTTCAGGCAGCCTGGCAGCCACATAGAGCTGTCAGCTTGGCTTTTTTATGGCTATGTTATAGTGAGCGTAATTTCAGCAAAAAGCAAATCAGTGGTAACAGCATGACAGTAAGGCAGGCTTCCACGCAGTGCTGTCAGTATAGCTATTTTATAGCTATAGTTTAAGGATAAATTGAAGATTGCACTGTATTGCGGCTTAGCTATTTTACAGCTATATTATAGAGAACGTAATTTTAGCAAATTAGTGGTAACAGCATGACAGTAAGGCAGGCTTCCACGCAGTGCTGTCAGTATAGCTATTTTATAGCTATAGTTTAAGGATAAATTGAAGATTGCACTGTATTGCGGCCTAGCTATTTTACAGCTATATTATAGAGAACGTAATTTCAGCAAATCTGTGGTAACAGAATGACAGTAAGGCAGGCTGCCACGCAGTGCTGTCAGTATAGCTATTTTATAGCTATAGTATAAGGAAATATTGAAGATTGCACTGTAAACAGTATAACAGTAAGAAATACTTGGCTCTTTTTGAGCTAAATGCTCAGCTCTGTTAGCTTTCATTTAACAGTCACAACCTTTAGCGCTTTTCAAGCTAAATTAACTGCTTTGTTGGCTAGCATTGGCTACAAGACTTTTTGCTTGGTTTTCAAGCTAAATTCGGTTAGCTAAAAGCAATTGTCATAAGTAATTAGAACTGTTAGCTAGAAACTAGCTGCAATTGTAAGAAGAACTGTTAGCTAGAACCTGACGGGACTGTCTGTTGGCTCTTTTTCAGCTAAGTACTGACAACCTAACAGTACTGCCTGCACTCACATTGGCTAGAACTGCTAAATCCCATAGCACACTCTTTCAGCTTGTTACAAGCCAAGTCTTTGCAAGCTTAACTGTCTGTTAGCTCTTTTTTAGCTAAGTACTGAGAACCTAACAGTACTGTCTTCACTCAGCTAGCACTGATTAGCTAGCATCTGACAGCACACTGTTTCAGCTCGTTTCAAGCCAAGTCTTTGCAAGCCAAACTCTCAGCTTTGTTAGCCTGCACTGCTGCTAAGCCCCATTATCGCTAGCTAGAACTGGACAACACTGGTTTGAAGCCCAAGCGCAAACACAAACCCAATCCCAGTCCCAATCCCAGTTCCAGTCTCCGTCATATTCGATAACAACTTTCTACCCGCGAAAATCAAAACCGAAAAAAAAATTTGTTACTCACCCACAGAGCGCGGCGGCGGCGGATGGAATAACTGTGCCAGCAGCGACGACACTCAGTCAATGTGCTGCTGCTGCTGTGCTGCTGCTGCGACTGTCGTTGTTGTTGTTGTCGCGTTGTTGTTGCTGTTGCTGCTGCTGCTTGCTTCCTGCAGTGGCGCTGATGAAAATGTCAGAGGGTCCCCCAAGGCATGCCTCTCGCTCGCTGCCGCTTCCTTTCACTCCCCTGTCAGTCGCACGCTCGTTCTATCGTTCTATCTCGCTCTCTCGCTCGCTCCTGCGGCTTGTTGATTGTATTTGTTTGGGAGTTTAGCAGCAGCAGCAAATGGACGCCTGATAAATTCTATTATTGCTGCCGGCGAGTGCAAAAAAAATGGATGGCAATTTGCGTTGTTCGTGGACGGCAAATGCGAATTTGCGAGCAAATTGTTGTTGTTGTTGTTGCTGCTGTTGTTGGTGTTGTTGCTGGATTACCGCTTAAATTTTGTGCAAATTGAATGCACAAACATCGCACGCATACACGCAAGCAAACTTCACACACACACACAGAGCTGGCCAGGTGAACGTTACGGTATCAGTTGCACGTTGTTATTGTTGTTGTAGTGTAGTTGTAGTTGTAGGCAGGCTGACAGCTGCAGCGGGCAGCGGCAGCGCAGCTGGCAAGGACTTCGTTTGAATGGCGTGCTGCCTGCTTTGTATTTGCCAGTTATGTATGTGTTTGTATGTGTGTATTTGAAAAGGTCCTCACACACACACACACACAGACGCTGACAGTCTCTCGAACTCACGCACACACAGACGCGCTTTAAACAGCGCGAAAAATCGATGGCTTAAGCAGAATTCTATTGTCTCTGGCAATGCGCAAGAGGCGAGCGAGCGGCTGCAATTTAGTTTGGACGGCGGCAGGCACATCGATTAATTTGAAAGTGTTGCACTTTTGTTTCGGGCCAGGCCAACAGCTCACGAATTCAAAGGCGAAAAAAACCCGTTCATCCAAAACGCCGCGATCGGTACAGGACAAATGGCAACAACACACGCCCGCACGGGCCAGCAACAACGACGAAACTGTTTACAGAATACCAAGAAACAGCAGCAGCAGCAGAAACAGCTAACAGTCTGTTAACGACACGCTGTTAAAACTGCAGAAGCCGGTGAGCAGTGTGACCGCACATTGTTAGCGCCAGAATACCGTAACTCTGGTCTGCGCGTGTTCAGTATTTCGGCAAAGTGCTGCCAATCGCATGTTTCTCTAAAACGAATATTTAAACTCGAAACACAATTGCAGTTTGTTTTGTTTAGAGCTATTGAAAATAATTTTAGCCATTTATTAGTGTGTTCGTACGATTTAGTTTCAATCTAGAAGCTACATAAAAACCCGGGAGAATATCACTCGGAACTCATTACTTATGAGATGCTTGGGGCCGTAATGAACGTTTTCAAATAATTGCCGCAAGGTATACAAAGGTTACAAGGGGTGGATGAGGGTGGCAGGTGTTTTTTTTGGGGGGTAAGGGGGGGGGGGAAGTCACTTATAAACAAATATTTATATATTAATAGTACATAGATAATATGCCCATAGTGGATAAGCAGGCATTGACCACGGTGCTCGGTGCTCCAAAAATATCCGAACGTCGCGCTCTGCTCTCGCCGACCGAAGCCGCTGCAGCTGCTCCTGCTCCGCTCTGTCTCTCTCGCTCATCTGCTGTAAATCTGCCTCTCACTCTACTGCAGATATAATCTATGATAATCGTTGGCGCCGAAGGCGCAGTTGCATTTGGGACACTTCCGCTGCCGAGTGTCGTAGCGCGTGCGCAGGCAGTCGTAGCAGAAGACGTGGAAGCACTTGGAGAGCACTGCGTCCTTGCGCTTCACCTTGCACGAGGGGCAGGTGAGTGTCTCCTTGTAGTCGCGTATCTCCTCGATCATCACCTCGTCGATGGTGGTGCCGGACATCTCCATCTTCTTCATGCGCTCCGCCTTGCGCTTGAACTGCGCCAGCTCCTCCTGCAGCCGCTTCGTCTTGTAGGCCTCCGCCTCCAGCGAGCTGGTCTTCTCGGCGACCACCTGTTGGGCCTCCTTCATCTGGGCATGGTACTTCTCCAGATGCAGCTTGAGATCGGCCGCTGACTGCGCCGATTCGATGGCCTTGCGCTTGTGCATCTCCATGGCCTGCTGGCGCAGCATCAGTTCCTTCTCGATGGACGCCACGGTGGCCTGCAAGCTGCGCTCCTTCTCCTCCAGCTTGCGCAGCACAATGTGCATCGCTTCGATCTGTGTGGTCGCCGTTGCCATCTGGTCCTCCAGCACTTGCTTTTCCTCGCGCAGCAGCTTGTGCAATTGGTTGGCTTTGATGCGCTCCGACATCAGCTTGAAGTTCGCATCGTCCTTCTCGCGCAGCTGCTGGATGAGCCTGGAATTCTGCTCCTGCATGTCCTCGAATGCCTGACCGGTGACCTCCATCTCGTTCAGCAGCGCCTCCTCCTCGTGCGAGCCGACAAAGGGCCGAGTGTAGTTCGCCCCACCGGCACCACCGCCCGGCGCACCACCCCACGAGTTCTCGTTGGGCTTGTGATTGGCAACCTGCTTCTGCAGCTCGTACTTCTGCTCCTCCAGCTGTTTGATCTTGCGCAGCGCCTCCTCGTCGGCGAGTTTCTTGCGCTCCTCGCGCTTGCTCTCCTGCAGCTTCTTCAGCTGCTGGCGCAGCTCCTCGATCTCGGAGCGCAGCTTCTTCTCGGTGGCCATCAGCTGCACCTTGTCGCGCTGATCCTTCGAGACGCCTTTGTACATGTCCAGCAGCAGCTTCATCTCCTTCTGATCGTTCAGCGCTTTCCTAGGGTTAAAGAGCAGAGCAATAAATAAGGAATTGTGGACAAGATCTGGCCACGAAAGTGGATACTCACTTCAGTTGCGCCTTCAGATCCCGCACTGCTTCGCTCTCCACGGCCTTCACATCCTTGGCCTTAATACCGTCCTTGGTATCCTTCTCGCTCTTCACCGAATTCGTTGATCCGGCTGCCGCAGCTGTCGCGCTCGATGGTCCCGGTGAATCCTTCTTCTCCGAGGGCGTTGCGTCGCCTGGACTTATCTTCTCCTGCTTAATGCTGGCATCCTTGACATCTTTGCTGCCGGCCTCGTCGTCCATCTCATCCTCGGCGGAGGCCGCATTCTCCTCCTTGACGGTTATATTCGAGTCGCCACTGGAGCTGCCCGCATTGCTCTGGCAGGTGCTGCCTCCGGCTGCGGCACTGTTGGCATTCTCCTCCTTCACATTGACCGCTGACTCCTGCTTGATCTCATCGCCTGTCGCCGCTGCCGCCGACTGCTGCTGCTGCTTGCTACCCTCGAGCTTGGCGAGCGCCTCGTCCAGCTCCTTGCGCATCTTCACATTGTCCGTAGAGATGTCCTTGTACTTGCGCTTGTAGCGCTGCACCTCGCCCTTCAGCTGCCCGTTGTGGTTCTGCAGCGAGGTGATCAGGTGGCGCATCTCGCGATTGATGGGCGCCGTCTGCTCGTTGGCGGCCATGTTCTGCTCGAACTCGATGCGCAGCGCCTCGTACTCCTTGCGGATGAGCGCTAGCAGATCCTCCAATTGGATCATCTCGCTGCGCACCTTCTTCTGGGCGATGAGCTCCTCGCTCTCCATCACTTCGATTTGGCGCAGATGCTGATTCTTGCTCGTCTGCAGTTGGTTGCGCGTCTCGTCCAGCATCGTCTTGATCTGCATGGATTCGTTGTACAGCACCGAGAACTGCGACTGCAGGCACTTGTACTCCGTTGTCTCCACGATCACCGACTCGGGCAGTTGGCGGATCTGCAAGGGGATTGCATGATTAGTCAGATATAGGATTAGCCTAAAGGGGTATAAGCCTGTATGCCCGCTCAATAAACTCACGTCCATCTTCAGCTTCTCCACCTCCTTGAGGGTCTCGCGGTGCGTGGCGTGCAGCTTGTCGAGCTCCTGCAGGCGATTGTTGGCCAGCTCGCGATGCTCCTCGAGCTCCTTCTGCAGCTCCTCCAGGTGCTGACTGTTCACATTGGTCGTCGCACTGCCTCCGCCCCCGGAGCCGATGCCACTGCTGGTGGTCTTGGCGCTGTTGCTGTTGCTCTTGTTGGGATCTCCGTAGATCTGGTGGTACGCCTTGAGCTTCTCAATGGCCTCGGCCAGGTGATTCTCCAGCTTGTCGTTGCGACAGTGGATCTTCTCTAGGTCATATTGCAGCTCGTCGATTTGGTTCTTAAGCTCAGCGTTCTCCGTCTCTTTGGCGGTGAGAGCATCCTGGTACTCCTTCATCTTCAGCGACATCGTGTGGAATTTCTCGTGGAGAGATGTGTTAAGGTTTTGCAGGTTGTGGTTCTCTTTCATGATCTCAATGTGTGTTCGCTTTAGCGTCTCGTCGAGCGCATGCACGGCAGCGCCAGGAGTCGCTGCATCGGATTCGGCGCCTGCAATTGACTGTGGCTCCTCGTCACCAGCAGCGCCTCCAGTCGCTGTCGATCCCTGCGCCCCTGCGCCGGCCAAAGAATCACCTTTCAAGACATGAGTTATCTTTTCGTTACGTTGCATTAACCTATCAATAACCTGGACAATCTTGGCCACTGCGCGTTTCGACACCTGGACACGATTAGCCAGCTTCTCGTCCAACTCCTCCTTGTCCCAGGTGGACAATTGTGTGAGAAACGAGGTGGTCACCTCGTTCTCATTCTTGTTTTCCAGCTCATCGGCTGTCTCGGCATCGAAGCGCTGCAACAGCACCCGAATGTCCTCGTTCAGCTGATTCCAATACCGATTGACCACATTGAGGACAGCATCGTCCTGCGTCTGGCGCTTCTCGAGCTGCTCAATGCGATGCCGCAGCTCGGCCTCGCAGCGCATCCGCTGTTCGATGCGCTGCGCCAGTTTCTTATTCTGAAACTCCAGCACCTTAATGTCCATCTCCTCCAGCGTCGAGACGGGCCCAATCAGGTGTGGCTCGAAGTGCACCTTCTTGATCGGCGGCTGACCAGCGGCCGCTGCAGCCACCAGACAGCTGCTGCCGCTGCCGGCGCCGCTCGCATCGTCGGCGCTGCGTTTCGACATTATTGCTAGGCTGCAGCGTGCAAGGTGAGAAACGTGAAAATAGCAGAGCAGAATTGACGAAATTTAGTTTTCGTATTTATTGATTTTTGATTTTCGAGTTTCGTGGCTGTGGCTGTGGCTGTACTCCATTTTGCACACTGTGCGGCTCGGCGGACGCTGCCAGCTGCGGCGCGCACAGGCGTGCGAGAGAGCGACGGCCAACTGAGCGGACGGACAGTGTGTGGTACCTACTTTACTTTCTGTTTTGTACACTTTTAGCTTAACATTAATTAATAACTCAACAAAGCGGCAGAATTCTAAAGTTTTTTCTACTAATTGCTAGCTGTTGTACGGTAAAGAGTCGCATTATAAACGATAGTTTGTGGCGGCTTACCGACAGCTCGTTCTTCCTATTGGCGTAAATTGGTTCGATAGCTTTTGGAACCGATAGCCGGACTGGTTCGTTCACATGACTTGGGGAAAAGCAGACGTTTGCAAACGTAACTTTGATTCTATTTTATCATTTTGATAAAAAAAAAATTAAATGGACTCAATGTACAGTGGAATAAAACCGAAGAAAACTAACAAATTTATTATTAACTTACTTAACGATATCGATATATCGGTTACAAACATATGCTCAATAAGTTACATGTAGTAAGCCTGTCAGTATTGCAGTTTAGCATATTCATCGATAACAACTTAAAAATTATGTGTACTTAGCCAGAAACTTAATGAAACTTGCAGGAAATCTCGTTAGATTATTTTAAAATAAATTGTATTAGATGTAAGAAGATAAATAAGTCAGACACAATAAAACCATTACACACAAACTTTGCATTTATCGATAGTTCTTGATTCTTGATAGTTTCAAAAGAATACATAGAAACTATCGATAGTAAATCCGATAGTTTGAAACACCAGAAATCATATCGATTATAGTAATGTCTTGCAGAAAAGAAAACTCTTATAGATAAATATAAATAAATAATAATGGAACCAACCTGCCGGGTTTGCATGAGCAGCTCCGTCACGCTGTTGGACATATTCGCCAAGCCGCACCAGGCAAAAGGGGAACCGACCTTGGCCGAGATGCTGAGTGCGTGTGTCGCTTGCAAGGTGAAGCCAGAGGATCCGCTGCCCAAGCAGATCTGCCTGACCTGCTCGATTGAGACCAAGAACGCATTCAGGTTCAAGAGCAAGTGCGAGCGGAGCTACAAGCTGTTCTGGGAGCTGATTGCCGAGGAGCAGGCAATCAGCGAGATGTTCGAGCCGGATGCGCCATGTCCCGCGAGCGACGTCGACTTGAGCTGCGTGAAAATTGAGAAAGCTGATGGAAATCCTATGGAGCAGCGACGACAGCACGAGAGCGAAGTAGACTTGAGCTGCGTGAAACTGGAGAAAGCGGACGAAAATCCCATGAAGCAGCGACTACAGCACAAGAGCCTCTCAGTGCCGCCCGAGGCAATGAGCAGCGTCTCCAGCTCCAACCTGAGCGACGGCGCAGAGATTATTGCCAAGGGCTTCTCTATTCGATCGCTTACTCCCAAGCTGCGGCTCGTCCACAGTCCCGACTACAGTCTGTTCAAATGCCTGCACTGCTCGCAGATCTTCAACGAGCGCCCCAAGCTGCAGGCGCACCTCCGCCTCCACAGCGGCGAACGCGGTTACAAGTGTCAGCACTGCACCGAATCCTTCAAAATTCAGGCGAATCTCGAGCTGCATATGCGCGTCCACCATGTGGCGCCGCGTTCGAATATCTGTCCACATTGTTTCAGGGGCTTCCATCAGCGCGCGAGCCTGGAGCGGCACATCCGCATACACACGGGCGAGAGACCTTTCAAGTGTCCCTACTGCGCCAAGACCTTTAAGCTGAAACAGCACATGGAGTACCACATCCTGACGCATAATAGAAGCAACCCAAAGGCTATGGAATGATGGGCTACAGCCTCGCCTGCTCTTAGCTTAAAGATAAGAATTTGTAATATTATTTTTTAATCAATTATAGATATAAACAAGTAAAGAATATAACATTTATCCGCGTTATCCATCAAATTAAGTCATAATATGCAATACTTCTGCTAAGCGAATTCGCGAATGGGTCGTTCTTACACGCACATGCCGATCTCACACATACATCAATCACTGCGCTACAGGTCTGTGTGCTCATATAGACAGACGGTCATATAGACACCACGCCTTGTCTATTGATGCCCATTAAGTACAGAAATACTTGGTATAGTCTCTCGTACAAAGCCAATAAAATTTTAGTCTAATTATCGCTGTACCACTTATAGGCTATTTTTTATTCACCATACTGATTTACTTAGAGAAAAATAGTTATAATTCCCTGTGCTATTTGCACTTGCTTTGAAGCTGATTTAAAGAAAAAGTAAGTGTGACCAAATGCAAAAAAGAGTTAAAGAACCGTTAAGAAATAATCGATACTCTTTGTAGTATCGATAAATATGAATTGTTTTCAAAAAGGAGGGTAAGTTTAACGGCTTTTTTAGGTGCTTCTTTGGAAATTGTAGCGAATTGTAGCCCCTTAATACGTACGATTCCTTCTCTTGCTCGACGAATCTTAGTAAATGCTAGCGCTTTGCCTCGATTTTAGGACGTCGTAGTGCAAAGCTAAATAAAAAAGGCAAACAAGGGGCAGCCGAAGGTGCATGTGACCGGCGATACAGATGCCATCGAGCCGGTTGCTCTGGCTGCAAATCGACTTCCGGCCACGGCAACGCCTCGAGTATTGAATTCGCTGTACCTTGGAAGAAATTGTTCCGTTCTGAGGATGGGAGTAGCTTGCTTGCTTGCTGCTGCTTTACTTTCCCTTCGCCTAGGGCTACGTGTTTGGAACGAATGCAGTTGGGGTTGCACACCACGCGCACACGCACACACAAATAGATGCGCACACACAACTGGGATGGGAATTGGGCACACAGAAGCAGCTCGGAAAATTGAATTTGCGTCGCTTGTTAGAATGCAATTAGCCCGAGGCGATGGAGTATTTGCTTTGGACTGTGGACCTTGATGAAATTATACGTGTACATAGGCAGGCCAGAATCAGTCGAAATGCTGGACAGGGTAGCTTCCTGTCGGCTTCTATTTGGCTTGCGCGACTGTCACAGTTGTCAAGAAGCTGCTGTCGGCAGCGTGCAGCAAATTCACAGAATAACACACAACTTGCACTTCAATTAACTGCATAATTGATTTGCATTATGATTGCTCAAAAGTCTCAATTAGCCACACGTGCCTATGCCACTTGAGGCTGCAACCAGCGGCACGCCGACACCAACTGCAGCACGTGCACGTGCCGCATGGAGGGAGCTCTGTGCGGCTGTGTTATCCGCAATGGTATCATAGATCAGACAAGGCGTGAAGCGATTAAGTAGTTCTCACGCACGCAGATAATAATCGAATGCGATTAATTATGGTAATTGCAATTAACTAGCTTGGCCTGGAGCGTAGAAATTGAATTTGACTGAAATGCAGTAAATATTTTGTCATATAAATAATTTATATGATAATGTATATATATATAGTATATTATAAATATAACATCGAGCTTCTAAGTGACTCCAAGCTTCTTCAAATGGTTTATAACGTTTTGATGACTCATGCTATGCGACTATGCCGGTCTCTTTCGACCAATTCAGTGATTTTATCGCATTTTTTGCCTTTTTCGTAGTATTACTGTAAAATATGCCGTATTTTCTCTTTATTTTGGTCAATTTATGCGAAGCTATAACTCACTAAAGACTAACAAGAAACAACAATCAATCACGAAAAGAGCTTTCCATGTAAAGCATGACCCGATGCGACAAATAAAACTAGAACTACGTGCTTGCATCGACAACTAGCGAAAATACCGCAACACTTTGTTGACAACTTAATATATAGTTTATGTATAATGCTAACTGGTTGTTTTTTTATTTTTTGAGGCCGCATTGATTGTTAGGCTTAGCTAACCGCTCACATCTTTGTCAATCTACAAATAAATTATTTTTGTTACACAAAAAACTTTATTAAATTCGGAAATGAATTGAATGTACAAATGAAACTTGCTATAATAATATGACTTATTGATAGTAAAAGCAAGATAGGGAGCTTTAGCCCAGTATGATAAATCTTTATATTATAATTATCTTTATGCGTCAATCTTTTCCCAATACTTTTAACAAGGGTATCCACTTCAAAATTAGCATGATTTCAATACCAAATACCAAATACAATGATGAACCAAAATAATTTTGAGTTATTTCTCTGCCCAACTTTAAAATTTGTATCGTATGATTGAAGTGGTATTCAAGCGGGATTTAGGTAGACTTAGAGTAAAATTTACTTATTGCTCTACAAATTTTCGAACTTACCCTAGTTATCTGTCAATTGTAACAACTTAATATCATATGATATCCAATTTCAAGTGGGATTTCACTAGATTGATTGAGAATCTTGCGCCGAAAGAGTTGAGCTTATCCGGCACACTTTTCCCCCGCCCTGCGACTTGCCAGCAGCTTGTGGAGTGTTAACTCGTGTCGACAATTTGGCAGCAATTTGGCGCAAATATATCATAACAAATCCGCGCGTGGCACATTTGGCAATTGGCTGCTGGCCACAAAGCCACCAGGCGGCACATGGCACTGCCACTTGAGCAGCTGGGAAGTAGGCGTGCGCACGTGCCGAAGCGTTGGCTTAGGAGTTGCAGTGGCGTGGCAGGGAGTGGAAGTGGAAGTGGAGTGGGTGGAGTGGTCTCATCACATGTTGCGCCCGCGGAAGCGTCGCCGGACACGTGGCCACGTGGCGTTAATTCACTTAGCGGCAGGCGTAAGTGCGCGTTGATAGCTGCGGTTTAGCGCCAACAAAGGAGTTAAACGAGTTCAATGTTGTGGCATACGCGAAATGATAACACAGAGTGCCGCACTTGGCCGATCCTCGACGGGCGGAGGGACGGAGGCAGAGATAGAGACATCCTTCCGATTGGCTTACGGGCAAAGCGTAAAAAATGCTCGTGTTTTAACTGGTGTGCGCCCTTGGCGAGCAAGCATATGTATGTGTGTGTGTGTGTTTGTGTGTGTGTTTGCAGTGTGTGCAAAGCAACCCCCAGGGCGAGCGGCGAGCGGCAAGCAGAGCGCTGCGAGCTGCGAGCTGCGAGCTGCGAGCGGCAATCACGGCGCGCATATCTTTTGGGATTTGTGCCATGGCGCCGCCATCGTCGCGACCGACGACAATGCGCCGAGGGTTGTTGCCGGCTAAATCAGCGGGCTTACTGGGCAGCTCACTGCAGCCCGGCGGCTCTGCAGCTTGCGCACTAATGGCCGAGCGCGGCCGGGCAGGGAAATAAAACCGGCGCGCACTCCTGTTCAGCTTTTAGTTGGTGCGGGCACGCGAAACGGTTAAGGCAACAGAGCACAGAGCACACACACAGCGAAACAGCGACACACACACACACACAGCCACAGAGCTAACGGAAAACGGAAGTGTACAATGAGTGTAGTGTACAACTGAGCAGAGATAAGATCATACATAGGAAAGCATCTAGAACATCGATCGGCATCCCTCAGCATGTCCGCCTGCTACAACGCCTACAATCCGGCGCACTCGTTCGAGTTCGACGAGGAGGACGACGACGACGCCTCCTTCGACAGCGGCTACGAGAAGAGCTTCGAGACGGATGTGACGGCAAGCTCTCGGCGTCGCCTCGACTTCGAGGAGCACTACAGCGGAGCAGCGCATGCGAGTGCCACAACGCCGCCCGTCCAGACTCACGCTGCTGCTGGCGCGTTGCCGTTGCCGGCCTGTGCCGGTAGTGGCGTCGGCTGGGACATGCCCATCAGTTCGCCGCCCTCGACGTCGGCCTTCGTTGGACTGCTGGACACGAGCAGCAATCACAGCTCGCGCAGCGGCCGCACGCTCGTCGATCATCTCAATAGCCGTGCGCCGCCGGCAAACTTCGAGCCGCAGCTGACCAGCACGCCCACCAAGTCGCCCGAGGATCCCAATGCGCCGAGGCCCAAGCGCAAATATGCCGTCGGCAAGAACCGCGTGACGCGCTCGCGCAGTCCGCTGCAGGTGGTGCGCATCAAGAAGTTCCGCCGCATGAAGGCCAACGATCGGGAGCGCAATCGCATGCACACGCTCAACGATGCGCTGGAGCGACTGCGCGTCACGCTGCCCTCGCTGCCCGAGGAGACGAAGCTGACGAAGATCGAGATACTGCGCTTCGCGCACAACTACATCTTTGCGCTGGAGCAGGTGCTCGAGAGCGGCGGCACCATCAACCTCGACCTGGAGAAGCTGCAGAACTTCACGCTCAGCGGCGAGCGCATCACCAAGGAGCTCTTCGATGCGCTCTTCGTGAATCCGCAGCCCTTCCCCATGTTCGGCGGCGCTGGCCGCATGTTTCCCTGCTACGGCGTCGGCGCTCACGCCCAGCCG
Source organism: Zaprionus bogoriensis (assembly GCA_035046045.1). Taxonomy (NCBI): domain Eukaryota; kingdom Metazoa; phylum Arthropoda; class Insecta; order Diptera; family Drosophilidae; genus Zaprionus; species Zaprionus bogoriensis. Next base: position 290,744 of record JAWNOI010000192.1, on the reverse strand, counting down.
CCGCATCCACAGGCTACAAACGCCATGCACTACCAGACGCATCAAGGTCTGGACTATCAGTCGGCGCAGCCGCCTGGCTTCGACTTTGGCAGCAGCATGCGATTCTACCAGCAGCAGCAGCAACAACAGCAGCAGCAACAACAACAACAGCAGCAGCCACTGCCGGAGCCAGCGCCTGGGCCATCGGCTCAATTCTGCCAGGAGAAATACGATCTGTTCCGCAGCAACTTCGAGGCAGCTGCCAGTGCGACGCCACTGCCGGAGCAGGGACTGCATCAGCAGAGCAGCTTCTACACGCAGACGCCACCCTGGAGGGAGTACCAGGAGGAGTACAAGCACTTCGCGCATCAGGTATAGCATAGTTTTGCGGGCGATCTACTCTGGGTGATATGTTCGACGCTGCGAGATCTGCAACGGCACCGACACCTGGCAGGGAGTACAGCCGCGCTGCTGACACTGGTATTGGCTGCAGTTACAGCCAGCATATACCTCTCACGCAGCATAGCTGTCACTTCAGGTCTCCGTCCCGCTGGGCTCGCAATCAGTTGATACTTTGCAATAAGTGAACACCAAATGGACTGCTGGAACTTGGCCAAGTGCTGCTTGGCTGCTTGCAGCACTCCATTTGATAATATTCATTTGGATAGTTGCCCAAACGACGAACCAATTCGGAAACCAAATAACCATCTATAGTATATCACCGACCATACACACTTCATAGTATTCAGCTCGTATTGGTTTCTCGCTTGCGTAACTCATCGCTCGACTAGGACAACTAAAGCTGCAAGCTATATATAGTGCTATAGCTTCGTATAGCTTGCACCTTTTGATCTCGTAGTGCACGATACTTGCTTTATAACATATTAACATTGGTTGTCCATTTAAATTGGTATATTTAGAGATCATCCATGTACCTTGCTGCTAGGCCATATACAACTAGAACTAAGTCAGATCCAGGCTATAGCTGTATCCTTAGCTAAAATGTAAACTGTAAACCGTAAACTGTACTGTATCATCGGTTAGGGACTGAGTGTAGTTACTGGGGAAACGCTTGCAATGCGATAAATGAGGACTAGTCATTTCTATATAGTCAGGTTCTATATACAATACGATATACGTGATAAGCTGAATTTTTGTAAACTATTACGATTTATTTTTGCTAATAAAGTTGACAAAAGAAGGAAAACCCAAACGGAAGCGTGTGCGAAAATTACAGCAAAGAAGGAGGAGGGGGAGTGGTAAGGGGCATGGAAACGGGAATGGGAAACGGAAAAGTCAAGGCATATAGTTAACGCTGGTCGCTGGTAGCGAAAGCAAACAACCCTGAGCCCTGGCTCTGTGTGCGGATTTCAGATTTCAAACAAAAGACTTAAATTCAAATAAATATTGTATATTGCAGTGCACATAAAATGAATGGCTCTATGTGTGTGTGTGTGTTTCTGTGTGTGTGTGCGTGTGCGTGTGCAGCTTGTTTATCGTAGGGGGCATTTTTGCGCCCTTACAATTCGACATGGGGTGAGTCGGAACAATGGAAGATTGCCCGTCACCTGCCACAGAATTACGAGTACAAAACGAATGTACCAATTCCGAAACCCGACAGCAACTGCAGCAGCAACAACAACAACAACAGGAGCCGCAACAACAAGCTGCAGCAGCCGATGCTGAAACATGAGCCAAGTGGCAGTGGACCTGCATGAATGCCACTCAAATTATTTAGTTGAATGAACCGGCAAGAGTCGAGGAACTGACTGAAGGACCGACTGTCGGACTGCCTGACTGCCTGTCGGACTGCCTGACGAAGGGAAAACTGACTGACATTTTCCGTTACATGCAGGGAAACTGGAAACCCCGTTACCCCTCAAAGGCTCGCAAGACGCAGAGCCATGTGGAATGCAACATCTCGAAGGTCCGCGCGCTAAGCTGCTTGAGCGTCGCGCCTGTACGTTTGTCATTTGTGCAGCTTTGTCCAAGGTGTCGGGATTTATCTTAACAATAATCATTATTGTAGCCAGGACACTGTCGCTGCGCCGTTCTACCGTGCTACCATTCTCCCTGTTGTTTCGATGTGCTGGTGCGTCACAAAGGCGCAAATACGCAGCGGGCGGGCGGGCTAAGCTGCATTCAATGCCCAGGGATGGACCACTTCGATGAGGGCAGGACGCATACGACGAGGAGGGGAAAGGCAACTAGGAACAGGGCATCATTAGCGTGCTGCAGCTCCATGGCCTTGTCGCCGTCACGGGGTTAGAGTCGCCTGCTCTCGCCGTAGATGTCTATCGGTGGATCAATGACGACAAAGTTACGAGTGCCATACCCTGCTCTGTAGCGCTTATCGCCATGTCGGCATCTCTCAGCTTCTCGCATTCGACTATGCTAATGCCCTGCGAAGCCGGCAAAACAATTTCGATGATTGCTGTAAGACGATAAGGAAACCAAAATGGAAACAAATTGCCTGCTGCCTCGGTGCAAGGAGCACAAACAATGCGAACGCCTCGTCAAGTGCAGGTCCTTTGGGTGCGATTTCTGTTCGAGCCACTGGGCCGCAACTTTGATTCAAAATTAAATGCTGAATACGCCTCAGAAGTGGGCACGGAATTAATTCTATCGCCTTCTTTATCTTGAAGAGATGGTAATGGAAGTAAATACAATGCGGAGGGTCAACGGACTGCATCGTTCTAGTTGACAAGCATAAAAACATCATTGGTTTGCATAGAGAAAAAAAAAAACGTTGAGAGTTTCTAATGGAAAGAGAGTGGAAAGTATACCCTAAAGTACAATAAATTATAATCCATATACTGCTATTAATTTTTCCATAAAGTACACTTGTATAAATAAAAACTCAATCTTCTAATCAATAAAGGAAAATTCATTATTCTGTTTTATCTTGAAGAAATAAGGAAGGAATAATGGAAATAAAGTCGAATCTATAAAACTGTCGCCCTAATTTATTATCCCCCTTCGAAAGAGCTTAATATAATCCATAAGTAATACATAAAAGATAATTCGATATTCCTTTTTATCTTTAAGAGAAAGTAATGGAATACTGCGGGTCAACGAACTGTATCGCTCTACTTTATTATCCTTGTACGACATGAAATATTAACATCATCTGATCCATAAAGGTGGCAATTTGTCGCTTTAGTTACGTCTGCGTTACCAACTGGCCGAAATCGCAATTTGTAATTCGCAAATCGCAAATCGCACATCGCAAATCGAATTTTATTTGCCGAATCGATTGTTTTACGCCTTTTTAGCAGAGTTGACACAGTTTCGCAAGGAATGCTGTTCCGACTAACCCTTCGCTTCAGCCTTAACCCTTTCGGCAGGCAGCATTCGCTTTGGTGTTGCTTTTTTACGGATCGCTCGACCTTTTTAGCGATTCATTACCCTTCTCGAATTGGTTTATCTGTGAAATCTGTGACGTCGTCGTGTTGTTTTTGTTGCTGTTTGTGTAGCCTCGGCTACCCGCTCGGGGTAGTACGGGGACTCGCTGCAACTGTTGTGTAGGTCCTGCGCGGTGCCGTACCAGCCGTACCTTCCGCTTGCTTCGCTTTCGAGTTGTGTGCTCATCTAACCGAAAAACATTGGATAAACAAACAGCCGCTCGAGTATTTTGTTACATTTGTTGCCGGCTCCGTGCGGGCCAATCTGTCGCATTTGTGTGCAGTCTCGTTCTAGGGATAAGTCCGTCGTGCATGTGTGTGTGTGTGTGTGTGTATTCATGACGCGACTGTAAAATGTTATGCAACTCCTCGATTGTGATTTTAATCCGCTCAGTTCGGTTTTAGTCAAATTTAAGCAGATTTGTGTCACGAAAGTGGTGCGCAAAAAATGTAAACACATGTAAATCAAAATTCATGTTAGATCTACACGATTCGAATTGAGATAAATCGCGTTGGTAGGAAATTACTTTTGAGAGACTGCTTCGATTACGAAATAAGTACTTTTTGCTTTATTCGATTGCAACTGTTCCCCTTTTACAGCTTTACTTATCGCTGAGTAAATTAGGAAATTTAATTTCAATAGAACATATATTCGTTTGGATAATAATTCTGAAAATAATTTTATTGATTGTTCGAGAAGTCAGCAATTCAATCGATTAACAGAACTTGTGTGGCTGTACTTCAATGATTTTTCCGAAGTCTGCTGAAATTTTATTTAAATATACGTATAATAAATGTTCATATTCACAACTGAGTTAGTTGAATCTGTCATGAATGCAGTGCTGAGTCTGAAGTTAATGATATTCAATAATACAGTAGTCAGCGGCACATTTATATTTTAAAATTCGAACAATGCAACTACGCGGGAAGACCTTTCTCTTGCTACCCCGATCCCCTGACATATAACTCATATTCCAAATCACACAAAGAATGTTCCTTTTCCAAATGAATAAACTGTTAGACAAACAATACATTAAACTTTACAACTTCACACCCGCCGACTGTGTATGGAAACCATTAGACTACCCCGATTCCATAGCGAATGTCGTTAGTAGTCGCGGGCAAATACCATAGCTGAGGCTGTACCACAAACGACGAACTGATTGTTATGCAAATGAGGCCGACCAGGACGAAACAGGCGCGCGCAACCCCAGGGCGTAGCACATCCAACCCGAGCAGCACTATTCCTCGCTGCAGTTCATCAAGTGGTCATAAATATATATATTCGAGGCAAAGGACGCAGCAGACTCGGCATCGGAGTTGGAATCCGAGAGCTCGGGCTAATTAATATGCAGTGCCATGTGCATAATGAATGTGACATTCGTAATTTACGGTTGATATTTGTTCACTTCTCTTCTCGTTTTTTTGTTTTTTGGCAGTGAATAAATTGAATCGAGGATGTCGACTATACAAACGGTTTCATGCCCAGTTATAGGGAATGTAAACAACGCTTGATTGAATGCCCCCGCGAACCCGTGGGGGGAAGGGGCTATAATACATGTACGGTGCAGTAAAGAACCCTATTGAATGGCGAATTCGCAACTGTCGAATGGGTATGCGTATTTGCTGCAGCTTCCGATCCTTTGTCCTTTCTAATGCCACTTCCGGCTTAGCGAGAAAAACGCGCGAAAATCCCGCGATTAGTGCGTCCCTTGTGCGGCTCTACATGTAAAAAATATCGCATATTTACGATATATTGCCATAGAAATATTTTTTGTGCAAAAAGCTGCAGTTTTTACCCCAAAACGTAAGTGGAAGCCCGGCAAGTAGTTAACTGCAATTACAATCGCGTGAACTGCTCGGCGCGGGGTGAGACCTAAGTCTCTTTTTATGGCACCTCTGACAACGACAGGAGACAGAAAGTAACCGTTATGATTTAGGTAGATATATACGGCATAGGCACGCAAGGCTTTGCTACCCTGCAATGGCAATGCGAGTAATGGGGTGTGTCTATTAGTAGGTTAGCTTGGGCTTTTCTAGGATTTGGAATCATTAATTTCACATAATTTATCATATCTTTAAAGTAACTCATTTAAAATTTAAAAGCAAATTACATTTATTAAAAAAAAAGTTATAATATAAAAAACTTGATTTTATTATACTGCCAACTTAACAATTCTTACATTTAAAGACTTTGTTTTGTAGAGACTTAATGTACTTTTCTCTAAATATAAGAGCTATTTGAAGAATAATATATATGATTTTTGATTTTTACTCGAAACTGAAAACTAAAAATATCCTTTGAGGTAGGCTCAGCTTTCATTAACAGCGCTGACATTATTCTCCTTATATTTTCCCTTTATTCTCTCTCTTTGAGCAGTATCTTCCAGTCGCTCCCTTTGCCTCTGGCTCCCTCTCTGCTGGCACTGTTACAATTTGTTGCCGCGAATGTAAAGGAAATGACCGACTTCCCTTGCGAGAGCGTCGCTCGGGCTCATTAATTGCTCGCATTGTGTTTGCGCTGCCCGCGCGGAGTTGGACATCTGGCCAGCTGCCCAGCTCTGACACTGACTCTACTCGCGCTTTGCCTGACTAACTGCAGGAGTTCGGTGAATCTAGGGTAAAAAGTCGATAGGGAGTCGACAGGACACCTGCAAGGTGACAGGCGACATGCGACAGGCACTCGGCGAGCTGCGATTCCTCGAGCACTTGTGGCTGCCCTGGGGAAAAGGAGCGAGGGAGGCGGACTGGAGTCGTAGCTCTGTCCCTAGTCTGGCCAGGCGCCCCACGTACTAGTGTGGCATTAGTGGGCGATTATGGCAGCTTAGATGCGCGCTGCAGTTGGCGCCAGCGTCATTGTTTTGCCAGCAAACAACGAGGGGAGGGCCTTGTCACATGAGCTTCAAGTGTGATTTACGATCGGCATCATCAATCAATGTTCAAGTGGAAGGTGATTTGGCAACATTCCAGTCGGCCGGGTATGATGAGTTCGAGTTGCGTTTGGTTGGGGTTGTGCTGGGCTCTATGCTAATTGCGACGGTAGCTATAAACCAAGTGAGTGCTCTTAACTAGCCCGGGCAGTGCGGAGACGCAACCCCCTGACACTTGATTTGATGTTGCTGCTGCTGTTGTTGTTGGGTTTTAAAAGTTATAAAAATAACTCGTTGAGCAAGGCAGTTACTAGCAGTACTTCGACTGGTGTTCCCAGCAACCCCCAGATCACTGCATCTCAGTGTACTCACACACACAACCACACGCACGCTTCAGTGCACCCTTTTGAAGTGATGGTGCGGCAGTTTATTTACCAGCATCATCATCCCCTTTTCGGGCTTCCCGTCAGCGCAGTTGCCGGGGGCTAATGAGGGCCGCACATTAGTTTTAACATCATTTATTATTTATGGGTTTTCGCTTTGCTCGCCTGCAACCGCTGGACCTTGCAATTGTGAATTTTTGAATTAAAATTGCAATTATCTTAGGCCTTGTTTATGAACTGTTGGGGAGTTGTATAAGTACTGCTAGAAATGCCTTTGAAAGTTGAAATAGATTATAAAATGTGAAATTTGGAATAAGCGCGACAATTTTAGCAGAAACTTGAAAAAGATTTGGTCGCATACTCAACAGTATATTTTACAAAATATGTCACAATTTCAGACAGCAAATTTCGCGCTAGCTCGAATTACTTTCATTCAATTACCATATCATGGTCGCGTAGGCGCGTTGCCTTTTGTTGGGGCAAATATGCGTGTTTTTTAGTAATAGATACAAATTATTTGCGCACATGTTCACATTCGAAAAGTACTACAGTATACTATACACTATATAAAAATATATTTACCTTAATGGCAATAACATATGCATTTATTGTTTGAGAAGTGGAAAGTTCTGCCGACACGCCAGGATAGAGCTGTAGTAGCTGAGTCCACCCGAGTCGAGCTGCAATTTAATGGATATTTGTTCTGCACTTGTTCAGCACTTTGTGGGCAAATAGGCGATAAGATAAATACATATAGGCGACTATATTTATATAGGTAAATATCGTTTATTCTCACTAAAATGGTACAACAAAATACGAAATATTTCACGCGCTGCAAACTCGTCTGCGTATGACACAGTGAAGGCTCCTTCGCTTGGACTTTATACAGTTTAAATTAGATTAGCGTATATATCTCTATAGCTAGATAGGTGTCTATGCTTATGCGTACATACTAGATCACGTGCATAGTATGCTTATGCTTATGCTTGTATGGACTGTTTGGCCAACTCCCCGTTTCGTTTCGGCCAACTGCGCTAGCAAAGCTCCAGATGCACCCGATACCGTCTGACAGACAGCTGGTGCAGATGGAGCTTAAAAGTCTTGAGTCTTACTAGATAAATTAGTGGGGTCAGCAGCGCTGCCAGCCAGCGCCGGACCTGGCTGTGCAGAAGATTAGCTGATGCTACAAGGGGCCGTAGATGGGCTCCGAGTACAGCACGGCGGGCATGGAGTAGCTGTACGAAGTGGGCGTGTGCTCCGTCGGTGTGCGGAGACTGGCCTGCAGGCTGCGCTTGCTGTGGGTCTTAAGTCTGAGTAAAGAAGAAGAAATGGGGTTTTAGCTTCAAGAACTCCAATCTGTTCCGCCTCTCTCTCTACTTACTTCTTCTTCAGGCAGCAGGCCGTGCAGAGGGAGACCAGCGCGGCAATGCCTATCAACGCTGCCAGAATGACGAGCCAGGCGCCCGCCGACTTTAGAAGGTTGCCAAAAAGAGCAGCAGTATTGGTACGACGCACAGAGCAGGACTCCAGATCGCTGACCCCGTAGGCGGCATAGATATCGATGAGCTCGTGGCGCAGCTCCCTCGAGTTCATCAGCTTCTGCATTTCGCTCAGAGATAAAGCCGCTCCGTTGCGGAACATCTGGAAGCACGAGCTGGTCGCCGTGAAGTCCAGACTCATGTCGGCACGCGTGAAGACCTGCGTGTCCAGCACATGCAGTTCGAGGCCGAGTGGCTTGAGCTTCTTCTGCAGCTGCTGCTGGAAGGGGCGAATGTTGTGCTGAATCTCATTGGGCGGTCGGGCGAAGACGAACTTGAGCAGCGACTTGTCGCGGATGACGAAAATCTTGATGGTGCTGTACGTCTGACGCTTCACGTTCGCCGAGTTGTTGGCGCACACGCGCATCAGGAAGTAGCCATCAACGTAGTCGGCGAAGGAGCCACCTGTGCGCAGCTCGCCCGTGTGGTTATTCAGAGTGAAGAGACTCTCCAGGTTGCCCGTCGCCAGCTTGCGGGTGCGCTTATAAAACTGCGGCACAAAGGTCACGTTCTCGATTGAGAGCACGATGGGAGCGGCTTCTGCATCTGCGTCGCTCGCTCGCAGCGTAGTTATCACCGTGTCGACGGGCACATTGATGCGGATTCCCACAGTCGAATCTGGATGCTCGAACTGCGGCGCATTGTCGTCGATGTCGAGCACTCTGACCGTGACACGCAGATGCGAAGGATCCTGCCGATCGTAGGCATCCCCGACGTACTTGTACGTAGGCTCACCCAGCTTCAGGCACTTGATTGTCAGCGAGTAAGACTCGACGGACTCGCGATCGATGGGTTGCGTGGTCTTCAGAATAGCCACGCTATCGTTGGTTCTCTCAATGCTGAATATCTGCTCGTTGTTGCCCTCGGTAATCACATAATCGATGGCCGCATTCTCGCCCGTGTCCTCGTCAATGGCGCTGAAGTTGCCGATAATTGTGCCCGCTGGCTCCTCCTCCAGCACGGACAGCGTTAGCGGACCTTCATCCTATGAAATAATTACGAATTTATTATAGGGAATGTGCAATTCAGATGGGCACTTACGATTTCCCTGGAAAAGCGGGGCACATGATCGTCCATATCGAGCACCTCGATCTTAAGAACTCGTGTGACCGACTGCTTGGGCTGTCCGTTGTCGCTGATCTCGAGCAGCACCTTGTACATGCTCTTCTCCTCGCGATCCAACGGCTGTCGCGTTGTGATCAGCCCCGTGTGATCGTCTATGGCAAAGAGTTCGGCGTCGGGAGTGTCTGGGAGAATACGATAGGTTATCGTGCCGGAGGGCGTGCTCTCGTCGTCTGGATCCTTGGCAAGCACCTGAAACACGGGCGCTCCAGCGGCAGCATTCTAAAAGAGAATGCCAATGACTGATTAGCTCAACTTTTGACAGCTGCCAGCTGGACTTACCTCCGTCACATTCGCCCGCTGACCCACTTGAGGCGCCACAAAGTAGGGAACACCATCGTTGGCGCTGACATCACCGATGAAAATGCGCACTTCGACATCTGTGTACAGTGTTGGCTGCTTTTGCACCTGATTGCCATTGTCCTGGGCGCGCACAATGAGCACATAGGGATCGGAACGACCTTTGCCTGTGAGATTGCGGCGCGTGGAGAGCATACCATTCTGCGCATCAATGCTGAACAGGCCATTGGCATCGCCTTCATTCACCAGCTCGTAGCGCACCTCTCCGCCAGGTCCCTCGTCTGCGTCACTGGCCTCTAGCTGCAGCACGTTCTCGAATTGTTGCGCATTCTCCGGGATGACAGCACTATACTCTTTCTTGGCAAACTGAGGAGCATTGTCGTTCACATCCAGAACGTCCAGTAAGAGCTCCACGACGCTCTGCTTGGCATCGGTAGGTTTGCCCGGCGAGTCCTCCGCCTTCACCTGCAGGCGAATATGAGGTGTGCGCTCTCTGTCGATGCTCTGATTGCGGGCCACGACAATCTGGCCGGTCTGGTTGTTTATCTCGAAGAGCATGGCGTACTCTCCCTGTAGCGAGTAGATGATCTTGTGGTAGCCTAAGCGCTCATCGCGCTCGTTGAGAGACGCGTCCTTGTCGTGGGCCTTAACCTGAATCACGCGCTCCGGGTAGCCCTTGTTCTCGATGATCGTCGCGTTGTACGAGCTCTGTTCGAAGATGGGACTGTTGTCGTTTACATTCTCCACTGTGATGTTCACCGAGCTGATTGTGCTGCGCTGACGGTCGGCGCTGTTTGCTTGCACCTGCAACACAAACTCGGCACTTCCGCGCTCCGCGAGTGCTTCGTAGTCTAATCGCTTCTTCAAAATCACTTCTCCCGTGCGCTCCGATATATGGAAATATTCCAGCTCTTTGGGTTCCACCAGCTCGAAGCTGGTGATTGGCTGCTCGGTAACGGGATCCTCGGCTTGCAGTATGAACAACGCGCTATCGATGGGCATCTCTTCCTTGATCTTGATATTAACGACGGGATGCGAGCTGCTCCAGCCTGGATTCTTGAACACCGGATCCTTGTCCTTAAAAGACTGCACGTATACCGTGACTTCTGTCGTGTCCACTTGGTTCTCGGGATCTACTTCGGCATTTAAATCCTTCACGGAAACCGAAAAGATGATGATGGCAGCGACGTCATGCCGCAGCGTGCTATTCACAAAGATCTCTCCACTCTGACTGTCGATGCGGAATGCCTCCTGCACGGGGTAATTACTGCGATTGGCGATACTAACTCCTGCCTTGGTTGTGGCTTTCACCGGTCCCTGCAGGCTGTACTCCAGTCGAGAGTTCAAGTCCTTATCGATGGCCTTCACGCGCAGCACGCTCTCGCCGATCTCAGTTCGCTCGGACACGTAGGCTGCGTAGTTGGACTGCTCGAACTTGGGCTTCTCGTCGTTTATGTCCTTGACATTCACATATACCGTCGTGGTGGCGGTTTCCGGAATGGGAGTACCCGAGTCCACAGCATTCACAATGATCTCAAAGCTGTTCATGTTCAAGTCGCGATCGATGCGGGCCTGCGGCGAGACGGTAATTACGCCAGTGCTAAGAAACAGAGAGAGAGAGCGAGAGAGAGATGAAGAGAATATATTGCAGTCAGATATTCTATAACAACTTACAGTTCGTTGATTAGGAAGTTATCGTTCGCGCCCACAATGCGATATCTGAGCAGACTGTCCAGACCATCGGGATCATGTGCAGACACCGTTGTCACATTGAAACCCGGCGGCGCATTCTCGGGAATGGAAACTCGGTAACTAGGCGGTCCAATCACCGGCAAGTTCTCCACATTTTGGAAGTGACCTTTGAAGATGGGACGCTGATTGCCAGAGATGCCTACGCGCACCAAAACACGTGTGGTATTCGTCAGCGGGGGAATGCCTAAGGGTTTGAGAGGTAGGGAATTAGTATTTCTCTTCTGATTTTCCCTGCCTTTATCTATAACTCACCAAAATCTGTTGCGGAAACAACCAGTTCGTACTCTCCGCGCTCGGTATCCATCGATCTGGCCGCCTTCTGCAGTGTTATCTCTCCCATTTCCGGCTCAATGCGAAAAACATTACCCGCAATGCTGTTCTCCGAAACGATCGCGTACTTCACCTTGCCATTGCCCTGACTGGGTCCATCCGCATCGTGCGCTCTCACAAAGAACTGCGGCTCGAAGATCGAAGCGCCCTCGCGTATTGTGCGGCTGTACTCGTCATTCTCGAAGATCGGATAATTATCGTTGACATCGACAACGTCAACAAAGAGATTCGCGTTCGTTTCGCGTCCACCTCCGTCGACTGCAACCACTGTCAGGCTATACGTGCTTTGCTTCTCGTAGTCCAGCAGCTTTGCGAGGTATATGCCTCCCGTTTCGGGATTCACATAAAAGTTATCCGCGCCGAATCCCTTGAGAACATACTGAACGTGACCAAACTTATCGGAGTCTGCGTCTGTTGCATTCACATAGCCGATTAGTGCGTCTGTCGTCAGGTTCTCGGGAGCAGCAAAGCGATATGTCTGCTGCGCGAAGATGGGAGCGTTGTCATTGGCATCCTGTAGGTGAACTTCGACACGCGCCTTTGCCTGCACCACTCCATTCACAGATGCAACCAAGTCGAACTTGAATTCACGCTGCGCAGGATTATCGTAGTCCAGGTGACTTTCATTCAGCACTTTGACCACAACAGGTGTTCGACCTTGTCCCTCCGTTGGAGAGACGGAAAATACGCCAGCAGAATTGGATACATCTTGCAGCTTTAGCTGATATTTACTGTTTTCTCCCATGTCGCGGTCATCGACGAATATCGAGAGGCCTGGCAATGGCATTCCATTTCCCAAATTCTCCGCAATGGAGACATTGAAGTGAGACGCACTAAACTCGGGCTTGTGATCGTCGACGTCTGTAACGACTATCGTCACGCGTGTGGTGGAATAATCTCCAGGAATAGCACCATCTATAAGCTCAGTGGCGCGTAAGGTAAAGACATAAACTCCGCCATTTTGTAGAATTTCCGGATTCTCCCGATCTAGTGGCTCCTTTGTGGTTTGCAACGTGGCAGTGCCTTCTTTGGGATCACCGAACTGCACGAGCTCAAAGTGGCCGAAGGGTTCGTCCTCCAGCGAGAGGAAGATCTCACGTGGAATGCCCACATCGCCATCGACAGCCTTGACGGTCAGTATACTGACTCCAGCTGGCGTATTCTCGGCCACAGTTGCCGAGTACGGAGCGTTTGTGAAGACGGGCGCCTGATCTTGCACGTCGATCACGTTGATCGAGACGGTTGCGAACGAGGTGAGGCGATTATCCAACGCACTGTCCGACGCGGCGACTGTCATTATGTACGAGGGGCGACTTTCGTAGTCGAGCGCTTGCTTGAGCGCCACCCGAGCGGTGTAATTGCCATCGGCCAGCTTGACGGCTCGCACCTCGAAGATGTCGCAGATGTCGTTCTCCTGTGTGAAGATCAAAACGTGAGTGAGAGAGAACTATGTGAACTTTGAGAGCACACTTTGCTTACCTGTACACACTTCAATTGCACCTCCGCATTTAGTCCCTCATCTCGATCGATGACGATGATCGGCGGCACGACGGTCAACTCGGCACCGACAGGCAGGCTCTCGCTCACACTCGCCGTGTAGGGTCGCCCGATGAACGTCGGCTGATTGTCGTTGTAGTCCCGCACGGGTATCTCCCGACGCTGCGACACTGTGTTTGGCTCCGTGCCGTAGATTCCTTCATCTGTGATGCTGATGATGACCTCAATTGTGTCTTGTGTCTCTCGATCGAGTTCCTGACGCAGACGCACCACTCCCGTCTCGCGATCCACCGAGAAAACTGGGCCAGATATACTATACTTGAGGCGGCCTCCCTCCGGGTCGATGCCTGGTTGCGTCGCGTGCAAGTGAATGAATACAAGCATATGAGAAGAGTCAAAACAGACAGAGTATGGCATATATCAAATTAGTCGAGATACTTGAGCGAGCAACTCGCTCGACTTGGGGGCAGTAAAAGCGGTTTGTCAGCTTCTTGTTTTTCCCCGACACGCTCGCTGCTTTAATTACGAGCAGTCGCACTTAAGTCATAGACTAACTGTCTGACGGTCTGTCTGTCTATCCAACTTATGCTGAGGCGTGTGAAAAATGCTAATCAGGTTCCCACAACCTCCTTCACGCGGTGCGTCGTCAGTTTAGCTGGGCGTGGAAATGGAGCTAAGTATGTAACTGCCCGACTTTTGGTACACGTACTACACGCCTGGGAGTTGGGTCAACTCAACAGACTGACTAAATATGGGTTATCTAATTCCCAGCCTGGTTTCTCTTTCTCTTTCGTGGGGCTTTCAATCACAGGAAACTTGTGAGCTTGTGTAAGTCATGCATCAAAATTCCGAGTTCGGAATAGGCGGCGCAGCTTGGGGGCACAACACGAAAAACATTAGAGATTCTACCAAAACATGGAAGGAGAGAAAGAAAACAAAGCCGAAGAAAAGCAGAAAGACTGATCCCAGCGGCGCAAGCACAAAAGCCAACAATAATAAACCCAGCAGCGGTCTGGAAAACGACTTTTGGCACAGACGGAGGCCTAGACCAATGTACAGATGTTGGACAGATCGTTTGAGATTTTCAAGTTTGCTTTAAGCAGTTGAAGACGACGGGCACACACACACACACATACAGCAACTTTTACGTCTACACGACCGACAATTGCAGCTCCAGACTCCAAAGCGGGAAGCAAACAACACGTTCTCCAGCTTTGCTACACCCAACTTTACCAATTGCGGTCAGCAACCCGACTGTCCCCCTGCTGCATGCCGCCCCCTTTCCCCTTTGGTATCCCGTCTGTAGTTGGCCCCTGCATTGGCGCGTGAGTGGCCGTTTCCACTTTTAATGTACATAATCATTTTTTGTAGTTTTGCTCTCTCGCTCTCTTTCTCTCTCTTTCCGTCTGTGGCTGCCTCTCCCTCTCGCTTTTCGGTGTAACACCGCTTTTGGTGTCTGCTTCCCAGAGCAATCGGTACATACGGGCTGCATAGTTGAATTACTCGCTCGCTATACTCGCTTGTTGCCCCATATGGAGGCATGCAGTAAAAACATGATAAATACCTGAGCCGAGCCCTGTGTACGGCAATCATGCGAGTTGTGTCGACAGCTTTTCTACTTTTCCCACTTTTCCCATTTTTTCCCACTTCTTGCACGGCTGAAGAACGCACGAGACGCAGAAGAAACGGCCCAAAGTAGGCGGAGTGAGACAAATAATTCGTGATTTCATGCTCTACGAAGCGCATTTGTTAATATTTTGCTATTTATTACTTCGTACACACACTCCTCATACACAGACATACAACAGAAGTCGAGGGAGAAGAAACACCCGCGTTGTGGCAACATTTGCCCAATTGTTCGTCTGTTTTGTGCCCGTAATTACTCTCCATGCTATCTTATTATGTTATTTCATTTTCGAAACACTTAGCTCGGGATTCGATAGTTGGATTCGACTGGAACGCACATAGAAAGTGAAAATCTCTATTGAAATCTCTTAATCGCCTAATGAAAGAAATCTTTTTGAATTGCTTTTTGGATTTGGCGTGGAACTTGGAAATCTCTCGAGATTTAAGCTGTCTAACTCATATTTAAATTTGTATGTAGTTTGTTTAGTTAGAAGTACGCAACAAGGTTAAACTCAGAATTGTGTTTACTTTATAAAAAATAGAAAAAAAAACCTCAAAGACCGCACCTCAAAAGCTGGCAAAAACAGACCAGTTTAGTCGATGGTTTCATTATTAAGGTCGTTTTTTCAGCTACTGTGATTGTACGTATTCGGTCGCAATTAGATTAGGTATCTCTGTATATATGCATATATATAAATTCAATTATAGACCAACTTTTATAACCCATTCAAAACTCCATTTAAGAGAAAAAAAGAGAGGGAGAGAGAGACTGAAAAAACCTGAATAAGACACAGAAATCAAAAACAATCCCGGATTGATATTTTAAGAAATCCGCATATCTTATTATTAGCCAAACAACTTAACACTATCTTACAAACTTCAGACTCAATATCCAGCCCTGAATTCGTCTCAATTAATTAGTCCGCTTTATCATAGGCTTGTCAAACGAGCGCTTGAATGGCCGATGAGTTGTAAGTTTTATTTGAATATTTGAGTATAATGAATGAACGAATCGGGTCTGAGTGCATCGGCTGAATTGGCCGCTGTGATGCAAGCGTCTCTGCCTCTTGCCACTTGATTGTTGTCAGTCAAAATTGCACTAACAAATTATGCAGCAGTTGCCGCCGTGAGAGCCGCTTCCTGGCTCACAGTTTAGCCAAAGCAATTTGGACATTTTCTGGCCCGACTATTTTTCAATTTGTTTTCGACAGTGTGTAAGTGTGTCTCTCTGTGTGTGTGTGTCTTTATGGCACTCTCAATTACAAACGCTGCGTTCGCTGCTGGCCTAAACATGTTTTTTATGAGTAATTCACGGATGCAGCTTGCAAAACAAACAGGCTGGGAAAAGACTTGAATAAGAGTTAAAAAATATTCGCTGACAGCGGAAAATTATCTTGTATAGAGGAGAGGGGCAGACACACACCCACTGCTATATGCAAGCAAGAAAAAACTTTGACTACTATGTACCGAATATTATATAGGCTTCTAGAAGCTAAACTTTCCAGTAAGTACTACTATACATATCCAAGATACATTATTATTGCTTCAAAGCCGAGATAGACTAAACTGTGCATTATATATGATCGTCTTTTGATCTCTGGCCAAAGTCGATATACCCTCAGCAAGAGTATTCGCAGGCTTGCAGACAGTCAACAATTATGTTAAGTAGAGAAGAGAGAAACAGGCACTACACTTGCATAGGCAAACAAACTTGTGAGTAATTATAATTCGGGGCAGTCAAAGCCCGCAAGGCAGCTGGCAGTTGTCTGCCGTGGGCGTAGGAGTAGCTCCAATTACAGCGCGCATCTGGGTCTGCTCTGCAGTAATAACTGGGCCTCTGTGTTACGGTGTCAGCTCGAGGCGCAGCCACTCGATCTCGTGCAGCTTCGCCTTCGTCTGGTGTAGTTGGTGTTACTGTGTGCTACAATCATGCGACGAAATGCAACACCAGACACGCACACACACACGCACGTGCACATACCTCAGTGGCAGCCACATAATGCTGCCACCCAGCTGCAGCAGCAGTTGCAGTTGCACTCGCAGTTGCAGCTGCAATTGCGAAAGGAGTCGATGACGACAGCAATTGCCGCTTTCGATGGCAGTAAAAGTGTCGTAGATAGTGAGTGCAACTTGCCACAAGTGATACCAGCATCTGCATCTTGGCTCTAATGCAGTAATTGGCTGCATGCCGCACGCCGCGAGACATTCACAGCGCCATTGTTATTGTTATCATCGTCGCGCGCTGCGGCCATTATCGGTTCGTTTGTTGTGCTATCGTTGACTACGCACAAACGTGTTCAAATGCATTTCCGCAACAGATACACACACACACATATATATACACTTGCATGTGTATCTCTGGCATGCGAGTGTGTTTGCTGCGATTGATTGCCCGAGTGCATTCTCGGAGCTGCGACGCGATATCAACAGAGTAGAAAAGAGAATGCGATAAAACTAAACAATGTTTGCGCCTATCGCAGTACACGAATTCGTACAGCTACTTTTATGTAGCACTGTAGCAGCAACTACAACTATGCGTGTCTCTACATGTGTCTCGCGCAACCAAAACAATAATAATAACAACACTCAATATGCGAGCCCAAGGCCAGTAGACTGCAGAAGTAGGTGGCGCGCAGTGGAGACCCGAAACCAGAGCTGGGACCAAAATGAAAGTCAACAGACATAAAGCAAAATTGCAAAATAATTAAACGATCAAATGACCAGCAGAAACAGAGACGGTGCGGTACTTAGTTGTGGCTATTAAAGTACTCAGTACTCAGTAATTAGCTTGAAGCTGGGCAAGGGCAAGCCCAAGTCGCTGGGCTTGGCCTCTTCGCCAGCCTCTTCTCTATCTTGCTTCACACTCACCTTTCAGCTGGAAGACGGGACTGCCCACTGGCGTATGCTCCGACAGGCTGAAGCGGGACATGTCCCCCGTGACGGGCACGAATTGCGGCGGGCGATTCAGCAGCTGTGCCCCGGCAGATCCCAGCAGCAGCATTGGCAGCAGTAACGGAGCAAGCGATGGCCCCAGCATCTTGTCGTTTTAGCCAATTGCAGCAGTCCGTTAGCACAGGTAGCTTTGTAACTGTATCTGCAGACGTATTGGTAATTGTTGGCGTATCTGTGTCTGTTTAGGTTTTTGCAGCTGTAGCTATGTCTGCATCTAGCAATCTGTATCTGTATCTGTATCAGTTCTGTCTGCGTCTGTATCGGTTTAGGCTTGCATCTGTATCTGTGTCTGCATCTACAACTCTATCTGTTAAACTATATGCAGCTTTATCTGTAAATTTATCTATATCTTTATCTGTATCTGTGTCGGCATCTTTTGAGCTATTCGTATCTGTCGCTGTATAGGTATTCCCGTATCTGTGTTTATGTCTGCAAAAATTTCTGTATCTGCATCTGTTTAGATATTTGTAACTATTCTTATCTGTCGCTGTATAGGTATTTCTGTATCTGTATTTATGTCTGCAAAAATATCTGTATCTGTATCTGCATTTATTTAGTTATTTGCAGGTGTTTGTGTATCTGTGTATCTTTAACTATTTGTATCTGTCTCTGTATAGGTATTTGCAGTCGAAGTTATAGCGTTTATTTGTATCTGTATCTGTATCTGTCTCTGTACAGCTATTTGTATCTGATACGCGTATCCGTTAGCTGCAAGAATTCGGCGCGCGATTTGCTCGAGTATTTAGCACATGTAGCACGAAGTACGATTTACACTGTTTCCACTCTTCTCCCAATTCTCTCACTTCACTTCTTCCACTTCTCTCGCTGCTGCTGCTCCTCTACGACTTCTGCCAGAAATGCAAAACAAGATTTTGTGTTAAGTAAAACAATTCTTTCAATGTTAGCCCCGCCGCCCAGTTGGCCTTGCTTTTGGCCCGCCTGTTGTTGCTGTTGTTACTGTTGCTGCTGTTGCTGCTGTTGCTGTTGCTGCAGCAGTTGCTGCTGTAGTCACTGCTGCTGCAGCAGTTTGGCCCGCAGCAAACGCTCGTTTATCTGGCAAAGCCTTGGCCAGCTTCTTGATTTGCCTAATTGAAAAGTCACGCATCAGCTCGAGCTTGGGCTGCAGCTGCCACTGCAATTAAAAACCCATTTGAGCAGAGCAAACAAATTCTAGAAAAGAAACCGCTGCCAATTTCACTTTATGCGCATGTGAAAAGTGGCACATGATGATGATGAGGCTGCCGATGAGTTCCGATCATTGGGCTGAGGCTGAAGCTCGAACTCAAGCTGAGGTGCTACAAGCGTTCGCAGTGATGGCTTTCTCGCACACTCACACACACTCGCACACATACTCGCACACACTGCTTGCAACAGCTGGAGACTGCGAGACTGTAGAGTCGTGGCCGTGGGGAAGGCGAAGAAAGCAAGCCGGAGCCAAAGACCGAAATGTGCAAAAAGACAGCGAAAATAAATAAGCGCAGACAACAGAACTGGTTGCTAGCGTGCAGGCAGAGCGTATATACACAGCACACACACACACAAACACACACACAGCAACAGCAACAGACTCATGTGTGTGTGTACATAGTCTTATGGTCAGCGCTGTGCTGTTTGGGCAAAAAATAAAGCAAGGCGAAATGGGAACTAGGAACAGCAAAGAATCGAACTACAGCGAACTGCGCGCAGGCAGCGGCTGCTCCTGCGCACTGCTCGCGCTTTTGGACGCACCGTTAGAGCACTTTGCCGATCCGCGATTGATTCACTATTCACGCGGCCACGCGCAAAAAATCCAAACGAAACGCCAGAAACGCCAAACGTATGACGCCAGGCACGAAACTTGATTCTCGTTTTTGTTTTTCTTCGCTTTCGATGCCGAATTTCAACCGCAGCAACGTCTTTACGACGCGACGCTCGCTCACCTTCTGTCGACTCTGGCCGCGTCTTGTCTTACCTGTTGCCATCGTCGTTGCCGTCGCTGCCGTTGCTGCCGCGTTCTTGGCTCGCCAAACGGCGTGCGTGATTCGGGCGCAGGTAAATACTGGTTTCGTGTTGTTGCCGGTTTTGTTTTGATACACATTTCGCTCATGCGCAAAACGAGTGGCAATGAAATCGCTTCGCATTTCCCCAGTGTGTACACACTGCGCGACAGCGAGCATTTCTTTTCTGCCGCAGCCCGAAAGTATGCTACGCTTTTGTGCGCAGCCGACTTAACGCAAGCAACTGGTAGTAGCAGCTGGAGAGCATCAGTGAGAGAGGAGGTGGTTGCTCTGCCGAATGCCTTTTTCGCTCAGTACGCTAGGTCTGTGAGCTGGAGAGTGTGTGCATAAGCCCGTAAAGCCGACTGCATTGCCAGACTACGGCTGAGAGCATCAGCACAGCTCTTCGCCATAAGGCAGCTTTTAGAATAAACGAAAGCTGAGGCTGATTTTAATCTATCAAAAAATTTAAAAAAAGTTAAAAAAATATTCTATGAAATAATAGTCAACTAAGTATGGCATTCAAATATATATGACAAAAAACTCGTCACACTAAGGATAGCAGGCGAAAGGTAACCCCGTTTACCTTAATAAAATACTATACTACTACACAAAAAAAAATCTTCCTGTGTGTTTGGGCATGTTCTTCACAACAAAAAAATATTGTTTGTAGCCATTTTCAATATATTTTGGCTGAAAATCAGCCTAACTATAGGGATTATAAAGTATAAAGCGATTAAATTTAATATACTACGTATTTAATATTATAAGTATGTATTATATTGGTATATACTGCAATAACTACAGCTTGCTCATTTCAACCTGCAGCACAGAAGTATGCTACATTTTTTGAGTACGCAACTTAACGAAGAACTGCAAACAACGCGCGTGATCGATTGAGAAAGTCATTGCTTTTAATATAAACACTATAATTGTACATGCATATGTTTTTGGTATAGAGATAAGAAGCTACAGCTAGAGGCTATTAGAGCGCATCGTCCACCTGGAACTGTATCAGATCCTCGACGGGAAAGCGAAAGAGCGAAGCAGTCTGCGCCTCCGCGGCCAACTGATCGATGTGCGCAGCGCTCTTGGGGAAGCGAAAGTGGTCCGTCTGGTAGCCGCCGTAACGTGCCTGGCCAGACACTGGCGGGTGGCCAGTGAGTGCAGCCGCTTGCGGCAACTGGGGCAGCTGCGGCACCTCGGCCGCCACAATGGGATGCTCGAAGTCGATGAGCGAGAGATTGTCACTGCGAGAGATCGAATGCGACGGCTGCTCGCGCTGCTGCGTTTGGTTCTGCTGCGACTGAGCCACTGCAGCGGAGCTATTCACGCTCTGTGCGGCTGTGGGTGCAACATATCGCGGCTCAATGGGACTCGGTGGCTTCGGCAGCGCTGGTTCTCGCTCGCTCGCGCGCTGCAAGCCTGTGCCGGGCACGTTGTAGCCCAAGTTGTGGTTGTAGAAGGGATTCGTGGAGGCGCGCACCGGAGCTGCTCCTGCCGCGGGCTTCTGCTTGGGGAACACATTCAGATGGACCATAATTTGATTGGACTGTGCCTCCTGGGCCTCGTTGTGGTTGCTGTGGCTGTTGCTGTTGTGGGTCGAGTGTTGTCCATAGATGCAATCGTCGGGCGCAGCACTGGACTGAGGGACAAACTTCTGGGACTGATAGAGCGCCTGCTGCTGGCTATAGCGCGTGGCCTGATCGGGAAAGTTGATATGCATGTGAGGATTGGAGGAAGGCGGAGCTGATTGTGTGGGAAACTTGAACGGGGTCTGATAGATGCCATGCTGCAGATGAGTGCCAGGCGAGGGTAGGGGGTACTCCATCTGGAAGGGATTGCGCAGCACCGAGGTCGGACGGGAGGGCGGCAACACGGGATAAATGTCAAGGTTGACCTTGAACGGAACGCGCTTGTGCTGCGGCTGGCGCGTCGCATTGATTGCTATAATGGGCGGAAAGTTCTGCAGGAAGGGATCGGCCACAAAGTGTTGCTGACTTCCATGTTCCAGCAACTGTTGCTGTTGCTGCTGCTTCTTGTTCTTCTTCTTGGCGCTGGGCTTGCCGACGGGCTGCTGCTGCAGCGCCAGCAGATTGATGTCCTGCGGCGAGCGCGGCTTGTACGCATACAGCTGCTCGATGGCCACGCGCTGATGCGGAGCGCCGCCGTAGAGGGACAAGGGCATGCCCATGGGGAACATGGGCAGGGGAATGCTCAGCTGCATCTGCTTCTTGTTGCGCTTGCCGCGAAAGAAGTTGGCGATGCCGCTGGACTTGAGATTCTTGTAGCTGCCTGCAATGTGCAGGCCCGTGGGCATCATCATCATTGCCGCCGCGGCGGCTGCTGCCGGCGCTGGCAGCTTGCTAGGCATGGCGCCGTTGATGTGCAGATTGTGCAGAATGTCCTGGATGTTGTTCAGCGCCAGGTGCGGACGCTCTGCCTCGCCCTTCTTGAAGTGCTCGGGCAGAGGCCCCTCGAAGGGAAAGTGAAACGGCTTCGGCTTGAACTCGTCGCGCAGCGCCAGACTTCCAGGCGTCTCGGAGAACTGGCGACGCACCAGGGCCGTCGACGGTGGACGCTGTGTGGAGAGGCGCGGCGGGCGTGGCAGCTGATCGCGCAGAACATCACGCAGCGGCGTCATCGTGGCCGATCGCTTGGGCAGTCGCTCGTACAGATGATGATGATGATGATTATCGTGCGAGCTGTGGTTATCGACGCCGCCATCCCCCAGCGCGTTCAGCTGCAGCGGCGTCAGCGCGCTGGCGTGCTGCAACGCCGTACCAAGTGCCGCTGCCGCTGCTGCTGCCGGTGCCGGTGGTTGGGGTCGTCTCGCTTTCGTGCGCCATGTTCCGTAAATGGGCACAACGTCGTCGACACGCTCCAATAAGTACGCAGTTTCGCCAGCACCCGAGCCCACAACACCTTCTCCATCTCCTTCTCCTCCTGCTTCTTCTGCATCTCTGTCTCTGTCCACGTTCGCGTCGCCATAGGCCACATCGACGCCGTTGGAGGCATGCAACTGCAGCTGCTGCTGCTGCTGCTGCTGCTGGTGCTGGAGCATGTGCTGCAGCTGTAGCTGGAGCTGTATCTGCTGCTGCTGCTGGCGGTACTGCTGCTGCTGTTCGTGCTGCAACTGCTGCAGCTTGGCACGCATCTTTTCGATGTTTTGCCGTTCCGCCGCTTGCGTTAAGCTGTCACCAAAGCTGTTGTCGCCTTCCGCCTGCTCCTCCTCTGGCTCCTCCTCGCTCTGGCTCTGATTCGGTAACTGCTGCTGCTGCTGTGGCAGTTGCTGCTGCTGCTCTTGTTGAAGTTGAAGCTGCTGCTGTTGCTGTGCCTGTGACTGATATAAGGCGGCTGTCGATGCGACCTTGAGTAGCATAAGAGACATCTGTGGAAAACGAAAGCGAAAGCAGAGTTCAGTTGGATACCAAGGGGATCTCTGTTGGTGGTGTGGCACTCACAATCGTGTACACCAGAAACAGGCCCATAGTCCGTGGCCAGCGGCTTCTCGGAGTACTTCTGGAGCCTTCCAGCAGCAGCGTTTCACGGATTAACTCTCGATCTGGCTCTGGATGCACAATCGGCCTTATGAACATTTTTCACCGTGTTTTCACTGCGCTTTAACCGTCTCGCTTGGGTATCGCTTTCGGTAACAACGGTAACAACGCTTTCTGCTGGAGCCCCTGACGCGACTTCCTCATCGCGAATCGCAATAACGACTGTCTGCACCTTCGGCCAAGCAGCCCCTAAAAAGTGGCATCAGCTCGACGCGGCGACTGCGACTGCAGCAGCAACTGCAACTAAGTAATTAGAAAGTTTAACGCAAACGAAAGCAAAACACACTAAACATATATTCCAGGTATATCTATATAACCGAATATATATATATATATATTAATTAATACTTTGGCGATCTCGTGAGTGCAAGCGAAAGAGATATTTGCGGACGCATCGACCGTGAAAAGGCAACATCGCGCACACGAATACTTTGTGTCTTCGAGAATCGCGAGGCGAGAGACAAGTAAAAACTGAATTAAGTCAAGTTAATTCACTTAATTGACTATGCAGCGAGCCTATCGACAAGCCACTATCATTAGCTGTGGGTGCAGTGGGTAATACATAGGTATACCCGACACGGGTAAGGCGCTTACTCCTACGAATTTAAACAAACTGCCAAATTTGTAGCTTCCACTAAGGCATTGGGAGATATTACTATATATGTATATAATCCACAATGCATGCCAATGTATCATACCTACCAAAATGATATTCCAGCAGTCTACTTCCCCATCGGCCAATTGAAAAGGCATTTTAAGCATTCGATAAACTTAATTTATTGCTCGGGGTTTTTGAAATTTGTATAAAAAGTTATTCGTTTTATTTCGATATAGAGCTAAATAGTCTGGCGACACAAAGGTGCTGAGGAGACAGATTCACACACATCGAGGGAAACGTGGGGACAGCGTGTTGGTATAGCCTTCAGTAGATTACAATGTAGATACAGATACATACAGTGATCCCTAATCGTATGAGTATGCGATTCATTAATTAATTCATAACAAACAAACAAGTTTCGTTCCGTGATTTCGAGCACCCTCGTGAAACGCTGTAAAAATCCTTTTGACTGTATTGACTAGATGTATCTAGCCCTAGAGATATGGTTGGCATTGTATTGCTAGATATATTCAGAAGCATCAGTTATTGCATCCCCCGTAGACAAGATTATTTCAATTCAAATGAAACGAAATGTCACCCATAACTGAGCCACTTCAGCTACTGCGGGTGTGCTTAGAAGTCGAAGGGAATGCTGGGCCTGGGGTACTGGTAGCCCTGGTGCTTGGTCGTCTGTGGTGGCACGCTGGCCCTGGTTGGTGGTGGCACGTAGGGGGTGGTCCTACGAGTCGTTGGGACCGTGCGTGGAGTGGTAACCGGGGGCAGGTAGGTTGGTGGTGGGGTTGGTGGACGAGTAGCCCGAGTCGGTGGTGGGGTAGCCCGGGTTGGTGGTGGGGTAGCCCTGGTTGGTGGTGGCGTTGGCTTACGGGTTGTAGGTGGTGGTGGAGGTGGTCTGCGAGTCGTGGTCACTGGGGGCAAGTACGTTGGTGGTGGAGTTGGTGGACGAGTAGCCCGGGTCGGTGGTGGGGTAGCCCTTGTCGGTGGTGGTGTAGCCCTCGTCGGTGGTGGTGTAGCCCTAGTTGGAGGAGGAGTAGCCCTGGTTGGGGGTGGGGTAGCCCTGGTTGGTGGTGGAGTTGGCTTGCGGGTAGTGATAATCACAGGTGGCTGTGGCTTGTTTGTAGGAGGCAGATAGGTAGGAGCAGGAGTGCTTGTTGTACGTGGTGGTGGTGGTCTAGTTGGTGGGGGTGGTGGCCTAGTTGTTTTTGGTGGTGGTGGTCTGGTAGTAGGTGGTGGAGGTGGTCTGGTAGTTGGTGGTGGTGGTGGTCTACGTGTAGTAGTCACTGGAGGCAGGTATGTGGGTGGTGGGGTTGGTGGACGAGTAGCCCTAGTTGGTGGAGGAGTGGCCCTGGTTGGTGGTGGGGTAGCCCTAGTTGGTGGTGGTGTTGGCTTGCGGGTAGTGATAATCACAGGTGGCTGTGGCTTGTTTGTAGGAGGCAGATAGGTAGGAGCAGGAGTGCTAGTTGTACGTGGTGGTGGTGGTCTAGTTGGTGGGGGTGGTGGCCTAGTTGTTTTTGGTGGTGGTGGTCTGGTAGTAGGTGGTGGAGGTGGTCTGGTAGTTGGTGGAGGTGGTGGTCTACGTGTAGTAGTCACTGGAGGCAGGTATGTGGGTGGTGGAGTTGGTGGACGAGTAGCCCGAGTCGGTGGTGGGGTGGCCCTAGTCGGTGGAGGTGTGGCCCTGGTTGGTGGTGGAGTGGCCCTGGTTGGTGGTGGGGTAGCCCTAGTTGGTGGTGGACTTGGCTTGCGGGTGGTGATAATGACAGGTGGCTGTGGCTTGTTTGTAGGAGGCAGGTAGGTAGGAGCAGGAGTACTTGTTGTACGTGGTGGTGGTGGTCTAGTTGTCGGTGGGGGTGGTGGCCTGGTTGTTTTTGGTGGTGGTGGTCTAGTAGTAGGTGGTGGTGGTGGTCTAGTCGTAGGTGGTGGTGGTGGTCTGCGGGTAGTGGTCACAGGAGGCAAGTATGTTGGTGGTGGGGTTGGTGGACGAGTAGCCCTGGTTGGTGGTGGGGTAGCCCTGGTTGGTGGGGGTGTGGCCCTGGTTGGTGGGGGAGTGGCCCTGGTAGGTGGTGGGGTAGCCCTGGTTGGTGGTGGTGTTGGCTTGCGGGTTGTGATAATCACAGGTGGCTGTGGCTTGTTTGTAGGAGGCAGATAGGTGGGTGCAGGAGTGCTTGATGGGCGGACAGTAGCACGAGTTGTGCGTGGTGTAGCTCTCGTAGTCGGTGGTGGTGGTGGTCTAGTAGTTGGTGGTGGGGCTGGCTTGCGAGTGGTAATAATCACTGGAGGCTGTGGCTTGTTTGTAGGCGGCAAGTACGTCGGCGCTGGTGTAGTACGTGGTGTAGCTCTGGTCGTTGGCACTGTACGTGGGGTGGTGCGTGGTGTAGCCCTGGTGGTAATCACTGGACGAGGAGTCGTCTTCCGCGTTGTCACTGGGGGCAAGTACGTTGGTGGTGGCGTGGGTGGACGAGTTGCCCTCGTTGGTGGTGGGGTAGCCCTGGTCGGTGGTGGTACTGGCTTACGAGTGGTGGGTGGTGATGGTGGTGGACGCGTGGTAATTATCACAGGCGGCTGTGGCTTGTTTGTAGGCGGCAAGTAAGTCGGAGCTGGTGTGGTGCGTGGTGTGGCCCTGGTGGTTGGCACTGTACGAGGAGTCGTACGTGGTGTAGCCCTGGTGGTAATCACTGGACGAGGAGTCGTTTTCCTCGTTGTCACTGGGGGCAAGTACGTTGGTGGTGGCGTGGGGGGACGAGTTGCCCTCGTTGGTGGTGGGGTAGCCCTTGTCGGTGGTGGCACTGGCTTACGAGTGGTTGGTGGTGGTGGTGGAGGTGGCCTGCGGGTGGTGATCACCACTGGAGGCTGTGGCTTATTGGTAGGAGGCAAGTAAGTGGCAGGCACGCGAGTGGTGGGCGCAGTTGGAGGCCTGGTTGCCGGTGGCCTGGTGGTGCGTGGAGGCAACTCAAATGGTACATCGGGAGGAGGATAGAAGTAGCCTTCAGCCGCACGAGTCTTACGCTGGAAGAGTGCAGACAATCAGTTAGAGATCGACCCTCACATACTGTAAAAGCAATCGCTTACCTCGTGCGTATCGGCCGTTGCGGTGGCTACTGCCACAACGCAAAGCGCCAAGACAAAAAGTGCACTTCTCTGTGGGGAAACAAGACCAGAAAGAATGGATTTAAAAGAGTTGCTGAAAGAGATTATCACGTCGTCCGAAATTGCTAAAGATGCGACCCTTAGCACCTGATTGAAGTCATTTCTAATTGCCTTATCGAATCGTTAGCTAATGCTAAATGGCTTTTAACGCTCTAGGCCCGAATGCAAGGCAACTTTGTGCTGTTCCCAATGCATCGCGGCGCAAAACTCGTTTAAAGTTCAGACGAAGTCAGCCATTTGGACAGAGTAGTATTCAAATAAGCCTCAACATCAACTCGACTGGCAACAGCAATACCAACAACAACGACAACAGCTAGAAATTACTCTGAAATGTTAACGTGTAAAGTTGAAGACATTCAACTTTGACAGCATCTCTAGGTCACGGCAGAGATCGACCAAAGGCAGCCGATCTATCGTATAGCTGGCTGGCTGAGGCCAGTGTCTCATCTTGCGATCAAATTTTCAGCATTTTGGCTAATGAAAACATAATGCAGGTGAAACAATTAATTACTCCGATAGCACGCGAAGCCCTGGTCGGATCTGGCCACCTTCCGCTGTCAACGAATCTAAGTTGTTGTATAATTAGCGCTTTATGCGATTGCCATTTAAAAGCCCGACAAGGTCAGCGCGAAGCTGTCAACGTTAACGAAAGTGGTAAATGGGTAACTGCAATTAATTTGCGGACATACGGATTTCCAAATCGCCAAGAATTTTGATAAGTTAATGCTATAATACGTGTCTGTACGCGTGTGTGTGTACGTGAGTCCATGCGAAGATGCTATAAAAATAGCTCATTATGCAAGAAACCGGCTGCCAAAACCTCTCTTAGCGACTAGTTCTAGCCATCCAACCCGCAGAATTATATAATAATCGCCATTGGCCATTAATAAAGTGAGAAAAACTGAAGTCTAGAGTCGTCGCTCACCCGAAATTAGCATACGCACTAATCATTGACATAAAATTGTCGCTCGGCGCGCTTTATGGCCACATTTCTTTGACTAACCCATACAGCCGGACGATATATGGGCACACAGATATGTATAGGATGCTTGCCAGATTTTGACATATCGCTAAATAAGCAAACCGAAAAAATTAAAAAAAAAAAAAAAACGGAGCTCGAGCTCGAGTAAAAAATATATGTTATTTAAATGTAAATGACTTTTTAAATTCTTCGTTAATGAACTTGAATTTTGGGATGCTATAACTCGTTTTGCTGTTCGTCTCAGTGTTCGGTATTCGCCGTTCTGAATGCAAGCAGGGGCCAACGCTTCGTTAGCACTTTCGGCTGCGAAAGTGAAAGGACTAAGACTGAGCCATTACTTACTACGTAAGCATCGTAAGCCTCACTAACGAGGGTAGCTTAGTGAATTCTGACTACAAGTCGAGCGTAGCTAAGTCTGTTCTGAAGCTTTCATATGTATTCTCTACAAATCTGCACTGGTGGCTAGCTTCTCTCTGTCCCAATATGGCCCTAAGACATGTACCACACATATAGCGCTTTCGACATCGAGCATCGTGCTCCCCAATAATTTATTATGTTAATTTCTAGCTAATTAATTTGTTTTACACACAGACCAAAGACCTTGCATTCGTATCGGAGACGTCAATGACGCGCCGCATTTGGGTCAAACGTCTTCGGAAATGATTGAATGTTATGTGTTCGCGTAACTGGACTTAATAGGTAGTTAGGCTTAGTGTTAGAGTTGTTTCCATAGAAGTTTCTTTGTAGAGCGTATTTAAATTTTATATAATAATATAGAACTGCAGAATGTCATGAGGGGATTTGTCCTAGAGTTGCTTAAATGGCAATTCGTTGCTTTATCTAAATTTTAACCTTTGAAAAGACATACATAGTTTATTATGGAATTTATAATGATATTGTAATGATACTAAGAGCTTTTTTAAATTATCTGACAATTCGTTTTGCAATTACATTGGTCAAATGTATCTTTGAAGGCTAATGATCAACCCTGCACATCTGTCTTTGCACGGCTGATTGGATTCTTTAGTGATTTGCCGCGACGCGCTACTGCAATCGAAAGACTTAGGCAACAAACTTGCTGCAGATAATCATTGAGAAGATGCTAGCTGTACCTAATGGTCAGAGGCAGATGCCTAATACGCCAATTCAAATGTCAACCCATGAAATAAGTATGAAAACAAGTTTCCATTTCATCTTCTCTAATCGTTGACATAGAAACTCAGGCCAACACAGACCAAACTGTGGCCCGCCGCTTCTGGCTGCAGCTGAGCCAAAGCCAAGTTAATGATTTAATACGCAAAAACTGACAGCAGCGTGAGCGCAGCCTCGCCTGCACTCGCCTACCCCACGTGGGTGTACCGGGCGTATGCGTAATGTTGACAGTGACCAACGAGACGTGCAATCTCGAGGTATGCGATCGTCTGGCTCTGGCTTTGATGGCCACCAGTTTGGTCACTTTTTCACTTGCACCTTGCACAACAATTGAACGACTGAGATGTAAATGTGCGAGCACAGCTCGAGTTGCTTAAATGTCACTTGCTGCCTATGCAGATCAGGGATCCGTCTCGTAAGACGTGTACAGCAAATAGCTCGATCGATCGCCTCGATTGAGTTGTAATTGAATTCGTATAGTTAATGTAATCGTAATCGTAATGTCTTTTCGGGCACTTCTCGTTTAGCACTTTGATTTTTTTTGCACAAATTTTCGTCGTTGTTGTTTTTTTTTGTTTCTTTACCATGGTGGGCACTTTTGACTGCAGCAGATGGCAGCAAAGATATCGCTTAGCTCGTATGTCTGTGTATATCCCGACAGCAACGATGTGCGTGCGTGTGTGTATGTGTGTGTGTAATCCTTGTGTGTCCGATCGTATCAAAATTCAATGGTCAATTGAATTTTTGATCGATGCCAAGCAGAAAGTTGCTTCAACTTCTGGGTCGACTCTGGGCTAGCAACTAAAGCATCCAAACTTGTAGATTCTCTACTTATATATGCTCACCACCGCCTGCGCTGGCGTCGCTGCCGACGTCGCTGTCTCTGCTGCGACGAGTTGGGCGACAGCTGTTAACACTCGGCCAGAGTGAAGATGCTGCTGCTAAAGTTGATGCCGCTGCTGACCAGCCCCAGCCCCAGCCAGACCCAAAGCCAGAGCCAGAGTCAGAGCCAGTCCCAGAGCCACAGCCAGTGTCGCTTTCGGTTTCGGCTTTGGTTTTGGTTTTGGTTTCAATCTCAGTCGCAATCGCAGTCGCCGTCGCCGTCGCAGTCGAGCCCAGAGCCAGACCAGGCCCAGTCGCTTGGCAGCAGCTCAGCCGAAGGTATCGTTGCTGCTGCTTCTGCCTTGGCTTAACAGTCGCATAACATGGGCCAAACTTAGTTAAACAAAAGCAATACAATAAATAATTGTAGACAAATGCGAGAAAAAAAGCCCTCGCTGAAAAGGCTTCAGTCGCAGGGAGAACGTCCCCAAGTTGTGGCTGGCAGCATGTCTAATTTGTTGTTACTTTTGCTGCTTGTTGTTGTTACTGTTATTGGTATTTCTATTTAGCTGCTTTTATTTGGGCAAATATATCAGTTGAGCAGCTCGCAGCTCTGGCCTCTTCTTGCATTCCGTTTTAAATACTCGCATTTAGTTTCTTCTTCTGCGCTGCGAATTCGCCAGCTTCTTTTTGCTGTTTGTAAAACGCGTTTTTTTTTTCGTCTGTTTTTTCCCCCATTTTTTTGAGTAATTTGAACGCCCATGGATAATGTGCTGTGCGAGCGAGTGTTAAACATTTTGTCATGCAGAGTCTAATTTGTAAACGAACGAGATTATCGGACGAGAGTCTGGCTGCCTGGCGTGTTGTAATTTTGGCAATCGCTTTCAAGGCTTCCTGCGCCGGAGTAGATCGGGGCAAATATTCAATAGAAGAGAAGAGTCGTGGAATCCCATCACATGCACTTGTTGCCCCAGTCGGGCTCGGGGCGGGGTAGGCCTAACCGGTTGCTGTTGCCACTGGTGCGTGCCATACCGCGATGCAGCCCGGGTCAGTCGTGGCAGCCAAGTTTGGATGTTAAGGTAGGCGCGCACTCGCACTGCGCAGCCCCAATAACCAAATGACCTTTAAACGCAAAATGTGCTGTCAATAAAAAAGCAACACACACACACACACACTTGCTCGGCAAATCGCCCGAGCACATTTTGTTTTTATTAAAGATGCTGCAGCAGCTGCCGCCAGACGAAGCTGCGCATCTGCGCGCAGAGTGCAGAGCGCAGAGTGTCAGCGATGAAGCGGCAGCGGGAGGGAGGGAGAGAGGAAGAGCTAGCCGGGGGGGTTACCCGCCATCCGCTGCAGCGCATCATTTTTGGCGCGTCAGAGCAGACAAAACAAGTTTCAGCCGCGCTCCGCAAGCCCGGCCTGAGCTGCAGCGTCGCATTTGTCTTCAGACGTAATCGCATAATCGCATAATAAGCTGCATTCATTAATCCGCGCTGCCCCCCGAAACACGATCGGCAGTCACGCTACTGCGCGATCGAACCCATTGGGCGGCTGCCCACGCGACAATCCGATAACATGGCAGATAAACTTCTTCGCCTCTTTGTTTGTTTTGAGTTTGCGCGGATTAGAGATCTAGCTCGATTCTTCAATGAGGTGCTAAACTGGCTGGAGTAGTCAATCGAACGCAGCTAGACAAGTGCGTACACTGAGAAAAAAAAAATAACCAAATAGTCATTAAGTAAAATTATGATTCTGATTACTTGGATTAATCTTTTGGAGATTGGTATTTTAATTTCGATTTTTGAGTTGGGTATTAATAAATTTAGTATAATCAATATTGACTTAAAATTCATGATGGATTCTTTTATATTCTAATTTTAATATTAAAATCGAGATAAAGAAAATCAAGTAAGCCCCAAAAACCATAAACCAAGTTTCTTTCACGATTTATTTTATCACATAATTGAGAAAGCACTGACCAAATGATATGACCTTGAATAAATTTTATTGGTTATTTGTATTTTATTATATGCTAAACAAAGTCTTAAGTTCAATTACCAATACTGTATAATAACAATGCAATAAAAACATATATAAACATATAAATACTCATAAAAGAGTTTTATGCAATCCACTGAATTTGTTCACAATTTTATGATAGGCTCAACTCGGTTTT
This sequence comes from Zaprionus bogoriensis, assembly GCA_035046045.1. NCBI lineage: Eukaryota > Metazoa > Arthropoda > Insecta > Diptera > Drosophilidae > Zaprionus > Zaprionus bogoriensis. The sequence continues at coordinate 258,563 of JAWNOI010000192.1, read as the reverse complement.
CGGCCTAGACTTTTTGGCAAGTGCAGTGCTCTTGACTTTTATGACATTATCATTATCAAATTGCGCCCGCTCGGAGCAGTAGTTAATTATTATGATTATCGCAATGTGTGTTAGTAGTCGCCATTAAATGTGAGTGCTTCGCAACGAAACCTGCGGAGACTTTGGCTTGAGGAAGTGTCACCCCTAAGAAGCTAATTACGTAGCTGACCGCCAACACACACACACACACACAGACACACACACACAGGCAGCTGTTGCGCCTCTAGGTTGTTCTTTTTATGGCTGCGCCCAGGTGGAGGCTGAGCGCGGACGCTGCCGGGCCGACAATTCGGGTCACAGCTTGCGCATCTGCTCTCAGAGGCAATGACACTTGCCGTCGGCGGCGGCTGCAACTGCTGACATTTCAGACTCGTCATTGCGACAAATTTTTGAATGTGTCTTTTTTTTGGCAATTCAGAAATAGAAAAACCATTTCATTGGAGGAAAGAAAAGTCAGCACTTATCGTCGTCATCGGCAAGATTGCAACACAGCGTGGCAGACAGCATGACAACGGCGATAATGCCCCATGCGATTGTTATTCAACTGGCGAAGGACGCTAGACAGCAGCAGCAGTAGCAGCAGTAGTCGATCGTCTTCTCGATAGATCGATTGCTTGACAGATCGATTGGCTACAAAACTGGCTTGTCAAATTAACGCACAAACACCCGCTGTCCCTGACATCGGAGCGGTGTTAGCGCCTAACCAGATTCTAGGCGCATTGTGCCGTGAAATTAGCAACATCGCGAAGAGCGCCACTCCCTCCGCTCCACTACTCCAGCCTTTTGTCTAAACCTGGCGGAAATGATTTGTGCCTTTTATCGGGCCATATATCTCGCCTAATTAAAAGTGTGTGTTGTGCGCGGCACGCCGAAAGCTGCTCCGATAAATCTTTCCATTCTCCAAGCGGGTCAAGTCTCAATTGCCTCTCTAGTTATATCTAATCCTCGTAATTAAATACCTGCACGCACAAGCCATTAAAATGAAAATCGAGGCGAGTTACGAAAAAAGTGGTAGAAAAAAGCGGCAAGAGACTGGCAGAGCGACCGCCTATAAGAATAGGCTTGCTGAATATTTATAATGGTCTTTCACACACGCACCAACCCACCAAAAAAAGAAGATACATTTATCTACATATATATTTCTTTATATTTTTTAGCATATTTTAATTTTGCGGATCTCTTAGAAACCACATAGAAATATAAATTTCCAGTCAAATGTTGCGTCAGCAGAAGAATACAGCAACAACAACAGCAACTTTTGGACATCTTTAATTGTGCTTATGATTTATGCAAATGAATCCTTCATACATATATATAGCTATGTATACGTATGTTTCTCGAAACATGCTCGGTCCGAGCAGCTCGCATCTACATACCAGTCAAGGCAGAACGAACGAATTTTATTACTTGTCAAGCTGCTTTAGATTTATATTTATGTAAATCGCCAGCGACCCGACCAACTAGTTCCAATTCAGCTCTGAGCTCCTCTTAAGGAAGTCCAAAAAATACAAACAAAAAATATACTAAATGTGAACTGAACTAGTAGCGAAACAAAAGATTTCCCAGCGCTGATGTGAGGAAATATCCCAGGAAGCAGTAGGAAATTTCAAGGAAATGCCAAAACATTAACTGTGAGCTGAACTAGTTCCCAGAAAGGGAAAGGAATCTCAAGGTGAACCTCAATGGAAACTGTACTTGTCACAAAAGATAATTTCAGGGGAATCCCGATATATCGAATGCGAACTGAACTATTTTCAAATCCTATGAGTTTCCAGTTTGTTAAAGTTTGTTAATGAAATATATTATGGAATTACCAAAAGAGAACCGAACTAGTTGCGAAACGCACCACTTTCTAGCCTAACTTGCGAAATCAATGATGCAATAAGAAGGGTAATCAAACGATTAATCGCTATATCTATAAATATCCTACAACCAGTTGGAATGCATTGGTTTGTGACGCACGAGATCCGATTTCTCGCTCCTTTCTCCCTCTTCAATCCAGCTTATTTTATGGGGAGCAACAAAATAATATTCAAATACAACTCGAACTGCGCTGATCTGCTTGTTTTTCGGCTCTATGTAATTAGCAGTCCAATATACCGTGCTAATATTTAACATTCAGCATAAATTTATAGCCGTTCGGCCGCGGATCGCTACAATATTCTAGCCGTTTTATGGCCAATTCGTGCTCGTAATTGCGCATACACACACACACACGATAGAGACAAACACAGTAACACAGGTTATCCTAACGGTTTCGGATGTCGCAAGTCATTGAAATTGATGCAATTTTAAATTTATTAAGTAGCTGTGAAATTTCATTAAAAAAACACACAAGTTCAGAAAGTGGTCGACAATATCAGCGGGCTTCACGACGCGGCCAAGAAAACGTGTTTCCCGCCAAACCATTAATAAGTCGCATCAAGGACGCGCCAGGCCGCAGTTCGCAGTCCACGCAGGCCGCAGGCCGCAGGCAACCAGTTTGGAAGGGGCTCAAATTTATTGGCCCAATTGCAGGCCATTGGCATTGAAATCCTTGTGAAGTGAATCGGTGTATCTGCCTGGCCGAGGGTCACGCTTCGGATGCGGTAGATCTCGATCGGATTCCACGAAAACCTGTTGCCCAGAATCATCTCATCGGCTGGGGGAATTATGTAATAACTTACACGCTTCCAGGTCAAGCGAAAGTTTCGCGTGTTGCTGCGAGAATTAATCAGGTTTCTTTAGTGTGATTTGTCAAGAAGTTGAGGAGGAAGAGCAGCGTGATGATTATATGGGGGGAAGGGGGGTGCTTAGCCAAACGACAGCTGTCAGGGGCCATTCAAAATCTGATTGAGTCAATTATTTAGCTTGAGAGACCTCAAGCTCGAAGAAGAAGTGGCAGCTCAAGTTGAAAATGAAACTGAAGCAGATTTGATTTATGGTCAAGCGAGAGGGCGCTCGATTGCCGATTATTCGTCTTGTAAATTAGCCTAGTTGGGCAGCAACATAAGCGGTATAAACAGCAGCAGAGGTAGCAGAAGGCACTCTGAGTGCAAATAAAGCCAGAAATTGGAGCAGTTGCGTTCACACGCGCCGACAGCCACAAGGCTGTGTTAAGTGAACTGCGCTCCGAGTCAAAACAAAGGCAAATTAGAAATATACATAATCTTCAAATATGCATACACACACACACACACACATACCCGTAACACACACCTGTAATGGGGGTTCAACACATTCTACGCGTCTTGGCCAAATTCGTGCGCGACAAAATAAAAATCGAAAATTAATTTAAAATAAACGACTAGCCGAACGAACGGGTTATTTAATTTTAAAGCGAACCAGTTCGCTTATTTGTACCTACAAATCTCCCTACTTAAATATATATACACAAACATATTGTATATGTATTGGATAATGCCGTGTAGACAGCAAGGCTCACAGACAATGCGAGATTCTAGGCCCAAATTTACAAGTTTGCCATGCAAATTGCCCTGTTTTGTCTGCTCGCTTACAAAGATCGCACAAACATATATACAGAGATATTTATACGTCTGAATTAAATACGCTCTTATTGATGTCTGTTGAATAAAATTATCATTGTCTTGGGTTCAAGTTCGTCGCTTTGGCCAGATCGGATTTCCATCCAGCTTTATGTGTGATTCATTGAGTGTATCTTTGACCTGCCGTGACCCGAACGGCGGGTTGGCCTGGGAGCAGACGGGTCTGACTGCCGAAAGTATGCTATAGTTAGAACCTCTGGGGAGTAAGTCCTTGCCCGAGTCCAGCTCGAGTAGCAGTCTTGGCTCGCCAGCATGTGCCACTCCTCAGTTCAGTCTCCGAGCAGTCTGACTTGTCGCACGAAGGTTACTTCGCTTAGACAAGTTTCTCAGCCAGTTTTCTGTGTAGCAGCAAATTAAAATGAAATCGAGATAAAATAAGTAAATAAAATATATTTCGCTTTGGCTTTCTGCCAAAGCCTGTGGCTGTGGCTCTGGCTCTGGCTGTAGCTCTGGCTTTGGCTGTGCTCGCATAGTTCGCCGCGTTCAGCTCAACCGAAAGCCACAAAAATGGGCGCCTAACTATTTATTAGCTTTAATTTGAATTTCGTATAAAGCTGCGAACAAAACTCGTTGAGCCGCTTCTGCAAAGATGCTTCTACATATTTCACAAATCAAATAAAATGGAAAAAATTAAGAAAAAGCCACAGCCACCGCCAGAGCCAGAGCCAGAGCCACAGCTATAGCCAGGCCACAGTCGAAGCGAAGCAAAAACAAACAACAAACACAAATCAAGTTCACCTCGAGTGTATCAAATTTGTATAAAATTCATCAGGCGGCAGCGGCAAATACGTCAGTTGGAACACACACACACAGACACCAACATGTATGCTGCGACTGGCCACATATCTTGTGTTATGCAAAACCGAGGAAGCACTGCGCTCGCCGCAGCCAACTTCAGTATCGCAGTATCTGTACACACTTCCATATCCATATCCATATCCATATCCATATCCATATAGCCATGTCTGCGTGTACCCATTGAGCAGCGATTAGCATTTTAGTACGAGCTTTAATGGCTTCCACCAATCCGCCGATATCTCTCAGACATAAATCAGTCACTTGTTTGCCCATTCGATATGGCTCCAGCAATTCGCTGTTCCCGCGCTTCAGCCATCGCCACACATTAATTATTATATCTCCAATGCTCGCTCACAAACTATCCGATGTTTGATGGATATTTCTTTATTATGCGAGACACCGAGACGATTCTGCGTAGTGTTTAATTATAGTCTCGATTGCAACCGTAAAAACCAATTCTAGCCACAAAATCGTTGGAGCCATCACGATATTTATTGAGTTGCCGAAAACTTGCCTATGTGATTCTCTTCGATTCAGCTATTTGTGGGCGTAATTGTTTGCCATTGATTTACCGTTCTCGGGTGGGCGAACGCCCATAGTCAGATAATGGCATGCCCAGTCTCGTTTCCACGCATTTGGTCAAGTTCAAGTTCTCAGTTAGGATGCAAATGACCATAAAAACATCCATAAATATTTGGCAGCTTAATGAGCTTGCTGTTCTCAGTATGCTAAGTAACTCAATCGTAGCTGAAGCCTCCTTATAAATACAGCCAAATCATGTTAATTTGCTTGCATATTTTTTGTCAAAAAGAACAAAAATTCAAGGCATATGTTTGGGCTAATACTTTGTGCATAATTTCCACAGTTATGCTGTGGGTATGCAGCACTGCCAAAAATCTTGGAAAAGTAGCTTAAAGTTTTAACAAATCAAAGCTCTTATCCAACACTCGAATTCTAAAGGAACATATATACATATAGCCATACACTCAGAACACTTTTAACCTTTACATCTCTCAAAACGTTTTCAACTAGTTAGCTAAGTAGCTCAACTGTAGTTTAAGCCTCCCTATAAATAGAGCCAAGTCAATCAAATTTGCTTGCATATTTTTTGGTAAAAAGCACCAAAATTCGCTGCATACTTTTGGTCTGGCATGATGTCGACTAGTGCCTATCAAGTAATGCATATATGTATAATATAAACAGTTATGTAACTACTTTCTCTACTTCAGCTGTTCCAGTTATCCATCAGAAAGAGAAACAATTGTTCATAATTTACTAAACTGTATCTTTTATTACATAAGTTCGTTTTCGTTTCAGTTTCGTTGCAGCAAGTAATAACTACATACCCGATATATTAGGACGATATGTCACGAACTAGAATACATACATGTATATATATCTAATATCTAGAGTTAAGTAGTTTCTCAACACTCACACATGCATACAAATACAACATATACAGACACACTCACACACATGCATACACAAATGAGTCTTAACTACTTGCGATCCTCGGAGGATCGGCGACTTGAAGGGCGGCCAAACGATTACCAGACATGATTACAGGCATGACAACAGAATTGCTTAACAATCTACAAACTAAGACATACACTAGAGACGTAGACTAAGGACATAGACTAAGGCTAAGGCTAATGCTAGACATGCGCGCTATGTACACATTTCACAACTAGAAGATACACTTTGAATATGGGCGTAATTCGTAATTCGCAGCTTAAAGATACATCTGCTCTTGCTTTGTGTACAGATTCAGATACATTTATTTTGGATGCAACAAGTCTTTTGAATGTGAATGCTTCGTTCGCGGACGCCTGCTCACAGCTCACGGCTCACAGCTCACAGCTCGGTTGAGTACTCCTCGGGGTTGACGTTGAACTTGCGCCAGCAGATGTGATCACCCGCCGCAGCCGATGTGGGCGGTGGTAGCTTGTGCGTATTCACATTGACCACGGAGCTGGCCGAGCGCTTGATGTGATTGCCGGTCGCGTGTAGAGCCGGCGCTGGCGCCAGGCATCCCGTGGACCGGCCCAGGGGATTGCGCGACATGGCGGAAGTGCCGTTGCCGTTGCCCGTGGCCTTGCCATTGCCATAGGTAATGGACTCGTTGGAGGGCAAGATCTCGATGCGTGTGGCATGCGTGCCGCTGCCGCCGTCCGAGAGGCGCCGTATGTACATCACCTCGCGGTGCTTCTCCACCGTCGTCGGCCCCGGCGGCACTCGCGTCAGCGTCTGCGGTTGAGCGGTCTGACGTGCCCGCTGCGAATACCTAAGCGGTTTACCGTCGTTGGCCTGGAATGGCACATACTGTTGCTGGTGCTGCGTGATGCCCGGAAACTTGTCCACGCTGATGTCCTCCTCGATGGCCGAGTCGCCGAACATCGAGCCGCTGTAGTTGGGCGAACTGTTCCCCGGCGTCGAGGACTTCCAGTGCGACTGATGCGGATGATGATGTGGATGTGTCGCCTGCCCGTTGACGCTGAACTTCTGGGCACTCGAGTACTGCCCCTTTTTGATGGAATGCGTGTAGTCCCTGGTGCCGCGACGACGCAACGTGAAGTCCCGCCGTCCCGTGTCCTGGCAGACGGAGCGCCACTGTTTCCACGAATGACGCGCGAGCGGATCAGCCGGTCCCCATTCCTTAGCTGGCTTGGAGGCCTCACAGATCATGCCGAAGAAGTTGTACTCCACTTGTCGAAAGATCTGCACGCAGGCAATTATTAGGATCACAGCCAGTGTGAAGAGAATGGGTGCCCAGCGAGGCAGGTAGCCCGCCAGTAGATCAAACTGATCGTCGTCGGCGCACCACCAAACCAGTATGCCTGTGAGAATGGCCGGACAGCTGCACCACAGCCACATCCAGCCGCGGAAGATGGGCCTACCAATGGAAAACTCCAGGTCCGTGTAGATGTTCTTGGCGCCGTAGATCCACGTGATGGCGATCAGCTCGAAGACGAGCGCCGTTATGACCAGAGTGCCCACCAGACGCGAGTCGAGCACACGCGCTATGAGGAACTTGGGAGCGGCAAACGACATGACGGCCACTACGAGGGCTATCAAGCAGATCACATAGTTGGGGCGACGCGGCACGAGGCGCGTCGAGGTGTACACGGCGACGGTGATCGAGACGAGTGCGGAGAGTATGACCAGCACGTAGATCAGCGAGGGAATGAGATGACGCAGCAGTTCGCTCTCCGACTGTGAGCCGTAGAGCACACGATCGTAGATCGCAGTCAGCGGCTTGAGCTCCTCCATGGGCTGATAGCCGTTCGATGAGAAGTCGAACTGGACCATGAACAGCGTCACGGCGATCGCGTTGATCAGCAGATTGAAGCAGAGATACACCACAGAGGTGCGCACTGCGTCGCCCTTGTACAGGAACTTGCCCGTCAGCATGGGCAGCGACCCAAAGCCGGCGTTCACCGAGAACAGCACCTGCATTAGGGCGTTGAACCAGATGTTGCTCTCTGCCAGCAGCGAAGAGTCCCAGGCCCACAGTTCGGGGAAGTAGTGGCGCGAGAAGGAGTTGCGCACCTCCCAACCCGTGAGTGCGCACAGCAGGCACAGGCCTGACAGGCCGTACACGAACAGACTACGGCGCAGTATCTTGCCATTGTGGGTGCTAAGAGAAAGAGAGAATCAGTAAGAGAGCCTGTAAATATGTATTACGGAGTACCCACCACAACATCACCACTATCCAGAGGCCAATCAGGCCGGCTGCCAACAGTCCGAAGTAGAGCGGATTGCGCCAAAAGGGCGTCAGAAAGGTCTGCTGCAGACACTCCTGTCCGCTGTTGCCCGTCACCGAGTAGCCGTGCTGCAAGAGAACTGTACTCAGAGGCCTTCCTTCTATGCAGTTATTTGACTACTCACCATGCTCAGCTTGAGGTTGCCCACGCACTCGCGAAAGGGTATCGAGTTCGAGGCGAACATGCCTATGTAGGCCAGCGCGAGCACCGCCTGTAGCGATACCCAGATGGCCGACACCCACGAGGCAAAGCGGCTCATGATGCAAGCTCCTGCAAATTAGATGATTAATTAGTTATAAGTATTAGATAAACTATACTTAAGATTTGTTTGCATATAATAAACAAAATAAATAGTCGAAGTCAAAGTCAAGCATGTGGGACCTATGGCAATTGAATTGCTTCCGATTTCACTTCAGCTCACTCCGCCCCGTGATTTGTCAAGTCTTAAGTACGTTACCCCCCAGACTGGGGCGCATATTATCTTACGCTCAACCCAGTTTCCCCATCGAATGCGATTTCAATTCGAAAAGCATTGCTCAAACCCGATCGCAAGCAAGCAGCAAGCAAAAAAGGGGCGATACGGCGAGGCATTCCTTTGCAGTACCCAGCATTATGTTGTGTATTATACTGAGGTCTTTTCGAAGGTGTTGTGTCGTAATTTGCAGTTTCGTTTTTGCTTTTTGCCATTATAGTATGTGTTGTTGCTCTCATATTGCTCATTTTTGAATCGTTTGTTTCAAGTTACAATTGCTTTTGCGTTTGCTTTTGCTTTTGCTTTGCTTTTGCTTTTGCTTTTTGCTTTATACTTTTTGTTCATTTAGAATTTACTTTTTGCCTTAAACGTCTCTATGGTTATTTTTTGTGGACGCGCCTCGGGCGCCGGCATCCCCGTCCCACCGGGCTGCTGGCTGGGGGCCTGGCAGAAGATACAACTCATTCTCACTGGCACAGAGTAGGATGATGGTGGGGAGAGGAGAGAGAGAGAGTCACAGTCAAGGCCCGACCGCTCGACCGCTCGCTCGCTCGCTGACTCTGCGTGCCACACAGATCTGAGGGAGAGAGGGGCACGCTGCGCCCAACGGGCGGGCGGCCGGTCGGCTAGAGGAGAGAGTTTGCAGTTTATTGGATGTTGTTGTTCTCTCATCTGCCCCGATGACCCTCTGCTCTTCTCTCTCTGTTGCAGTTTTTTATTTGTTCTTGTGTTGTTGTCTTTATCTGACGCACTGAAGAGAGCCCTTCGGGCCCGAGAGCTCCCTTTTCCAGCCGACCTCCTCTCTAGGGGGCAAGGAAGCCGTCGCTTTCGGCGACGCCAGCGATTTTCACGAACGTGGGACACACACACCAATGCATATTTTGCAAGTTTTAATGTTTTTTTTTTTGGGATTTTCTTTGGAGTTTTTTCGGCTCGCTTTTCTCGTATTTTGACCTGATACACATATATATTATTATAACACGACGACGATGATGATCTCATTATCTACTACTACTATAGGTCACATTTAGAATTGTTCTCGTTTTTTTGAGTGTATTTTTATGTGTTTTATAAGTTTTTTTTGGTTTGCATTGATGCATTTGATACTCTCATTTGGTCTGATATAGTTTGCTTTTTGGCTCTGCTTTATCATTGCGCGCGTTTCGTGAATCTTCTTTAGAATCTTGTTGTTGTTGTTGTTGTTGCTTTTGCTTGCTTTAGTTTTAGTTGTTCTTGTTATAGTAGTATATATATATATCGTAGTATATATAGTATATATAGTAGTATATAGTGTAGTACACATATGCTCTTGTGCCAAAGCCTAGCAGCCGATGCATTGAGGAGTATCGGATCGGGATTTGGTTCTATATTATAGTATTCTCTGTTGGCTCTCATCCCCCCCCGGGCTGCTGCATCGGCTGCTCTTCTAAGTTTTTGCTTCAGAGAATGACGAAAGTTATGCGCAAGTAGTGTATTGGGGGGGTTGGTGTGTTTGTTTCTTTTGTAGTCGTTTGTTGTTGTTTTTGTTTGTTGTTTTGGTTTGGTTGTTGTTGTTGTGTTGGCAAATCAATCATCAATCGTAAACGTAACTTATTGACTCCTACTATATTCCACACCTGCAGGACACAATTACAGAGATATTGTTGGGTGAGAAACGGGGTGTGTCCAACCGTCGTTACTGCGAAATGCACGACCGCCCCGTTGCAACAGGATGTGCATTCGCTATTTATGCCGCACATCGCTGAACTGCAAATTGGGAATTACAAGCGAGAGGCAAGTGCAACCTCGCTGCAGCTTTCGAGAAAAGCTTTGTCCTGCGGGCGCATGCCACGCAGCTTTTGCAAGGGTTGTTTCTGCAGGGTTGCAGCCACCTGTTGCCATACGACAAGACAATAACAACAGAGAGACAGAGACAGAGACAGAGAGAGTGAGAGAGAGAGAGAGAGAGAGAGAGAGAGAGAGAGAGAGGGAGACTGCAGGTGCAACCTGTTGCTTACCTTTGAATATGGGCGAGGCACGCCATGTGTGCGCCGCCCCCTGTCCAAGAAACTGGCCCACAGATATCTCGAGCAGTATCATGGGCAGCCCGACTAGAAACAGCAGCACCACATACGGCAGCAGGTACGCCGACCCGTAACGATCCAGTTCGCGTGGGAAACGCACCACATTCGCGTAGCTGACGTTGAGGCAAATGCAGAGCACGAGACCACGAAATACCGAGCATTTTGTCTGCAGAAAGAATGAAAAAAGAGAGGGAAAAGAGATTGCATTAGTCAAATATTCAGAAAGACAGGTGTCATCTGTGCGTTGTCTGCGGCTTCCGGCGCTCACCCACCCAGTCTCATTTCCGGCACTTCCGCTTTCGACTTGTGTAATTTCGCGGTTATTTATTTTAAGCCCACAATTTGCTTCATTTTTATTTGCTTTGTGAGTTGGCCATTTCGCGCGGACAGCTTCCCCCCCCTGGGGTTCTTGTGTTTATCTATCGCGTAACGAGCGGCAAAAGAAAGTCTCGCCCATTATGAAGGTCTGCGAAGAGGCCAAAATACCGTCGATTGCCTGCTTTGCCCACCGCCCGCCGCTGGCTGCAAAATGTACCGCATAAGCCCATTAGACGCGGGCTAAAAAGAGCAGCAGCCACGGCAACAACCACAGGCGGAGCTACAGCTACAACCACAGATAGGTATGCACGTTGTACATGTGTAAGAAGTGCTTTCAAAAACGAAAAGCAAATTATAAACAAGCAAAGAAAGCCGCACACCTCCAGCTACATTAGACTATAAGTTATCCTACATCTACATATACATTCTAGAATAACTCAAGTATTTTTCGATATATTCAAATGAAATTTTCAACATTGATTACTATAAGTATAGGCTAAGCTTGTGCTAAGCATGAAAAAAATATCTGCAGAACTCAAGAATTTATTCGAGTATATTTCGATTCGAAAATTATTGTATATTATTATTTTCCACTATATTTAAAATAGCACTGCCACACCAGAACCTACGCAGCTAATTTAGCTAACTATAGCTACTATGGTATAATAGCAAAGATCTGCGCGTTATAAAATTCGCACGTCGTTAATCTACCCTCTTTCGCACGTTTTCAATGGGTGCAGGGTATAATTAAAAATAAAAACCTAACAGCTTCAAGCAGAAATTATAAAAAAATATCAAATCGCTTGCCAGTGGAACCGTTTTAAGTGAAATTCATTCAAGAGAGCGCGAAGAGCGACGCTCTGCACGCTGTCGGACAAACGGACGGACGGAAGACAGAGGAGAGGAGTCGACGAGTCGACGAACGAGTCGGCAAGCTCAACGTGACGCCCAAGTAAACGCAGTTAATAAAGCGAAAACCACACAGCGAAATGTAAACAAAAGCCAAACGCCCCAACCTCAAGCGGCGATACGTGTATTTGTGGGACGAGCGCATTATAATATGCCTATAATCGTTCGGTATCATGCGGCCCAGACCCCCGACTCGTTTGTACCCGCAGCTAGTCGAGTTTGTACCAATCGAGCCGTAAAGAAATCGTTTTTATTGCAATCCCATTCCAGCACAGAGAGTTAGCTTATTCCCATCCCCATTGGGACTGGGGAAACTTACTTTGCGATAATACCTGAACGGCACATCCTCGTGCACCACATACAGATAGTCGGCTAGATATTTTGTGGTTGGTATTTCCATCTTTGGACAGATTTTATATTTATTATATGTGCAGCAGAATTTGTCATTTTCTTGCATTTGTCACTTGTTGCATACGATTTGACGTAAGTTTCGTTGAGCGTTTCGAGTTATTTGATTCTCTTTCGATTTTAGAACTATAGGAAATTGAAAATTGATATTTAAGTTATTTCTCTATGGATTGATATATCACTTCTAGTTGTTTATGAATTTTTAGAATGGTTTTTCGTCACTATAAGAATTCTTTTATCTTTCACTTAGAGATTTAAAATATCGTTTCTCGTTTGTTTTGAAATTTCAGCTAGGTTCGTAGTTTTTATTGTACGATTTGATAGTTTTCAATATTATAATTTTTTTTATATTATAATAAATAACTTCTTGTTCTTTCCGAAATTTTAGCAGTCGCTCGAAATACAACTGCGACATTTAGCATTTAAATTTCAGGCATATATCTCTAGATGGAATAACATTTATGTCAAGATGATAAACAAAATAATGACAACAACAAAACGCCAAGAAAGAAACCGAAAGGAAACAAGGTATAAAATACACAAACGGACACATAGAGAGACACACACAGAGAAGCGCGTTCACATGCACATGGAACAAGTTATCGCATTTCGACGACGAGGCTTTAAATATTAATTGGCAACACCTTCGTCGCGTAGCCCTGAACCGCTTATTGAATGTCTTTTGCGAATCGCCTCGTATAACATTGATTTCTGCTCAGCTCTGCTCCGCTCTGCTCTGCTCTGCTGCTGCGACGCGTGCTGCTTGTTCCGCAAAGCGGACAAACTGTCATTAGATATGGATTGCAGGCATTAGCAGCAGCGGCATAAGCAGCAGCATTAGCAACAGCATTCGCATTCGTTTTCGCATTAGCATTACGATACACGGAACTGCAGGCTGCTAACGCGGCGTATGCGTAACGCGAGTCAAACGCAAGCGCAAGCGCAATCAACGGCGAATTCGCTGCGCCTTTGCACATTCGCGCACATCCGCTTCGGCTTGAGCGTCAGCTGCAGCTCGCGTTCACTCGGAAACTGCACTCGGCGACGGCTCATCGCTTCAACGCGTCATCACAGCAGCAGCGCCGACCTGCGACTGGCGAATCTTGATTGGAAAATTCGAAAATGAGACACCGAAACGGGTTTGCTGTGCAGCTCAATCCGATTTATGGGATTTTCCTCGCGCCATCACAACAAACAGACGCGCGCCACTCACTCACTGGAGCACTGCGAGCTCCAACCGGGAATTGCAGGGCGGGGGACTCTCTGGCGACTGACTGACACTGGGGGCGACCACACGGAGCGTGCGAGCGAGCATGAACCGAACTGCTCTCTCATTAATGTAGAACTGACTCGGTACGGGCGGCCCGCGCGCCTCTAAAGCGCGGCTTTCTATGTGCACAGTCGCTGCGCAAAGTAAGCGCCCAGACGCGAGCAGCGAGCTGCGAGCAACGAGGCGAACAGAGCCGAGCACAGCCGAAGACTACGTTACTGCTCGCGTAGTGCTTCACAGCGTCTTACAGAGCATAAGGCACGCCTCAACGATTCTTCTGCGGCTGAAGACGCTCGCAACGCTGCTGACTGAAACATTCGTTTGATATGTTTTAGTTATCTGCCTAAATCCGAGTATTTTTCCCGCCCACGAAAGTTCTACAAAGAGAACTGCAGCGAGAAGACTGTGAAGACTACAAGTGAAGTCTGCCCTGAAAAGTTGACGATGTTCCCATGTCGTGAACATAATTAACTCGCACGTCGAGCAGGAAGTGGGCTACAGAGTAGACCAGAGTAGAGCAGAGCAGATCAGAGCAGAGAGAAGAACCGTCCGTCCGTCTGTCCATTAGTCTCGTTTCGTCTTGGTTCGCCTCTGCGATTCTCACAGTTAAATTAAATTTCATTTTAACACGTTCCTCTAAGCAGCACAGCACAAGCCCCATACAATCTCATAATTTTTATAATTATTATGTAAGCATGCGAGCTCGAACTGGCGCATCATCTTCCAAGAGAATGGGCCCAGCTCTAGTCTGTGTATCTTGCGTGCCTTGTGTCTTGCGTCTGGTCGCATAATTAACGAGTCTCAGTGTTCGGGGGGAATGAGCTACGCGTAGACGAAGCGTTAATAGAAAATAACAATATTATTATTGACGCACACGTTCTCCATAAGAACAACAACAACAGCAGCAATAGTAATAACAACAACTAATGCGAATTATATTCGAAATTATCCATGCGTTTTTCAAGCTAAGCGCAGACAGTTAAATTCCAAATCGATTCTTTATTGGCCCGCTCGATTGGCGTTAGCCATAAACAAATCTTGGACGGAAATGTCGACCTATCGAGGCGAGCTGCTGATGGATTGAGTGAGAGAGCGTGACTTATGCGTATACTCTGTACAGAATTAAAGGGTATACTATGGTTATTGAAATTTGAGGTGTTGTTAGCGGAGATTGTAATAAGAAATATAGAATATTTTATAGCAAATTTTTAGTGTTCATACAGCAACCTTTTCTCAAACAAAAGCAGGAAAAATTTAAATTTTCTTCAGTGCAATCTTTTCTGTGATTAATACTCTCTTCTAACCACTGCTCTACCGCAGGGTATCTCACAATCGGACTGTTACATGCAGCTTGGCATATAGAATTTAACTTGTGGCCTTACGTTTAGCATTCATAATTGCTTTATGCCCCTTGACGGCAGTTTTTGTGTGTGTCCGGCATTCAAAATGGACAAAGTGGCCGTTGAAATTTGGCTCATTTGAAAATAATGCGAGGTGGGGCCCAACGAGGCGGCAAAAGTAAAAGCGCTGCGGGGCCCTCTCGGTGCACACAGCCGTCCAATTGAAAGTGGCCTATAAATAAGCCTTTCTACGACTTCATGCAGACTTTTCAAGACTTTTCTAGGTATTTAGAATTGATTTCCAAAAAGATTTCACAGGGAATTCTATGCGTATGCGTGTGAGCCATTCATTAGGCGGGTTTGCGGCAACAATTACGAGTTTTATAGCGTGTTTTATATGAGTCTGTCCCATTGTCGCAGCCAGCTACCGAAATTGGAGTGTGAAAATGCGCGGACAATAGGTGCCAGAGTGCCCGAGCGAGTCTTTTGTGTGTGCGCAGATTGAATAAGAGCAGCGAACAATTCCTTTTCTCCGGCACTGTGAGCGGCTGCTTAATGGAAATCTTGCTCTGTTTACGGATGCTCACGGAGGGCATCGAAGCATTGCGGTCTGCCGGACAGTGTATCAGTATCTGCATCTGTTTATGTACATGTATGACACTATTGTCTTACAACTGCGACTCTGCGTCTCTGCGTCTAATCAACGGCAAGTGAAAGGAGTCGCAGGCATGAAGCCATGCAGCTGCCGTATCGCTAACTAGCCAAGTGCTCCGTTACACCCAACCCGGTAGCGCAGTGTAGCGTTGCCCGCGTTGCCCAATTGTCGTCTGTCTGAATTGGATTGAATTCTCTGATGCGCACAGCGCACATACACCAGTCTCTCTGTCTGTCTGTCTGTCTGTCTGTCCGTCTGTTTGTCTCCCCGTTTGTGTACATATCGAAATTCTTCTGACCAGTTCACAACTCGTAGCTAGCAACTTGCCACTCGCCACTGGCCACTGGCCACTGGCCACCGGCTTCTGGGCCACCGCAGCAAGCAACTTGGCCACTTTCACTGCGCGCGGGCAGCTTTCAAAACTCATGTCCGTCCATGCAATTCTAATAACCGCCAATTATCATATTGCTTCCCACAACCGCAGCGCGGATCGAGCCGGTTTCTCAGATTCGACTCAATGCTTCAATGCAAGCCAAAGCCAAGCAGTGACGTCATCAATCAGCAAACGCACCAAATCCGAAGAGTCAGACTCAGTTGGTCAGTCGACCAGCTGCTCCGTCACTCCGTCATTGTGGCTGGGGGGCTGTGGCTGCGACTCTTAACGCACAAAACGTGCAACTGGCGTCGCCGAATTCGCACCGAAAGTCGCTGCACATTTTTGCTCGTACGTTTTGTTGAACTTGTTAATCAGCGAATTGGAAACGAAAAGGCATAAGAGATGAAGTAACTGATACAAGTGTATGTGCTGTGTGTGTGCGCACTCAACACCCGCTTCGCACTCGCACACACACACACATATACACACTAAGTGACGGGGCGGCTCTACCGAATATTCATATGCGCATGCGAACGATTATTATAGGATTGCGAATATACAGCAACAATTTTTGGTCTGATTGCTGTGCATGCAAAACATTCAAGTAAAGTGCAATACAAAAAGAGAATTAAGAAGCAATTCTTTATATATATTTCGTTGGCGAGCTACAAAAACAGAAGACTTAAGCTACGAACGCAGCGCGTGCCCTGTACATATGCTTCACCTTCAGCAGTGCCCACAATAAAAAGTGTTGCATGCTTTTAGGCTGCGGCGAATAAAGCCTCTTTCGAACTTCACATGCGTGAGTCTGTGCTATCAAACTGTTATACGCTTGTCAGTTTGCTACGGAGCAGTTGGTAAGCGCATTCCATTTTCATTATAATTGAATAAATAAATAATAATAATTATTTAATAAAAATAAATTATAGTACACTATGAAAAAAACCTATTAAATACAGTAGAAAATATAAAATAAATGGGTTATAAGTAGTAAAATTATATACAAATGCCAAATAAATATTCCAAAATGAAATAAATATTAATAAAAAATGCTACAGTATTTATCACAAAGAACTTCTTATTTTGTAATGCCTAAATTTAAAAACTTTAGATTTTGCAAGTATTCTTCTAAGGCAAGACAAGCTTGTGCTTTTTAAAGTTACAGCTATTTGAGCTAGCTTGCTTAATTAACCGCTACAAATTAAGGACACTCAAAGCCGAAATGCGAAGCTAATTAAAAGCAATTAGCACATTTGAATGTGCACTTTGCACTCATTCGAGAACGTGGAAAGCAAATGCAATTAACGCAAATTGTCGACAAACTCGGAAACAATTGGACGCCCCTGGGAGGGCCCAACAGATGAGCAGACGGACAGACAACGGACAACAACAATGATGGTCAGTCTCAGCTGTGAGCCCCGGCCAGGCCAGGCCAGGCCAGCCCAGCCCGGACCGTGCCTCACTAACCCAAATAGAAGTCAAGCCAACTAACTTGGAAACGAGTTTTATTAAGTCGAACGGACAACCCTATAAAACGGCGGCATTAACGCAATGACAAGCAAAGACGACGTGGAAAAACAAAGCGTCAGCCCGATTTTTGACTAACGACTCGAATTCAGATGAAGATGTCAACAAAGAGCTGTGCTATTTTTCGCTCGACCGTCAAGGCCCCAAGCTGAGGCTACAGAGAGCGAAAGAAAACGTGTTTTACGCCGCCGATTGCCCCCTATCGATACGTTAATAAGCAAATCAACATGCAAAACAAATAAAAAGTGCGAAAATTAACGCACCACAGTGGGTACTCGATCGTCAATGGACGACGCCGGCGCAACGGAAGCTTTCGGAAGCGTTCGATATGCCCCGCGCGATTTTCCGTATCGCACGTTCGCCACATCGAAACGATCGCCAAGATCTAAGAGAAGTTAATGAGACGCCTGGCCAGATCGATCGATTCGAATGGGAACATTCTCGCGGGTCACGTACAGTTCTAAATTTTTTTGCTCACTGCAGCAAGCAAATGCAGCGCGAATAATTGATTCATTCATGGCGCAGCGGCCAAACACCGTTTAGCTGATAAGCAGCCAGACACGCGACCGATCTTTTCCGCGTTGAGATTAGCCAAAACAGATTTGCTCAAATACCCGACGAGAGTTCGGATAAGTTTGCTTTACAGCATGAGAGCTTCATGCGTTAGGAATGTAAACGATTATACTATCTAGCTAACACTATCCCTGGAGATGTGTCATGTGCTAGGCATGTTAACGATAATATATGATCTATCCAAGTTAGGTTTTCCATTATCTCTGTAGACAGCTCGCGCAGGGGATGAGATAAGCTACCTCTTTAGATAAAACTTGATTTATAACTAATGTAGATACTATATGCCATATGATAATTAGTAATCCATGATCTATCCAAGCAAACCTTTGATCATTTACAATATTCCTGCTTATCATATATCACGACATTCTTGTAAATCATAGCTGTATTAGCATATATAATAACATATATATTAACTACTTCTCGATTCTACTACTATAACTAATTCTCAATGATATTTATGCTATACCATATCTATTAGAACTACCACAACTCTTCTAATGCCACAGCTACTTCTACCACTATGTAGTCCATACTTCTCCTTCTACTCTTCCACTATCCTAGCTCTGATACTTTAAATCAAATCTTTCCCTCTTCGAAATATTGTGCACTGAGTTCTCGCATATTCTAAGCGTTTCTGCTGAAACTCGCCAACTCATGCAATGGGAATTCCTAGCGGTTCTATATACGTTATACACTCGCTCATTTACAGTTGAGCGGCCTGACTCACCTGCTGATTGGACTCGTCCTCGGCGACGGGCAGCAGCTTGGCATTGCTGGCCGTCGTGATGTTGTGCGCAGAGTGGGCGGATGCCGACACCGAGACGGACGAGTAGTTCTTGGAGACGCGATCCGTCAGATCGTGCTCGTGATAGCCCTGTCCGATGTCCGTGAGTGTGTTGTTACTGCCGCTGAGCGTGATGATGCCGCTGGAGCTGATACGGCCCGAGGTGGCAGTAGTGCGTCCGCCGCCGCTGTCCACCACGCTGGACACCGTTGAGATGCAGCTGCGTGTGGTCTGTGGCGAGGGTGTGACTGCGGGCAGCTCAGCGTCCGCTTTGGCACGTCGCATATTCAGCCAGGACATACGCTGAGGCTGCCGGCGATCCAGGGTGGTCGTGCCAGTGGCATTGCTCACACCCGACGCGCCGCCTATGTAGACGCAGGTGCGTGTGTTTGTCGAATCGCTGCGCAGGCGCTGCTCAGTATCGGGGCGTGGCAGTGTCGCCATGCCGCCGGATATGTGTTTATAGGTGGGCGTGGCCGCGGGCCTCGCTGGCCTTCTGGGCAGACTCAGCTACTGGCAAGGGTCGTCGCCGCTGTTGTTGTTGTTGTTGTTGTTGTTGTTGTTGTTATTATTGCTCTTCAAGCCGCTGCTCATCGATTAGAGCTGAAAGAGAGAGAAAAAGAGAGAGGGAGTGCTGTGAGAGGTAAGTTCAAAGCAGGAAGATTCTGTACTTTATTAATTCGTGTGTGAACACCGAACCGGCCTGAAATTCACACGAAAGCCCAAATATCCGCTTAAGCGTATTTCTAACGAAATGATTCACATGCGAGTTGAGGGTTTTTGATGGGCTCGCGATTTGCATGCGAATCGAATTCGAATTCGAGTTCGCCCAAGGCGCAGAAC
This sequence comes from Zaprionus bogoriensis, assembly GCA_035046045.1. NCBI lineage: Eukaryota > Metazoa > Arthropoda > Insecta > Diptera > Drosophilidae > Zaprionus > Zaprionus bogoriensis. The sequence goes on along the minus strand of JAWNOI010000192.1, from coordinate 238,876 downwards.
AATAACCCGCGCGCATCACCAACAAAAGCGTTTATCGAAAGCAAAATTATAGAGCGTATATAATAGTAGTATATAGTAGTATATGGTATATATATATCGCATAGAGGAAAGTGAAAGCCGACGTTCTATGCCGCTTGAATTGGATAGTCGAGTTAAAAATACGAATTATACACGATTATGACACTATGCCCGACTTTCTTGGGGGTTCTGTCTGCGTTCATTCCATTATTATACAATCCAATAATACGCCTTCTGTTCGACGACTTTGCGAATTTCACTGCAATGTTTTCAGGTGTGTTCGGGCGGTGAAAACATCGTCGTGACTGGCGAAGAGTGTCTGAGACTGTAACTGAAACGCGTAAACAAAGTCGTGAAACAGCAACTGTCTCAATACAGAAAGTTGAACAAAGAACTCCGCGCAGCTGGCACAAGCTCAGACGCATACTACACTACTACTACGTGTATGTGTGGTAAGAACCTGATAATGGAGCTTCACTCTTAACCCATTGTGGCCGGCGTTTTGTGCGAACTCAAATACTGAGTTGAGCTTTAGATTAGATCTCGATTAGGAGCTTTTAAGCGGATTATGTACAAATCTGTAAAATATAATTAAATCAAGCCAACATTGTGTAGAATCGGAGAATTCTCGAGTAATTCATTGTTATTCAAGAGAGTGAGACTACCATAAAGTTACTACTCAAGAGAGCACTGAAGTAGAATGTTCTAAGGCTAAAGATACTTCTTATCTATTTAGGCATTTCTCTGTAGTTAATGCTGCCACTTTCTACTAATCGCATTACTCTGCTATTAGTGCTCCCATGCACCTACAGCAGCTCTGCCCGTTGGGTTGGCCCTATCAGTCGTTTTATCAGCGCGTTCACCTTATCAGATTACGCTAACAACTTACGACTTACACGCCTCTTTGGAGATGCTTATAAATAATATGAATTAAGTCAAGAGCGCCATTGAATTAATTTCTTGTTTCGGCCAATGACTCAAAGTGATCGACGAGCTGCGATCGACAAGCGACAACAGCAGGCGATCGAGCAGCGAGGAAAGGTTAAACAGAGTTGTGTCATTATTTTAATGAGTGTGTTTTCCTTTGCCTCGCTTTTGTCTCGTTTGTCAAACACAAGAGTCGCAACATCTTATCGCCGCGACATACATTCGTCTTTCGGCTTGTTTTCTTGTTTCTCTTGAAAAGCAAACACCCCACCACAGACACACACACACACGAACACACACGAACACACACACACCCTGCACACGAAAAGTAACAGCTCTCTTATCACAATCACCAGGAATGCACATTTAACAGGCGGACAAATTATGCACGCTTGCACAAATAAATGAGCTGAGCTCTAAGTGTTTGTAAGCAAGGCAACAGCTACAACAACTACTACTACAAAAACAAAAACAACAACAACAACAGCAGCAACTACAGCGGTCAACAGCTTTTATCGAGGGTTCGTTGCCATCGCTGACCACGAAACAGGCCAACACAGCAACACCTCTCCAGCTGCCCCACACTCCCCTGCCTCTCTCCCAATTCGTATCTCAATCTTGAGCGCATTTAAGCAAATTTTAAGACTGCGCGCGCCCAACCAAAATAAACGTCGCGTCACTTGCACAAAATGTTTACGAGCCGCCGCTGACGCTGACGCCGCCCTCTTGACGCAAATGAAGGCCCGAAGTGGACGTCAGCATCGACGTCGGCTTCGTCGTCGGCGTTTTGGACTGTTTATTATTGAAAATTTTGCAAACAAGCGCGGCGCCAGCGTTACAGTCGGCGATAGCAAGTGGCAGATAAAGAGCTACAAACACATGCATATAGGAATAGGGATACAGGTACAGATACAGGTACATACAGAGACACAGATACAGAAACGTAAAGCTACAGTCAGAGTAACAACTGCAGATACAGACAGAGATACAGCTACAGACAGAGAATCGTATATAAATAGAGTTGCAGATACAACTAAACATAGATATACTTGCATATTCACAAATATATATACAACTTTGGATACAGAAAGAGTTACAGTCAGCAATATTAAGCTTTCTATATATTTATATATAAATATATAGATAAAGAGCTGTTTCTTTAATTATACATATAATTAGATATAGATAACAGATATATATACAGACTGACATACTAATATAGACAGGCATGCAAGCAGAAATACATGTAGGTACAAATAATTAGATACACATACAAATAGATACAGATACAGATATGGTTACTTATACAAAAATTGAAACATAACGCTACAAACTAAGAATCAGATATAGGTCTAGGTAGAGTAATAGAAAGAAATACAGAGGTACAGTCTAAAAATCCGCCACATTTAAAATCAGGCAAAGATTCAGATACAGATAAAGATCCACATATCTATGCATCTTATGATCGATATACAGATAAACTAATGCAGATACAGATATAGATACAGATACATTTACATATACAGATGGAAATAAAGCTAGCAACACAAATACAGATACATTTGCAGCTACATCTTGAGCAACTCATATGCATAGTGCAGCGAAGGGTAGAGCATATTGGGTGTAAATATCGGTGCAGCTCGCCGGAGCGTTGGGCGAGTCAGTGGCTGGAACGAAACCCGAGACGGAAAGGTAGAAACGCAAGTGGAACCAGGCGACACAAAGTGGGCAGCTCTCTGCCGCTGCAACAGGCACTTGGAGGCTTATTAACAGGTAGACAGGTAGACTGCTAGACTGGCTGCAACTGTAACTGAAGCAAGTCGGGGAGAAGTACTCGCCCGTACTCGTACGTCATGGTGACCCGCTCAATGCTTTTCTTTGTGCACTCAAATCGAACGGCGACAAGTTCAACAGCAACAGCAACAGCAGTAGTAGTAACAACAACAACAAAAACAACAACAACAGCGAGAACAACTCAAGTTGTTGCCCCGTCTCGGGCCTGATAAAGGTTCTGACATGCCAGCACCACCATTAGCAACAGCAGCACCACCCGTAAAGCCAGCGGCGCGTAACCACAACAAGCCTCAAGCTCAAAGTCGACCTCCCGCTCTCCCCTGCTGACTTGACTCAAGTCTGGAAGTGGAAACTGAAACTATTCGAGCGCCTGGTGGCAGGTCGAACATTAACACAGCATTTAGCCGAAACTGCACTTGAGCTTGTCGCTTGTCTCTTGTCTCTTGCCCCTTGCCTCCCGTCTGCTGTCTCTTGTCGGTTCTTTGGGTCTTTCATTCTTTTTTGGTAATAAACCGCAGCGAACTTTTTGTTTAATTCGAAATTGTTCTAGGAAAAACAACGAGAAAGAACTTGGCAAACATTTAATTTACGTTTTTATGGAAAAATGCCAAAATTTGCGGGCTTTAAATGAGTATGTCGGGGTGGCGAGTTCATTTGAATGGCTAAACGCGATGTTATAATCTAGATATATATGAGGGTAAAAGAAAAAAAATTATAATAGAAGTTAATAAAATTATTCAACTTTTGCTTAAGCCATTTTAGGAATTTTTAAATTATATCTGTTCCATAAGATAAATTTAGAGATATATAAAAAATGATACTTTATCACAGACATAAATTCTCAAAATACTCATGACATTTTTTGATTACAGAGTCTACAGAGAGATACGTAAATATAAAGATATATGGCAATATCTCAACAGCTGATCTCCGCTTTGCTATATATTTGGCAAGCTGCTACCAAGTGAGATATACGCTGACCTTTACGCGAAGCGAAAGTCCACATTAAACGCTCGTTAAGAGTCGGGCGAATGGCTGAACCTGAACTTATTCGCAAATGTCACGATGACAGCCCCACACGGACTTATTCATTATAATCGCGAGGCTCTGTAATTAATCCGCGACTAATTTCAAGATTCATTCGCGGCAGAAACTTCTTTTTACTCGCGCTGAAATTATCAGACGGCGAGAGTATGTGTCTGTGTGCCTGAGTATCTGTAGCTATATCTGTATCTATAGCTGTAGTTGTAGGCATGGCTTAAGCTGTAGCTGTAGCTGTAGCTGTACTGCGCTTAGTATCTGCATTTAGCTTTTGTAATTGAAAGTCGGCTGCGTTGGCGCGTCGCTCGCAATGAGAGAAAGAAAGGAAAGTAAAACACAAGATGAGATTGTTTATTTGCGCTGTTATTTGTTGCTGTTTCTGCTGCTCTTGCTGTTTCTCTCTGTCTCTTGGTCTGCCTCTGTCTCTTGCTCTTGTTTATTGTTGAACGAAAGTAAAAACAACAAGACTGAAACAAGTTCAGCATAATAGTGCATAATACGAGTATGACTGGCACCGGGTGCCGAGCCAAGTGGCACCACTGGCAGCCAAGCCAGCGCTTGGCACTTGCCAATCCATCAGATACATCGCATCGCATGCATCAGTTGCAGATACTTTTACACAGCTACAGGTGACCAGTCATTTCACAGTCGGATTGACACAGTTTTGCCCGCTGGCAGATAGATTATGTAAATGCTGCGACTAGTCCAAGACTAACGACAACCTGCTAACAACTAAAAGATACAAGCTACAAGGCGCAGTTTGCCATCTACGCGAGTCGAGTAAAAGTATCTGTATCGCAGTATCGCAGTATCGCGCTGATTGCTCTTTATTGATTGTTCAATCGAATGTAATTAAACGTTTGTCCGCTCCGCCAGTGCGGGGCCAGTGGTACAAATCAAAGCGACAACCAGTGCCACTGCCACGCCCCGCGACGGGCCTACAAAAGATACATAAACAAAAGACTTGACGCTTCATTGCATCCACTGGAACCATTTACAAATGAAATTTTTGATTTCGCATTTCGGCGGTTGCCCCACAAAAGCAGAGAGTGGGGCACACGTGAGGTATATTTTCACACATATATACAAACACATACATACACACATACTATATATATCTTGATGCCATGCAAATGGCACTTAGCACTTGGCAATTACGGAGATTAAAGCGGCTCATAAAGAGCTTGACCGCTGCGGATTAAAGATATCCACGACAATCTGCAAAACATCTGCCTCGATTTGTCGCACTTTTATTGCACAAGATTTCTTTCTCAACTCACAAGTGTGTATGTGTGTATCTGTGTGTGTGTGTGCCTGTATTAATAAAGTGCTCCGGTCGAGCGTGAAACGGCTTAAGATCGTGTCTAGTGCGCTGTCCGCTCTGTCCCTTTGTCGCCTGTCAGTGGGTCAAGAGCATGAGCAGGCCCAACCTCATTCGGACATGCGCTCTCCGTCTACGATAATTATGCTTGGCTTTATCCAGTCTGATTCCAACCGTTCCAAGCGCAGCTCGAGCTCGAGCCAAGTAGTTGAAGCTGAGCTCTAAGCGAGACTCTCGAGTGCCCGTCATGATTTGCATAAAGCAAACCTTGTTGCCTCTAATTGCGGACGCAGAGACGGCGAATCGGACAGCCGCTGAACACCTGACAATCATAATCGATGGCGATGCTGTCTGCCCCCTTGATCGCCTCTCTGACACCGTCCCCAACTTCATCTGCGACCCAAACAAAAGGCATTCGCATTCGCATTCGCACACAATGGCAATTATCGGAATCATTAGCTGCAAATGCCGCTGACTCCATGCCACACCGCAAATTGAGCAAGCGAAACTCGAGGCATATTCAAAGTCAATAGAATCAGCGACGAGGTCGCCAAAGATGATGAAGAAGGCAGGGGGGAGGCCGTATCTTCAGCTATTGCATAAGCGAGGGAATCTTCAGTTTAATTACCATGGAAGCCCGTTGGCTGTGCCAATATAAATAGAGTTTTTCCAGTCGCGATTGCTACAGGAATTTTCACACACTTTCAAGCCGAATTTAGGCTATAGATTGCCGCAATTCTCGTTCTGGCTAACTGTGTAGCCGTAGCTCTCGGGCTGTAACTGTTGCACTGGCCAACTGGTAAGAGGAGTCGCTGTCGCACTGCCCCATAAAACTCATTCGCGCGATCTTCTTGATGGTGCATGAAAATGAGTCGCGGCGTCATTTAATTTCAGGTTCTCGCTCATTCATCGCACTCACGAGCACTCGTACACTCACACGATGACCGAAAATCAATTCGAAATTCAATTGCGAAATTCCGGGAAATTACGTCGTACAACGTTTCGGATATTCTCAGCTATTACGATTCGGATTCCGACCGAAATCACACGAACGAAAATCGAAAATGAAATGCTCAATAAAAATAATGTTCACAAAAAAAAAGGCCGAAACAATGCCTCGTTCAGGGTTCAGAGACGCGCGATGCCGACGACAGGTTTGAAAAGACTGACTGACTGGCGGCTCAGTTGAGCTCAGCTCAGCTGAGGCTAGCTACCTCAAGCTGCGTCGCGTCGCGTCGCGTTGCGCTGCACTGCGCTACCTGACAGGTAGTCGTAGTTGGGCATTGACTGAGCAGAGCGGGTGGGCAGGGCGTTCGTTTACATGTGCCCCGAGATGGTACGCTGCAACACGTGTACTCGGTGTATGTGTCTGACAGATACATGTGTGCGTGTGTCGAGCGGGCAAGTATCTGATCGACGACTGGTAATTGCGGTAATATCTGCGAAACACGCAAGCCGTTGCCAAGTCTCCCGACGTCGCGAGGAGCCCACAAATCTCCCTCTCTCTCTCTCTCTCTCTCTCTTTCTAGATGCCCATCCTGACTAGAGGTTAAACCAGCTAGTTGTACCCACTCATAGGCAGAGCGATAGCCTCTTCATTGACGGGGGAGAAACCTTCGAAACGCACTGTGCCTTCTGTTCCTGAAGCCCCGCTGGAAGAACGAGGCGAGCAAGAAGCAAGCAAGTGCGCATAAACAGGAAATTAATCACTCAAGTGTGAGACGATACCTTTTCACACACAGACCTTCTATATACACACACATTATAGTGCCTATACCTGTGCCCGAAAAACCCAAACCCAGACCCAGACCCAGCTCAAGCCCGGCGGCCGAGAAGGAAGCAAACAGACAGCGAGAGACAGAGAGAAAAAGGCAGAGAACGATACAGACAGAGACAGAGACAACGCAGAGACTTCATTAGGGTTCAGGGCAAAGGTAAATTTCCTCACGGCTGGCGAAATTTCAAGGTCGCCGCGGGAAGGTTTACAACTTCATTGGGTTTCCGCTGCGACGTCGTTGTCGTCTTCGTCGTCGCGTCGTCTTGTAATTGAATTCGTTTTATTTTGACTTTTCGATTTTTCACACAAGTAGACAATGCAAATTGCCAGCTACCTGACAGGCAATACTAATGAGTTCCCAGTTAGCGGGGGGGCAGAGGCAGGGATGTGCTCATAAAAAGTATCTGATGATTCAATGAGATGCCGGCAAAGGTTCTGGCGGATTTTAGCATATTAATTATGAATTTATACCCAGGGATGCTGAGATTTCCGGCTCATTTCTAATTTTAAACAGCGAACTCAACTTAATTATTCTTAATAATAATTCAAGCGGCACTAAGCGAAGATCCACTCGACACACAAACCCCCCTCACCCCTCCCCCTCGCTGTCTGCTTGCCTATGGAGCGCTGTCTAGCCTCATCTCGCATATCTCGTGCCGCGGAGCATTTGCCATAATTGATGATGCCCCTCGAACGATTTCTGATACCCCCGAAACATGCGAGTGCTTAGCAGTTGTTGTTGTATAGGTAATAGTATATATAATATAATAGTAGTTGTTTTTTTTTTTGTGTTCTCGTCGCCCCTTTGGATATCTTTTTGCAATTTATCTAACACGAACTTTGCGCCTGCCCCCAAAGGCGGAGGCTGTTGCTTCCGCATCGCAAGCTGCTACGGGTCGAAAGAACAACGCTACTTTGTTGAAATTAACTTGGAATAATTTAAACAATTAGCACGACACAAATTTGTTGGCAAGCATACCATATTTCCATTGGAAGGCAGAAGACTGTTTCCCTAAGTATGTTGCGTACTCTGCTTCATGCCTCATGCCTGCGGCGGCTATTGTGCGTGCAAAAGCGACACGAAGTTGCCACAGAGCGCACGATTCGGAAACACGTTAGAACCAACAACGGGCAACTGACTACCGGCCATATGAAAATGAGGAAACTGGTCTACAAAAAAACCGAAGTAAAGTAAAGTAATGTAAGACACGAGTCCAACTGCCTCCATCAGCTGCAGCTTGGCAAGATGGTGGCAAGCAACCAAACCAGAAGCAGCAGCAGCAAAGGCAACAGTAGAGGGGAGAGAGGAGTAGAGGCAGCCTGCTTGGCCCGTCAGTTACCAAATTGAGTGCAGCGCCATTTTCCCGCAACATGCTTCAATTTATGTTTCGTTTTTTTCTCTGTTCTGTTTCTGTACTTTGTTTTGTTTTCTGCGCCGTTCTGCAATTGCCTTTTTGGCCACTTTCTAGCCAGACGGTTGGCTGACTGGCTGCTCGCCTGCTCGACTGCTTGGGCCGTGACAAAGAACTTCGCAGAGACCCAGAGAGAACCAGCAAGTAAATTGCACCACTTTCAGGGTGTTTCAGCCCAAGACCAAAGACCAGAAGAAGAAGAAGACTGAAGACTGAAGACCGAAGACAGACGGAGCGCCAAAGCGGGGCATCATTATCATTATCAAGAGCATTATTTGCTGCAGTCTACCTTACTGACACCGTAAATGGTCGCAGCCAAGTTTTATGCGATCTCTTTGTTTGCGTCTGTCTGTGTGGCAGCTTTAGCACCCATTTCTGCTCACGAGGTTCACTATGGAACTTGCTACTTGCCAGAGCGTCAGGGCGACGCGGCTGATTAATGCAGCGCGCTTGCCTGATCGCCCCGACTACAGCTGCTGCTGCTGCTGCTTCTCCGTCAACTTAGTTCACATGTCTGAGAACAAGATTCACTGAGCAGTACTATTATGTAGTACTATATATGTTTATTATACTAGCAAGTCTGTCTCTCAGCTGTGCATATGTTTAGTTAGTTAGCACTTGCAGTAACTTCGCCTCGCCCGGTGACTTCATTTTCTCAGCAGCTGGCGACATGCAACCCGCTTAATTTCTATTATCGTATAATGCCATTGTTCCAAACAATGTACTACTGCACTTTTCCACTGCATAATAAACTATACAAACTAACCGAATTATACACTATGCGCTCGCTCTGTCCATATATGGCACACTTACCGGGGGTTGCGGGTGTTACGGGTGTCACGGGGGGCGTGGAGTGCTCACTTTGATTACCAAATCCGCGCCACGAAATACGAAATATATGTAGAAGCTACGAGCGGCACGTAGTACGCGACCTAAGCGAATTTGGAACTGGTCAGCGATTAGAGGTTCCCCCCAAGCACTGAGAATTTGGCTGACCAAGCCAAACGACAGCCCCAACAAGCTATTTTTAATTAGCCTACCTCCCTCCCACCTCCCTTCCACCGCGTCAGTCCACTAGAAAGAGTCGAGTCGGCATGGAAATGTCGCCCGCCCGAGAGTCGAAAGGTAAATGCAACTATAACAAAAGAAATAAACGAGAAACGAGAGCACTACGACAGGTGTTATACACTTGCCAGCTGACAGAAGCTTCTGCTAGGAGGAAAAGTTCTAATAAAACAATAGATAAATGCTGCTCTAAACGTTAGAGCAGCATTTATCTATGACTCACAGTTGAGTTTTTTTTTAAATATAAAAAAAAATATATAAAAAAGCTTTCACTGAAAACTATTATTTTTTATTATTTGTAAAAGTTTGCACTACTATATATGTATATATACCCTCTGCTAGGAATATATATAGAATTAAAATATAATTTATCCAAGACAACAACCTTAGCAATTTAGTATGTTGCTGAAGGTTCTTTGACCCTGCTCCGTCATTCTTTGCCCAACCCACGACAGAATATCTTTCTGAATTCAATTAAAAAAATAAAACCAAAAAGGAAAATGTAAGTTCAAGTAACTTAAAATATGCATATAAGAATTGAATTACTTAATGAAAATTAAATTTCGACTTATTTGTTGCTGCTGATATTATTTATAGCGCTTTAGAGATGAAGATGGGAAGAATGACCTTAGAGACCATGTAAAACCATTTGTCAGATCCTAGATTTTACTTTATTTTGGAACTACTTTACTTCTGATTTACGTAGTCCATCTATGCTCTCTACTCTACTTCTGTATATGCCATACAAACCTCTCGACTTAGTTTCATTACCCTCTTTGCAAGTATCTTGAACTTAGCTGGGCAAAAAGAGTTTGCATTCACATTCTTCTCTTTCTTTTGCCGTAACCTCAAGTCGACATCATAACTCGATTCTTGCTGTCTTTGGCCATAAATCACAAACAAAGGCTGCAAGAAAAGCGACCGACTCTCCGATTCTGACTCTGAGTCAGTTCCAAACCCACTAATGACTACTTGGGCGCGTCTATGGTTCTTGGCCCTGTGCAATATCAGAACGAAATTGCAGTGCGGTGCCAAGTCACAGCGGATATTACGCAGTCCTAAAGCGTTTCCTCTATGGCCCGTGTAAATAATACGCACCTGAGTTGCGAGAAAAGCGAAAAACAAAAGCAAATACCGTGTGATACGATATGCAGTGTAAGCAATACGCAAACTGCACAAATAAATATAACTCAAAAATGCGACGAATTGGTGGTACTGCCTTCCCCGACGAGTCGGATGAAATTACAAACAGAACAGGAAATGTGCAAGAATTTAGCCATTGTTTGGCCTAAGTACGAGTACTAAGTACCGGGTACCGCGTACTTGCCGACGTTCATTATTCGCTGAGAGTTCACTTCATGCTCGGCAGTTTTATTAGCGATATTTCACGACTGAGATTTGTAGCTATTTTCGGAGATGATCGAGGGAAGGTTAGGACTTATTCCATTGTGCTCAGCTTAGCTTACAGTACGCAGACATAACCTTAAAGCGCTGCTTAGCATAACTAGGGCCCAGTACCCATTAATGATTATTGGCTCGCGGGCGCGAAGCGGAAGTCCGAATGCAATTGCAGCAGCATTGAACTTGGAGCTCGCAGCTTGACATGCTCAGACTTGCCCGTAGCTTATCAAGGTGGGCAGCTTTTGGCAGTGCCTGCATGCATGTGTGCGACTGTATATGTGTGAGATGACCGCTAGAACAAAACGAAGCGGCAGAGAGAAAAGGAAGCGAAATACTACGACGAGTTGCTCAGTTCATGTATGTATGTACAGCTGTGTGTGTGTGTGTGTGTGTGTGTGTGTGTGTGTGTGTGTGTGTGTGTGTGTCGTTGTCAGTGTGCATCTGTATGCAAACGAAAGGTAAAGAACACGCGGGCAACGAAACGGAAGAGAGTGTGGCGTAGGGGAGGAGAGGGCAGCAAAGCGAAGCACACAAAAAGCGTGTGCACAAAAAATGCAAAGGCAACAAAAGCTCGTCGAACTGGTCGCTGCTTACTTTGGAGCGCAGCCCGCACCCGGGGCCGAGCTAGAGCCAAGGCGAAGGCAGAACAGGATCGCGAGTGTAGGGCAAACCGGAGGGCAGCTCAGCAGTTCCAGCAAACAGGCGCTGTTCCCCGACGTCTTTGAATGGAGTCACTCCACAGCAAGCCGCACACTAAGCTGCAGCGCGTGTTTTGCCAATTTATTTGCGATCGTTGCGGCTTTCTGCACTTCCATTTGCATATCACAACAGCGAGGGGCGCGACAAGAGTTTGCCAGTACAGGTAAAAACCGAAAGCGCTGCGAGCGGAGCAACGAAACAAACGCACGGAACGAAGCGCGCCAATCGACTGACTGCCAGAAGCTTGTCTCAGAACAGACGAAAGCGATCGTAGCGCCGCTGCAGTGCTCTCTCACTACTACACAGACACATACAAGCGCACTCTCTCTCTGTGCTTTGCTCTCTGCCTTGCTCCAAACGATCAACTGAGAGCTGCAGCTTGTCGCAGCACAAAGAACTGTGAGCGCGGCGTTTTACTCTCTGAGCGTGAAGTCAGCTGTTTAAATATGTGCGCGTGTATTTTGGCTTAAAAAACATCGCTCTAAATACTATTGCCTATTGCACTTAAGATTAGATCGAACGCCCGAGCTTCACTCGGCTCAGTGGGAGCGCGCAATGTCCGAGAAGAAGGCGAGTATGTCCTGTATGTTGAACTCCAGATTGATCATGGCGCCCGCATAGCACTTCTGTATGCGCTCCTCCAGATAGTTGTACTGGGCTATGAACTCCTCCTGCATGGCGTGCCAGACCACCTGCAGCAGATTCTCCTCCTCGCACAGATGCTTGTCGACCTTCTTGTACAGATTCTCGAGACCCTTCTTCACCTCACGCGCCGGATACTGGCTGATCACCTTGCGCAGCTCCTGCTTGGAGAAGGCCATTTGGTAGCTAATTTCCGTCTCTTTGACGCCCTGTGCCACCTTCTGCTGCACGCCCTCAAAGAATTGCTAGAGAGAGAGGCAAGTAGAGAGGTGTTTAACCATACCGAAAACTGAACTATATACAAAGTTTCCCCACTCACATTCAGCTTCTCCAGTGGCCTGCCAAAGTACTGAGTCACATATGCCTTGAGCGCGTCGTTGTAGCGCGCCTTTGCGTCCTTCTTGAGTGCGTCCAGGCCGGGCACCTTGAGCTGCGCCAGCAGTGCGTACATATGATGATAGTTCTCCATGCGCACCACCTGCGACGGCGTCTTGGGATGCTCCTGGGAGTGTATGCTGATGCCCTCGAAGATGGCGTTCACCAGCTGCAGGTACCACTTCTCCATGTCCGTGCGGCGATCCGATTTGCGGAAGATGCCCTCCGCGGTCTGCGCGAAGTTCTCGAAGTTCTCCACATAAGGCAGTATGGCCTTCGATCGCTTGGGCAGCTTGGCCTCCTTGATGGACTGCAGCTGCTGCTGCATAAAGCGATCGAAGTTGCGCTTGACCTGCACCAGGGCCGAGGCGAAGGTCATGCTAAGAAAGGAATGTGTGTCCTGCGCGGACATGACGTGCTGCGTCAGACGCACCAATACGTAAAGCGAGTAACTGCAAGAGAGGAGGATGCGGAGATCATTTCATAACCATAGTGAGAGTTTACTACAAGCTTCTACTTACAAGCTATCCACGCGCTCGAAGCTCTGTATGAAGCTGACCAGCTCCGGCTCCAGGCAACCAAAGAGGCCCATCATCAGCTTGCGCACATCCTCGTTGATCTGGCGGTCAATCCGCTTCTGGGGCAAGGCACCACCCTCCGCCGTCTTGGCGCTGGTCGGCGAGAGAGTCGCAGCGCTAAAGGACTGCGACATGTCCACGGCCTTCTCCTTCTCCATCTCCAGCGTCGTCTGAGTGTTCTTCGTTGTGGGGCTTATCACATCCATTTGGAAGAAGTTGATGCAGAACAACTGCTCCTGCAGCGCAATGGGCTCCAGCTCGGCCAGCACCTTCTCCAGCAGCGCATCGAAGCGCACTCGATCCGCGCTGTCCACGCCGGGTCCCCATTGCTCGCGGTTGATGCCCAGCGTGCCGTATGGAATGGTCGAGACGGCAGACTTGCGTGACGACGTGGACATGTCCAGATCTTCCCGCGAGCTGCGCAGCTTGTCGGACACCTGCAGCTTGGCCTGAGCGAGTATATAAATTGGAGGGTATTAATTGAAATAGTGGCATCATTTTAGATCCTTGATCACCCACCAGGTTGAAGAAGTTCCGCACGTCGCGATCGTAAATCTTGCACAGCGATGCCGTGTAGACCCGCATCAGGCCGTCGTAGGCCTTGCGGTCCATGGCCTTGGCCCAGTGCATCAGCTCCGTGTATGGCGTCAGCTCGCGGTGCACATTCGCGTGGTTCGGCAACGTCAATTCGGTGCTGGTCAGCGGCGTGTCGCCAATCTCGTTTCCCAGATGTATGAAGAGATTGTTGAGGAAGCGACTGACCGTCGCGGAGAACTTCTGTTTCCATTTCTCGAAGCGCTTGCGCTGATCCTGCACTGCCTCGAGGCGCAGCAGCGCCGGATCGATGTCGCTGTTCATGGCCTGCTGCAGGCACTGCGCCGCTCCGATGGCCGCCTTGCGTCCGGCCGCTGTTTTCAGGTCGGGATCGTCCAGGGCCTGCTGCTGGCTGTACGGCAAGTCCAGTTGGCTCTGCAAGCAGTAGACAATATAGATCAGTTCCAATTGGATTTCAGTTGGATTAGCGCGATCCTACGATAACTTTGTGGAGTTCCTTCATCAACTTGATGTTGTTGTTGTTGGCGATCTCGATCAAGGCATTCTTGCCGCCAATCTTCTCCATGGTCTCCTTGACGTGGCCCAGTATGTCTTCGTAGGTGTCCAAACGTGTTTCAAACTTATCCGCCTCGGTGATGGCATTATCAATGTGTTCCATCATCTTGAGCACCTTCTGCTCCGACGCCAGCACACTTTGCATGTTGGCCTGCAAGAGGATTAAAGTTTAAATATGATCAAGACTTAGCTCTACAACTGCTTACACCATCCAGGTCGTGCAGCTCCCTGGACAACTGCTCGATAAACTGCTCTGCGTCTTTGATGGCGAAATCGCACTCGGAGAAGAGTTTGCCCAGTTCGTTGGCCTCCTTATCTGTCAGCGCAGTAAACTCCTGTGCCTCCTCCTCGTCCTCCTCATCGTCCGTGTGCGTGGGCTTCTGCGTCGCATTGCCCGTGGCCACACGCCCCGCCGCTATCTTCTCGGGCGACTTCTCCGAGAGCCAAGCCAGCGGCACGTTGCGGAACTCGGCGCGCGAGCCACGCACATACTTCTGGATCTGCCTGTTAAGCACGGCCAGGAAGTTCTGCCGTTCGTTCAGGTTGAGGGCGTACCACTTGTACAGCTTTTCCAATTGGATGTCGAACTCGTGCGTCTCGAACTGCTCATTGCGGCCGTCCACCCACTTGATCTCGTCCAGCTGCCAGCTGCGCTTGCGCTTGTACTCGCTCTCCTTCTGCTCGGACTGCTTGATCAGGCACAGGGTGACCACCGGCACCGGCGGCGCTGTCGTCACCACACAAAGGCAGCAGGCCCGCTTTTCTTTCTTTTTGAACGTCTTCGTCACCGTCACCACGGAGAGCAGGCGCTCGCCCGATCCATTGAAGAGATCTTTTTGCAGTATGTGCTTAATGTTGGCCAAGGTGCCAATGGTCAACATGGCTGCGATATGTTCTAGCTGCTGCTCGACGTTGCCACAATTTCCACCAGCAATATAATTGTTTCCAAATTGAAGAACGCCTCCGCCACGAACAGCTGATCGATGAGCCACCACCAGCAGCGCATCCAGCAGAACGACGCCCACTTCACGCGAGTCAAAAATTGCGCACAGCCAACTTAACGCAGCTCGCAAAACGTTCAGTATTTTTGCGTCTTTCGAGTACTGTCACACTGGTCGATACATAAGAAGCTGGTGAGTAAATTAAACGCGAAAAATTAAGAAAATAAAAACATTGCAAGTAAAATCTTGTAAAAATTTCAGCAAACATGTTGGTCAAGCACATCGTTAAGCAAGGACTGCTGTTGAGAAACGGTAAGTGCAGACATTTACTGCCAAATTCCGCTGCAGCTGCTAACCTTAAAAATTACATAATGTGGACGAAGTCGCCGCGGTGTGAAAAAGGCGTCAA
This sequence comes from Zaprionus bogoriensis, assembly GCA_035046045.1. Taxonomy (NCBI): domain Eukaryota; kingdom Metazoa; phylum Arthropoda; class Insecta; order Diptera; family Drosophilidae; genus Zaprionus; species Zaprionus bogoriensis. Next base: position 223,366 of record JAWNOI010000192.1, on the reverse strand, counting down.
TGTATTGATTTAATCACTTGAATAATACTGTTTCATGGAATTTCAGCTGGTGCGCTGTCGCGTGCCGCGTACCACGGTGATGCACACCACAAGCACTCCACCATGAACGACTTGCCCGTGCCCGCTGGCGACTGGAAGGAGCAGCACAGCCAGAACAACGCCAAGTACAACGCGGCTCTCATCACTGGCATCCTGGTGCTGGCCGGCACCATTGGATTCGTAAGTGATCGAGCAGATGACCAGATCAAACAGACAATGCCAAACTAACTAATCATTCACATCTTTGCAGGTCAAATCCTCGGGCTTGATCTACTTCAACTACAGCCCCCCGAGCAGCTTGGAATAAGCCGAAGAAACTATCTATCTATTGATCTATTCACGTACATTGCAGATAAATATGTGTTAAATAAGCTTAAAGTGGCGCAATAGTAAATCACAGACCCAAACACTATTTACTCGTATCATCAGGCTGTTTATTTCGCTTGCTCAGTAGACGGGACCGTCGTCCAGATTGTCCTCCTCCTCGTTGTAGGCCTCGCCGTTGTCAAAGTAATCGTTCGCATAGTCGTTCTCCTCGTCCATCTCATCGTCCAGTGCAGCATCGGGATCCTCCTGCTCGTCCTCGCGCTCCGAGTCGCTCTCCTGCTTGACATCGTCGTGCTCGTTGTCGCCGCCGCTCTTGAGCTCCTTTTGCTCCAGCTGCTTCAGTCTATCCTCAATGTTGGTCTTTGTCTTCTTGGCCAACAGCTTGGGCTTAATGTCCGTTGCGGCGCGCTTTCGGCTCGTCGTGTTCAGCTCTCGCGGCATTGCTTTGTAGTTGAACTCGGGCTGTGCCTTGTGCTTCAGGCCTTCCAGTGCCTTCTGGGAATTGGGTATGGTGAAGTGGTGCAGTGTTCGCTTTTAGGCGTAGTGCAGCGCGCTTACCTCTCGCCAATCCTTGACGTCTGTCTTCAGCTTCTCCTGGCTGGCAGCGATAATGTAGTAGGGCGAGTCACGTATTCTGTTCAGAAAGTCCTCCTTCCACAGCAGCTGATAGTTCTGCGCTGCAGTTGCCTGGCAGGAGTGTAATATTATTTAATTGCAAGTGATTAAGTAAGGGGATTTAATTTACTTCCAGTGTGATGGGCTTGTTTAGCACGGGCGGAAACGTCGGAGGCGGCGCCGATTGCACTTGGGGCATGTCCTTGCCCACACAGCCCAATGCCTGCATCTGCTCTGCAGTGAGGGAGCCTGTCTTGCCGCCACGCCCACGTCCAGCCATGTTTTACTCTTTTATTAATATAATAAGAAGTTCTTAAGCATTTGTTTATGTTTCAAATCGAGCACACGTTTATTTGCCTATCTGACCAGCCAGCTGTAGTACCAGGGCTGCAACTTTGCACTCGGCGTTGCCAGCTAGTTAAAAGAATATATGTATGCCTAAATTAATACTAACAGCATTTTTTTCTTTCTACTATAAAGCTCAGTATATTTCCCACTTAGGCGCACTGGTCACACTAACATGCCGCCAATTTAAGAGATTCAAAAACCCAATAAGAGTAATCTTTTTTTCTTGTAACGTTTGAACTTAAGCTTAATTTTACAATTGATTGCGTTGTAATGATTTGTTAATATCGTTTGAGCTTCTTAGATTTGCACATTATGCTTACAGCTAGAACACTTAATATTGGATTTGTATAGACATCAAAGAGTAGTTGAAATTCGCTATATTCGATTGGCTGTTGGCGTAGGCGGCTCAACGGGCGCATCGTCATTGGGCTTCAGGCCGACTTTCTGCATCAGCTCGGTAAGTTTCTGCGCCTTACGATCCTCGTTGTGGGCAATCACCGTGCACAGATGCTCCGTGAGCAGCTCCTTCTTCTCCGAAGCGTTGTGCAAGTCAAGCTTTGCCCTCAGAAACTGAGCCTCAATCTTGACGTAGTGCTTTCTGCAAGAATTTTAAATATTGAATATTAAAATAAAAAATAACTCCCAAGCGACTACACTCACTCCACATTGGCAAAGTGTATGCACGCGGCGTCGATCTGCTTGCGCAGCAGCGCCACATCGACGGCCAAGTCGCTCTCCAGCTTCGACAGCTCGTGGCGTATCTCCTCGATCTTGCGCGACTCGGCGGCAGTTTTCTGCGTATGCTGCTCGATGGCCTTGTAGAGCAGCTGCTTCTTCTGCTTGTTCTGCTCCTCAATGAGCTTGCGGTGCTGCTCGAAGTCCTTCAGTGAGACGCCCTTGAAGGGCGAGTCCGTCTGCAGCTGCTGCTCTCCCTGTCCGCTGTCCGCGTCCCTGCAGCTGGGCAAAATACTGGCATCATCGTCCGTGCAGCTTACCTTCAGTATCGAACTGTCGTCCGGCGTTTCGCTCGACGAGTACGTGGCAGTGGCAGTGGCAGAGAATGCGACGTTCGACTTGCCATTGGCTGTGGCTGACGCTTTGACGGTGCCGCAGTAGAGCGCCTCGACCAGTGAGTCAGACAGCGCGCACTCCAAGTTTAGAGATTCTTCTTGCTTATCATCGCTCGGCGTGGCAGTGGGCGTCGCTGTTGTTGTTGCTACTGTGGTAGTGGGCGTGGCGTTTCTTGACTTGGCCTTGGCGGGCGCTGCTTGCTGTGGCTTTTGCTGCTGCTGCTGTTGTTGTTGCTGCTTCCGCAATTGATCGGCCTGGCGGAAGATCTTGTCCGGCATTCGCCTTATGCCGGGCTGACTTAAGAGCACCTGCTTGGCTGCAATACACACATACAAATACAGGCACAAGCACAAGCAGCGTTGTGTGCGTGTATGTTTATATTTGTTTTGTTTAATACGCACACTCACACACACACTTGCATGCACTAGCGAACCAAACAAGTTCTGCAGCGAATCTGAATCTATATTTACCTGCTTCGGCGCTCGATCTGCCGCCATGTTTCGCCCCGGTTATTTTGAGTATTTCGTCGTGGCTAAAGCCATTAAATTTCTCAGCCATAGTGTAATTTTCATAAATAATTATCCATCAGCAGCGCTTCACACAACACATCAGCAAACATGAGCCCGGCGTTGCCACCTCGTCGGCTGCAGGCTCAATGACAGCTTGTTCGATAGGCAGCGCGATCAGTGGCGCTCGATAGGCAAACGCGCGCATTTAAATTAAAAACTAATCGAATTCAAAAGCATAACGAGTTTAGAGACGAATCAAATGAGAAACGAGTGTAAAAATCAAAATGAACTTTATTGCAACAGTCTGATGCCCAGCTCAGAGCGTAACTCATTCACGTTCTGCTCCCAGCGCTTCTCCCAGTAGACGGGCATCAATGGCTTTATCTGCTTGCCGTTCTCGACGGCCCACGGCAAGTAGCGCCTCAAGTACTCTCGACGCTGCCTGAAAGCACAGAATCACGATGCGTCGCATTATTCAATTAAGCCCGGAACTCTTCTGGTTTACTCGGCGTTTCTCTTACTTGGGTCGCAAACGAACAGCACCGAAAACAGCGCCTCCGTAGCACATGGGCAGCCCGGTGTTAAGAGCCTCAACCCATTTGACGGCGACCTCTCCCAGCATATTCGTCGGCATGTTCAGCACGGTGTGAATCAAGTCGTGGCACTCGCGATAGCGCGTCATCAGATACGCCAGCTTGGGATCGTCCAGAAAGCGCACCTCCATGCGAGAATCGGGCGTTACTTTCTGTAAATAGTTGTAGATACATAATTGTTATGAAACTAGGCAAAGGTAAAAACACAAATATCCAAATCAAGAACATATTCTGATCGTAACGCACATTATCCTTCAGAAACTTTACGTAGGTGGCGCCAAAGGTGTCGGGCGGTAATGTCTCCAGATGATTCAGGTCAACTGTCATGCTGCTGATGCGTGGCTTGTCGGCCAGTATGCGACGACCCTCCTCGCTGGCCTCCATGGTGTCCAGGATGCTCAACAGCGCATACTCGCCTGTTGTCTCGCCCAGGCAGGCAATCATGTCGTGCCTGCCAAAGGCATAAACGATTGTGTAAATCTCACTTAATCTCTACATTATGCTGGCCTTACCTTCTCGGATCCAGCAGCGCAGCTAGGGAGGAGCCAGCGCCGAGCAGCAGTCTTTGGAAGGGCGATATGCCGATGCGCTGCTTGAGGTACTCTCGCTCCCAGGCATCCAATTCCTCTGCAGGGCTATCTGTAACCGCAGTACGTGTACTGGCCATGGCCATGGGCGACGACCACTGCCAGCAGCGCTTCGCCAGAGGCGCTGAGCTGCGCCAGCAACGCTGAATCATCTCTGTGGATAAGTACGCGCTAGGGTAAATGACATTCTCAATGGAGCTCTATGTATATCTATGTGCATATTTCTACACCTTGTTGACCTCATCAGCAGTGAACCCCAGTGTTGCTTACTAATTGCGTGCGTGTGTGTGTGCGACGCGGTGACTTGGCTCTTCGCAACGACCCTGAGCGAGTACCTGGCCAACATTTAGGCGGGCGCTCGTACGTGGCTTAAATAATAGCCATAGCCCCGGGCACAGCCCCAGCGTTGGGTAAACAATTTGTCTATAGTTGAAGGCAAACACAGAGAGAGAGAGAGGGTCCAAGATTCACAAGTATCGTAAACAACGGTTAGCATTCAATGCTGAAACAAATCTGGGAACCGGTTTCCACGCCGGAGCTTCCACTCTTTGTTTATAATCATCGCAATTGAACTGAACCTTCAGCGGCAAAGAAAACAATCGACCGGCATTTCTGCTGTTCCTAATGCGTTTTATTTCTTGCTGATAAGAAACTCTCGCAGCTCACAAATAAAAATCTTAATACAAATGCCGAATACTACAGATAATTATATACACATGTATACAGAGTTTTTAATTATAACATATATTTTCAACCCGAGCGAGATAACAACTGCTGCACATGCAGATAAGCGCGCAGACATAGCTGGAACTATTTCTGAATATGGACGCCTATGATAATGGGTTTGCCCACCCGAATGTGAGGGAAGGCAACTTCCTCGTCATCATATAAGACTTTATGTTCATTCCTATACTAAACATGTAAATGACCTAATTTAAAGCTGTTTGATTGAGAGGAAGCTTAATTAATTGAATGAGAAAATGTATTAAAAGTCCTAACTAAGACTTTTAAATGAACAAAATCAGGGGTTTCAAAGAAGTACGTGTCAATTATGTGGCGGAAACATGTGACCCACATTATTTGTGAGGGAAAAGCCAGCCTGTTTTGATCTACATATAAAATTGGGTTGTGTTGAAGATAAGGCTGAAGTTATTCAACACCGATTAATTAGAATATGGAACAAAAATACTACTTCTTTTTAGAGGAACTGCACATATAGAATATAGGACATAAGCTTAACTAAATATGCCGTGTAATGTGGCATAAAACCCTTTTTAAAATGGGGTTAATCAAATCGGAAAACTAATTTCCTCAGTATCCTATAAGACTCTGCATTAGCTACGTATATTGGGGATTTATATGACATTAGTCAGAGCTCATTAGGCACGCTTTCAAACCAAATCGATTCAGTGGGAACACTGAGAGTCGTACAATTAGATTGGCTAATATTTACTCAAGTGGTCGGTAGGGGTACGTGCAAATGCACTTCCCAATGGTAGAGCTATTACTCTACGATCTTATCGCTACTGTGTCGCATGGCAATCTTATCAGGTTGTCTCGGTTCTCTCGTCAAATTTAAAAAACAAATTGGATCACATATTTACGTGTGTAGGTGTGTGTGCGTGTGTGTGTGTGTTTGTGCGTTCTGAACACACGCACACACGTACATGTACATTTATTCAATTAGCTATTAAGTTATGCGGAGGTTTACTACGTACATAGCTTTAAACTTATGACACTTGGATGCAGACACAGATACAGATACAGATTAATGTACATCGTCAGCAATTGCACAGCAGTTGAAATAGTATTGCTTTGTGGCTTTAACTTTACAGGAGACATTTAAATTACGTAAGCGCTAAATCGATATTTAAATACATAGCTACATATGTACAGTTCGGATCGAGCGTGTGCCGCAATTGCGCTGATCTCTCTCTGCTCCACGCTTATCTCTACGCTCTATTGGTACACGAAACTCCTATGGCTTTGGCAGAAAAGCAAGCGATCTTCCTCTCCCTCTCCCGATCCCAACTCCCGCTAGACGTTCTCTCCGCGAGAGCTGGGCAGATGCGTCTGCTTGTCGGGTGCCTGCTTGCGCCGGAAGGTGACGTACGTGTAGAGCAGGCTGGCCAGCACACTGATGTTGATGCCGATGCAGTTGAGCCACGAGAAGACGTAGTCGCCGCCGATGAACATGCCCAGGTACGTCACGCAGATGTTCTTCAGGCAGCCCACAATGGTGGTGGTCAGCGCCGAGTTGAACTGCGTGCACAGTATGGTGCTGTACGAGAGTATGAAGCCCATGACGCAGCTGAGCAGGAACTGCACGACGAACGCGGGATCGTTCCAGCTGGGAAAGGCGAGCGCCTTCTGCAGATCGCCCGTGAAGTAGTTGAGCATCAGGGCGGGCACGAACATGAACAGCGAGTTGTAGAACATCAGGCCGTATTTGCCGATCTCCGAGGTATCCAGTTTCTTCTTCACGTAGACCCCGTTCGAGGCAGTCAGCGCGTTGGTGATCATCACATACGTATAGCCCTGCATGTTGAACGACAGATCATCGGAGGCGGCAATCAGGGCGCCGCCGATCATGGCGTACACGCTGATCTGCACCGCCGTCGTGGGCCGCACGCCGAGTATCTTCAGCTCCAGCAGCATGGTCATCAGTATGGAGAAGCGACGCAGCGCCGCGAACATGGGCAAACTGAGTGCCTTGGTGCCGCCCAGGCCGAAGATCATGTTGAAGCCGAAGATCAGCGGTAGCGGGAAGATCTTGGCGAAGGTATTGCGCTGCAGCGGCGGATACGAGACCAGTTTGAGCCGCTTGCCGGCGCCCAGCACCACAATGCTGGCCGTCAGCTGGCCCAGGCTGAGGAACAGGAACGAGGGGAAGGCGTACGAGGTCAGGACCGTCTTGTTAACCACTGTAATCATGAACGACGAGATGCCGTAGAACAGTGCGCTCCCCACCTTCTTCACAAAGATGGCCGTGTCGGCCTCCTCTCGCTCTCGCTCCCTGTCCCTGTCCCTCTCCCGGTGACTGCCGCGCAGCTCTTTGGAGGAGCCGCCGCTGCCGGAGGAGGAGGAGGTCACACTCAACAGCGCTCCGTTTGACGATTTGCCAGCGCCGTCGCTGTTATCGCTGTCGTTAGCGTCGAGCAGCGGCGCTAAATCCAGCGCAGTGCTGCCACCGCGCGAGATACTCATTCTAATTGCTTTGTACTTTGTGATTTTTTCTCCCTTCTCGTTACAACGTCAGACTATGCATGTGCCTGTCGTTGTTGCTGTTGTTATTGCTGTTGCTGTGTTGGTGCAGGTTTCCGTTTGGTACGTGTACATTGGCTGTTTCCGAGCTTTAGATTATCACTTTTCTACACTTCATGTTGCAATTCATATTGGATTTCTTAGAACTCCGCAGCAGCGCACATTATTCTTGCGGTTTACGAGTTTCGTTTTCGGTATTTTTGTTACTGGCAAACTATTTTCACCGACGCGCTCGCATGCCTCGCTCTCTCGCTCTCTCGTCAGCCAAGTGAACATATGGCTGGCAGTGTGGCCAGACTGCATGGCGCACAAAAATACCAAATTGCCAATTAACACATAATACTAATAGCAATATTGAAGTTATTAAACAGTTGCGAACAGCAAATAACTTTGATAATGAAGTGTTAATTTTATTATACTATTTAAAACTGTACTGTTAACCTCTTAAAAATAAAAATATCTTAGTAATCCTACTGCAACTAGGTTATTCAAACACTAGCCAAAATGCTGAGCATGCCGCTGCCGGCAACGCAATTGTTTCGCAGAAAGCCTGCAATTGCTGTAATACTCACTGTGCGCGCTTAATTATAATTTACACACCACTTAATTTAAAAACAATTTAATAAAATTGCAGCAGAAACACACAGTCAACAATTGTCAAAGTTATGGTCGTGCCTCAGCTGTTCGGCAAGTGCGCTTTCGCAACACAGTTTTTGTTTGGCGACGTTGGCAACCCTGGCCGCAACAGCTGTTCGTCGTTTTCGGACTATCGCTCCGAAAAAGAAAACTGAAAACGGAAAGATGCATTTCGCCTAATTTCGATAATTTGATTTAAGTTATTTGCCAACATGAGCAGCGCCAAGAAAAAGATCAATAGTGATCAAATTCCAAAGCCCATAAGCATCAAGAAAGAGAAAACGGAGGAGGATCGCACACTACAGCCCATTTCCCACTACATCGATGATCGCCTGGAGCTGGTCAAACAGATTTTCGGCACTTTAAAGCCGAAAACAATTGTGAATTTGGCGCCGGAGTTTCTAAAGGTGAGTGGCGCAGCAGTACAAATACCCTGTACTAACGGGCGACTCATACATGCAGAAGAAGAACCTGGATGAAATCGAGGAGCTCTGCCTGAACGAGCTGCTGTGCATATCGACGAAGCGCCTGAAGTCCATCATAGAGGACACTCGCTGTCCCACAGACACTGAGAGCTCGGAGGACTCGGATGTGGAGCACAAGGAGGGTAAGTGAGTGCCAATAGCTGAGTCAGCGTTCTCTCATGTTTCATTTGCCCTTGCAGAGCACATCTCGCTGGAGGAGATCTCCTCCGACAGCGACATTGGCGGCAGTGAGAATCGACGCAGTAAGTGCCACATATATATTCAGGATCATACGAGAGGATCGAGTAGGCAGAGTCCGATTATCTGTATATACCTACTATACCATTCCCTGCATTTCATACCATACGAGAGATAGTTACATGCATATTTACGTTTAATTTTGAAAATCCCTGAAAATATCTCTGTACAACTGCACGTCAGAGAGATAGAGAGAGAGCCTATGTACCGTACTTAAATTTCTCGCAGTTGAAGACCGGCGCTACGTAGAACGCGCGCAGAATACACACGTCTTCGCCAATGCCGAGCACGACGTTCTCCTCGTCCTCCTTGCCCACCTCCAGCGTGACAACGAAGTCGCCCACCTCCAGGCAGCCCTTGCGACGCATATAGTCCACACCGAACTCGATGGGGCTGTACGAGCACTCGTTGAGGTCCGACGTGTACAGCACGGGATGTGTGTTGCGCCGCAGATGCAGCGCTCGGGCCAAGTCGAACTTGCAACCGATAGTCGCCGGGTCATCGTCCTCGTTCAGAGGCATCATCATGAACACCGGGCAGTAGATCTCGGTGCGGGCCAGCGCAATGCTGGCATTCTCGCACTTCGTGAACACGAAGATCGCCTGACACTCGATGGTCGAAATGGTTCTGATGATGAAGTTCACGATTGTCTGGTAGGAGGTCAGTATACTCTTGACCTGCTGCTGGGTCTGAATGACTCCGACGCGATAGTCGCGTATGGGCATCAGTTTCTTGACAATCAGCGGATACTTGTTGCACCAGGGACTCTTCTGCATGTGTATCGTGTCGATCTTCCAGAGGAACTCGTGCAGCTCGAAGCGCTTGAAGTCGTTGCAGCGCTCCAGCGGCACAGTGCCAATGACAGGCTTCTTCTGGCAGTGGGCAATGGGCAGGGCGTCCTCCATGATGTAATTGTACACGCAGCAGTTGACGCTGAACATGTCCGGTATCCAGATGTAGTCCAGCAGCTTGATGATGCCCAGCAGATCCAGCATATTGGTGCGCACATGCTCAAAGTCAATGGAGCCAATCAGCTTGAAGGCATACTCGGCCTTGATCGCCTGCCTCAGTGCACCCAGGAACGCCTTGCAGCGAATCTTGGGCATGATGATGTAGTTGGCCTTGAGCAGGAAGGCACGCGCCAGATCTGCCTCGAAGAGGCTGGCGTATGCGGCCGGCGCTAGGGCATGGCATTGACGGGGCAGTTCGATGAAGTCGTAGGAGGACAACATGCCCGCATCTATGATCAACACGGCGATTGCCTCGTTCAGGGTCTTGACCACGCGACAGCGCACCTCGCGTCCAATCATCAGTATGTCGTTCAGCTTGATGGCGCTCAGATAGGCCGCAAGGTTTATGACATGGATGATCTCTCGGAAGCCGGTGTAGCGATACGCCGGGTTCGTTGTCAACGTGACGACCGATCCGCGCGCCAGCATAATGGTGCAGTTGTTCCGCAGTCTGCCCAGGCGACAGCAGTCGCCGTTGATCTCGATGGCCAGGCCCGTCGCCGTGCGCAATTCGCGTTCGTCCGCGTGCGCGGAAATTGCGATGTTTAGGGTCTCCAGTATTTTGTCCAATTCGTCCGGTTTGAAGGCCACCATGTCGATGTGGAACGTGAAGGTGCCGTGCTCCAGCATGCGGCGCAGCTCCTCGTGCGTGGTCTCCATCACGACCTTGGCCATCAGGCCCATGTGGTAGTAGCGACGACGTCGGCGCTTTCTAGCGTGCTTTTCGTGCGCATCGCACGCAGCTTTGAATTCACGCAATCTTTGTTCCAAATCCTTCTGGCCATTTAAACGCACCGTGAACTTATCTGGGTCACGCTCCGAGTCGCGTTGCTCCTCCCCATCCATATCTGTGTTGGACGAGCGCACAGACTCCTTGACCATGGCTCCCTCCGCCGTAAACGCCATAACGTGCAATTAATTTCCTATTAACGAGTTATTTTTGCTTGATTTGAAAATTTTTTGTGTGTTTGCAGCTAAGAAATTGCGGAAATCAAACGCTAAAAAAGCCGATAAAACCAGTGAAAATAAGGAACGTAAGTGGAAATAAATATTGTGCAAAATGGAGATGGAGATGTAGTGTGCCTACTGTACTAATATAATAAAAACATACATTTTTCTCTCTCTTCTCTCTCATATATATGTATCATGCCAGCGGACGGACAAATCAGTGTGCTGGAGCTGCTCGAGCTGCAGGCGCGTGCTCGCGCCATACGCTCCCAACTGGCGATGGAACCAATTACCAAAATCGAGGTGAAGTCCGACGATGAGGAGCAGAAAGAAGAGACAGTAAAAGACAAGGCGAGCCGGGAGAAACGCAGCAGCAAGACTTCCTCCGGTTCGAGCAAGCGCAAGTTAAGTGAGAAGGCGACGGGTAAAGAGACCAGCAGGGAGGCCGCGCAGGCACTGACCAATGGAGCGACTGCACGAGAAGCTGCTGCAGCTGCTCCTGTCAAGAGGATCAAGCTCAAGCGCAACTATCGTCATGCCACAAAGTCGCCAGAGAAGCAACCTGAGAGCCAGACAGCGGTGGTCGAGCAGCCAGAGGTGACTGAGCAGTCAGCCAAATCTCGCTCAGCCTCACCGGATGTTATACCCATTCCAGCGGAACCCGAAACACTGCTCATAAGCGACAGCACAGACGACGAAGAGAAGCAGGAGAAACAAGAGAAACCTGAAGAGCCGAAGCAGACGGAGCAGCCGCCGGCAGTCGAGCCAGAGCCCGTTGTAGAGAGCGAACCCGAAGAGGGAGAGGTGAGGGACGAGAGTGACGCGGAAACAGAATCTCCAAACGCTGACAAGAGCAGCGAAGCGCAGCAGCCACAGCCGCAGGAGAAGAGCATTGCAGACTCTCCGCAGGCAACTGGCGAGCCGGAAACCAGTGACGCTACTGAGAAGACTGCCTTAACTGAGGATGTTTCAGAACAACCAGAAGCGAGCAAGGAGTCCAGCAATACTGAAGCCACCACACAGCAGCCACCAAGCATTCCCATTGTGGACGATGAGGATCAGAACGATGATGTTATTTCCATAGGCGGAGATCTGGAGATGATCGAGGAGCTGGCCAAGGTAGAGGATGAGCCAGAAGTTAAAGTCAAAAGCGAAGCGTCAGAGAATCTACGAGTGCCTGACGAGGAGGACAACGACGTCATCTCGCTGAACACCAGCGAGGATGAGCACGAGAAACTGGAGGAGCCCAACTCTGAGGTGAGACACGTGGTGTCGACTAATTGAAATGCTTTAAACTTAAATATTCCTTTTCCGATTCCGCTTGCAGTCGTGGCGCACACGCTACCTGAAGAGCACCAAGGTCAGCCAGGTGCTGGCGGCGTCTCGTTTGGGGAAACGTGTGCGTGATAAAATCAAGAAATCGAAGCGCGCCCAAAAGCACAGCGAGTCGAAGGAAGCCGGCGATGAGAAGGCGCAGCAGCAGCAGCAGCAGTTTACCTCCAAGCACGAGGATGGCTCCATGGAGCAATACCAGGAACTTTTGCAGCACCGCCAACGCAAGGGCGACAAATAACCGAAGGCGGGGCAGGGCGGCTATTATTGAAAAGTCGCTCGGCGCGTATTGCCTAAACGCAGAAACCTAGCATTATATAGCATATAAAAAAAAGTCGAATAAAAAAGCGCCCAAGCAACGTACAGAAAATTTGAATATTTCGTGTTAAGCGCATATTTGATTTATCCGTGTGCGTTGATATTACATACCCTAAGCGCGCAGCAAGCGGGTGAGACATTTTCTAAAAGTTGTCTTTAAATTATGAAGTGTGAGAAATCGCTTGATAAGATAGCTGTACCAAATTATAAGTTATAAGTCTTCCAGCATGTGCTACATACTTCAGATAATCTCTTTCTACTCTTGATTCATTTTTGTATTATTATATCTGGAAGATCAAAAGATTATCTGAATGATCATGTGCAATAGCACGAGCTGCTCTTCCTGCTTCAACCGCTAAAACAGCTACAAAAATTGCTCGCTTGTCGAGTACATTCGGCTGTAGCTTTCTCTACTTATTTTATTTAATACTATTTGGATAGTATTTTTATGTTCAACAATTCTTTCTTTTATAATATAAAAGGTATCTGCTATTCGACTACTCATAGCGCTGAGTCTATATTTATTTCGTTGATTTTCGTGTTTTTAGTTTTGTTTGTAGTTTAAAAGAAATGCGAAAACTATGGCTTGTCATTTCCGGCTGGAGGGAGAAAGGCGACGAGGACGCCGTTAACGAGCCGCACGCTATGTTACGCATTTGCATGAGGTGAGGGGCGGGGGCATTGGAGACTCCCTCTAACAATGGTTAAAAAATCAGTCCGCAATACTATGGCTTTGCGTTTGTGTTTAGCCCAGTTTTGGAGTTGACTGAGCTTGGTTCAAACAGGGAGGGGGCGTTGGCGGGAGAAACAGTGTCTCAATTATGCTGTGAGAAGTAGGGCTTCTATCTGCCTGCTTGCGTGTGTCTGTGTGTGTGAGCGAGCGAGCGTGTTGCACCATAAACGATGATTGTTTTATCAGAGACTGCGACATGTTGATAAACTATATTAAAAAACTGTCGCAGGGCAACCAAGCAGATCTCTCTCAGAGCGCCGCTCGCAGCCAGACGGCGCATGTGCGACAGTGTGTGCGTGTGTGTGTCGCGAATCCATCAAGTGGGCGCGCTGTATACGCACACACATACACAGCTGCATGTGCTGCCAGGTGAAATATAGCATGGAAACTATAATAGAAGCTGATTGGGATCTTGTCAGTTGCAGAGCGCTCAAAAGTATGCAACGAAATATTGCAAAATTCTCAAGGGATTCGCTGCTGATGCTCTGACTTCACTCTGGCGCGCAGCACACACTCACGCAGCAGTGCCAAACGCCCACGCCGAGAAAGTAAACAAAATAGCAACAGAGCATCGAAGGCCTGTCGGTGGTTGGCCCTGTCTGCGATGATGATGATGATGGTGGTGGTGGTGGTGGTTTCACTTTGCGCTCTCGCACTTTGCGCTCTCTCTCCCCCACTCCCACACTCTGACTGCGCTCTCTCTTTTGTGTGTGTGTGTTGGTGTTGGCGAGCGTCCTTTTTGGCGACAGGCTGGCAAACGGAAAAGCTGAAAAACCCGAATTCAGTCTACAGAAAACGCGTACGTGGTGCAGAAGTAGCCGCGCGTGGCCACCACAACGGCGTGCTAGACTTGTCGGTATGATAAATAAGTGAAACGCCCTGTACAAGTTCTGTAAGTTTCACCAGCAACAACAAAAACAAAAACAACAACAACAACATCAACTGCAACCAAAACAACTACCCAATCAAAAAATAAAAATCATGTTAATGCCATTTTCTGTGACCGATTTTCGAGTTTTGTGTTCTGTGTGGAAATTGTTAAAATGAAAGGGGAAAGCCCCCGAATATCGTGTCAACTCGCAGGATTTGATATATTGTATATTTTAAAGCCAAGTAACACTAACAAAGTGCTAGGTCCCTGAGAAAGTGTGTGAATTGACAAATTTAAACAGAAACACAAACCAAAAACAAAAAAAACAAAATTTTAAAACCAAAAAAATCTACGCTAAAATGTTGCAGATTTTGAGACGAGTCCACTCTGATTTATCGGCCGATCTTTTGTTTGCCGCATTGCCGTTTAAAATCCCAACTCAAACGTTGCGCGTTTTTTTTCATATATGTTTTCACGTAGGATTAAGGTGCGCACTCTGACTCGAGACACTGTGAGTGCAAGCCAAACTACAAAGCTAACTACGAGTACTGCAATTAGCCTTGAACCCCTGATAAACCCGATAATCCGATAACCCGAACTATGCGCTACGTAATTGCTTGCTTATCGAATGAAACCAAAAAAAAACTTTCAAATTTTAAAACTCGAATTGGCTTAAAGAATTGGCATTCCATAATGAACTGTACTCAGTATTGCTTAAAGCTTTAGTCATACAATAAGCCGTAGATCCCAAAGTGCCGTTAATTTCCAATCGACAATCGAAAAAAGTGTGAATTTAAATTGGTCCTCCAGATCGTTATGGAAATTGGCGCACTGTACCATATAACATCTATATCTATTACTATATCATAGCTTAGTTTATAGCATATACATAAACATATATCTATATATAAAGTTCTTAAGTCCAAACAAACTTTAGTGCATGCATTTGTGGGTAGTTTTCAAGCAATATCAATATCGATTGATACTATAATCCCTTTACTTGATTATAAACTGATTACTTATGGAGCTGTTTCTAGTTTCTTATCGAAGGGAAGCTTTCTAATTGAATTTACTTCTCTCAGAACGGGAAATTTTAGAAAAATCTACAAATGTGCAACAATATTGCTTGCTTGAACATGTTGAAACACGAATACTTCTTCCACTTCTCGTCTGATTCTGCATATTACAGCTTTACCATATAAATCAGAAATTTTATATACCTGCATTTAGCTGCGTGCAAAAATGCAAAAAGATAATTAGGTCTATCTGCTTTTAGGCGCTGCTAATGCACAACGCGCATTGATGTCGCCATGACGCACATGCACAGTCATGCACAGACATGCACACAAAAACAAACACACACACACACATACACATTAATATGGGAACTTATGAAATTTAATTGAACTCATAAATTTCAGTGTGCTTGTATTTTTATACCCTGGGGCCATAAACTAGATAGAAGGGGTATAATTAAGCTGCGCCCTGTGCATGTTTCGCCCAGTATACCCTGTAAAAGCATACTTTAACAGAAAGTAAAATAATAAAGTCGAGTTGTTTGATAAATTCAGTTGGAACTTGAGCTTGGGAAAGCTCAAAAAAGGGAAGCTTTCATCCCATTCATCAACTCATCTAGGGTAACTGCAAGTCGCATACTCCTACCTCATTTCTTTCATTAGGCCGCAGCACACTCAAACAAACACACACACACACTCACAGATATAGCGCTGATATATATGTAATAAACTTTTATTAATAATGAAAATTGTACTAAAAATGGTGGAGCAATTTATTAAAAAGTCTCATTAGCTGACACTCACTCGCGCACACAAACACACACACACAGACACACTCACGAGTTTTATCGCGCATTACGCATACGCCATGAAGGCTCTACGGGTGCTAATAACGTAAAAATAATAATAACAATACGGACAGACGGACAAGCGGACGAACGGAGGCAGGGAGGACCCAGCGGGCGCACAGTAAATAAGCGCAGCGCCCCAGAAAAATTGCGATAAAGTTAAATTTCGATATGGACATTATTAAAGAGCAACTCCCTCTGCCTACTCCTGCTCACCCCTCATGGGGCTGCAATAACTTCGCTGCGAGATTAAGTATTTTTAATGCGAATGCCAATAAAAATATAAAAATTTCAACGATAAGCCTGATAAGATCGAAATCAATTTCGTTATACTGCCAGCGAGTGCATACATATGTAACGCACACACACACATACATACTATATATCTGTTTCTGTTTGTATTTGCCTTTGTATTTGTATACATATGCATGTGTGCTGATAAACAGGCTCGCCTGAGCGACCAATCATTGGCGGCATGTGTCGCCTCAGCGTTTTATTTCACTCTCTCAAAGTCAAAATCAATAAATTTTCCACAATTTTTCTGTTCTCGTTCTACTGCTCCTTCTCATTCGCTGCGCTCGACGCCAACATCGGTGTCGGCCCTCGCCGCTCATTATTAATATTTTTACATTTTCTATGCCTTTTCATATTTCGCATAGGCCAAGGCGCCCGCCACCCTTTGGCGGCTGCTTAAGTGTTTTTCTATTATGGCCCGCCCATTTGCCCCACCGATAGTATATTTGCTTTTAAATATTTTGATATACAGCACAGTTGAGGCTTATAACTCGGCAAACACACACACACACATACAGTTGCACGTGCTAAGATACCCAGTGGGGACTGGCAGGACATTAGTTTCTCGCTCTGGCAAGGGATTGTTGAATGTTTTTCACTGGTTCTTTAACCAATTTTTCAAATAGTCGATGGTTCTTCAATATAGCAAAGCCTGCTCTACTGACTAACTTTATAGAGAATGCATATGTATGTATCCATAAGAGATATACATATTCGATTTAAACTGAGATCATTTCGATAAGGTTTTTTATTAGTGTTCAGCAAATTGTTCTATAAAATAAGCATGTATGTAATTTCATATTGTTCTATTAATTCTTCAGAGTATATACTATACATATTTATATTTTAATTTATACATTTTAATATATTAAATTTTAATATATAAATTCTGCATATGATAGTTCCGATTGAGCAACTAGTTCTCAAACGCACTGCTCTCTCAGTGCGATTTCAGGCACTCACTTCCTACTGGGCGCTTAAGCAAATACACTTACACGCACACAAACAGGCATACTCACACACACACACACACACACAGCCACAGATACTCAAGTAGAGCTGGCAGGCATTTTCTCATAAAAATTTCGTACTCGAATAAGACGAAGTAGCTGCTCACACACACACACACACCTACACCCAAGCACGCACATATACAAAGACAGAGCAAAAAGTTACCCGCAGGCTTTGCTGAAGGGAGGTAGGATGGTAAAGGGGGTGTGGTGGTGTGGCAGTCGCAAAACTTTGAGGCAGCAGCATGGCCAGAAAAAGTAATGTAAAGGATGTGCGCCATGGCGACCGAGACGAAGCCGAGTGTAACTGGAAAATAATATTTTTGCCTCGTCCTCGCAGTATGTAATTCCCTTTTTGTTCGCCCGCCCCCACTCCCTCACTGTCTTCTCATTCTGCTGCCCATGCTGCTTCTGCTGCTGCCACTGCTGCTTTCTTTGCGTTTCTTTTGAGTGTCAGAAATGGAAAAGAAAATAATTTGATGGTTTCATAAAGTCGCTGCATGTGGACTGCTCAAGGGGGGCGGGCGAGGGGCGGTTACGGCTGTCTGTGTGTGTGTGTGTGATTAAATTGCAAACTTCCCCTCGGTAGTTTTGGCTGTGTGTGTGAAACGAGGACGAAAGCATAGCAGAAGAAATTTATGGAATTCGCAGTTGTTGTTGTTGTTGTTGTTGCTTTACTTCTTGCTGCTTACTTTTCGTCTAGTTGTGAAAATTTCTGCGATAGATTTTTCTGCTCTGCGCTCGAAAGTATTTCTGCTGCATACTTTCGGGGGGTGCGGCACGCGTGTCTGCCAGATAACGAGCCCGATGACGATAATGACGATCGCCAGCTAAAGTTCGCCCTACCCGCTGCCCTTCCCCTGCCTTAGCCACTCTCGAGCTTGGAGCTGGGCGTCAGGGTCCGGTCAAATACACTTGCATTATTATAAAAATGATTATTATTTCTGCCGCCCCTCGCCCACTCACCCACACACACACACACACACACCCACCCACACGCAAATGGCTTAGCTATTGCCTGTGTGTGTGTACACAGTGCCTGTCCTTGTCTCTCTCTGTGAATGTGTGTGTGAGCGACGCGTTGTTTGTGTGCGTTTCATTATTAATTTTTCTTGTATTTTTTTTCCACATTTTTCGTATTTTTTTTTTATCATTCCCCCCACACACACACACACAGGCGCATATGTATATTTATGCGCTCAGGGGATGGTCACACAAACAGGCACACACACACACACACACACACACTCATATTCGAATACAGTCACTCATTTTAGTTTATTGTACAAATAATGCTCGATAGAAATATGCGATATTTAGTGCATGAGCGAGACAGAAATAGTTTTCCCTATTGGCAGCGACTGCTTTCCCTTTCTGCGAGCGGCAGCAAATGAATTTTTCACTGCGTTCGCCTGCGATGCGAAAGTGAAAATGAGGAAAAAATATGTACAAAAATTTAACAACAGCAAATCATTTTGTGTTGTGCGGGAGTGTGTGTGTGTGAGTGGGAGGGAGTCGGTGGTTGTTAGTGTTGTTGCTGCAGCAGTGTTGCCAACGCTCCTTCATTAGTTTCTAATGAGATTTCGTCCTAATGAGCAGCGTACGCAGTTCTCGTTCGAATTTGTGAGCTACCAAGTCGAGTGTAAAGAAGATTGAACAATTTCTCGTTGGGGTGTACGCGCAGTGACGTGGGCTTTGCTCTTATTAATGAACGGCGCCCTTTCGCTCCCTTTGACTGCCCCTCCACCCGCACAGCTGCAGTGGGATACCAGAAATAACAGCTGATTCTGAGAAACAACAGCATCAGATTTATATATTTCAAATAAAAGCGCAGTCAATTAAATCTGGGACTAGAAAGGAAAATAAATTGAATAAATGATATGATAAAATAGGTTTCATAATATTTCGTAATTTCATTGATAAATATATATATTTTATAAATATTATAAAATTTTAACGGGAAATAAAATGGTAAAAAAAAAATTTAACTGGTCTTAAAAATATGAAATACGTACAGACGTATTTAATTTATTTACTATAGCTGCTGTAGTTGTTTATAGGTCGGTTAAAATTTCAAACTAGTTTAAAATACTCCAATCACCGTTTTTAAAACCTTTTCCCATATTACTCTAGTAATTATCATAATTTCCCGCATTTTCTGAAACGTTCTGCCCGTTCGATTCGAGTCCTTAAACCACAATAGGAACGCCTACATCCTACAACGTATTCTAAAATCAATTTGTCGCACATTGCCCAAACTGAACAAGCGAATCCATTAACGGAGCAAGCAGTTGCCCTACTCCTTCCCCTACCATGTGCCCCTCCTCCACTGTAGAGTAAACCAAACAATCGTCAGCACTTTTAAAGGCGTCAGGACGGGGTTGATTTTAAGCCAACAATAATTCCAGTTTGATTTTCAACGAAAATATTAATTGCATTTGCCAACGCTGGGCGGGGGTGTCAAATGTGGTGCGACATATGGGCGATCAGGCAAGAGTAGCAGGGGCGGGGTGTACTTAGGGGGGCCGAACTATCAATCAAAAGGTACGCGCAGTCGGACAGCCCAACTTCAATTCATAATAATTATAGGGCGAAGTCCATTTGCATGCGTGTATACACGCAGTGTATGGAGAGGGGTTCGAGGGGTTGGCGGGGTTGGAGCTACACTGCAGTTGGTTCAACGCGCTTCGCTTTAAACTGCGTGGGCGGGTGTCAGTTGACACTCAGCGAGCGCGGGCCAGGGGCAGGGGCAGGGGGAGATAATAACGGGCTGCCAGTTGAAATGTCTTGGCTTTGTTTACGTTTCGCGTGCACACGTGTAGCACGTCCACGTCCAGAGCCAGAGCAACAGACATGCGCCTATGCGACGCTTGACCCAATCCCCAGGGCAGCCCCCTTGCCCTGCCCGCCACTCTGTGTATGCGTGCGTGTGAGTAAATGCGAAAGCGAAAGTGCCGGCATCGGCTATTCCGACGACGACGACGACGGCGACGCCGACCGCAACGTCGCCGTGTGCGGACATGCCGACAGGCGGACATGCACGCCGCGGCCGACATGTGGAAAGTGAAAGTCAATAGCGAACCTTGACCACGAGACGTGGCCGGACAGCAGCAGCGACAACAACAACAACAACAACAATAGCAACTGCACACAGTTCGGCACGGGGCAGTTCGGACGCTGTCGCAGCCGCTGCCGCTGCCTCTGCCGCTGCCTCGAACTCTGCCGATGGCCAATGAATTTTCAATGCTGTTGCTGCTGCTGCTCTGCTGCCGCCGTCTCTGCCGCTGTTTTTGTTGTTCGCCTGGTTCGTTCAACCGGCAATTTCGAACTTAACACACACACGCACACAGGCACACATATGACACTCAGAGAGAGAGAGAGAGTGCACACACGAGAGTGAGAGAGCGGGGGCCGCCTTCGTGCTGCTTCGTGTGTGCTGCGCATGTCAAGCGAGTGGAGCTCGTGCAGGACAGTGGGACAGACAGCAGAACTGAGAGTAACTTTCGCTTTCGTTTGTGACTGGGGAAAAGGCTGCAGCAAAGGGGTGGCAATCACACACACACACACACACACATACGCACTCACACCCACCCACGCACACACTTGCACACTTCAGAGAGACAGAGAGAGAGAGCAGGACACACATTCACGCCGCACATGGGAGCATCTTGTAAAGTCAAAATCAATCCATCAATCCGTGAGCGCAGAGCAAAAACAACACAAACATTGCGTCGTCGGGGGAGTTTTTCGTCAATATCTGCTTATTATATATGTATGAGCATGATTTCCTTTCGGATTAAATATATAAATCTTTTAGAACACAAGTAGATTGGCAGAAAGAAAGATGAAGATTGATAAAGCGCAATTGGAAGGCGAAGATTTTGGATTGAAATTGAAATTGGGAATGGAAGTTTGACAAGATTCCGTGCAATATGTTATACTGGCTTTATCAGAGAAACTTATCTTTAATCGAATAACTTGTAACAGTTTAAAAAAATATAGAAATATAGAAATTTCGTTGAATTTTTATTGCAATTGAAATTGCTTGTCTTAATAAAAAAACTCCATGTTTTTAGCTTATTTCTATATCGCATATGAGCTGTTAGATCGATCGGGCAACTCTGTAATTCAATTGTCACTATCTCCCCTCAGAGTCAGTCCCGTAATTAGCTGTCAATGGTAAGCCGCAGCTTAAACGACCCGGCAATTGACTCTTCTGTCGGATTTAATTATGACTTCTTTATTTCTATACCTTCTACCTACCCTCAGTCTTGAAGAAATGCACTTCGAGAGGTCTGCAGCTCAACTCGTGAGGCGCGAGGCGTGAGGCGAGGCGCGTGCTGCGTCAGCTTACGCATGAGAAAGAAGGGCGCAATCGGCTCGGGGTTCGGGTACCATCTTGAGCGACCCGTGAATGGAACTTGTCAAATGCACTCTCTGGGCGATATGAATACAATAGCAACAGAGTGAGAAGAACTCACACTCAAACTAGAAGAAGACGGAAAATGGGAAAGGCGCTATATCGTTGGGTTTTTCGGGCGCAAAGTTACAAATGTTGAATACATTAGAATAACAGAAATGTATGTAACAGTTACGACAACGACAACAACGATAGCAATAACAACAACAACAATAACAACAAAGGGAACTACAGCCCAACCGAAGTTGGAAAAACAAATTGAAAAACTATCGAACAATGATAAATTGGCACGAGCACGAAAAAAGTCAACATCGCCTGCCGCTGCTGGTATGAGAGTGAGTGAGAGGGCTGCCTGTGCGTGTGACTGTATGGGTTTGCGACTGAGTTTATGTGTGTGTGAGTGCGGTATGGTGGTTACTGAAAATTTGAAAAGGGGCGGAGCAATAATGGTTTTCCGGGCAGCGCCGCTCGCTGGTCGCCGTGCAGCGCGTTCTTCGTCAATGTTTCTTTTTTTTTTTAAGGGAAATTATTTGATTTTTGATATTTTGGGGTGTTTTATTGAGGTTTTTTGGGTGCAAAGCATCGGAAAAACTACTGTGTGTGTGTGTGTGGAAACTATTAAAACTGCCTCGGGGTGTATATCTCTCTGTCTGTGTGTATGTGTGTAAGGGATTTCAGTATCAATGTTATTGCTGTTTTGATTTCGCGCTTGCAACTGCTCGCGACGGCGATTTGACAGTTTTTTTCTGCTGCGTCATGCGGCAGTTGAGATCGAGCGAGCCACTTGGCAGGACACGCGCAGCACCAGCAGCAGCGAAGTGCGCATGCGCCAGCGACTCGATAAGCGGCGCGAAAGAAATATTAAATATATGTAAACGTGAATGAAAGAAAGTGAAAGAAACCTAAGCTGAAATTGAACATTACGAAAAACTCAAAATATAAAAATTTATATATATAACTAAAAATATCAGTGAGTGTACCTACGGCGGATATTAATGAGTATGTGATCATGCCGGGTTATAATATTTACATAGGGCTTATAACGTAAGAAGTCGATCGGGGCTTATTGTTTCTTCATATAAAGTTTAAGTTAAAAGCATAATAAAGCCTAAAATACAGCTAGAGCCGAGCTATATAAAATTAAAACTAAAGTTCATTAATTAATTATTTTTTTGTATAAGTTTCGCAGATTGAAAGATCAAACACAAGAGCTTTAAACGAGCTCGCAAAGTGATCTTACGGAATTTTATCTTTACTTTACATTTAACTAAATATTTTATAGCATAATAACTGAATAGTTTTTGCGATAAACAGCGAAATTAATTATTATTATTAAATTAATTAATTCATTTAATTAAATTAAATTTGGTCATAAACTTACAACATGCTTTCTAATTAAACTAAGTTGAAATTCTATTTAGTCTACTCGAGTACATATCTCAATTAAAAGAGCTTTCCAATTAATCTATAGCTATACAGCCAAGGTCCAGAATTCTTGCCAATTAGTCGCAGTTTGCCTGCTGTCCGATATGCTATATACTGTCTGTGTATATAGTCGAGTGCAAGCGCTGTTTACACTCTGCTGTGGAGCGGACGAAGGACAGGCGAAAAATCAAATAAAATAACATCAAACTACCTTAGGCTTTATAAAAATCCCAACCAAGACTCGCCCAGCCACCCACACACACAACTACACACAATCTCCCTCTCTCTCTCTCTCTCTCACTCTGTCGCACATTTTTGCCTAACTCCTCAAAGTACAAAAGTGGGCGTGGGGCGGCGGGCAGGCAGGCTGCAGAAATTGTATAAAAGCAAAGTCAACAACAACAACGACAACAACAACAACAACACGCACAACAACATCGAGCAGAGAACCAATTTCCAACCATGGAAACTTAATTTATGTCTGCAGCATAGTTGAGAATATTTTTCTTCTGCCTTCGCTCGAGAAATAGGGAAAAAAATAATTTTTTTTTTCGGTTTATTTCGACATTTTTGCCTTTGCCTTGGCCGCGTACCAGAAGGCCTTACCCCAGCCGCTCCCCCACACGGCCACACGTTGCCTGGCAGCCTGTTCGCCCGCCTGCCCCTCCGCCCGTCCGCCTCCCCTCTCTGCCTGCTGTCCGTCTTCGTGTCGTTGTCGGCTTCCTTTTGCTTTCTTGAGAATCAAATTTATTTTACCAAGTCATGTTGAAGAAAATTTTTATAAGTTTTATGCGCAGTTCAAGTGATGGCTACGGGGGGGGGGGAGGGGAGGGGCTGAGCAGGGGGGGCAGCAGCTCGGCTGCTTGGCAAATATTACGCTGTGTGTGTGTGTGGGCTTGTGTGTGTATATAATGTGCGTGTGTGTGTGAGTGGCTGCTTGTGTGCGCGTGTGTGTGTGTGGGAAAAGTT
The DNA here is from genome assembly GCA_035046045.1 of Zaprionus bogoriensis. Classification (NCBI taxonomy): domain Eukaryota; kingdom Metazoa; phylum Arthropoda; class Insecta; order Diptera; family Drosophilidae; genus Zaprionus; species Zaprionus bogoriensis. Next base: position 199,461 of record JAWNOI010000192.1, on the reverse strand, counting down.
TGTGTGTGCGGCGCACAAAATAAGCAAAATTTGTATTCCTTAAATCGGATGACTTTGTATAAATTTTCGTGTGCGGCAATGGGGTTGCAAATGTGTGTGTGTGTGTGTGTGTGTGTGTGTGTGTGTGTGGGTGTGTGTGAGTGTGCTACTGTCCGTGTGTGTGCGAATGTGTATTGTGTGTGCGGCGACGAGTGGGTGGCAGCTGGGCGCACACACTGGCAAAAACTTTGTTTGATATGTGTGTGTGTGTACATTTGCTGGCTTTGCGCATGTATTTGTGTACATAATGGAAAAATTTTTCATAGAATTTGCACAAAAATGAAAAAGTGCCAAGAAGAAGAAAAAAATTACAGAGCACAGAGTGGGCGGGAGGGGAAAGCGAGCAAAGCAAAAGAAAAATGAAATTAAGCGCACAAGGAAATGAGACACAAAATGTTGTACGGGCCAGCTGTGCGTGTGTGTGTGATGGTACAACATTTTTGGCAACATACTTTTGTGTACAGAAGTTTGGTACATAAGCTGTGGAGAGTAGCAGGAGAAGCAGCAGGAGGAGTAGGAACTGTAGCAGGAGGCGCAGCAGCATAACACGATTTAAGCCTCAGGCTATTCATACCGTAGGCTGCCTTTGCTGTGAGCTACACACACGCATACAAAGGGCAGCTAGACTTAAACCCAATGAAATCTACCTCCCTTCTCCCCCACTCCCCTCGGCTGGCATGCTTAAGCTTCCTGCAACTTTAGACACCCAATTAGTTTGGGGCTTCTTTAATTAAAGCACAGTTCCACTGCTGCTACCAACTCTGCTGCTGATACTCATTGTTCTCTGTCTCTCTCTCTCTCTGTCTCTGTCTCTTACTCTCTTAGTAATATCATCCAAAATGGCCGCATCCATATATGCCACCCCACCGCCGGATTTGAGCAGCGAGGACACTGCGCTCTCCGATGTCTCCAACTCATCCACACTCAACACAAATCGCGGCGGCGGCAGCAGCAGCAACAACAGCAGCAGCAACACCAACAACAACAATAACAACAACAGCAACAGTCACACAATGCAGCCACATGAAGCCACAACAGCAGCAACAACAACAACAACTACAACAACAACAGGAGCAACTACGACCGGAGCAACTACATCGACGCGCGAGTCGCAGCCGCTGGCGGAGTCCAAGTCCAAGTCGCCGCTAGGAAGCAACACAAATGAGGCTGAAGCCGACGACGACGCCGACACCGATGGCGATGGCGATGCCGATGCCGAGGCGGGGGCTGAGAGCGAGGAGCTGGACCCGACGGCAATGGCCGCGATGGCAGCGGCAGCAGCAAACGCTGCAGCCATGCAGCTGCAGCTGCTCGAGGCGCTCAACGATGCGGCGAAGAAGCGACGCAAGCAGCACAACCCCAGCCGCCTGGAGGCGCTTAATCTGAGCGGCGCTCAAGCGGAGGCGGAGCGGGATCTGCCAGCGGCTGGAGCGGGCGAGGAGGAGTCCACGCCAAATGCGGTCATCGACTACGAGGAGAAGCTGTCCAAGATGCTGCTGCCCAAGTCCATTGAGAAGCTGAAGGAGACGTTCGAGCTGCTGCAGCAGCAGAAACTGCAGCCCGAAGACATATCAGACACGCAGCAGCAGCAGCAGCAACTGGAGGTGGAGCAGCAGCAGCAGCACACCATGTTGAATCCCTACCAGACCTACTGCAAGCAGTGCGGCGAGAACTTCGAGACGGAGTTCAAGCTCAGCCTGCACATGCTGCAGGATCATCAGCAACAGTCGCAGTCGCTGTCGCAGCAGCAGCAACAGTTGGCGGAGGACGAGCCCATGGAACTGCTGAGCTCCATCAAGGTGAAGCTCGAGCGTGGCGACAGTCCCACGCAGCTGGAGTTGCAGCAGCAGCAGCAGCAGGAGCAACAGCAACAGCAGCAGCACCAGCAGCTGGAACTCTCCAATGGACACGCCGGCAACAACAAGGAGCACGAGCTCTGGCTGCAGGCAATGCAGCAGCAGCAGCAACAGCAACAGCAGCAGCAGCAGCCTGCACTGGGCGGCATGCCTCCCTCCTTTGGCTTTCCACCGGAGGCAGCTGCTCTCGGCTGGCCGCTGCTGGGCATGCCTGGCTTCAGCGGCGTCGAGGGACTCAATCGGCCGCCGCTGCGCATCTTCAATCCGGAGGCCTACTGCGAGCTCTGCAACAAGGAATTCTGCAACAAGTACTTCCTCAAGACCCACAAGGCCAATAAGCATGGCATCTTCGATCCCGCCGGCGATGCGACCACGCCAACCAACAACAACAACAGCTGCAGCAGCAACAACAACAACAACAACAACTCGGGCAGCAACCCGAGCAGCAACAGCATCGTGGGCAACTCTGCCGCCTCTTCCATGTACCCGCAGCAACTGCCGCCAGCTCAGAAGACCGAGCCGCAGCTAACGCCCCCGGCCCCGCCCACAGTGCACTGCGACATCTGCTCGAAGCGCTTCACCAATGTCTTCGCCATGCGGCGCCATCGCGCCAAGCAGCACGAACAGACCACGCCCACATCCTCGCGCCGCGGCAGTCCCAGCGACGTGAAGCAGGAGCCCGCCGGAGCGCCAGATGCGCTGCCCGCCGACCTGAAGCCATCGTACCAGCTGCCCGAGGGTTTCCGCGAGGACTTCACACTGGAGCAGGAGGAGGTGGCCTTCGCGCCGCCGCCGCGCAAGCTGCCGCCGCAGCTGCAGCAACAGGCGCGCGAGCCGAACTGCTCGCCGGACAAGCTGCGTCGCTTGGGCGTGCTGCTGCCGGAGGCATTCTGCGAGCTCTGCTGCAAGGAGTACGCCAATCGCTACTTTCTGCGCACGCACAAGTGGAAGCGCCACGGCATCTTCGTGCCGCCCGACGAGCTGCAGCTGCCCGCCGCCAAGGAGCAGGAGCAGCCTTCCCTCATGGCCGCCAATTGGCCTTTCATGCCACTCAATCTGATGCTGGCCAAGGCGGCAGCAGAGCAGCAGCAGCAGCAGCAACAGCAGCAGCAGCAGCTGCCGCCGGAACCGGAGCAGCACAGCGAGGAGGAGCAGCTGCCGGAGCCCGAACAGCAGCAGCCGAGCAAGCGCATCAAGCTGGAGCCGCTGGAGGAGCAGCCCAATCCCACGGAGAAGGCCGACAGCAGCCCGGCAATGGGACTGCAGAACCTGCAGAAGCTGCAGTCCATGCTGCAGCAGCTGAACGACTTCAATGGCAAGCGACCGCTGCCCTGCCACCTGTGCGGACGCGAGCTTGAGCATCAGTACGCGCTGCGTGCGCATCTCATGACCGAGCACGCCGGTCAGCTGCTGCCCGAGGGGCATCCCATGCTCTACCAGCAGCAGCAGCAACAGTTGCCGCTCAAGCTGTCGCCACTTGGAGGCGGCGGCGGCGGCGTTGGTTCGCCCACTGCTGTTGCCACGCCCACGCCCGCGGAGCTGCGCTGCCAGCAGTGCGAGCGTGACTTTTTCACAGCGCAGGAATTCAAGCAACATATCGCCGAGGTGCATCTGGGCCGCCAGCCAAGTGGCAGTCCGCTGCGCGAGGGCTACTACACGCCGGAGCGGGCTACCGCAGCGGGAGCAGCTGCAGCGGGAGCAGCTGCAGCAACTGCAGGAGCAGCAGCAACAGCAGGTGCAGCAGCTGGCGCAGGAGCTGCTGGTGCAGCGGTGCCGCCGCGTGCCGCCTACACCATGACGCCGACGTCCAGCTACTGCGAGATCTGCAACAAGGAGCTGTGCAACAAGTACTTCATGAAGACGCACATGCAGCGCATGCACGGCATCGAGATCGAGAACGGCGCACAGATCGGCGGCGTCGTCTGCAACATCTGCAACAAGGAGCTGTGCAGCAAGTACTTCCTGCGCGTGCATAAGCACAACACGCACGGCATCATCGAGGATGGTGCGCCGCTGCCGCAGCCGCGCGGCAGCTCGGCGCAGAATGGAATCAAGATAGAAGCACAGCAGCAGCAGGCGCAGGCGCAGGCACAGCAGCAGCAGCAGCAGCAACAGCAGCAGCAACAGTTGCTCGAGCCGGAAATGAATTTGACTCCCGATGCAAGCTCCGCCAGCTCAGAGCTGTGCCCGCTGTGCGCACGTCAATTCCGCAGCGGCAAATGGCTGCGCACGCATCTGCTGAACGAGCACGGCGGCGCTGGCCTGGACAAGCTGCGCGAACTGGAGCAGCAGTCCACGGCAGCAGCAGCTGGCGCTGGCAGCAAGCCAAACAGCCCCACGCTGAAGATACCCAACGGCAATGCTGCCGCTCCCAACAACCTGGCGCAGGCGCTGCAGAATGCGCAGCAGCAGCTCTTCGGCCAGATGCAGTTGCCCAAGGGCATGCCGCTGCCGCTGCCGCTGCCCGGCATGTTCGAGCAGACGCCCAGGTTCAAGGAGTACCAGTGCTCGCTGTGCCCCTTCACGACGCCCTACTACGCGTTCCTCTTCATACACGAGCGCTCGCACGCGCTGCTCAACAATGGCGGAGCAGGCGGAGTAGCAGAGGCTGCAGAGCTCAACTTAGGCCTGGAGGCAGAGCAGCAGCAACAGCAGCTGCCGCAGCAGCAGCGCGAGAGATCCTATGGCAGCAAGCAGCGCAGCAAGTCGCACAAGGAGCGCATCGAGCGCGCTGTGAATCTCGTGGAGCATCTGGAGCCCACGAATCTCTGCACGAACAACAGCAACAGCAGCAACCACAGCAGCAGCAGCAACAACAACAACAACCACAACAACAACAATAACAACAACAACAACAACATGAAGCCGCGCACACCGACGCCGACCTCAGCGTTGGCCTCGCCTGGACAAGCGCATGGAGCCGTCTCCATGTCCGTTTCGCCGCGTGCGCACTCTGCCAGTGTGACGCCGACGCTGCCGCAGCGTGGCGGCAGCAACACGAACACCACGTGCAACTCGCAGCCAGGCACACCCAACGGCATTGGGTGTCAGCAGCGCTCGGCTGCCACGTCGCCCTTCGAGGTGTGCAGCGATCTGGCCAACGGCAGCGGCAAACCCGCCAGCTATGCGCAGCCCGTCAAGTCGGAGGAGGCCTACCAGATGCAGGCCTTCCACCTGGCGCCCGCCGATGCCGACGCCGAGGGCCTCTTTGCGCCAGCGCTCGTCTATCTGCCTGTGCGGGTGCGCACCTCGGAGTCGGCCACGCTAAGCTTCAGGCTGACACCGGCCTAAGACCAAGCGTACAAGTCCCAAATCTACACTAAAAAACACTATACAACACGCAAAAGTGTTGCCAGCGTAAGTTGAATAACCTTAGTTTCAGTTTAAGACCATTTGCCACAGCTATGGCTCAATGACACGGGCTGAAAGTGCAGTGAGTTTCGAATGGAGTCGAAAAATAGTAGAGGAAACAGCTTAAAGATTTATTTAAAAAGCTTTCAGCAGCCAACAAATAATGCATAATTCCAAAAGCAGCTTAAAGCTCACACACTAAATTAAACTTAGAGATAAAATGATTTTTTAAAGCAGTTTAAATAGCTCGAAAGCTTTTTCCACAATTTATATAAATTCTACAGCACAATTTTGATTATTTAAGCTATAATCAAAAGTAAAAATACTATATCCACTTTATTTTCGAGCTTTCCGCAGCTTTTTCAATGCTTTCTTATACACACTAGAGGCAACAACTTAGTAACTCTACCAATCGTTCACTGACTTCACTTTACGCCTTTGTTATTGAGCCATGAACCGTGTTACCGCCACGGCCACAGTGCAGGTCGGCAGTAATCGTCAAAGTCCCGTTAAACCGACTAGAAGACAAGACAAAATAGTGGAACTACAAAAGACTGAGTGCGCATATATTAGTTGAGCTCATTATTAAAGTTGATATACAATGCAAGAAGCTATAGCTACAACAACTGCAGCAACGTTGTCCGTATACGGACAACAGTCACTGCAATCGATTTATAGTGCGTTTTGTGTATAACATGGAACCCCAAAAAGCAAATAATATCCCAATAACTATAACCGATATGAACAAGTCCGTTTCAGCTGGCAACACTGAGTGCTAAACATATTTTTTTATATAACTCCACAGAGCAGATAACCGAACAGAACCGAATGAAAGCATAAGAAATGATAACATACCATACAATATATACATACATCTATATCTATATCTCTAGTGATTAATATCAAAGTTCCTATGCGTAATAGTAATTTTTAAAGGCCATTAACGGGAGAACTTAGAGCAAACTTAGTCGAATGGAAAATAAATACGTACATAATTCATAAGTTGGAGAACAGATCGGAGAGTCGCGCAGATTAGGCGTACGTTGTGGGTGAAGATTCAAACAAAATATCGTAGTAAGCAGATCGGAGACACCTCAGATCGGCAGAATACCGTAGAGCTAGCTAGTTATAGACATGGAGGAGAACACATTCGAAAGCTTCAGCATAACAGCGAGAATTCTATGCACAAATTTGCTCAAAATCAAAATAGGCGAATCGCCGAATTCGCATAGTAGACAAAAATCGAAAGGGGGAAGCGTAGACGATAAGATAACGATACAAGGACGAGAACTATTCGTAGCAGACCATTTTTAATCAGAAACAAAAGAAAACACACTCTGTAGATACGTATTTCTTCTATTTCTGCTCTATTGACTTGCAACTTTTCGTTCTATACTAGATACAAATTCAAATTCGTAGGCTTTGATTCCGTTCTAAATTCAATATAAATGGATTAGTCTCACGTCTTTATCGTAGTACACATCCTATGCCAAAACACACACACACACACACACACATATATTGTACATAGAGCGCAATGAATTATTTACAGTTGACGGAGGGAGAGGGAGGGATGGAGCAGTTAACTATATCAGGCGATTTGTGTAAACGAAGCGATATAATGGCGCCAGTAAAGGTTTTTCTAGCAGCAGCAGCAGGCAAAACAAACTCGAACAACTCAGGGCAAAAAGTACAATGACCATTGGTAATGTACTTTATAGTACTATATACCAAATACTAATGTGAATCAAAACCTAGAAATGAATATAACAAATATGAAGTATAACACGTTAAACATATATAAAAAAATGCTACCTCAGACGGACTTGAAAACAATAATTTAAATAAATGAATTTATATGAAATATGCTTAAAACTAAAACGAAAACACAAAAACGCAACTTGTAGAGCAGTGTAAATGAAATTTTTAGTGAATTTACATCAAAATGAAAAGAAGAGAAAACAGAAAACCGAGCACAACAATTTACATTGATTAAGCCCTAAGTTGGAGTTAAGTATTACGTATATATATATATATATAAATATATATATTATGTATTATCCCCTAGTATTGTTTGCTATACAAGTTTAGTTCTAGCTGTAAGTTCCCCCGCAGAATCCCGCACCCCGACCAAATGCTAGTCACAAACCAACTGAAACTCATTCTAGTCAAAACTGGGTAGGGCCCAGGGCCCGCCTTATGTGGAATACAAAAGCATCCCAACACAGAGGTTCATCTGGACCCTAGCATATAGTTCCCCATAGCTCAGATGAAGCCAGCGACGACGTCAGTTTGCTATTTTTAATTTTATTTTTTAAAAACGTGTGTTTTTTAAAATGCTGCGTGCCTTTTAGCGGCTGTGTCGTCGTTGGCCCAACAAGATAACCAAAATATATCGAAACTGATCATGAATATATATATGCTAAATAAACCCACTTATAAACTTATCATTTCTTAATCACAATTATATATTTAGTTTAATTTGATTCGACCTCTTTTGTATTGTATATATTAATAAACATCATAAATTTGTTAAACTTGAGTTTGCTTTATTTCATTCCTGATTTCCCCGATTGATTTTCGTTTTCCCAAGCGTGCCAGTCTCCGCAGAGGGGAGGGAGCGACCACCAAACTCCGACTCTACATCGATCTTATCCCAGGCCTCTAAAAAATTGTCTCTGATTGACCGCAATTGATTTTTAAAGAACTTCGGTCGTGCATAGGGGCGACTTGATGCCGGTCGAACGCCTTTGGGCTTCAATTATTAAATTGATTTCTGATTGAATTTTTAAGCGCAATTTGTCAACAATAGTCGAACATGTCTTTAAAATTCTTTACAAGCAGCTGCCGATTTGGAAATCCAGTTGTAGTTTCGGCTTTTTTCCTGATAGCGGTCCCCTGCCCCGCTTCGCTCACCCTCATAAACTGCGCGCTCTGCTTCCGGCTCAACCCCCACGCATAGCGACTGATTAGTCTATTTGCCTAAAAAATACCCTCCAAATGATTAGTGAAAAATGCGATAACCAAACGAAAAAAAAACGCATAAAAGAAAAACGAAATAGTAGACAACAACAACAACAACAAAAGGAAAACCAACACGGTCAACTGCAGCCGCTATGAGGGTCAAGCGCAGCGTTTTCCATTGAAAATTCAAATCGCGCAGCTGCTGCTGGTAGCATAAAATAGAAGGAAATTTGAAAAAGGAAAATATGAATTCGACAATTGCGCAAGCTGCACACGGATTGACTAAAAATACGCATTGCACTAAAAAAAAAAACTGAGGGAAAATCGAAGTTGAACTGAGTTTTCATATTGATTTCCAAATCATTGCAATTTTCATAGCTCGATAAGCACCCGCAGCAGTTTTGCATTTTGCCTGTGTGCCCGCTGTCCAGCTAACTGAGTTTTCTGACTTTCCTACCCCACTCGAGGGCAGTTCGATTTTTTCCCTTAATTATTTGTCACGTGTCCATGCAAATTTCCATCCATTGATTACGCACATCGCAGGACATCGGATACTTTGCGCAATTAAAGTCGAAATAGTTTCCAGGGCAACCCCGCGTGGAAGGTTGCCAATTTCGCACCCTCCCGACGGCTTTTTATACCCTGCTTTTCCCGTTTTTCCTCCCAAAATTTTCTATTGAATTTTTATGGCAATTTACAATGGACTTCGAGGCATTTGGCATCCTGCCGTAATCCCCGGGCCCGACCATTGCCAAAAAGTCGCAGACAGGGAGGAGACGGAGAGGGGAGGGGTGTGTTGTGCCCGCAATTTGCATGTTCGAACTGCAATTGGAATCCCTGAAAAATGAAAAATGGAAATGCAATTTACTTGACATCGCGACGGGTCTCGACATGACGTGCGCTGAGGGTGTATCGCTCGCCAACCTTCCTTTCTTTCTCCCTCCCTGCTTCCTTCTACAACATTTGCCAAATTCTGTATGCAAATTTAAGCGTCGCAACCATTAAACGAAATGGCATTATTAGTTCGATTCGTGATTCCTCCCCGATCCGAGAGGCTGCACCTGGGTGTAATTTTGACTTTTCTTTGATTTTTATTAAAATTTCATTTCGATTTATTGCAATTTTTCGTTCCGCCACATTTGAGCGCACAAATCAAAAGTCGTCAGACAGAATAAGAAACTCTATATATAGGTATATATACACGTACATATGTAAATGGATAAGTAAACAATTTTACAAAAACTTGCATCGTACCTTTTAATGAGCATAAATCAAAATTTTGGCCGCAGACCCCCCAAAAAAGAGAACAGTCTGTTGAGCTGGAGAAGAATCAAAAACACTTTTTATTAGGTCTAAGGAATCGAGCAAAAATCAAAAATTCAAAATGAAAAACTTCAGATAACAGTTAGACGTAAGAGAAATTCAAAATTGCATTGGCAAACTATTATTACTAATTATTCGAAGAAGGATGTTGAGTTTAAGAAGAGAGAGAGACAGAAAGGAGCAAGAAATCAAAATTGTCGCATGAGCGCAAATCAAAAACTATATTAAATATAACAAAAAGCGAAAAATCAAAAGAAACTTATTTTGCAATTGGCAAACGTACACGAACATATATTTGCAAAACAAAAGATATATATATTGTATTGTATTTGGCATTTTACTCTTCAAAAACCGAAAAGAAAAAAAAAACAAAAAACAAATATTAAGAAAAGCAAAAACTTTGTTATTATGTAAAACTTTGTGTGAAAACAACTTGAAAGTAATTATTTATATTTATATATAAATATATGTGTATGTCTAATGTCGATCTAGAGCAGAACAAAAAGCAGTGCCAGTCACTGCGACAACTGTCAGTTCCCTCTCCCTTCCCCTCTACCTCTACCCGTACCTCAACCCATAGCCACACCGCACCCCTTTCCCACATTCTCCCACTTTTGTCATTCGATTGTAAGCGAGCATTTATCAAACAAGAATCGTATGTGTTTTGATTATATTAAATATATATACAACCAACCATATACATATATATATATATATACTATATATTGTATGAATTTAAACCATTAAATATAACAAAATCACAAAATGTATTCATGTACAAGCCGAAATGTGTCATCATCTCTACTTACTGGGGGCGATTTCCTCGATTTCTTTTTGATTTTACGCCCGAATTTTTACTTATAGCAAGTCCTAAGCTCATTGTGCGTTCCCCGAGGGGGAGCACTATTGCCCTCCTGCTACGCCGACAGCTTGGCGAGTTTTGACATTTGCTTTCAGTTTTGCAATGTTAGGCGGAATGAGCAGAAGTGGAAGATGAGGGTTTCCACCACCAGCTCCATGCGGACTACGCCTCAACGGGGCATGAGGGGAGAGGGCAGAGTCTGCAGACGAAATCAGAGTATGTCAATATTTGTATTACATGCGAGAAGGTCTTATCAATAATTTCTGTAAAGAATGCGTCGCCTGCAGTCGGACGAGTCGAGCGGAAAGGAATGCTCGCTTGGGGTGTGCCGGGCGAGCGAGCGGCCGGAGCGAGGCGCGTGTCTGTTTATGACAGTTCCACATGAGTTCGATGTGAGCGCTTCCTGTGCGGCCCGAGCAACTTTCGCCATAAAAGAGGCAGGCAAAGGAGAAGGCCATGGCGATGACTGTTGCCAAATCTGTCGCAAGTGCTTGGCCTGGAGACAAGTTCTGCTTCTCCTGCTCCTGCACAACTGTCGCAGAAGGCGTCACTCAAGCAGTTTGTTTTGTTTGCTCTGCTTATTGCTTGGCCCTGTCCCCCCGCCCCCGGTCACTATCAACACTTGGCCTATCTTTACTCCAGGGATACGTCATTATGAGCTGTCGAGGCTAAGTGCCGCCTCGAGTTCTCCTGCTGCCGAGTGCTTGTAAAATACAGCGTTTCGATTCGAAGCGATTCGATTGGCCCAGCTGCTCATTAAGCCAACTTGAAAATTAGTTTTTAATCGATTTTACAATCACCAACTACAAATTACACACCACACACACACCACACACACCACACACACCACACACACCACACACACGCACAGCCAGACTCAGCGCGCATTAGGGAGCCCGCGTTGAACTAAGTAGTGCGACCCCCGACAGCGACTCAGCCCCGACAATCGAGCTCATATTATGTGGTGTGTGTGTGTGTGTGTGTGTGCATGGGTGTGTGTATATAATTTGGACTCTCAATTAAATGGTGCAGGCGAAGGCAACGACAACGGCGCCAAACAACACAAACAACGACAACAATTTTGTCACCATATGCTTTGGCACCATTTTCGAATGTCGTCGCTAACATACCCCGCACAGAATAGCTGGTAGGGTATGCTAGACTGCCAGTTGTTGGCTGTGTACCATGAACTGTAGGCTGCCAACTTTAGCAGCAGCAATGGGTGTTCTAAGTCAGGCTGCTGCCCTCGAGGGAAGTTTTGGTAGCACTCCAAAAATACTCTGTTAGAAATGGAGTGTATCGTCAAGCGTGTGGGTCTATAAACAGCACAAGGTATGTATAATAAGTCAAATTAGATTTTGCTGTTGGCCAGAGCAAATGTTTTGCTATTCCGGCCAGAATACCCCGTATAAAGTGGCCCAAACTTGTACTATCGCCTCAAAACTACGCTGAAGAAAATTAAATAAAAGACTTAATGGACAGGCTTAACTTCTCGGTATGTGCCACAACACCATAGTATTTATTGGGTATTTCATAGTCTAGCAGTTATCAAGATGTTACTGTTAACTTTTTTAGAAGTTGCTACATTACAGAAATAAACGCTTGAAGGCGATAAAAAAGAAGAACCAACATTACAGGGAATATTGCAGTCTAGCAACAGCACAGTTTGTCTGCCTTGTTGCAAATGGGCGCAAGTCCTTGGGTCGTCGTGTCAAAAGCCCACACTGAGCACGCCAGGCAGCGACAGCAACAACAGCAACAGCAACAACAACAACAGCAACTGCGACTATTTCCACAACTGCAACAACAACAAACTTTAATAATTTAACTTATTATGGATTTTTGTTCGGAAAAATTTTGGCTAGCAGTATTTTTTTTTTTCGTTTTTCTCTTTTCTCGAGGGTGGAAATTTTAGTTTTATTTCTTTTTATTTCTGTGCTCCCCTCTACACCCCTGCCTACCCACAGTGCCGCTGCTCTGCTGTGGCATATGCACATTAGAGCGCCGAAATGGCGGCAATTTAAATAAATGACGCGAATAACACGCACGAGCTCGACCGAGCAGGATCAGCGCCCGAGAGAGAGAGAGCGAGGGCCGCCTAATGAGTTTTGAGAACGCAAGCGTTGTGCCATTTTAAAGCATTTATTTACCATAGTGCCCTTGCTCCACTACAACCTAGAAGTACAACGAAGAATTTGAACTCAAGCGACAATCGCGCTGTGCGGATAGAGTAGTCGCCAGAGCACCTGGTGGGTCACGTTGAGGCCAATGTGGGCGTAGCCGCCGTGCAGCAGCGCCAGCTCCTCCTCCTTGAGCACGAAGAAAGGCGCCGCCTCGTGTGGCAGCTGATAGCGATCGAAGATTAGCGCGGCGGCGTCGCGCCTGAAGAGATCGACGGCCTGGTAGGCGGCCTCCTTGGCCTGCTGATAGCTCCGCTGCAGCTGCGGATCTGTGAGCAGGGCGCTCGCATCGAGGGGCACGGGCATGCGCGACATGGCCACCTCCAATTGGAGCAGCATGCGTCGCATTATGAAATCGGCGAACTTGCGCCGGCGATACTTGAGCGCAATCTCCGAGAAGATCATCTGCATGGCCTGATTGAGGCGCATCTGCACGGCGAGCAGCAGCAGCAGCTGGCTGAGCGAGACGAGCAGCAGGAAGCAGGTGAAGAGCGGCGAGTGGGTGGTCACACGCAGCAGCTCCAGCCAGTAGAGCAGGTCCCGCTGCTTGCCCACATAGTTGTGCTCCAGCACGAACGTGAGCAGCGCCGCGCAGGCGCACGTGGCGCCCAGCAGGCGATGACGGCGCTGCAGGCAGCGCTTCACGTAGCCGCACACGTTGTTCATGTGGCGTCGCGATCTGTCGATATCTCGTTAAAAGAACTAAACTTACTAAACTAAAAGTAAAACAAAATTTACTCTGTATTTCTTGTGTCAAAATTGTTTGTCTTATTTGCTTCGATTTCGAATTGTCGTTCGCATCGAAAGAGTGAGTGGAAAATGTTGGCACTGCATTACATTATGATAATTGTAAGTATATTTTATAATTATATTATTAAAAGAAATAGCGAAATGTCTCTGTTATACAAGTAATAATCGATGGGATGGATTACAATAATTCCAAGTAAATTATTAAAATTTATTATTTAAAGAAATAGCGAATTTGCTTTGATATCCAAGTAATAAGCGAAAGGATGGATTTCATATTTCCAAGTATATTAAATAAATTAAAATTAAATTATTTAAAGAAATAGCGATTTGGCTATAATAGCCAAGTAATAATCGATAGGATGGATCCTATACAAATATTTAATTTTGAGAATAACAACAGGTTCCGAGAATCGAAAATAAATTTCTGTAATAGTATACTTTTCTGGGATTCCATGAATATAGAATATAAATTTCTATAATGTTACTGGAATTCCATGAATATTCTCTTTTGTGATTAAGAACTCTACAGCGATTGATTAATTAATTAATTTCAAGAAATTCACTGTTTCAGAAAGCGATTGAGTATCTTAATAAAATTAAAAAAAAATAATTTAATGTCCTTAACATATTAAATAAAATATAAATATCAAGAAGAAATTAATCAGCAGAATACAGTATATTCCCATATTGCTTATTAAATTTATGCAGTTTCCCATTACTGAAAAAAGACAGATTAATCCAGAAATGGTAATGGTAAGTTTCTTAGATTTCGTAAAAAAATATTAGTATTAATATATAGTATCTTTTATTTTAAAAATACAGCAAAAGTAGCTTCTGTCGAGCACAGTTCTTTACTATTTCCATTACCGATTTCCGCCTCCTTCATTTATTATAATAGTCCCGATATCTTGGACTATTTTGGACTTCGGATCGCAGTGCGTAGCGTCAGCATTTTATTAAGTACGGACGCACAGCTTTCACTTTCGCCTTCGCTTGTTTTCTCTGCCTCCCTCTCCTTCTCCAACTTGTCCTACCTCTTCCTCGCTTACTCCTGCGTTCACTTTCAGTTTCCAATCTACCTACGAATGCGAGAGACGAACCGAAAGCCATCAAACTAAACTGGGATTTAGTTCAGTTTGTTGCTTTTTGAGATTTTCTCCTTTCACTTTCGATACACACACACACTTACACACACACACACACACACACACATACGCATTGATGAGTGGAGGCCGAGCCGAAGCACAAAACTGCCCCGAGGTGAAAGCGCACACACACTCATTCACACACATGCATATACTCGCACACTCTCACACATGTGAATGGTTACGTAGCAGCAGTTACACTCGGGCTGCTGTGGAAACGGGCAGTGGGTGGGGGAGCGGGAGTGGGGAGCTAGGGGGCTGCAGGAAGTAAGCAACAAGATGGCAGCCGCACATTTTGTATGAAAGTTGAGAGAAAAATAAGAGAAAAATTGTAATTTTCATCAGCAGAAAAAAAAGCAGAGGAAAAATAAAGGAAACTTTCTTTTTATTTCATTCCTGCATGAGCTCAAAACGAAAACAGGCGAGCAGAGGTGTCGACGGTTGCGATACCCTGGCTATAAATTAAATATATATAGCACATAGTGTGGTATGCTCTTTTTCATTATTTATAGTTATTTTATAATAATAATAAATAATATTCTATAATTTTATTTAGTATACGATAAAACTATATAATATGAAATATAATAAAATATAAACCGTTCTATTTACTTATACTAACATAAATACTAATAATACTACCAAACTTCATTATGCTCTTACAACTCGCTCCATATACCCCTCTGTCAGTTATTACCTAGGGTATAATGAGTAGCTCGGCTCCGCCTGCTGCTGTTATGCATGTGCGTGTCTCTGTATGGGTGTCCGCCGCAACCGTGCTCATATATGCGTTGCTCGGACACTCTGCGTGTGTATGTGTGTATGCATATGTATGTACATATGTGTGTGATACGGTGAGGCTATCGAAAAATTCCAAAATAAAAAGAAAAATTTAACGCAAAGGCAAAGGCAAAACTTTTCGGGGGAGTGCAAGGATGTTCAAGGATTCTGAGCACCCCTCGCTCCCTCTCCCTGCCCTTCTCCGGCTCGCTCTCCCTTCTGCCCCTTGCCCGTGCTGCTGCGAGGCTTCTCCAATTTCAGACGCGCGACGCCGTCGCCCTTTGAGATGAGGGTGGTCATGTGTAGTTGTTGCTGCTCCTGCTCACATGCCTGTTGTTGCCATTGTTGTTGTTTTATTTGTTGCTGTTGCTGTTGCTGTTACCATTTGGGTGCGTGTGTCTTGGACGTCGGCGACGGATGCCAAAGTGAAAAGTAGTAAATTGAACTTTTTTCTTGTTTTGCCTTGGCTTTGGGTTTTAGCATTTTGTGGGGGAGGGGAGGGGGATGGCGTTGGTATGAGGGAAGGGGAAGGTAGGCCAGGAAACCGGGAACTGGCCACTGCTCACTGGGATTGGCATTGGCATTGGCATTAGGTTTCCTTCGGGCAACGCTCCGTCCATCCGCCTGTCCGTCCGTCCGTCCGTTCGTTTTTATATTTTGTGGGCAATTTGTACTTTTCTGCGTTCAGCACTTTTTGCTTTGGAGTTGTCGAAGAAGCCGCCGCTTTTCCTCGACTTTTCCTTCCTTTCGCTTTCATTTCTGTTTTATTTTACGGCATGCGTGTGCCTCTATGTGTGTGTGTGTGTGCCTGTGTGGGTGTGTACTTATTGTAGTTCCTGCTGCTGTTGCTGCTGCTGCTACTGCTGGGAGCGTTTCTTATTTATCGCTTTTCAAATTAAAGTTGAGCGCTGTGGGCGGCGAGGTGAAGGCGGTGCGCTTGCCAATAAATATGAAATGCGATTAATTGAGAATGGCAAGAAGAGCAGCGCGCTCTGATAATAAATTGTAAAATGGAGAAAGAGGTGAGAGAAGTGGAGCACAAAGAAAGCTGATCAGTAGCTGCAAACGTCTGCTCCCCTGCCTCTTTCGCTCTAGAAAGAGCTGTAAGTATATGTGAGAATGTGTGTATGTCTGAAAAAAATTTAAAAAAAACTTAAAATTATTATTTAAGTATATAATATATATTATAATTATTTAAAATAACTATGACAACTCAACAGAGCACAAACTGCCACTCCGTCTGCATCGCTGCGCCTTCAGTTCTTTTGCGCTGAAAAGTATGCTACAGTTTTTTGTTTCAAATGATTCCAAGCAAACTTTCGAGCTGGAACTCGCGCTCATTATGCGAAAATCAATAGCAGCAGCAAACACAACTCTCAACTCTGTGACTAACAAAGCAGTTGCCCTCTCGCCACTGCTGCCGCAGTTTCAGTTGCCGAAACTAGTTCAATTTCAATGACATCAATAAAATTTCGATAGAAAAATCGTTCCGCCCTTCGCATGCCCCGAAAAAAAAGCAACGGCAAAAACAAAATTAATTAATTTATGTGCCCAGCGCGCGCTAGTCGGAATTTTCCATAGCAATACACACACACACAAGCACACTCACACCCACACTCACTCTCTCGCACACACTTGCACAATCTATGGATACAATTTTTCCAATTTCAACGTCATCATCCAATGTTTTCGTCCTAATTTCGTCAACGTATCCATTGTCGTTGCTGTTGTTGCTGTTGCTGTTGCTGTGGCCGTAGTAGTTGTTGTTGTCAACAACAGCGCCAGCAACGCACAGAGCAACAACAGGCCCAACAAGGACTCATTACAAAAACATAATAACAAAATAAATATTGAAAGAAATGGCATAAAATTATAAAAGCCTCGCTTCGTCGCGCCAAGCAAAAACGACCACGAAACTTGACAGCAACAGCTCGAGTTGAGCTGCTTGCTCTGCCCTGCTCCCGTCCCCTTCCCCTTCCATACCCCTCCTGCAACCACTTGCCTACACAGTCTGAGGCGCCCCCAACGCGCCAATAAATTTCATGCACTATCACACGGACACACGCACACACACACACACACATTGGTAAGCAGCTTACGCACACACTTCAATGTGTTTACTGTGCGTGTGTGTGTGTGGTCTGCCTTTGTGTTGAGTTTATATTAAATAAGTAAAAAAGGGGCGCAACAAACAATCTGACGATGACCAACTGGCAAACTGGCCAACTGGCCAACGGGCCAAATCGCCTTCCCCCTGCTGCCTTCTCCTGCCCCTTCTCTACCTTTATTTTTATCTGCCGGCTGCGGATGACAAACAGCAGCCGCAACCGCAGCAGCAGCACATCAATAACTGAAAGCAACAGCCCGAGCGCTAAGCGCAGAGCGCACAGCTATATCCACGAGTATTTGCCCTGATACTTCAGCTGAAGCTTCAGCACGTTTATCGCAGCCATTGGCTTTCAAGTCCCACTGCTGCCAGCTCCATAGCACTGTGCGGCCAGCTCCCCCTGTCCACACTCCTGTCCAAATGATAGCCGGAAATTATCATTGAATCTATGGAAAGGTCTTGCATTTGTGTGAAATGTTCTTAAGCAGCAGATGAGCGCAAGAGAAATAAAGAGAGAAAGAGAGAGAGAGAAATTGTGGCTGGTAAAAGATTTGAGTAATCGAGATAGGGTATGATTGAAGTCAGTTAACTGAGAGAGAGAGAGAGCTGTGGAATAGCTTATATATTGAATCAATAAAATAAACACATAGGATATAAGAAAAATAGAAACTCCCAAATTAAAATCAAAGTTATCAAGAAAATAAAAAAAACAATTCATTTGACATTGCGCTAATTTCTTTAAAAAGACATAAGATACTATAAACGATTTTCCATATCCATATAAATAAATAAACACATAGGAAATAAAAAAAATATAAAAACTTCCAAGTAAAAAATTCAAGGTTATCACGAAAATAAAGAAAGGAAGAAATTCATTTGACATCACGCTAGTTTCTTTAAAAAGATATAATACTATATACGATTTTCCATATCAATATAAATTATAAAGTGATAAATAATATCAAGAAAAATGGCAAAAGGTTTCGTTTTAGTCTAAAAAGAGTCATAGTCTTAAATAGGCTCAATATAATAAACACAAAGGAAACAAAAAATAAAGAAAAGTAAAAATGTAAGTTATCAAGAAAATAAAAAAAAGAATTCATTCATTCATTCATAATACTATACATAATTTGATATAATGATATAAATTATAAAATGATTAAAATGATCAAGAAAAATGGCTAAGGGTTTCGTTTTGGTCTAAAACGAATTTTTATGAGCTCAAATCTCAGAAATATTATATGGAATATATGATTTATACTGATATGTTCTGCTATACGCTATGGTATGATATATAATGTGATATAATCTACCAAATATGATTAAAGAAACCCATGTAATACAATAAGATATGTGTATGATAAATAAATGCATAGGTATAGTATGGCTTATCCTGTACTATATAATCACCCACACTCTCCTAGTAAAAAACGATCTTAGCCCTGCCAATTAGTACCTACAATACTGTAGTAGTATCTATACCGCCATCGATCGTGTGATGATCGTCGTCCCCCCGGCACGTGGCTTGATTTAAAAGTCATATATCGTCATATATCGTATCATGACATCAACCCCGATAATCGCGCCGCATAAGCGACTTTAGCGCGCAGCGCATAAAAACACAATAGTATTTTCCTATCTTTTTATGGGAAATAACCCGAAAACGAAAGCCAAATCGAACGGGGTCTGTCGTAAAGCCATGCACAAACACAATAATAATATCGGAATCGAATAAGTAAACATAGACAGCAAGAGAGACGGAGAGATACGTGCGAGCTGCGATGTTACGGGTCGTTTCTACTTTAAACCCCCTCACTATGAGTGCCTTCTTGTCTCCCTCTCCCTCTCTCTCTCTCTCTCTCTCTCTCTCACTCCCAGCAGCTGCAACTGCAGTCGAACTCAAAGTTGAATTTGAAGTTGAAATCGAAACGCGTGCGAAGCGCGCGACTGTCGCCCCCAATGCCGAGGGAGAGCGAGGGAAGGGGCAAGGCATAGCGCACTGCCTACGGGCATTTTGTCTGCTCTACGTCTTCAAAATAGACGGACAAAGGATCGGGGTTAGGGCCAGCTGTAAACTGTTTGCGCCGCATTGTTGCACAAATGTCACAAATTCCCCCTTAGCCTGCACTGCTCTGCCCTTCCCCCTCCCAATCGGGGGTTAAAGGGTTGAACTGAAACGCGCATTTTACCCGAAATTTTCCCAAAATTTTCACTGAAAATGTGTAAAATTTGAACAGTGCGATGCAGTGATCTGTGCAAAGGGTTGACAACCCTTTCGAGCGCATTGAAAACTTCGCAATTTACTGCGAATAATGCGAATTTTCCAGGCAAAAACCTTTGCCTTGACATTTTACGCAAAAAGTGCCGGAAAAGGGGTTAGGGGTAGGAGTTAATGGGCAGGGCCAGGGCCAGGGCCAGGAGCTGGGGTTGCCAGGGTCAGTCGCGCTGCAACTGGGTAAACAAAGGATCAGGCACAGCATCCGGCAGAAGTGTCACACAAGCATGCGAAATTAATAAATTACAAAATTTTTTTTTCACAAAAATTTTGTGCCAATTTTAGAGAAAAATTCAATTTTTTTTTGCCAATTGCTGAAAGGGTCGTCGGGGGTTGGGGAAGGGTCGTGGGTCGCGGCTCGGCTCGGGCAACGAAAGGGGTTGCGACACATTAGTTGAACCCATTAATAAGCGCATCGCGTGGGTCAATGTCAGAGCAGAGCTACTGCTGCCCGGATTTAGGGTCTAATGCGCCCTGACAGGCGACAAGAAAAATGCATGAAAATGCGCACAAAGGAAAACAAAAAAAAAAAATGCTGAAAAACTAAAAAAAAAACTTTGCGAATTTCAGGCATTTTTCAATAAATTCGCGCAGAAGGCGACAAAGAAAATGAAAATTGCAAGAACAACAACAAAGGCAAAGGGCGAGCCTGGCTCTAATCCTCTTAGCTGCAAAAACTGTCGCAAATGTGTAACGAAGGGGAACGCAGAGAACGAGAATATGAGGGAGAAGCGAAGTGCAAGCAGAGAAAGCCGCTGTCTCTCTACCTCCCTCGAGCTGAGCCTAGTTTTTTGTCGTTGCTCGCAAATGAGATTTGCAGGCGAAATTAAGGGAGAAATTGGCGAATTAATGATCAGGCTTAACAGCAGCACAATCAAACGATTGCGTCGCGTTAATCAGGCACATTAAATGAAAACTAAAAAGTGCACTAAGCTGGGCGGGGTTAACTCCAACTCATATTATTATTGCAGTATATAATATAAAAAGAAATCCTTTAATTTCTTTTTTGTTTTTATACTCTGGCATATATTTTTATTATACCATTTATTAATTGCTGAAGTTTATCGGGCTAACGGGCTGTTGCTCAAACAATTTCTTATGAAGTTAGATTAGCTTTAATTTTATTATCTTTTATTTTTTTAATTGGGAATTATAATTTTTTATATTTCTTCATTATCAAACCTACTACTGTGGCAAAAAGTAAGGTGAATTTTCAATTTAAAATTCGCGGGCTTAAGATGGCGAACTAGTTATTTTTTTCTCGAGTTGGCAGGACTGTTAATGACATTTGGCGGGAATTTCATGTCAATGTCAGTAAGAGTACTAAATTCACGCTTTTGTTTACCAAACAATCAAGAGTGCATTTGGCGATTAGGAGAATAAATAAAGAATTTTGACTTTACAAAAATATTCACCTTACTTTTTGCCCACAGTAGTATGATTTTTAATTATTTTATTTCCTATAGCTTTAGTTTGATTAACAATTTCTTTAGCTGAAACTAATCGATTTTTGCTGTTTTTAAATAGTTTATTTTTTACTGTGCACTGAAATCTAGTTTCAGTTAGGTGGCAACGCCTGCTGAGAAAGCACCATTTATCAGCAATTTCCAGAACCACTCGTATAGCATACAAATTATGGCTGCATAGAGGGCGCTGTGCAAGACGCGCACAGCGCCATCTACTTGTCAGCTCTAAATACACCATACAGCTGCTACAATTATAGCGCAGTTGCAGCTGAAGTGCCAGCAGAGGGCGCCAGCCACACGCAGCGCCATCTGTGTGTGTTGGCAGTATTAGTATAGTTTACTTAGATGACCGCTGCAACTGCAGTAAGTGCCATCTGTGGTTCATATTTCATTTGCAATTGCTAGCAGCTTTCAATAAATTATCGATAGCAGCGCAATGGCGATATTTTTTTAATTTCCGCAGTTTTCAGTGTATTTTGAATGCGGCTATGCTTAGACTAAAGTTAGCCAGCTATGCTATGCTGTGCTTATGTAAGAGCACTCAAGTCGCTGCGCTCTGCTATTTATTGCTGTCGCGCGCGCCGCTCGCCTGACCCAAATTCCTTTTAAGTAATCTCGAGTGATAAGCGGAAGTGCATGTACTACATACGAAAAATTAGAAGTGTGTGTGTGTGTGAGTGTATGTGCCTGTGTGGAAAGCTATGCGCGCTACGGCGTAATTAGAGCTTTTTATGTTTCATTTACAACTTAATTAAGAACGTTTTTGCGCAGCGGCCAGCGCGACGCTCGACGCTCGACGCTCTCAATGAATGCGACGCGCTCGCCATGAATGAATGAAGCGAATGCAATCGCAAGCTGCGAGCTGCGGGCGTATGCTGCACGCCAATCCCACCCCCCCCCCTTCGCCGCTCGAGTGAATGAATGAATGAGTGAATGAGTGCATGCCTTGCTACTGCTAGGTGGACAGTGCAGTCAGCGTGCAGCGGGCAGGGGCAGGTACAGCTATGCGTCTGTGTGTGTGTGTGTGTGTGCGTGCGTGCGCCGGATCAGGCCAGGCCAAATATACACGCCGCATACGAGCATAACCGGAAATGAGTTAGTTGAACTTCCGTCTTGGAGCGGCGCTGAATCTGAAGCTGACGCCGCTGTCGCTGTCGCTGCCCTGCAATATTTTTTTTTTTATATGCGCGACAATAATTCGCACAGTCACACAGACAGCGGCAGAGAGGCAAGCAAGCGGACAGAAGGACGGACGGACGGACAGGCAGGCGGACGTCCGAGGCAAGCACGAACGAAAAGTGTGAAAGCAACTGGCGAAGATTGCTTACAGTTATGCCAACGAGCACAACACACACACACACGCACACACACGCACGCACACACACACAGATACACTCACAGCGCGGCATATTTGTGCGCTTATTGGACTGACCTTAGGGCTCTAAATGAGCCATTAGCTTGGGCGTGCTTTATGGCAAATCACTCGATTTGTCGCTCCTTCTTTGGGGCATACTCCAAAGACGGAAGACTCGCAAGCGTCTTCTGTGCTCGCCTCAGCATTACGTAATGTGTATGTGTAACGGATATGGCAGGCTCTAGATCGGAAGTGAATATGACTAACTGCTTGTTAAGTTGGAATACGTCACTTTAATATGACATATGACACAGCATGGAAACGAAAGCATTAAAAAACATCAATCTTACAGCTCACAGATCTATTTAGAATCATTCAAATAGTCATACGACAAGCTCGATCTAATATTTCCTTGCTTTTTTCAGTGGTTTGAAGCGACAGTTTGTTGTCTACGGCATTCCGCAGCAGTTTTCCCTACTGCGAAATACATTTTTAAAATTTCATAAGAATTTCAGCATTTGTGAACTCCATTTCGATCGATTGTAATTTAATTAACAAACTGACTTTACGTCATTTAAAAGACGTTGCCAAGACCTATCAAACGATATACAGCATTATCAGATACGATTCCATTTGACTTTACATATGAAGTACGAAATTTTATTACAAAAACCGATATGCCATTACCAAACAAGCTAATATTATCATAACGTAACGAATTAAATATTTAGGTATGTAAGTTCAAGAGATTTCTGGAGATTCTTGCAAGGTATCGAAGCAGACTTCACAGCAGATATTCTGCAGAGTTACTCACGATAGTAGTTAAAATATCTTGAAGGTTTTACCCAAGTTTAGTTCTCTTTATGATTGTTATAATATTATAGATTTGAAAATAACTGAATAATAATGATGATAGGATAAGAGAAATGAGTTACTAGAAAAATAAGAGAAGTTAAAATAATACGAGGTCTGTTCGAAAACCTGATTTTAAATTTTGGTATACCAAAATCTACAGTTTGGGAAATTTTAAGACTTACGCTGGCGTCGAGAAATAATTACAGGTCGGACAGACCTCGTATAAACTAATATAAGGGAACTCAAGAGCTCTCCAGAACTGAAACTTTAGAAATGGTTAGAGTAGAGAATTCAGCTCAAGAGAAACAATAGAAAATCTATATAGCCATATAGCCCTCCCAAGATCATAAGACTATCTCAAGCTTCAACTTAAAAGCATAACCTTTCACTACTACCACTATCAAAAAACCAACAAAGAAAGCGCACTGCGATCATGCAAGATTATCACGCGGCCCAAGGAGGTAGCACCTTTCTTCACAAATCGTTAGCTAATGCGCGATACTTCCTATTTACACAACGATCTCCGGCTCGAGTGGAGTTGCACACAGTGCGACTTCCTTCCCGCAGAGGATATGTGCGAGGCACTCGGAACTCAAGTTGTTTGTTTTCCCTGCGACAGTAACATATTTACTTGATTTCTGTTGTCGCACACAAAGTCAACAGTTCATCAGCTCGAGTCGCCTCCCTGCCCTTTCCCCGAGTTGATTTCGTTGGCAGTTCAACTGGAAACGCGTAGAGAAAGTGCTGCACTTTTCACATGGCCACAGGCCGCCATAATGTTTATCAAATGTGCAACGCACAATCTTCAAGAGGGGCAGACAGGGGCGGCGAGTGGTGGGCGGGGCGAACACAAATCAAGTAATTTACATTTCGTGCACTTTTCGCCCAGCGAGCGGGGGAAAAATATGAAAAACGCTGGCTGCCCGCATATCTCGAGCAACGAGGCGGCAATTCGAGACGCAGACGAAGTCAGAGCCGGCTGGGGTTGGGGCTGGCACTGGGACTGGGACTGGGGTTGGGGTTGGGCTTGGGTATGGTGCGGTACGGTGCGGTTCGGTTAGGTTCCGTGCGGTCCGACTTCAATTCGGTTGTTGGGAACAAACGTTTTCAATTTCCAAATTAAAGATATGCTTAAATGAAATTCATAACGGCGGCAGCGTCAAACATGGCGCATATAATTAGCCAATTACGAGTATTTCCAAAACAGCCTCGAAATTTTCAGTCTACATAAATTACACATGCCTGCAGGCTTGCACTTACTGTAAGAAAGAGAGCTTGGGTTCTGTTAGGTATAGTTCTTTGAAATACTAGAAGACATGCGCAGCTACATTGAGATACTTTGAAATGCTGCTGAGAAACTATCGGGGAGATACTTTAGAACAAAGCGGAGAAACTGCTAAATATGTCTTCTTCTTCTACTACTTCTACTTCTACTGCTCAGATACGAGAAGTTACTCTAAGATACGCTTAAGTTTAGCCAAGCTATGCTTGAAATTCTGCTGAGTATCTCTGCTAGACTATCGGTGATACCTTAAGACAAAGCGGAGAAACTACTAGATATATCTATGTATATTTTATATCTTTAAGATACTCCAAGAACTTTTATGTATCACACTTCTACTGCTCAAATACGGAGAGTTACTCTAAGATACGCTTAAGGTAAGCTAAGCTATGCTGAGATACTTCTGAAATTCTGCTGAGTATCTCTGCTAGAATATCAAATCGGAGATACTTTAAAACAAAGCGGAGAAACTTCTAGAAATTTCTATATATTATGTATTTTTACGATACTCCCAGAACATTTAAAATATATCACACTTATACTGCTCAGATACGCAGAGTTACTCTAAGATACGCTTAAGGTAAGCTAAGCTATGCTGAGATACTTCAAAATATGATACTTTAAGGCACCTTGAGATACTTTAAACGAGAGCTAAGACACTGTAGAACATTTCGGCTTCAATCTCAGTTTGTTTTTACTTTCAGCTTTGTTTTACTTTCAGCTATTGAGAGTTACTGGCGCCACATGCTTTTTAAAAAGATAGTTATGGCTGACGCTCTCAGATATTTCGAGGTAACATGAGGAATGAGTTAGTTTAGGCTGACGCTCTTAAATATTGAGATACTTTAAGAAACTTTGGATTGAGATTGAGACGGTGAAACGAACAGATACTTAGGGTTAGTGGGGGAAATATTTAAAGACAGTCTTAAAAGCGCACAGACATTTGAAGATACATTAAAATAATGCTATATATTATATATATATTCGATTCATGCTTATACTGCGCTCAACTCTGTGAGCAAGACCTTCCGAAATATTTGTAATTAACTCTGAGATACTCCGCAACACGCTGAGATACTTCTACTCAGTCGTAGATACGCTGAGTGCTACAGCTGGCACTGCCAGTTCGAGTTTCACGCAGGAGCCGCCGCTTCTTACGCAATGGCGCATCAAGCAAAAGCACAAAGACGCAGGGGAAGAGGCAGCGGGAGGGGGAGCGAGAGGGGAAGGGGCATAGGGAGTTGTGGTGTTGCCAGTGCGCAATGATCTCATTTCCCATATCGTATCTATCGTACTTAACACAAAAGCTAAGCGAATCGCCGGCCTGGCAACAGACTGCTGCGAGTGCCCGCTCCGCTCCCAAATTGCCACTCGAGTCCCGCACACGTGCGCTGCCTGCAGGCACAGGGAGTTAGTGAGGCAGCAAGAGGGGGGAGGGGGAGTGAGAGAGGGGGGTACAGGCTATAGGAGAGGGTGATCAGCCACCCTGAACGCCGATCTAAGGTCGCATCTCTCTCTCGCTCTCTCTCGCTCGCTCGCTCTTCCTCTGCCTCTTGCGGGCACCCCATTTTCACACACATTTTACGAGCTATTGATGGCTGTGAAAATGTGTGCTTATGAATATGAATAGATTGCTGGCCTCTGCGCCCCTACTCCCTGCCCTCTGCACACAGTTGGCAAGTATCTGGTACCGTCTACCTGAGCCACGAGCTGCTAACGGGAAGCGCAGTAGGTCCAAGTCGAGGGTAAGTCGACAAAAGCGCATTCTTCTTGTCGCAAATTTAATTAGTTGTCTGCTGCGAGTGCCTCTCCAGACAGGATATAAATACGAGTACGCTCGCCAGATACAGCGCCGGCCGCAGCAGATACATTGGCAAACAGAACGTGGCCAGCTGAAGGCCAGCAGAAATAGCTGCGGCTTAGGAAGTGGAAGTGGTGCGGCTGGAAGTTGGCCAGAAGGCGCGTCTGGCATGCAGCGGTTGCGCCTCAATCTGTAGCTGTAGCTGTAAATGTATCTGTATCTGTAGCTCTGTCTGCAAATGTATCTGCTGCTGCAGTCTATGTCTCTGCAGCTGTATTTCTTTTACTTTCAATGTATCTTTAGCTACCGCTTTAACTATAACTTATCTTTATCTTGTATCTTTTGCAAAAATTATATTGTATCTCTCTTTTTACTCATCTATATAACTATCTATATAGCTATTGCTGTAACCCTATGCTATGCAGATACAGTTGCCCTAAGCTAAGCTCTATCTGTATCTGCCTAGCTTTAACTATATCTGTAAATGTATCTACTACTAAATCATTTTGTATCTCTGTTTCTATTTGTTCTTTACTATTTCTACTTTACACATATGCAATTGTATCTGCAACTGTGTATCTTCAAATGTATCTATTCTTGCAGCTCAGTCAATGTAGTTGCATCTTTAGCATCTCAAATGTAGTCGTATCTTTTGCACTGCAGTTGTATCTTCATTGCTTTACCTGCATCTATATGTGTGTCTGCAGCTGTAGCTGCGTTGGTAATAGTATCTGCATCTGTATCTAACTGTATCTGTAGCTGTCTTTGTAGTAGCATCTTCCTCTATTTAGCTATTTCTCAGTCTATCACTGTAGCTGCATTTGCAACAGTATTTGTATGCGTTTTGCAAATGTATCTTTTGGCGCAGCTGTCTCTGTAGTTGCATCTCTGTCTTTGACTGTCGCTGTATCTGCAGCTTTAACTGTATCTGTATCTCTATCTATATCTGCAATTGTAGTTGTAGCTATATCTTTTCTCTTCTGCCAAAGCAACTGTAGCTGTAGCTGTATCTGTATCTTTTAGCTGCTGCTGCTGCATCTTTAGCTGTAGCTGTAGCTGTAGCTGTATCTGTGTCTCTTCGCGTGCGCCAGCTCCGTCGTCGTCTGCCGCTGTCGTTTGTCTTTCTTCTGGCCTAAGCACTGCTGGCGCTGGCCGCATTCGCAAAGCTTTATGGGCCGCGCCACTGGCAGCCAGCTAGCAGCAGAGCGCAGCGCAGCACAGACGCATTCCGATGCGTATCCGGGATTGTGAAATGTTTTCATTTCGAGACACATTTACCAGCACTCGTCTGCACGCTGTCTGTCTGCCTCTCTGTGTGTGTGTGCGAGTGTGCGTGTGTGTGTGTCTCTGTAACTGTATTTGTGGCTGCGCTGCGTCGCGTTTTTCTCCGGGCCACTCACCTCCTCCTCGATACGTGTCGCATTTTAAGTAATATCGAACTGGAGAGGGGCATAGAGCGGCAGTGCGGCAAGTTTCGACCATCAAAACTATATCCAAACGGGGGGGACGAACTCTATTTTCAGATATTTTATTACAGACATATGCATAACAATCAATCCCAATCCAATTCAATCGCATCGGATAGATCGTATCGATGCCGTAAATGCACGACAACAGTTCCACTCGTTTTCCCACCTAAATTTCCCCTATTTTTAGCTAATTACGCTATTTATTTATATCGATAATTAATTTGGAAGAATTATGGAGCGTGTTTATCTTCTGAATATTGCTGTATTTCTGTACGGTTGTTGAAAAGGAAAACACAATGTGATTGTCAATCCAAAGAACGTTTATTTCAATCTGTATATATTTTAGGTATTCGCATATTTTAAGCTTAGGGCTAGAAACTCGAAAGTATTATCCACATAGATCTTTGTATCTGGGGCGATCATGATCGTAGACTTTTATTTGATCTATTACAGTCTGAGCAACCATATCATTTAAACTCAACTCTTTAAGGTTTACCTTAATCGTTTGATCAACCGTTAGATAATATTATTTCAAGTATTCTCTAGAACAGTCATGCTCGTCTCTCAAAGCTTGCATGGTCCTTTAATATTTTATACTATGCTGGTCAGCATTAAAATTCAATGCTCTTCTTAGCACTATCACAATTTCCCTAATTTTCAGATCAACTTCAAAGTTTACTCCAGTTTCTTTTCTTGAAATTGCATTGATCTTTTGTAAAAACTTCAACCTTTATTAAACAAGCACTTCCAGCAGTCTTAAGGGTTTTATAATTGATCTAATTGAAAGTGAAAATGTATATAACAGGCAGAGGGAGGCGTGGCAGACCATACAAAGTATATATATTCTTGATCAGCATCAATAGCCGACTTGATTTCGCCAAGTCCATCTGTCTGTTCGTCTGTCTGTTTGTCTGTCTGTCTATTTGCCTTTCTGTTTGTCTGTCTGTTTGTCTGTCTGTATGAACACACAGACATCAAACTTTATAGGAGAGTTCGTGCTCAATCAATCAATCAGAGTTCAATCATGTGGGTATCCGATCTGATCTGCAAGTTGAGGAAAAGTTATTGGAAACTCGTCTGCAATGCACTACACTTTAAAGTCAACTGAAGAAAATGCTTGACTGACGACTCTATTTAAAGACTATCAATCATAAGTGTATCCTCCGAAGCTCTGAGAGCGTATTACACTGTTCTATTCCCCTCAATCCTCGGTTATGGCAACTCGAGGGACTCTTTATTTATCAATCGTAAGCATAGCATATCGTCTTTCTTTCAATGAAATCGATCTTTGTCTATCAATCATGAGAGCATAAGCACGAGCTGCTCTTTCGGCTTCAGTCGTGTTCTTCTTCTTTCAATCGTGATCGTCGAAAATGTTTTTCTTCTGTAAATTCAACTCTTTTCAATCTCTAAAATTGCGTTTATCCTTTTGAATATCTTTTGTAGAAGCTTCACCTACCTTAGTCTACTATACATCAACTTAAATACTATATATCATCTTTTCCTGACTCTTCTAGAAAGCGCTGCCTTGATCCTTTGGCCCACACTTTTGACCTTAAGCCACCTGCACCGCGTGGCCTCTCGTAACTCTTGGCAATCTTGGCATGATGATCCGTTTATCCGATCTTGGGCATTTAGAAAGTCACCCGGAAACTCGCTGCCGTACACGGTATATTTATGTTGATTAGCACCTTTTGGCTGTGCTCTGCCCCACAGCATGTGTCGTGTGTACGTGTGTGTGTGTGTTTGTGTGTGTGTATGTGTATCTATATAAATATGTTTATCACGACTTTGGGCCAACGTGCATAGCTTTCGTTTCGTCGTTTCTATGCTCCACTTTGCCCAGTTTCGGTGTCGAGTACCGAGCAGCAGACGCTGTGGAAGGAGTAGCAGGGGCAAAGGGGTGGGGGGGGCAAGCTACACTCGTTTCATGAATGAAAATCGCTGCAGCCGACGGGGCCATGGGTGCACGTACGCTCGCTCGATACTTGTATAGTTGTTGCTTAGGTAGACGCGACATACTTGATTGTCGATTACTTATCTGAGCCCCCACCACACCACACCACACCCCCCCCCCCCTCCCTACTCGACCCGTCTCGCTGCCTGCCATTGCCATTGCTGCTCTTATCGTCGGGGCCTTTTGTAATGCGCAAACAAAGCATAAATACCAACACATCGGGCGAGTTGTTTAGATTTCGATTGCCGTCGGCATGCTCGGAATGCGGCGAGCGGGCGATCCGGCTCCGACTCCAGCTACAGCTACAGCAACAGCTACAGCTACAGCTACGACTCCGGCGCCCAGCGCTACGCCGACTCACCTTGAGCTGACAGTCGCAGTCCAAAAAGACGACAGCAGCAGCAGCAACAACAACAACAATAATAATAAAAGCAACCACTACAACAACAACAACAACAGCTACAAAATACAAAACAAATAAACGACGATTGGCGCTTGCGCGCAGTCGCAGTCGCAGTCGACGTCGCTGCGGCGTTGGCGTCAACGTCGGCGTCTGCTGCTTTGACCCAGTGTAAAAAAAAGCTCACGTTTGGCCTCCCGCTGCAAACGCAGTCACATTGTGTACTTACCCAGGCACAGACACAGACACAGACACAGACGTGTGTATGTGTGTGTCGTTGTTGTTGTTTCTCTCGTTGTATTCACCTTCGCAGCGACAACAGTTTCACTCGACGGAGGCTGCGCTGTCGGCATTAGTTCAAAGCTCTGTCGCGCAGCGCTCTGCGTGTGTGTGTGTGTGTGTGTGCAGGGCATACAAAAAGCATTGGAATGTGGAATGTGGTATTCATTGACAAAATCAGCTTTCAAAATGATCTCACTTGTTTGAAAAACAGTCAAACCAAATCGAAAACCGGTTTCGTAGTCAAATCAGAATGGCAGAGAGAGAGAGAGAGCGCGCGCGCGGGGGGAGCTGTAGCTGGAGCTGGGGGTAGCACTTTGAAATTTCAGCTCGAGTTTAGTTCGTTTTCCTTGAGCACACACAAACACTTATGCACTGCGCGGCACTAATACACTGAAACACTAATACACTTATACACCTATACTTACATGCACGACGATTTATCATTAGGTTTTTAGCATGCATACATACATACCTCAGCCTCAGTCTCATCGTCGTCTTCAGACAGACCGACAGACAGACAGGCAGACAACAGTTTTCACCGCCGCACGGGCCCTGAGCCACATTTAATAATTATGAATGCTTTGTGTGTCAAGTCGAAATTATGGACTGCCATTTAACACATTGCAGCAACAACAACAAGAACAACAACAACACTGAAGAAATAGCCGAAATATTTTCACACGCGCGGCGCAGGCAACGAACGAGCGAGACGTAAGAAACGCGACTAAACTCGGGCAGCATCTCTTTGCCCTTCTCCCATATAAATATAGCACACACACACACACACATACACCGACACACACGCGCGCACAATTAGAGAGAGCGCGCCGCATCAGGAGCAGGCATAAAGAGAGCAAGAGAGCGAAAAGCAACAGTAAATATTTGAAACTTATTACAGCTGCAACTCCCTTGCTCATGCCATTCCTTCTACTCCTTCTGCTCTCTCTAGCACACACACACACACCCCCCCCCCCATTTTGCTAAATATAACTGTGAGCAGAGGGAGTGAGGCGCGCGAGCAATCAAAGCTAAAGGTGCGCACAATAGACGAACTCCAGCAGTCTGCGCGCAGGCGTGCCGCCGTGAGAGCAAAACGAAGAGAGCGCGCAAAGAGAGCGTCAGCAGGGGTGGGTCAATGCGAGAGCGTGAACAAGCGCCAACAACAACAACAACAACGCCTCGGAATGCTGGGAGCAACAATCTTCATTTAACAGTCATTAATTTAGACGTCGTTCCAGCTATTTGGCTTTGGCGTGCAAAGGGAGCGCCGGCTGCCGCTGCCGCTGCTGCTGCCGTCGAGATGATCACACGCTGCTGCTGCTGCTGGGAGGCTGTGGGAAAGTATGTGGCTGCCAGC
The DNA here is from genome assembly GCA_035046045.1 of Zaprionus bogoriensis. Classification (NCBI taxonomy): domain Eukaryota; kingdom Metazoa; phylum Arthropoda; class Insecta; order Diptera; family Drosophilidae; genus Zaprionus; species Zaprionus bogoriensis. Next base: position 167,606 of record JAWNOI010000192.1, on the reverse strand, counting down.
AGACAAAATTAGGTCAACATTTTTTCATTCACTCTTTTCGTTGTTATATTTCGACATATTTTGTGTGTTCAGTTTTTAGTGTTGTGTTGTTGTTTTTTTTTTTGTTTTCCTCGTTTCTATCTGCTTCTGCTGCTGTTGCTGTTGCTTTTTGTGTGCCTGCCATTTTTTATTAACACGAAACTTTCTATTGAGCGGACAGAAATTGTTGCTGTTGTTGTTGTTGCTGTTGCTGTAACAGCGCCACACACGAACTTCAGCAGACCGTAGCATTCACCGTTACTTTTTATAGCACATTTTTATGGCCCGGGCGGGCTGACTGACTGACGACCGGCTGGCTGCCAGGCTGCCTGGCTGACTGACTGGCCGGCCCGATAATACAAATATAATTTTTAATTGACATTCATTGTTCTGCATAAAATCAAACGGCCAACAAACTCAGCACAAACACACGCACACACACACACACTCACACACACACAACTCAAATGAACTGTCAGCTTTCAGCGCTGCTCGCACTCTGCCAGCGCAATGCACACAGACGTCAGTCGCCAGCTCTGTTAACTATCGATAACACTGCTGCGGCTTGCGATTTCGATAGCTTAGCCTTAGCTTTGGCGATAGGCCAGACGATAACGACACGACACGACCGCATTCCTTAACTCGTTATTGTTGCAGACGACCACCGCCAACGTTCAAGCAGAAGCAGAAGAAGAAGAAGAACAGCAACAGCAACAACAGGAACGACAAGCAAGAACACGAACTACAAACGGGATTATTTTGCCGCTCTGTCCGTTATGCCGGTGCATGTGTGTGTGTGTTTGTGAGAGCAACAGTGCGAGCGCACATATTCGTGCTCCCTTTTTACCCTTTTTTTCGCTGGTCTTTAGCATTCGTCTGTCCCTCCCTGCCTCCTCTGCCTGCCTGCCTGCATGCCTGTCGCTGTCGTCTTTCCCTTCTACCCGCGCGCTTGTAAGCACCGTTTTGGCGTTTGATTCTTCGCCTGCCTGGCGCTGTTGTTGTTGTTGTTGTTGTGCTTGTTGCGCGTTCTTGCTTTGTGTTGTTTTTGTTTTTGTTGCTGCTGCTGCTGCTGTCAGCCCGCATTCTATGCTGGTGGTTGACTTCTCTGCGCTTCGCCTTTTTCTGCTGAGTGATGCAACTTTTGTGAGCGCCGTTTGAAGACTCTGCACACTCGCGCAGTTGACGTCGACCGCGACGCCGGCGTCGCTGTGCAGTTTGGCGATTGTAATTATGATAGGCATACCACGAGGGTCGACCCACGAGAAGTTCGTTCGCCCGATCGAATGGTTCCCACAATACATATACATATGTATGCATGTATGTATGTATGTAAGACGCCTAAATACGATCATTATTTATTGCCTGCTCAATTTTGTCTAGTTGCTCCCACGCTAGTTCCACTGTGCAAGCTGCACTCATACATACATACATACATACATATGTATATGTATGTACGTATGCATAAGGCCAAGCTTAGGTTCAGGCCCACGCTCCCGTTGTATGACTCATGCTTGAACAATTTCAATTTGAATTTCTAAATAGACGCCACACACACACACACACACACTCGCACAGGCAGAGTCACACAGAGACGACGACGACGGCGACGTCGACGCGCAGCATCCAATTTCAGCCAATAAATATTTTACTTCGTCTCACAAGACGAAGCCGAGCTTTTGTCTTCGACTCTTGTAACTGCCGCCGCGTCGCTCTCTCGCGCGCACTCTCTCTCGCTCTCTCACTTACTGTGTCTGTATGCGTGTGTGTGTGTGTGTGTGTGAGAGCGCATTGACTGGTGGCAAATTCCACAAGGCTTACGCTTACCCATGTGCTGGCTTCAGACTTGGAGGTTAGAATCAAAGAACTCCTCCTCCTCCTCCTCCTCCTCCTCCTGCTGCTCCTCCTCTTACTCCTCCTGCTTAGGTGTCAATGGATGCAGCAGCAGCGCCGGACGACACAAAGTCTTGGAAGGCAGCAGCAGAAACCAGTTTCCAGTTCGTATTACTCACAAGTTCTATTTGGCTTAGATCTTCTTGTAGCTGAGCAGAACCGCATTCCAGGCACAGCCGCGTGTCTGTGCATGTGTGTGTGTGTGTAGAGTTCTTTCACATTACATTTTCCACGCTGCGAACACTAATGCAGCGCCCTCTGCCGGCCGTTTGTGTCAACTTTTCGTTATTTGAACTTTCTGGAATGCGGCCGCACAAGTTTGTCTGTCAGTGGCTGTGTGTGTGTGTGTGTGTGTGTGTGTGTGTGTCAGTCTGTGTGTGTGAGTGTCTGCTCCTTGCTGAGCCTTACTACTTTACTTCGTACTAATCGCAGTGTCGCCTCAGTGTCATATTTGCATTGCGTTATTTACTTTTCACACTGTTTATTTTCTTCGACTCTTTTGCTTCCTCTCTCCGGTTTCTCACAGCACAGGCACACAGGCACAGAGGCACTGGCGGCAACAGGCACAGGCACAGGCAAGAAACGTCCGCGAGCAGCGCAAGAGCGACCATGCCGTTGCAGCTACAACAATTTACTGAATGAAAATTTGTCTTTTCTTTTGCTCCGATCATTCGTTTTGCTGTTTCGCTGTTCGCGTCGTCGTCGTCGGCGTCAGCGTCGACGTCGTTGCCGTCGTTGCCGACGTCGTCGCGCATGCGCTTGAACAGACAGAGATAGCGACACTTGAATAGAAGCCTCGCGGCAGCGCAGTCGCTGCCGACAGTGGCCGCGGCTGAGGCCGTGGCAGCGGGCAGCAACGTCGGCAGTGACGCCAGCAGCAGCAGCAGCAAATGTTGTTGTATATTTCGAAAGTAGTTGCTTGCTTATGTGTGTGTGTGTGTTGATATCTCTTCGCTGGATCGTTGTGCGTGTTTCTGTGTGTGTGTGTGTGTCTGTCTGTGTGCTAGAAAGTTTCGATACTGAACTGAAATACTCCATGAGGATGTTTGAGTTCGCATGCATCTAAAACTTACAGAACGGCATTCCAGCGACCTCCCTGCCTCCCTGCCTCCCTGCCTGCCTGCCGCACCCCCTACCAACCAGCAGCAGAGTATTTTTGTATCTGTTGCTGCCGCTGCTGCTGCGTCCGAGCTACATGCACACACACATATGTATGTGCTACTTTAGCCTTTTGTCCAAACACTCTCTTCGCGCTGCCTGCGCGTCGTCGTCGGATTCTTCAGTTTCGACTTGTTTTTGTTAATGTTGTAATCTACGGAAAGTTTGTTGCGGCCCTCGCTGCTGCTGCTGTTGTTGTTGTTGTTGCTGTGTGCGTGTGGTTTTCGTGTCTGCTGGAATGTCTGTCTGCAGCTATGCTATGCCATGTGTGTGTGTGTGTGCGTGTGTAGCTGTAGCTGTAGCTGGTGGCGTTCTTTTGCGTAAACAACACACACACAGGCATACTCTTACACACAGACACACACACACACACACACACAGAGGCATGTAACACGCACAACTCCAACCGAAATTCGCCATTGAACGGTAAAAACAAATTCCAACGTGTTTGACTTTGTTACGTGTGCCTGTCTGTGTGCCCGTCTGTGTGTGTGTGAGTGCGTATATGTATTAACTTTTTCAATTACATGTTTGTAAATGGAATTTCTGATCTTTTTGTGAACGAGGTCACTTACAACGAAAAAAGCAAAGCACAAAACAAAATGAATGATCGTGTGTGTGTGTGTGTAGGAGGGGGGGGGAGGGGCTGAGGGGGGCGTGTGCGGGGCTAGAGGTATTAAAAAGCGTTTTCTGTTGTTGTTGTTGTTGTTATTGTTGTTGTTGCTTTGTATTCGTCATGAAGGTACAAATATTTATAGGAAATTCCATAGGCATTACTTTTGAAAATGCAAAGGCGTTATTTATAGTTGCCGGGGGCAGCCTCATGTCATGAATACCAAATGGAACGTGGATCGTGGAGCGTAGATCCAGGGCAGGGGGCTAGGCGCCCGATATGTCCGAGGAATGTGTGTGTGACAGTGGCATAAAAACAGTTTTAAATAGGTGTACTATCTGGAGTATACGTCACATACAAGGGTTTTCACAATCTCGAAGCTTTCCCTTTGGAATTTGCTTTAGTTTCGTGAGATCTCGGCTATTTGCTGAGCTAGAGCTATCAAATTTGACTCGTAGATAGCTGCCAAGTAGTTGCACAGTGTGTATATATGAACCTTGCATCAAATTCAATTGCTGTGGAGTTTTCACGATTTGAAAGTTTTTCGTTTTGCTATTTATAGAGCTAGAGCTATATAATTTAGTGAACTGCAAACTAAAATTCAAATCAATCTGTTTTTCGATTGGGAATTTCCTTTTTTTTGCCAGATCTCTGCAATTAGCAGAGCTAGAGCTACCAAATTTTGCACAAAGTTGGCTGCCAACCAGACGCACAGTGGGCATATTACAAGCTGAAATGAAAATCAATATTGCTGCTGATATTTGCCAAAGCACAAGCACACGTCATGTACGTGCGTCAGTCAGCTTGTTCAATTGGTTTACTTGTTGCTATATCAAAGATAAGGCAAATGCATCATCGGGTATACCGTCTGCAGTCTATATATACATGTGTGTGCATAACTAGGGCGCCAGGTGTAAACTTGTAATGCGACGAATGAATGTGGCCCATTGACAACTTTAACTAACCCTTGCCCGTCAAGTTGACGATCGTCGGACGATGCGATCGATAAGCCAGCGGCGGCGGCGGCTACTTGACGCAAGAATTTCTGGAATTTCGAAAGTCTACACAGACAGAGACGCGGACATACGTACATACACCTGCTACAAGCACGCGCTCAATCTAGGGCTTATCGAGAGGCCGAAAAAGCGACGACTATAAAATATACTCGCGGCAACATTTGAGTCACATGCCTGGGAAACTTACCTGGGCAACGCGTCGGGGTCGGAGAACGATACAGAACGATACAGTCCAGTTCGAGATGGAGCGATGGGGCGGTGGTGGAGAGGGTGGATCTGTAAGTAGAAGCGTAACGGAAATTGTAATAAATATTTGTTTTCGTTTCGAGGGATTTCTCAATCAAACAAACAAAGCGTGGACTTTACACTGTTTGTACTATTTACAGCGTAAAGCAACGTCAAGACCATAAAAATAATTAATAAATCTTATCAGGCAGCCGACTGGCAGTTGGCATTGTCGTTAAGAGGTTCGCAGCCCCCATTTGCCTCCCTGCCATGCCGCCGCCCGTACCGCTCGTACCTGCTATATATAGGGTCTATGGTATAAAACCCTTCGTAGCAATGACGTAAAGAGATTGGAATGCCGTTGCAGTAGGTTGTCACGGGTTGATAGGGGCCTACGCAAGCACTAGCCATACATACATACATATATTACAGCCTATAATGTATATATGCATATATATTCATGTACAGACAGCGCAACTTTATCTGAGTCAAGACTTTGCCCAGACTCTGTGTGTGTGTGCTGCTAATGGAGAGCACGTGATGCGCATGCAACGGCCCGATGATTAAGCATGCTATATAGTAGTCTCGGGGGAGTACTCCTGTGCGCATCGGATCGGCTGGGAACTAACGCGGCCAGACCCCCGACTAGACAAATTGCACATAATTTCTAGTCGAGCGAGCGAGGCGCAAAGTGCAGCGAACCTGCCCGAAATCGAGACAGGCAGAGAAAGACAGCGTGTGTGAGAGAGAGAGGGTGAGAGAGAGAGAGAGAGCTGCTTAAGCCCTGAGGCAGCTAGTTAGTTAGTTAGTCTCAGTTGACGACGCGTCGCAGTTACAGTCTCACACTCCCTCTCTCTGTCTCTCTCTCTCTCTCTCTCTCTCTGACAGCTCTCCTGGTTCTGGTTGGGCCCTGGCCGCAACCATTTCATGGAAATTATGTCGTGTGCAATTTTATGCATGAGAGAATCAATTGCAGGCAGCAGCAAGCCTTAGACTGAGGCGGGATGGGGGGCGGTTAGGTTGCAATCGCCGGCAGCAACTGGCTCAGGTTGGCTGCGCCGGGCACAGTGTGCACAGTGGGTCCGGTTAATGAAGTTATTGATTTCGATATGGCATCGAGTCGCAACTCGCGATCCATGAACTGCTTAATGATCCGTACGCAGCACTTGGCTTTATGCTCTGATTCGGTTAAATGAACCGTTGGCGTATTAAGTGGACGATGAATGTGTACCACTGTGCACTCGCCGGGGCAGCACAACTTTTGGCAGTTGCATGTTGCATGCATTAGCATACAAGTGTTGGCGCAACAGAGGAGACGAGAAGAGGAGCGTCGACGCCTCGGGAGAAAAGTGCATTGAAGCGAGCGCTGCGACGGCGAGCGACTGAGATGCCGACGACGGTGGGCGCTCGCCCGCTGTCAGCCTCCACTGCCACCACTGCCTGCCCCTGCAGTTTAGCCAGCGGCACCCTCACACGTTCCCACATGGAGAGAGTCTTGAGAGCTCTCGCCTAGCTGGGGATAAGTCTATGACCGCCGACTGCAATGGCAACGGCAGTGGCAACATCAGCGGCAACTGCAACTCGTCAGCGGGGGCAGCGTGCACAGCAGGCTGGCAATTACTGCTGCCGCTTCCTGAGCCCACACACACACACACGCATACACGGCAAGACAAACAAAAAAACGGACAGGGGTAGAGAGAGAGAGAGGGAAAGAGACAAGCAGATGGACAGACAGACAGAAAAGTAAAAAAGAAGACAAGCAGGATAAAGATTGAGAGAATAAGTGAAAGACAGACAGAGGCGGACAAGTGAAAGAAAGAACAGACGGACAGACAAACATACAAGCGGACAAGCAGACATACTGACAGATAAGCAGACCAAAGGACAAGTAAAAATGGAGAAAATAGTGAGAGGCTAAAAGACAGAAATACAAGCAGACAAGCAGACATACAGACTGATAAGCAGAGAAAAGGACTGTGCGACAGACAGACGAACAGACAGAGAAAATACTGAGAGGCAGACAGACAGACATACAAGCAGATACACGCAGATAGTCGGACAAGCAGCTAAACAGACAATCAGAAAAGAAGACAGAGTCATAGACAGACAAACAGTCAAGCAGACAGACAGACAAGCAGGCAAAGAGGCAGAAAGACAAACGTAGAAACAGACAAGCCGCTAAAGACACATAGAAATGAACAAAGAGACAAACAAAAAGTCAAACGGACAACACCAACAAGCACACCTATAGACATAAAGACCAGCAGACGGACAGACTAGCGGACAGACGGAGAGACATGTCGTGTGAGACTGGCATAATTATAGCGCATTCCACGCTGCCAAGTAGCTGCAATCGGATGTGGCTGTGGATTTGGCTTCCAAGTAGGAGTCGCTGCGACGCTTCATCGTGGGCGTCGTCTCTCCCCCTGCAATAAGCAGCTTCCCTTCTATTCCCTCGCCTCCTCCTCCACCGTTTGCATGATTTGCAGTCGGCAGCCGTCACCGTCACCGTCGCCGCCTCCGATGTGAGATGTATTAATGACATTTGGCCCAGTTTCTTAACAGTTTTTTTTGCGCTCCCCCAAGCGTCGTCGCGGGGGCGACCTGCAGCAGCTGTGCCCGCACGTTGGCGTCGCCGTCGCCGCCGCCGTCTGCGTCAGCGTCTGCCTCATTCATATTCATAAATTTAACGTCTTTTTGCGTAAAGCTGCGCAGCAACGGAAGTTGTACGACCCCCGTCGCCCCACCTTGTCCCGCCTGCCCGCCCGCCATCGCTTGCCAGACAATGTGCCGCTCTATTTTGGATGCCACCAGTTGGCAGCTCTTCCCCGCACCCCTGCTGCCCCACGGCCTGCTGTCAGTTCCCATTTCCCAGGCGGGGCGAAGCTAAAGTTCAAAGCACTATTGAACTCGGCCGGGCAACACTTTCGCCATAAATAGCAAAAGTGACGGCTCACAACTTGCCATACTCCCCTCGCATGCGCTGCCCGCTTACCGCTCCCCTACGCTGCGCTGCGCTGCTTTATCAACGGAAGCAGCGAGCGCAGCAGGCGCGCACTCAAGTGGGGCAGAGCGAGAGAGAGAGAGACACATGTAGAGCAGAGAGGAGGGTGCAGGGCGTAGGGCAGCCGCGATAGGAAGTGGCAACGGGCAAAAAGCATGCAGAACGTCAAAGAGTGAGAGAGAGAGAGAGAGAGAGAGAGAGAGAAAGGAGAAAAAAAAACGAAAACAAAAGTGACTAATGCTCCAAGTGCGAGTTGCCTCCTCTCACGCTTGCCCCTGCCCCTGTCCCTGCCCCCCTCTCACTTCCTGTGCGTGTGGCCTAATGAGGAAGTGGAAATGGAAGTTGTGGAAATGGAAGTGCCAGCTGGCGGCAGCAGAGACCGAGACAGCGGCAGCGACAGCGACAGCGGAAGGTGGAAAGTGCAACTGCATTTGTAGATGTCGAGACAAAAATAAAGCGAGAAAGAAATGCGGAACACCCCCATGACGATGCGCCCGAGAATATAGCTATAAATAAACGCCGATCTGGATATAGTTCGTAGTTCGATTTGGGGAGGAATTCGAATTGGTATTGGGATGAGATATGCCCAGCTATTTCGGGTGGTACTCTCAAATGCACCTGGTATATAGATGGGGAATATATGCTACTAGATACTACTATATATATTTGGTACTATATACTCTATAATATATATTTTTTCGGGGCTAGTTTTCCAATTTGGCAATCTACAACTAACTATACAATACATTTTATATGCCATATATCTCAATAAGTATAGAGTAATGCCATATTAAATACCATATCTTGCATATATTTCCATATAATATACATATATATGCATATATACGCTAATGGTTTTCTTATCTTTCGAGATTTGAAAGACAATCCCATATTTGACAAAAACCATATATAGTAGCTCTATATGCGATATATCTAATATATCTATGCGATATATAAATATATTCAAAGGAATAAGCGATGACGAAAATTGAAAAGCAGCCCAGAATCAGAGCTCTATCATAAACTCTTCTAATTTATGCAAATTTGGTATATTAAATTAGTTTTAAATCTTGAAAAAGTATCAAAAACTGCATTTTAGAGTCGTTTTTTTTTTAATATATGCCATAAAATAGCTTTATATGATAAAATATATGCAAGGAACTGCTGAAAGGTAGACATCTACTATATATGCCTATAACTTTTACAATTAACCATACATTCTTGGAGTTTAAGCTGTTTAATACAAGATCTTTGTAATTTATTAGATTCCACTCTCCCTAAAAGATGTCCTACATAAGAGCTCTCTATAAATACCTTAAGAGCTTTGCTCTAGCTGCTCTTACATTTGCATTACTCTCACTGCACGCAGGGTATCAGCGCGTTCGTTCAACGCAGGCGTCACTTGAAGCCGCCATCGTCGTCGTCGTCGTATCGCAGGGTTAGCGCGGGGTCTATAAATAAGCGCGCTGGCCGGAAATATTGTGACTATATAGACGACCGAGTCGGCCAGCCGATACGAGTCCCGGTATGCGAGTGCGTGTGTGTGCGTGCATGTGTGTGTGTGTGTGTATGAGTGAGTTTGTATGCGTTTCATTCATATTTTCGCTCACCATTCATTCATAACTGTATGTGAATGGAATTGTGGATAGGATGGGGACGGGGCCGTCGATGGGGCAATAGCATATAAAAATGATGGCAACCGCATATGGGAAAAGTTTCACAGCGGTGTTGGTGTTGTTGTTGTTGTTGTCGATGTTTGTTGTTGGTGCTTCGCGATTGCGACAACATGCAGTCAAAATCGAAAAAAAAACGAAACGAAACGGAAAAAACGACTGAATGTGTTTGGGTGCTGACCCCAAAAACGACAACAACGGAGATACGGATCCGTTCCGCACTTATCAGTTGCCAGTGTATGTGTGCGAGTGTGTGTGTGCGTGTGTGTGTAGTTGCTGTTGTGCGTGTACTCAATGAAAATTCATTGAAATTTAGAGCAAATCTATAAAATGCAACGAAGCAAGCAGCAGCAACAACTACAACAACAAAAGCGCACTAAGCTCACACTCACACACACCCAAGCAGCGCACGCAAGAGAGAGAGAGAGTGAGAGGGACGCACACATGCGCATTATTTGGGGGTCTCAATGGCTCGTTGAATGGCGTTGGCGATGGCGACGATAAACTAACAACAACAGCAACAACAACAACAACAACAGCGAGTAAAGCGCAGTTGGAGCGATGACACGAGCGCGACTGCGGCGAGCGCAGCGCTGCGCGGAGGTGTTGGCGGCAGCGTCGGCGTTAGCGGCAGGCAATGCCTGAATTTATGAATGAACGAAAGTGTATGTATGTGATTATGCGCGTGTGTGTGAGTGTAGTATGGCGTGTCGCCATGTGTGCTGCGCTAGTATGCGTGTGTGAGTGCATGTGCGTCTGAGCTCTGCGTTCGCATTTAATGAATGAAAATCCCAGCATAAAACCAACAAAGATACTCATACACAGACGCACGCACACACTGGCACAAGCACGCGAACTGTAACCACACACACACACACACACACACACACACACACATGACTGCAGTAAAAAGGAAGTAAATGAGAGCAGCGCAGTGCCAGAGAGCAGCGGAAGGAGGAGGAGAAGGAGGAGCAGGGGAGCAGAAGCCCTATTGGAATGAATGAATGGACGTCTGATTTTCAACTACGGATAAAATACTTGTAGAATATTTTATGGCCTCAAGTGTCCACTTAAATCGCAAGTATCTGTATGTGTGTGTGTGTACGTGTGTGTGTGCGTGAAATCCGTTTCAAATGGGCACTTTATCCGGCTTTATTCGCACTTGCTGCAAGGTGAAGATTAGATCGTTTCGCTTGAGCTTGATTGGGGCTACGCTATGCGGGAAAAAGCCTTAAACTGTGATTGGAGAACTCTAGAGACTGATTATATATTGTATTGTTATCGTTTTCTTATGAAATTTGCTCTAACTCTTGTGTCTGGAAAAGTATGCTATAATAATGCTATGAATTTTGCAAGATAATGAAATTTGGCAACATAGCATTATGAAAAAATGTATGGTAATGCAGAAATACAAAGAAGTCTATTGAACTTCTCTTGCAAATTTATATATAAATATATCGAGAGCTTTAAGGAATTACCGGATTTCGCTGTGTTATAAATTACGCTGACATTTCAAGCTAAATCCATTTGCTTTATTTTTGGAAACTTGATTAGCTTTGATTTTCTCGGAATCGGTTCGCATTAAAAAATTTGCATTTGCTGCTTTACAATCTCGCGCTGACTCAGTGCATCGAGTGGAACGGACTATTGTTATATATGTACATATAAATATACATACATATGTATGTGCGTGATCGGCTTAGTCGTTGAAAGTTCCCGGGAAATTCGATTGACTGTGCCACAAGTGCCGCCACTCGGCTGGAAACGCAAATGGAGATCGAACGAACGAGTCAATAATAAAAAACAAAAACAAGAAACGACCAAAAGCAACAACAAGAACTTTTTGTAAAAATTTACAAAGAAAAAACATATGTAAATAAATATTAAAACGTTTCAATATTGTTGCTATGACGCACACGCATTGTGTAAATATACATAAATACAATATATAGAGCTATCTTGTATTGGACACGATCGTATCGTAACTCTGAGTACTGCGATGACTACAAGTGTAGCGAGTACCTAGAAGTGAGCTATATAACGATTCCGGGAACTGAATTATATCAATGACAATAACTCTAGCTTTAGTCATAAGTATAAGAATATGAATTTTAGGATTTTCTTAATTTTCAGTAATTTTGCCTGTCGATTTAAAGTAATGATGCCTATATACATATAAATAAGACTGTTTCTGGTTCTTTACTTTGGATAGGCCTACTCTTAAGTATAAGTATCGAAAATTATAGAATAATAAAGTATAATAATATCTATGCCTAAGACTATATATTTATAATATTAACCTTATTCCCATGCCTATATATGTATCATAGATAATACAAATAGAGCTTAAACTAAATCCGATATCTCTTTGCAATATTCAGCACTAAAACTTTCTATAACCAAGTCTATTGCCATATACCCCTACTCTAATCTCGCTCAAACATATACTATGGGTATATATATAGCAGACCCCGTCATCGCTTGACTTTTACGAGCTAATATTTATCGAAGCGGTAAAATTACAACAGCCCCCAGCGAAAGTGCCGCGAGAATTGTAAAAATTGTGGAGAGCGACGATAACACAACAGAGCCCAGACCCAGACACCCCAGACCCCCCGAGAGCTCCCAGAGACCCCTGACCAAATGACGCACAAACTTTACAAGGTTGTCTGCTCGTCTGCGCCAATGTAAAATACCAAAAGGGGTTGCGGGGGCAGGGGCCAGAGGCCAGAGGCTTACGGGGAGCAGGGGGCGGGGGCCGTTAGAGGTAGAGGAGTACGTTTTGTGTACGTCATTGAAAAGTGAATGAAAATGAAAATGAAATTGGCGCACACACACACACTGAGGCAAGAGAGCAGAGGGCAGAGAGGTGGCAGTGCCGCTGACGCTGCCGCAGCGGATGCTTTTACGTCAGCAGCAAGAACAACAACAACAACAACTGCAAGTAGATTTTCACGCTGTTCTTTTGCTATTTTTCTTCGTATTAAGATTACGATTATTTACATTCGCGCAACTATGACGTTCTCAGCGCCAGCTACGACTCCTCCCGCTGCCCAGCACTAGCCAAAAGGCCATTTGTTAAAGTTTAGTGTGTGCGTGTGTGTGTGCGTAATTATGCCAGACACTGTGGCAGGGCTGCCAACGGATTTATTCGTACATCAAAAAAAAAGAAGGAGAAAAAAAACAAGCAAATCGAAATCGATAATTATCGGAGCGCAGATCGTAAAACGATCGCTCACAGGGTGATTCTGCTGCAAAGCTTTTGGGTTAATTGTTCATCTATTACAGCTGTGCGTGTGTGAGTGTGTATCATTGATAAATGCGTAACATATCAAACTGGTTCAATTCTGTAGCTCGTTGTTGTTGTTGTTGTAGTTGTAGTTGGTGCTCGCGTCTCTATTGTGCCAATCTTAATTGCGCATTTAAACATGCACAGACATGTATGAGTATGTAGAAACACAGCAACTACAACTATAAACAACGCCACACACTCACAGAGAGAGACACACACAGCATACAAAGCATTCGCGTTGGCAGGCAGCGAATTTACAGCCCATTGTGAACTTTGAGGCCTGAGAAAAGGCGCCTTCCCCAAAACGTGCCGACCGCCCCTCTGTTTGTCTCTGTCTCTGTCTGCCTCTGTTTCTGTCTGTCTCTGTCTCGCTTGCTCACTCGATCCCGACCATGTGTCTGTCGTTGAAGCTGCACATATTGCGCCTTGGCTATTTATTATGTATTATAGTTGTTTATGGGCCCGCAAACACACAGAAGCAACAACAACAACGACGACAACAACAACAAAAACAAGCGAAGCGCACTGCAACGGTTTTGCGCACTATTCTCAGAGCTGCGCGTCAGGTGGCAACGCCAGCGGCCAGCACGTGTGCTTAATTAAGCATGTGTATGTGTGCACACATACAAACGTGCTTGCATGTGTTTCGTAAACTCAGCTCAGCGTAATTGGATTCATTCATGCGTTTGCCTTAAGCCTTTGCAGGCAAAGCTGAAGCGATTGCTGCAGTCTGGCAACGCCAGGCGCTAAGGCCAGCATGAAGAGAGTGCGTGAGCTTAAGAGAGAGCGAGAGAGAGAGTGCGCATGAGAGAGTAGCACACAGCGACAACTTGTTGCGCTTATCGCTGTGTGGGTGAGCAGGCAGTGTGTGTGTGCTTGATGAGAGAGAGGGAGAGCGCAGAGCGAGCTTTTAGGCCTTGCTGGCCTTGCCGCTGTCGTCTCGCCTGTCTGTGTTTGGCTGTGCTTGAGCGTATTATTTTTTGGTGCGCAAAAAGCCCAACGCGCACTTAAGGACACATGGCCAGCGTGCGAGACAGAGACAGCAGCAGCAACAGCGCGTCGGCACGTGTGCGTGTGTGGAGGACTCGCTGTCTGGGCTTGAGCAGCGCTGCGCGCTGCGCGCTGCCCACTGCAGGCTGCAGCAGAAGAACAAACAGCTGTTTTCTGTTGTCAGTTCGCCATGCACGGCCGGACAAGCGCAGTCAGCAACAGCTGTTGGCGGCGCTGCATGCGCTCGCCAGGGTCAGACGGGCGCATGCCTTTGTGTGTGTGTGTGCGTATGTATAATGAAGGCAGGCGCACACATACATATGTACATACAGACAGTATGCATGGCAAAGAAGTACGTAAAACTAGTAAAAGTTTAGGCAAATTGCTTGATACTTACAAATAAAGCCATTAGGCTGCGGCGGCGACTGCGACGGCGACTGCGACGACGTCGGCGACGGCAATGTCGATGTTGATTATATAAGCAGCGTCGCACACATACATGCACACACATGCTTGCTTGCATACATTCATACAGACAGACAGACTTATGTATGTATATTCACGCAGTCAGGGCTAATGTGTGCGTGTGTGTGGAGTGTCGTAGTGTATGCGTTTAGTGTGTGGCGTGTGCGCTTGTATTGGTGTGTGCCAGTTTAATAAATGCTCAGCATACGCACTGAACTCAACCGAATGAAACGTCGGCAGCGACAGCGGCAGCGACGTCGACGGCGACGGCGGCAGATAGGCAAGTTTGCCTTTGTTGTTGGGTCTGTTTGCCGTTGTTGTTGTTGTTGTTGCCGTAGTTGACTTTGTTGCTTTTGTTGTTGTTGCTTGGCTGGCGGCGACATTTGTGTCGTATCTAAAACATTTGCGCTTTAAATAAATATACAGAGGTATTATAAAAAGAGGCAACTACAACAGCAGCAACAAGTAGAACAACAACAACAACAACAGCAGCAACAGCAACAAAATTGGTTCAATGCACGACGCCGCCAAAGTGGACAAGGCAACAAATCGCTTATCACAGGTGATAGCAGAAGGGCGCTAGTGCGTGCGAGCGAGAGAGCAGCAGTCTGTTCCTTGAGCGAGACTCTTTTCGAATTCGAATTCGATTACGTTTCGATTTCGATTTCGATTCGATAGCTTTTGTAATTGATTTTCGACAACTCGATGGCGTTGTTGTTGTTGCTGTCACTTGTGCAAAGTTCACTTGTTGTTGTTGTTGTTGCTGCTGTTCTTGTTGCGATACATGCAAACATTTTTGATTGTATAAGTTTACAGTTACGCTTTGTGCGCCATTTTTTAAATGCGAATCCATGTATGCTCGCACACACACACACACACACGCTCAATTCTCTGTGTGTGTGTTTCATTTCATTTCATTGCTTTATTTGAATTTTTTTGCTTGCCTCTTTTTTTATTTTTTTTTGCTAGCTTTTTTTATTATTTTTTTTTGCTCTTATTTATTTTTCCGCTTCTAATTTTAATTATTCAGTTGCTCAGGCTCAAAAGTCGCGCGCCAGTTTGTTTTCAATTCTGCTTCTTGCTCTTGTTGTTGTTGTTGTTGTGTTTTCCCTCTCTACACATTTTCGAAAACGCCGTTACGTTCGGTGGCATTGGAACCCGAAAACTGCGACGCAAATTCGCAAATACAAAATTCTCGATCGAGTCGGAATTGAAATTGTTGCTGCGCTTTTATGTTTGTTTAGAGATATAATTAATAATTAGTTAAATGGCGACACACACACACACACACACACACAGACAGGCACTCGCACACATCAAGCACATACAAGCACACACACACACACACAGAGGCAGTCGAGCCTACATCAACACCTTTGCACAGTTTTAAATCACTTTGATTGCGCCGCCGTCGCCAGCAGAGCCAGAGTAAGCCGCGCCCAGGTAGAGCAGCTCACCGCCTCCTCCTTCTTGACGTTGGCGCTGTCGGTGACGTACTGAAACAAATGTCTCACTACAACTTGGTTTGGGGCGAATCGTACACACTCACACGCACACAAGCACATCAGCAGCAGCAGCAGCAGCAGCAGCGACACCGACAGAGCGCGGCAGCCCGCCTGTTGGGGTAGCACAAGAAATGCCTATGCTCCGCTGCCAGAGAGCGCCAAGAGAGCGCTCTCGCTCTCGCGCGAGTGCGAGCGACTGACTGAGTGACTGAGGAGAGCGAGTCTGAATGAATGCTGCTCCGAGCAGCTGCTGCCGTCGCACTTTATATGTAATGGTTAACGCCACCGCGGAACAAATAAATGTATATGTATATTTCGCTTGGCTGGCTGCCTGAAAACAATAGTAGAACACAGCGAGCGTGCACACAGATGCAGTCAGAGGCACTCACAAGCACACACAGGCGCGCACACACGTTCACGTACGCATGTACGCTGCCGCCGCCTGCCAGAGACAGAGAGAGCGCGCGCTGCTCTCTCAAAAGCTTCGGTGAGCGAGCGCTTCGGCACGGAAAAAAATTTTTATGAACGTACGCAAAAAAGAAAATGGCGGCGCCAAGAGATGCATTTCCAGCGAATCATTTGCATTTTAATGGCACAAAATGAAAGCGGCGCAACGTTTTATCTCTCTCAGCGGCTGCAGCGCGTTTCGCCCGTCATTTGTGTAAACAATAGTCGCAAGCATTTTTGGCGATCGGCCACAAAATGGCCAACAATGCGCAGCAGTCGAAGGATGTGCGCTGCGTAGTTTGCCGATTGCAGTAAATAATGCGATTTTGCAGAGCACTATCTGGCATGGGGACTATGTATATATACCTAAACTATTATGCTATGTGCTAGTAACTCGAATTTAATTATTATTAAAATAAGCGCAGTTTCTTATGGGAATTTAATTAAGTTTTGGCTTATTTAGCCATACAGCTGCGCATATTGTAGTATATAGAAATATATTCAGAGCTGATCAGGGTGTATATATAGTGCTAACTATCAAAATTTTCAAGTGTTGTCGATCAAACTTTACGAGCTTTGGCTCTAAGTCAAGCCCGACTTCGCACAGGCCGCAACTGCACACAGTTTGTGCTCAGTGTAAGCAGTGCGAAGACACTCATTCATACGCACACACACACTGGCACACATACAGACACGCACGCATACACACGATCGAAATGAACGAAAAAAGCAGGCAAAACGCCAACGAAATCTGTTTCCTGTGGCAGCAGTCTTTCGCTGTGTGTGTGTGTGGTGTGTGGTGTGCGGTGTACGGTGTGTGTGTGCGAAGCTCACTCGCACACACCAGACACACACGCACACACACACACACACACACACTCGCGTAGCGTGTGCCATATGAAATGTGTAACATCGCAATACGTGTGGAGAGGCGACTCTCCGCGTATACTAGAAGTATTTCGATTTCGGGCATGTATGGCCTGTGTGTGTGTGTGTGTGTGTGTGACTGCCATGAGGGCATTTTCTAATGGCAGGCATGAAATTGAAGCGATTCGTAAGTGCAATTAAAGTCGATTTGGAATCGAATTCAAATCGCACAAGACTCTGATAGCGCTTCCTAGGCGGAACTAAGCGTCAGCTCCAGCTCCAGCTCCAGTTCCGTCTCTCGGGCTGCGGTTCCAGCTATTACGAAAGACGTGGGCTGCGGGCCCAACCTTTAACCGCACAAGCTGATATCAGTTTACGAGTTGTCATCGTGTCTCGACGCAGCACTCACTCACACAGGCAGGCAGGCAGTCAGTCAGTCGCTCTCTCTCTCTCTCTCTCGCTCACACTCACACTCGTGGTTATTAACCAATGCATCCCATGCCGTGCCATCCCTTTGCCATTCGCCACGCTTGTGCCCCGCTCCACGCAGTGGCCCAATTATGTATTAATTTGATCCTAAATGCTGCGAGTTAATTAAACGCTTTAATAATAGTCCACGTGCTAATGCTGACGTAAGGGTCGCCAGTCGACAACGCATAGGGAGGGGCGTGCACAATATCAGCGTGCACGCTCGCGCTCGCTCTCTCTCTCGCTCCCACACACACAGACATACTTGAGCAGGCGAACTTTTCGTCCGAAACTATTTCAAAAACGCAGCATTTCTCACACACACACACACACACACACGTCGAGGCGCCGCCGTCAGCTCTCTCTCACACACACACACACACACAGACAGAGAGACGGATCTCGACAGAGTTTAGCAAATTTTTTCTTATAAAGATCGCCATATATACATACAGGCATACCAACACACACACACACACACACACACACACACACACACACATACACACGCATATACTATATAGCTGAGTAAATTGAAGAGAGCGCGCTCCAAATGACGTACACAATATCGAACAGAAATAATTGTCAAAATGTCGTCGTCGGCATCCAGAAATTTCTGGACTATCGAGAAAATGTCGCATGGCCATACAATTTGCAGAAAATGCCCGAATTTGCCGTACCCCTCGGTCTGCCCTTAATAATTCTCCCAGTTTTACAGTTATCTTTGCGTATGCCAAAATCACATGTTTCCCAAATACGCCGCCCCTCCCCCCTAACCACACCGCCCGCTCAGCGTGTATCGGTGGGAGCACATACCATACACTATAGCTATACTATATGCACGGCAACAGGCGAGAGCGCACCCGAAATTAGCAACAATACAACAAAAACTGCGACAGCAAAAAAGCTCGACACTCGGCGAGAGAAACTCACGAGTCGTTTCAAAACAAAATGGCCGTCAGGTAAAACGGTTGACGTGGTTATTGTTTTCTTCGCAGCGAAGATTTCAATTATACTACAAGCTATTGCAAAGTGCGATTACATAATTGTCGTCTATATATATTTCGATATTGCCTCAATATCATTTCAGATTGTTCAGATACCAAAGTTCCATTTGCCTTTGGAGTCTCGTTGTCATTTCAACTGCGACAAAACAAAATGGCGTTGGAAATTTCCAGAATGAAATGTGCTTGCTTTGAGCTATGATTGGTCTACAAAGTATGGCAACTATTTTATATGTTTACAGCTATTCCGAGTTGGTTTTCATGCACGGCACAGATGAAAATAGCTAGGGGTTTCCATTTAAAACAACATTTTTTCGCAAAACTAACGTGAAAACTAACTAGAAATGTTGAAAAATGTGTATGGTCATTACGCTCTAAGGTAGTGAACAATTTTACGGTAATAAATGGATATCTGGAATCCAGTTTTTCTTTAAAATATATATTTTTTTAAATTTTTTGAAAGGAATTAATAGGTTTCCTATACTGTACAGCTTAAGAAAGTCACTTCAGCTCTAAAAACCATTCACAAAAGTCATGTAACTTCATACATAATATTTACTAAAGAAAGAATTCGAAAATATAATGCATGTATGGTATGGTAAAAGTTATTTATGAGCATAAAATCAATACCAAGCAACGCCGAATCTACAAACGTTAGAGCTCTATATTCCAGCTTCATTACTTATCCTGAACACCTTTCCTGGAAATTTTATATTTCTTCTGAAATTATAATAATTGAAGAAAGAATTAGAACAGAATCTATAAACGTTAGAGCTCTATATTCCAGCTCCATTAAAAATTTTATATTTTTTCTGAAATCATAATAATTGAAGAAAGAACTAGACTAATTTCGTAGTACTGATACAATTTATATGCGAGCCTTTAATCAACCATAGGTAACTCTTCGGTCTGGCATTTCTTGTAATCTAAAACTCTAATAAACATAAATTCCTGCTCCGTTTCGTCTGACCTAGACTAAATTATATAGCATACATCAATCACAAGCAGGACTTTTAAATCAAATGAATAATTTCATGTTTTCAATCAATCAGGCGTAACTCTTTTATCTTGCTTCACTTGCAGTTTTCAACAACAATAGCTATATATTCCGGTTCCGTAATATCTGCCCTACCTATCGAGGTTAAATTTGAACTCAATATCCGCTGGCAAATGCAAATATTTAATTGGATTCGGCCTCAATTGTCTAACGGCAGCAGCTCAGACTTCGCCTCGACTTGGATTCTTAGCTATAGCGACAGATTCCAACTTGGACCCGGACTCGACGAGAGAGACGCGGAGAGGTAGTGACAGGGGGGGGGGGACAGGGTGGTAGGGAGAGAGCGGCGACAGCGTCCATTAAAATGCCCCACTAACTGCATTCCAAGAATTCATAAGTCAAAGATCGAATGTGCCCGGCGCTGCGACGATAGCAGTGCCTGTCTGCAGCCCCTTCCCGCCAGCCTGACCCCCGTCGACCACCTTTCTCTCGGGGACCAGGGCCACCAGCGGGCTGCAGGCTGCAGCAGACAACAAAGACTCAAATTGAATAAATAAAGCGCAAGATTTATGCATACGAAATTAATAAATTGAAAAATATGTACACAATGAGTACTACGAGGGAGTATTAGAGAGACACTAAGGCACGGGCAAGTGCAGCGGCCATTTAATTTTAATGCCCTGGCTTTATCAGGCGCCCCCCTCCCCCGCCCCCAACGCCCCTGCTCCTACTGCCTAAGGAGATTAGTGCGGCGCGTAAGAAACCAGATATGAAATATGCGTGATAAGACCAAAGTGCAGCGGTGTCAAAAAACTACTTACAAGAGCAGAATGCAGGCCAACTACAGCCAGTAAGCGAGTGTGTGTGTGTGTGTGTGTAAGTGTGAGAGTGTGAGTATGAGTGTGAGTGTGTGTGTGTGTGTGTGTCTGTCTGTATGCTTGTAGCGTGCGAGTGTGCACGTATCTCGCCTCAAAGTGATGAAATGTTGCACTGAGAATGTGTGTTTACTCGCAGTCGCAGTCACGATCGCCATCGCGATCAGTAGTCACTGCCAGCAGTCACCTTCACAGTCACCGTCACCGTCACCGTCACCATCACCGTCACCTTAGCCACCACGATCGCAGCCAGTTTCATTTTCATGAATGGACTGCAGCGCGCTGCGGAGCTGCTGCAGCTGCTCGATCGCTCCGTCGATCGGTTGCATGAATGAATTGCGATGGCGCCGCGTCGCGCATAGATCGAACTATTGTAATTACTATGAGATTATGCAAAATGGATATGCAATTAGTCGCCGCTTGAGTCTGCGACCGAGTCAAAGCAGTCAAAGAGCTGAGCTGCAGCTCGAGACGCAGACGGAGACGAAGATGCAGATCGAGACGGAGACTGAGCTGGAGACTGACTCTGAGTCATGGGGCAACTAACTGGTTTGACTTGACTGAGAACAAGTACAAGCGAGTCGCACCACTGTAAGTGAGTAGTGCATAGTGAGTAGTTGCAAGCAGGGGCGTAGTGCCAGGCAACTATTCTAGCTGATCTCGAAGATGCATGGCACTGCAAGAAGAAGCGCAGTCTTTTGATGGCGAAAGAATGAAATGTTAGATCTGTAAATACAAAACATACATAGTAATATAATAATAATGAAGATCAATATGCACTTATCCATCACATAATAAAGAGTCTTAATGTATATATAATAATCATGTATATAAATTTAAAGATTGTCATATAGAAACTAGCTGAATATCGAAGTCTAAACTGAAAATTCTACATCTGCACCGAAAATATTGCATTTACCATATAATGTAAGCGGTTTTAGAGAATTTAAGAACCGAAAATTCTTCAACTGAAGTTGAAAATTGAAAATATGTGAAAAATAGAGCTATTTGGCTAAGAAAAATTCGTCAACTGAAGAGAAAATTGAAAATATGTGAAAAATAAAGCTATTTGGCTATGAAAAAGGATTTCAGAGCGTAAGAGTATCATAAAAATTAAATTGTCATGTTGAAAATTGCATGAAAAGACCATCAAAAGCTGGTAGAACCGTTCTAGGACCCATCAATCAGCGAACTTTGAACCATTCTTCATTCCACACGTATTTCCCACAGGCTACCGTGAGCAGAAGAATCTGTCGAGATAAGTATAAATAGGTGGTGCAATATATAGCAAGCTATATGCATGTGCAATCGTGATTTACATCAAGAATCGATCGATCGCCCATCCACCCCACTGACTACGCACCTGATCGCGATGTGGCTGCTATATGAAGTCACGATATTGGAATGTGTGTCTTGCTGCTGCTGCTGCTGCTGCTGATGATGATGATGATGACGAAGAGAACTGCAATTGCAACTGCAACTGCAACTGCAACTGCCACCGCAACCTGTTGGCATTTTGCAATTAGAATTGCCACAGACGAGCGAGACGAACTACGATGCCCACAGCCGAATTCGAAAGAAGTTCAGGGTTCAGGGTTGAGCTGATGCTGCATGCAACATGCTGCAGCTTGCGGCCGTCTCGTTTGTCGACAACGGCATTAAGATACGCCAAAGAGATCAATGCGAGTCAATGACAGCAGCAGCAGCAACAACAACAACAACAACAGGTCGCACAGCCATCAATCGGGCCTATCGGGCTCCAGAATGTGTGTCCGTCCAGCCGTCCGTCCGTCTGTCCGTGTCCCCTAAAAACTGATAATAATGTCGCCTGCGGGAAATTCCTTTAGCGGCATTTAAGGCCACTTAATTATGCCCCGTTGCTTCGAACCGAGCCGACTTGAGCTGACCGGAGATCCCCCTCCACCCATCGAGCCATCTACCGCTGCCTCTACTCCTCCCCGCGCCGCCCCCGAGCACGTTGCCGCATCGAAAAGCAATCCTAAATTCCTGGAATTTCGACTCTTGTTAAATATCAACTGCTGTATTTGTACACGGCTCCTCGACTCGACGCGACGCGACGCGACGCGACTTCGCTGTCTGCTGTCGGTCTATGTCGGCACTCCGCTGCTCTCCCCTACTCCTTCTACCCCTCCCCCGCTGCTGCATGCACTCTTTGTCCGTCCGCCCGTGTGTGTGTGTGTGTGTGTGCGTGTGTGTGGTGTACGCTGCAGACGTAAAGAATGTAGATATGGATGCCTTTCGACAGTTCATTCAGCACTCGATGCGATTCGATTCCAATCAACAGATTTTCCCATTATCTTAAAGGTTAGGCTCGAGAAACGCTTTTGTCATAACTTTGATAATAAGGGATAATCATCTTTTAAGCAGCTGGAGCCTAAGATGTACCAAGAACTATTCAGTTCTCGCCATGTAACTGCATCCAAATGTCTTTCTTATGCAGATGAACTCCAGAAAGTTGAGACATTTGAATGATTGCTAGAGAATACCGCTGAATCGTTGATATATATAATTGCTATAATGCAGTTATCAATTTACTACTGATACGCTATTTCAAAAAGTGCTTGAATAACTGCAGATTATGACAATTAAGCTATAAACTCAGTTTCCACTGCAGATTCTGTCCTTACTGAACCTCTTCACTTAAGATCCCTGAGGCAACAACGTTAGATACAGAACCTATTTCAATTTTCTCAATTTCTCAAGACTCTCTACTTGCCTATGATCTATCAAACTTATTATAGAAGTGCTTGAATAACTGCAGATTATAACTATATAGCTACAAACTCCGTTTTAACTGCAGATTCTGTCCTTTCGGAACCTTTTCACCTAAGATCCCTCAGCAAATAACGTCAGACACACACCCTATTGCGATTTTGTCGATTTCTCAAGTCTTTTTACTTACCTATGATCCATCAAACTTATAATAGTAGTGCTTGAATTACAGCATACTATGACTATATAGCTGTAAACTCCGTTTCAACTGCAGATTTTGTTCTTTCCGTACCTTTTCACTTAAGATCCCTCAGGCAATAACGTCAGACACAGACCCCATTTCGATTATGTCGATCTCGAACGTATTATCGAACGTATTATCTTAACTATAATTTCCTCAGCTACTTAAGATCTGCCAATAACTAGAGAAGTTACCTGAGATCTTGACTGTAATCCTTTACGCCTGCTAATGAAGTTCTTCTATAAAAATTTCCTATTTGGCATACTAGAAAAGGGGGAAATTCCTTTGGCTATAGCCAAAGTTTATTATGATTTCGCAAATGGGCTACGCTGATAGATGCAGTCACGTTCGGCCAGCAAATCAGCTGAATAATGGGCTAACATGTGAGCTGGAGGAGGAGGAGGAGCAGCAGGGGAATGCATTGCAGGCACCTTTCCGAAGATCATCACAAGCTGCCGATGAGCGAACCAATTAGATCAAACGCTTCCTCCTGCTGAGTGGCAACAGCAACGAGGCGAGTGCAATGCCGCTCCCAATGCCCCTCAGCTCCTTCAAGTCGGCGCTCAAGCCACAAACTCGCCAATGTAAATACACGCAGACAGGCACACACACACACACACACACACACACGCACACTCGCACGCACTCAGACATTCATATCAGACATTCTTCTCGTTCGCTCTACGCTCTACGGTCATCAAGTCGGCTTGTTCAACATGCAAGCGACGGTGGGGGAAAGGGTAAAGGGGAGACGGGAGACTGCAGACTGAGAGACTGTGGGATAGAGAGAGAGAGATGTGAGAGGAGTGGAGTCATCGATGATAATATTCATTCATTTGATCGAACCGCCGAAGACGTCAACAACAACCACGAAGCAACGACGACTTTCATTATGCCCCAATGCCCATCCTCCCCTCCCCCCCTCTGCACTTCAGCTCGCTGCCTCCGGCAACTGCAACTGTGTCTGCTGCAGCGCTCGCTGCTTAAGCATTGGGCAGGCTGTTGGATCGCCAGATCGCTGCATCGCTCGACCGCACGAATGCCGTCTAAAATCAAATCGAGGCAGAGAAAAGCAGCAGCGGCAGCATCCACAGCAACAACAACAACAACAATAACAAAACCATATTGCCAAAGTAGCAGCAGCAACGACTGCAGCAGCCGCCGCCACAACAAAATCAACATCCACAGCAGCAACAAAAACAACAAAGCTCGTTACACTGCAAAAAAAAAGGGAAAGGGAAAAGGTAAGCAGTGTTTACTATGTTCATTTCTCAGCGAGATCATTTTGAGACTTTAATATATATTATTCTCTCTCTTTATC
Source organism: Zaprionus bogoriensis (assembly GCA_035046045.1). Lineage (NCBI taxonomy): Eukaryota > Metazoa > Arthropoda > Insecta > Diptera > Drosophilidae > Zaprionus > Zaprionus bogoriensis. The sequence goes on along the minus strand of JAWNOI010000192.1, from coordinate 142,804 downwards.
TCTGATATCCCAGACCTTACTTCTGTTTTATGTAATATGTGATAGTAAAACCAGATTTCACCGGTTTAACTTTCGGGTCTCTGTATTCGATATATTTACAAAGCTATTCGAAATACCCCATCCTATATATCCTATATTCGCTTTATACTATTATATAGTTTATCCCAGATCTAACTTCTGTTGTATGCAATATTGATACCAGACTTCCCTGGCTTAACTTTCGTATTCCTGTATTCGATATATTTACAATGATATTCAACATGCCCCAAATTTAACGTTAGATTTCCCATATTCGCTTTATACTATTATATATTTTTATCCCAGAGCTTACTTCTGATTTGTTTTATGCAATATATGATAGTAATACCAGATTTCGCTGGCATAATTTCGGATTTCTATATTCGATATACTTACAAATATATTTTCGATATCATTCTGATATTATTTTTATAATAATGTAAGTTGAATTTATTATGCCTTTACACATATCCATCAAGAAAAGCCTGAATTTCTTATACTTTTCGAAAATTCCACATAGTTTCTCTCTATATGTCATTTCTAGCAGCTGAGTAATTAATTTTAGGACAACGCACTGGGCATAACCCATTGATATTAAAAATATTAGTTTAATAACCATTATTTTAATAAATAAATAAAAAAAATCAATATGCATGCCTAAAATATACTTAAATCTCCGGAAAATCTACAGTAAAAGTAGTTTTCAATTCCAGTGCCCCTTACACACCAGATATTTCAAGATTGTACCATATAGTATTATATACAAGAAGAATAAATGAAAAAAAAAAAAAAACAATCAATATGCATGCCTACTTATATGTATGGTTTTAAGACTAAAACACTTTAAAATTGTCCATTAAAACTTCATGAAAACTCTAGAAAATCTAAAGTAAAATTAGTGTTAATAGTGTTTTTAATTGCAGTGTCCTCAACAGACTAGATATTTAAGGATTGTAGCATATAGTACTTTATACAACAATTATATACTAAAATATACTTTAAGTTAAATGCATTAATACCAGCATGCATGCAATTACATGCTCAAGCCTTTCTCAGCTCAAGTTGAGCCCAGTTTCGCGCAGTGCACACAATCTACACATTCACTTATAGGAGTAAAAATCGATGAGAAAAGGAATATGTTGAACGGGTGTATGGTCGGTCGGACGGTCGGTCGGTCTATACCAAAAACCACGGCTCAAAAACTGCTATCCGTTCTCCGCCCATGCACACACACACACACACACCGAACACACACTCGCACACACACTCGCACACACACACACACATACAGACGAGCCGAAGACGAAGCAAAGACCTCTTTTTAATGTATTGCAATTCCAAGAATTTAGGAAGAGGAACGTGAGAAACTTTGTTTTTGTTATTTTCTTTTCTTTGCATTTCAACCTTACATCTCGCTCGCTCGCTCACTCGCACTCACGCTGTCACTCTCTCGCTCTCGCTCTCTCTCTCACCGCTCTCGCTGCAGTCCCTAAGCGAGAGACGCAGTCGTCGGCGTTGGCTATTACTCTTGCGGCGGCTCCTACATTGGGCTTGGGCCATGGCAAATGTTTGATTGCAGTTGCCGTCGACGCAGCAGTCGGCGCTGCAGTCGACGCTGCCGTTGGCTTCGCAGTCGCAGTCGCAGTCGCAGCCGCTGCATGCTGCAGACATTCATATTGTATACACTTAAGTTCTTCTGGAATTTCGTATTGCAGCAGCCAAAAACGGCGCATGTAAAGGTGCACAGGGGGGGGGGGGAGGGGGTAGGAGGAGTAGGCAGCCAGTGCGATCACCTACCTCGGCCAGACTTGGCTAATAAAGCCGGCGACAAGAGAAAGCCGAAATTCCGAGACAACAACATTGCAGCAAGGCGCAGGGAGCACTGCAGTAGGGGGGGGATGCAGTGGCTGTGGCAGGCTAGGGGGGGGGGGAGGGGGTTGCTGAAGTTATTCTGTTTGCTTGGCACATTTCGTTTGCTTTTGTTTTGTTTTGCTTTTGCCGCTGCGTTGTTTTGTTTTGTTTTGATTTGTTTTTGCATTTGCAGCGAATTTCGCAGGCGCGCGCGTTTGTGTGCGTGTGTGTGCGCTTGGGTGCTTGTCTGCCTGTGCGAGTGTCTGTGTGTGTGTGTGTGTGTGGCGCGCAGTCCATTTCTTTTTGGGATGCTGCTGACGTTGCCGACGTCGCAGTTGCTGTCGCTGCTGCTGCTGGCTCTTTGGAATGCTGCATAATTTTTGTTTTTTTTTTCTCTCTTCCCATTTTGCTGCTGCTGCTGCTGCTGCTGTTGTTGTTGTTGTTGCCGTGGCGCAGGGCAGCGACAAAATAGCAGAATCCTGTTGCCATGATCGTTAACAAGATGCCGAGACAACGGTCGAGCTGTGCAGGGAGACAGGCTGCAGGGAGGAGAAGGAGGAGGGCGCCGCGTGCGGGCATGGAATCTGGAATCTGTGGGAGCTTCGAACTGGCAGCCAAATTAAATAGGCGCAAGCGCTTAAGTTAGCCACGAGTTCTGCTCTGGCCAAAGGAGTGGACCCTCCTCTCCGCGTTGTTGTTGTTGCTCGGCCTGCTATGCCGAGTTGATTGTCCTCTCACCTCAGAGTTTTTGGCCCCGGCCGAAGCGTGAGCTCGCATTCAGTCTTGGCCGAGGCCGAGACTTGCTGCAGCTTCTACTTGTTGCTGTTGTTGTTGTTGGGGCTGCTGCTGCTTTTGGCTGGAATGCAGCCGCGCACGAGTAGAGAGAAAATCTTCTCACCTCTCGACAACAGCAGTTCGCCTGGCCCAATGCAGATCCGGATCTCAATCCAAAATGCAGCGACAGACAGACGGACAGACAGAAAGACAGACAGACAGACAGACAGACAGACAGACAGACGTATAGACAGACAGACAGATAGACGAATAGACAGACGCACAGACAGACAGACAGATGCATAGACAACCAGACAGACGAACAGACAGACTTATGGACGGACATAGAGACGGCTAGACAGACAGACAGACAGACCTATAGACATACATAGAGACGGCTAGACAGACAGACAGTTGTATACACAAGCCAAGAGACGGACAGACAGACATCTGTCTGAGCATACAATAAGTCGGACAGACGGACAGACAGATGGACAAACGGAATTCTCCCGCAAGCGTTGTGGAAATCTAATCGCAGAAATGTTTGCACTGCGATTGCGATTGTTATTCTTGACAGTTCGAGCTGATTGTGGGATCCTTCTGCAAGATCTGAATGAGATATGCACTCAGCTAAGGCAGAAGAAAACTCTAAGATGTGAAAAATGATAGTAAAATGATGGTAGAGGGTTCAAAAAAGAGATCAATTCTCTAACACGCCTTGTTGATCCTTTAGAAGACATTTAAGCGTACCTTCTCCTAAATATGCAATTATATTATAAAGTATATTACTCAGATCATTGAATGAAATACAACATATTCGGTAGTAAAAAAAAAAAAATACTGGCTAATTTGTCATACGCCAAATAGGCATTTACAGGGATTAAATACAATCTTTTGAGATACATTGTAAGATATTGATTTAAGATATCCTTCCCTATAAGATTGTTATCGCATAAAATAAAAACCGATGTAGGCTTAAATCATCAAAGCAGAAAGAGTAGAAGAAAATTCATCAGTGCAGTCTATATTTGATAACAGAGATATTAAGGATAATATGACAATTTCGCAAAGTTTATCATAATCTTCTTTATTATGTGAAGAAATTCGTGATTAGTTCTTTATATAGAGTTTAAAATCGTTATAGGATTTATCCAATAATATCTTCATGCCATCTTCTGATTTCATATTGAGCTCTATTCAATTGCACTAAATACTTACTTAGATTTTCCCAACAACTTTTAAAGATCTCGCGACGCTTTCCTTTCACTTTCCTATTATTACTCCTTAGTTCGCCCATACATTTCTTCTGATCTTCGTATGACTATCCTCTAAGTCTTTTGTAGTTCTTACTTAAATTTCCACTTCATCGCACTAAGGTTTCTCTAAGATCTCTTTTTAGTTTCTTCTTTAACTACTTAGCTTTTCCCTTAGTTCTCATATAAATTTCGCCATGGATCCCCCTTAAATTTCGCCAAGATCTCAGTTATTATGATATTCATTTGATGCATTCCACAGTCTAGCGAAACTAGAAATTGCCGTGGAAGTTATCGCATTGCAAATTATCCTGACTTGCAGATAACCCCGCAGCCTGCTCAAGTTAACCCCCCAATAGAGCCGAGCGAGGCGGCAGCTGTCTGCCTGGCTAGACTGCGAGTGAGATCGCTTGATGAGTTGATCATTTGTTTGCCGAACTGGACCTGGACGCACCGGATCGCACCAGGAGACGCAGCTCGACGCGGAGTAGGAGCCACAAGCAGTAGGCAAGGAGGCGTTACTGTTTTTCTTTTGAATTCGTCTTTTTGCAGCGGGCTTGTGTGTGTGTGTGTGTGTGCTGCATATTGTGTTCATTATGATTATTTCTGGCAGGCATTTTGGGCTGGCGACTGAGGTAACTGCAGACTGTGCAGAAATCCGCACATAATCTGGCAAAACCAGTAGAACAGCAGCAGCGGCAGCGGCAGCAGCAGCAACAACAAGGAGAAGTCGCCGCCAGTCGGCACTTAGGAGGAGAGCGCGAACGTGGATATGGATATGGATGTGGACATGGCTCTGGTTGTGGCTCTGGCTCTGGCTCTGGCTCTGGCTATGGCTCTGCCTGCCGATGGGTATGTGGACCTGTATGTGGCTGCGGCGAGAACGCAGCGCGCTCTGCTCATTTATAATGGGAAATGTGCGAGAGGCGCAGGCGCAGGCGCAAATCCCTTTGGCTCTCGTACCTTCCTGTCAGTTCTCCTCCTCCTCCAACACCACCACCTCCTTGTTGTTGTTGTTGCTGCTGCTGACGCGGTCGTCGGGGTCGCCGTTTGTTGTTGCTGTTGTTGTTGCTGCTGCTGGCATTGTGTGCGCCTCTTGCGTCTTGTCTGGCCAAGTCTGATTCTCAGCATCAGCATCAGCCTGGGCTTCGGCTTGGGCTTCAGCTTTGGGTTGTTTTTGCTGCCTTTTGTCCTGCGCATCGCATTCGAATTTTCCCAGAAATGTTAATTATAATACACACACACACACACACACAGCACACACACATATTCTCACATAATTACTCGCATTTTTTCCACGCTTCCATATCCTGTTTTCGCGTCGCGCCAAATAAATTTGCATGCGCCGCGCGTTTTTTCGCAAAGAAAAAGGAAAAGGGTCTAGTGCAGCTGGAGGTGGAGGGTATCGGTTAGTTACCCTCGAGCAGGATTTGAAGAAAGAGTTCGCTTTACCGCTGCGCACTGTGCGTAGGTATGTGAAAAGCGGCGCGTGAGAAAGGAGCGTGAGCTGTGCCTGTAGATTGCAAGCTTGATGATAGGATAATGAGATCTTATTAGCTTAAAGAAGATCTCCAGCAAGTATTTTTTAGATATTATATACTTTTTGAAACGTTTTCTTTTAGAGATAAAAACCAATACGTAAAATTAGTTTCAGTTGTCCGTTTTTGGAAGATCGCTAATTTTATTAGGCTCTATATAGAAACGTGCTTGATAAATACTTATTTTCTTGAAGATTGTAGACAGAATTTGAGTAGCTGTAGAGTATGTCTAAAATTTATATTCATGTTAGATGGGATTTAAAGTTATTGATGTTTTTAATATGAAAATGAAGGGGTAGACTTCATTTAATATTTATTTATGATCAAGACCTGCAAAAGAAATGCTTTACAAATGAAAAATTTCGGTAAAATCAGATTTAAGCAAGGAGTTTTTTTTAGAAGAGTTACGCTTTTTATAAAATTAAAATTAAGGCTCTGATCTCACTAATTTAGTTAATAAGGGTAAGTTTTATATAAAACTTATTATTTTAAATTAAATTAAATTTAAATTAAATTTGTCTTTTTGAATTTAGCTCTTTTGCTATTATTTATAATATATTCTTTTGAAGGTAATTACTTCTAGAGGTAGACTTTTTAATAACCAACTATAAATATATTTAACTTAATTTCATTATAATATTACACTCTTTTGCTTGAGTATCAGGATTGTTTTGTGTAACTTTTTAATAGAGTTACCTATTTATAGATATAATTAAAATGAAATATAACCCTAACCAAATTAATTTAAAGTATTTCGTATTCGAGTAAACTTAATAATGCATGATAAAAACATTAAATTGTTGACTATTGAAATCGGGGGCGATTATGCTATAACCAATTTGAATAGAAATCATATTAAATGGAAGTACTCATATAATTGCTGTGATCATTGCCTTGATTACATGGCTAAATGTTACACATCGAGTCTAGGGTATTTCGGCAATCAGCATAATTTAATTACGCCGTTGACACAAAAAGAACCATTTTCAGTGCATGCAAGCGAATGCTGAAAAAGTTTAAACAATTTGCTACAACGCAGTTTTTGAGTTTTCTATCAAATTTATATAATCGCCGCCATTATGTTTTTTTTTCAAACGCTCTCGACAAGAACAACAGCAACAACAACAACAACAACAACAAGAGCGACAGCAGCGGGAGCGGCAGCGGGAGCAGTAGTGACGGCGGCAGCAGAGAGCAGAGCGAGAGCCCAAGCCCAATAAGTGTTAACGAAAAAAGCTTCGGGAGCTCTCCAAAAAGCAGCAGCAACAACAGCAACAACAACAACAGCAACAGCAAATATGTCAAAAACCAACAAACCTAGTATCTCTAATACTCACACTCACGCACACAGCGACAAGCTCCCGCACACGCGCCACACACAAGCGCACACGCACACAAGCTGAGCACACATACACACGCACGCAAGCGCCAATTGATCGCTCACACGCGCACATCTGTGCCAATTTCTTACCTACACATGCGCGCGCTCTTTCACACACACACACACATACCCAGCGAGAGACGTACTCATGTGCTTGTGCTCTCATCGGTCTAATCGTGCAAACGAAAAGGGGAGAGAGGGAAGGTTCTCTCTCACTCTGTCGAATGGGTTGAGCGGGAGTGCGAGGTGGGCGTCGAGGCAGCGGCAAATACAAACACAAACACAAACACAGAGAGTAATCGACAAAGAGAGTGAGAGCAACACGCACACACAGCAACACACGTACAAACGTATATATATATATATATATGAATTTGCCTGCTTGTGCATACTTACATACGTACAAAGAGCAGAGATTGCGAGCGACTGCGATTGCGACGGGGGTTGTGCGGTGGCGTGGACGACGGGGCAACGAGGGGGAGCGGGCGAGGTGTTGCAAACCAGTTGCGGTGGCAATCGCAATACCAATACCGCATTCCACGGCAAAAGAGGTTAGACCTCCGCCGTCATTTCATTCACAATTTTCAACATTGGTGTCGACGACGTTGCGACGCGTCGTTGCAATCAGCAGCAGCGACGGCGACGGCGACGGCGACCGCGACAGCGACGGCAGCATGTTTGGCAGTCGGGGCCATTGACGTGCAGGCGCAGGCGCAGCAGCAGCAGCAGCAGCAGACTGCACATTGCTGGAGTTGCTGCTGCTGCTGTGGCCGCTGCTGCTGCTTGCATCGCTGCTTCTGCCTTGGCTTCTGCTTCTGCTTCGGCTGCTGCTGGCAGTGAGGCTGGGCGATTGACTCTTGCTGCTTGCTGCTTGGCATGCGACACGGACCTCTCTCTCCTCCTTCTCCTCTTGGTAGAGGGGGCAACAAGCGCCAGCTTTGAGTTATTTGACTATGCAGCTGTCTCGTTCTCTCTCTCTCTCTCTCTCTAACTTTTAGTCTCGCATTTCTCGCTCTCTTAATTTGCCTATGCCTGGGTTTCTGCTTGCTCCAAGAACTGCAATAAATTCCTTAACTATCCCTGTAATCGGGTTATCAGTCGTATTTACAATTACAACGCGTCGACATTGCGAGCAGAAACAAGGCAGATATGCACTGCAAGAAATGGCATAGGCTTAATTAAAGATTTAAGCGTATTTCATAATATATAATAATATATAATGTACTATATGCCGTGGGCATATTTAATATGCTTCTAATAATAATAATAATATCATTATTTTAATGTATTTAATGTATCTTATGCACTTTTCTGCCAGTGTAGATAATTAATTTTTAGGCATATTTAATATGCTTCTTATAATAATAACATCATAATCTTAATATAGTTAATATCTCATGCACTTTTCTGCCAGTGTAGTACCGCGTAACTCTCCCTTAGAAAAGGAAAAATTAATTTTCGGCATATTTTATATACTGATTTAATAACTCATGCATTTTTCTGCCAGTGTAGTGTCGCATAACTCTCTTGTAGAAAAGAAATAATTAATTTTTAGGCATATTTAATATGCTTCTAATAATAATAATATAATAATCTTAATATATTTAATATCTTATGCACTTTTCTGCCAGTGCAGTGCCGCAAAACTGTCTTAGAAATAAAATAATTCATTTTTTGGCGTATTTAATATACTGATTTATTAACTCATGCACTTTTTCAGCTTTTTCTGTCTTAGAAAAGATATAATTAATTTTTGGCATATTTAATATTCTGTTTTATTAACTCATGTACTTTTTCTGACGGTGTAGTGTCGCATAACTCTGTCTTAAAGAAGATATAATTAATTTTTAGGCATATTTAAAATACTTATTTATTAACTCATGCACTTTTTCTGCCAGTGTAGTGCCGCGTATCTTTCTCTTTCTTAGATATTTGGTCTTGGCTTTTCATGCGTTCGCTGCGTGCCTTGAAGCACTCGCCGTCGGCAGCGGCAGCAACTTGCATACGACACACAACTTCAGCGGCAGCAGCAACAACAGCAGCGGCAACAACAACAATAACTACTACAACAACAACAACAACAACAACTGTAGCTTTAGCTATGCCTGTAGCTGTTACTGTTGCTGTTGCTGCAGAGCGGCGTGCCAGACGTGTGTACATACCTACGCATACTTCAATGTTACCTAATTAAAGTTTACAAGTAGAAGCCGACGACGCTGTCGCAGTTAAAGCAACATCAGCAGCAGCAACAACAACAGCAGCAGCAGCAGCAGCAACAGCATGATTCATTGGAATGCAAAGAATTTTTATATGTTTCTATCTACATACATAAGCTGCTCTGTCTGCCTGTTGTTGCTTTTTACAATTTCAATATGTACGATGAATGATTTTGTAACAAACAGCAACAACAACAACAACAGCAACAACACGGCAACATCAACACCCTAAAACATCAAGGCAAACACTGCGCATGTGGAATGCAGTAATGGGGCCCAACCATAACAAAGCGGACAGCTTCGAGCAGAGAGCGAGAGGGACTGACGCAGGGCCGAGCAGGCGACCAAGCGACAGAGAGACAGTTAGTCAAATAGACAAACAGGCAGACAGTGGGACGGCACGGACGGACAGAAACGAGACAAACAGCCCCCAATAGATAGACAAATATGCGCGATGGCACCGCACCGACTCACGTAACATACAGATACCACACACACGCACACACACACGTACACACACACGCACATACACCTACTAACACACTCGCACACACAGATATCGCGTCGAATGATATGCAAGTAAAATGAAGAATTTGATTAGGAAATCGTCATACGCAGCGAGATCAGATTGTGTTCTATAAACATAATTGAGCGATAGACATAGTTCCAGTTCCAGTTCCAGTTCCAGTTCCAACAGGCGACGGGAAATTCCACACGATGACACTTAACAATGCCAACAACTCGACGGTAAGCTTCATAGATTGCTCAAGTATTGGACTATATGGTAGTTTCGAAAAGAAAAGCAAAGCAACAGTTCAATAGAGCATAACTTCAAAGAACTAGTTCCAATAAATAAAGATAAAGGAATAAAGATCAAAGGAAAACAACGAAAAGGCATATAGATCAGCAGTTGATTGGGCTTGCATTGACTTCTTTAAGCTCTACCCAACAAAGACTCTACAGAAGCGGAAGATAACTCGGCTTTTACTTGGAAAATTTTCAATTTAAGCTGCTGATGATTGCTTAGCAAGAATTTATCATGATCATGATCATAATCAATGAAATAGCCTATGCCAACTGATGGTCACCCTAATCAGAAGAAGCTCAGGCATCACAGCTGCTAGAATTTAGCATAATATCTAATTTTATTGTCTCTTCTTAAGCCTTTTTTAGTTGTTTCTACTCCGGCTTTTATTATTTGTCTGGTCTATGATGTGAAATCTTCCCAGCTCAAACTACGATCACCATTTACTATAAGCTTACCATTCTTCCCCTTTAAAATTGTATAGCCCATAGCCCTAATCGAAAGCAATTTAAGTATTGTTGTTGCTGAACTTGAGAATCACTTGCAGCAGTCTATACTCTCTTTTTAACCCACTGTAGCTCAATGCTGCACAACTCAGGGCTCGACATTAGAGATAAATCGATTCCATTATATGATATTCCGATTTCAATTTCCATTATGAAACGATGACGAGTTGCAGCACGCATTCCCGCAGTGGGAAATCCCAGCTGACTCCCACACACAAGCAGGCGAACAAACGGACAGGCGTACGGACAAACGGACAGATACAAAGAGCTACAAACAGAGAGCCGCCGACCTAGACCGGACCAGACAGTGCCAGAGCCAGAGCAGCCAGACCATAACACTTAAGCCAACACCCGACTATAGGGAACTCAAGTGTCTGGGGTTAATAATGCGATTGCTTTGTAGGCGGGCGTCTTCGGGCACAGATAATGCCCAAAGAGCAACAACAAATTGGGCGTCTCGTCGTCCGTCTCACAGCGTCCTACTGCGATTTCGCTGCGTGTGACATCGATGCTCGAGTCGTGCGGGGGAAGGAACTATCGCCGAGCTATCGGCATCGATGATGTCTTTGCAAAATTCGTAGAACTCATTGAGCACTGGGCATTTGTAATAGGAGCGCACACTACACAAACGGGCGAGGGAGAGGGGAACTGGAACGGGGTTTCTCGAGAAGCAACAATGTCTCGACGCGTCGGCGGTCAGTTGCATTTATTGCATTGAATGCATTCGGAATGGATATATTCGGGACTCGGCACTTGGCAGTCGGCTCGGCGTTTTCCAGGAATCGATGTCGGGCCCCGGGTGACATTTCGGAGACCACCACGGACCACAGACACCAGACCATTCAATTTAGTCAGCGTGTAATCATTTTTGCTGACAACAACTTCCTGTGCCGCCGAGATTACCAGCCGAATGTCAAGTGATTATGCTGCTATATATATATATATGGCTCTGGGTCCTGTGTGTGGGTGTGTCGATATCAAAGTGACAGTGCCGCCGTCCCCGGCTCCGTTTCGAGTGTGGGAATGATGTGTTGATTACACAACAAGAAGACAAGGCCAGAGCAGACCAGACCAGACCGAAGAGTCCCTCGACTGACCGATCTAAGGACATCAAAAGAGCAGACCGTTCTATTTCCTGGAAACTGTGGATCGTCTACCGTCTAGGATTACTGTAAACACTGTAAATATGCAATCAATTCTTATCGACGGGCAGCGTGAGATACTTTCGCTTCTCAGCGAGAAACCATTCATGAGATCGAGGATCGCAGATCGCAGATCGAAGAACTGAGTGCAACAGTTTCCCAGATCTTGCAGGCAATTTGTGTCGTGTTATCTGCTCGGCCACACAATGCATGGATTTATCACCCCTCGAGTGGGAAACGCACAAGAAACACACTCGCACACACACGCACACACAGAAGGGTGAGAAACCATAACGAAATCAGGCACAAAGGGTACCTGAAGAAGGGCTAATTCGGTTGATTGTACCGTTTGAAAGGATATGGCCGTAAGTTTATAATAATATTTGTTCCCATAAAACAGGAAGGTGGGAATAATTAGACACAACTTGTTTGCACTGATAACTAAGGTACGTAGGAAAACATGGGCATATCTTGAATATGTAGATACCTGATGGGATCAGAGAAGATCAGCGAAGAAAAAAGTTGTTTCTTTGGTAAAGGATGCACTTATAAATATAGTAACTTGAATTATAATATAAATATAATATATAAGAAGTCTTGAGTGGAAACGCAGTTCGATAAATAAATAAAATAAAATAAATATACAAATATAAGGTATTTAGATATCGTAGATTTTATCAGGCTTTAGCAGAAAATAAATAACCGAATTATAGCCAAATCTTTTTAACAAATATAAATAAATGTATTAGAAGCTTGCAAAAGCTACAAAAATTAATTTATCTGTGATAAAATAAAATTTAAATTTAAAATTAATTTTAAAATATTTAAGTATCAAAATCGAATGTTACCACAAAATAATTCTATATAGTATATAAAATGCATCTTTTACTCTCGTTTCAAAGCTAATCTTAATAAAGTATATGCAGGTTTATGAAATATACATATATGTATATGGAATACATGACGCAAAAGCATCGTTCTTACATGTCATATATACATATATTAATATAACTTGATCCAAAGTTATAGGAGAATCTATTTAATATATAATATTATAATGCAAGCTGTATGATAGTTATCAAAAATTGTGTATCTATCATATATCAGCTATGGAGTCTTCACTCTCTTCCACAACTTCCACATCTCAGGCCCCTCTCAACGCTAATCTTACTAGCTATACGTAGTGTTTCTGACTGCTGACTTACCCCTCGCCCAGTTGCAGTGCTCGGACTGGCCGCATCAGCATTCTCAAGCCCCAAAGCCGCAGTTAACGTCTCGAGACGCCACAGAGCTGCAGACGCGTCTTCAGCCTCGTCTCCGGCTCTTTCTGTTTGCGAAGCTTTTGAAGTTGCAGCGACAACATCATCAGAGCGACGCGCCGTCCCGCTGTCCCGCTGCCCGCTGCCCGCACCCGCATCTGTCGCATCTCCATTTGTCCGCCCAAGTGAATTGTGCATTGCTGTTGTTGTTGTTGCTGTTGCTGCTGTTGTTATGTTAAGTGCGTGACGCGTAGGGTCTGGGCCACATCGCATTTGAATATGAAAAGCGTCGCCATGCGGCATGTGGTCTATGGAATGTGTGGAATGCAGTTCGCTCTCCCTTCTGCTGCTGCTGCTGCTGCTGCTTCCAGCCAAGTCTGTCCCACTGTCCCGCTGTCTGGCCTGCTTTGCTCGGCGCATTGTTATCAGCTGGGAGTGCCATAGCGCTGGCAGGCAGCTAGCGGGGAGGGGAGGGGATAGTCTTGGCCCACCTGCATCTGCATACAATGCTCGGTCCGAGTCCGAGTCCGAGACCGAGACCGAGACCGCGTCCAAGTCGTAGTCGAGGCCTGGCTAATTTCTGCCAAATAAGGCAGGGGCATCATCAGTAGCGGCGACTCGGCTGTGGCATTAGCTCATTTTCATCCAAGAATGCGGAAGAATGACTCAAGAACTGAAGAACTGTAGAACTGCAGCACTGTAGAACTGCGGAGCTGAAGAACTGTGCGCAATAATACGAAAATAAATGCACAGGAAAGAAAAGCGCTTAGCATTTCCATCTGCATCTGCACATGCGATTGCCGACGGAGACGATGGAGCTGCAGCCGGAGAGGCCGATGGAGACGCAGACGGAGACGGAGACGATGGAGACGGCGACGCGCACAGACAACGGATGTGTGTGCAGCGGTGTCAGCACATGTGTGTGTGTGTATGTGTGTGTGTGCATGTTTGCTGTGTGTGTCCGTGTGTGTTTGCTGTGTATGCCAGTGCAATCGCCGGCACTTGGGAGTCGCCTGCTCAAGAGTGGCCATGGGAGAGCTCCAAAGAAAGAAGTTCGAGAGCTTTCAAGAGAGAGAGAGAGAGCGGGCAGATATAGCAGATATATATAAAAGATAATCTCGATATTGAACATGGACGTGCATGGTAAATATAGAGTGATATATAGCTGTGATATATGAATGGTAATATATTTTATAAATACTATGTATATAATTTAAAATAATATAATATTTGTATAAATAATAAAATAGAATAATATAATATTTATTATATATTACAAAATAATATTTTACATTATATATAACATTTGCACAGGGTATATGCAAACTCAATATGGTTGTGACATGTCTTATAACTCCAAATATATAGTACTGATCTCTAGTTCACTCTATCGATTATAAATTTGTTGTTATTTACGAGGTCTGTCCGAAAAGTATCCGATTTTAAATCTTGGTATACCAAAATCTACAGTTTGGGAAATTTTAAGACTAAAAGCTGGCGCCGAGAAATAATTGCAGGTCGGATACTTTTCGGACAGACCTCGTATAGTATAACAACAAATATATAATCGACAGAGTGAACTAGAGATCAGTTTCATATAGTCGTATAAAATAATAGTAATGCCGATATTGAAAACAGAAAGTACGAAAGTAACGACCATACATATTATAGGGTCATAGTCTGAAGACCTCAGTTGCTCTGGCTATAAACTCCACACTGGACACAGGGGTAGAATTTAATTCATTGTTACAATCATGTAAATAAATAAATGTAAAATATTATATAAAATAAAACATAATATAATAAAATATAATAATATATATAATATAATAAAATATATAAAAATAATATAATATAAAATATAATATAATAAAAAAATATAAATATAATATAAATCCAACATTTATTGTAAATATATAGTATTCAACCTAAGATTAAGATTAGCTTTAGCAATAAGGCCTTTAATATCTAATTTCAGTTAATGATTGTATATAGTAAATGTTAATTGCAATATATTTATTGTAGATAATGAAATGTTTATTGCAATATATTAATTTTAAATTAGTCTATATATGAGTCCAAGTATATCTGATCAATAGGGTTCTGCTTTGAAAGCACTGCAATGCTAGTTTCTTTACTTGATCTAAGCATTATAGCATATAGCAAGATTGCTATATATATACATGCACTTCCCTTCGACTCTCTCTCGCCCCTTCTTTTGTGCTTCGCAAGCTGCGCTCCAGGCACGAACAAGTCTCATTTTGGCTGCCTGAGCAGTCGTGCTGCCGTTGGTGCCGCCGCCGCCGCTGCTGCCGCCGGTGGTGCGCCTGGAGTAGTTGGCACCTTGGACAGCTGCGGTGTCAGGCCGACAATCAATCAAAACATCAACGAAGGCGGCCCACGGTCCATGGCAGCGCGCTCGCACTGCTGCCCCCCGACTTGCCCCATAGCCATGGCTTGGCTATGTTTAGCCGGACACGCACGCAGGCGAATAGAGGGAGAGTGCCACAAAGCGGGGCAGGGAGAAGCATTTGTGATCTAACTGTCTGTGACAAATTTTATTTCTGTAGCGGATCGGCGACGTCTGTCTCGCACGTCTGCCCGCTGCCTGCCGCCTCCTGCAGCCACTCCCCCTCGGCTCGCTGCAGAGAAAAGCGCTCAAAAGCTAATGTCACTTCGCAGCATATTTAAAAGCACATAAAGATGTTTATACCGAAAATAACACGGCGAGCAGCAGCAGCAGCAGCGGCGGCAGAGGCAGCAGCGACAGCGAGCAGCGTCGCCAATGGCTGCCCTCCTCCCTCTCCTCCCCCCCCCCTAGCAGCCTCCCGCCTGACCCGCCTGCAGCAGACGCGACTGCGCCCGTGGACGAAACAGTCAAAAAATAGCATAACGACGGGCCAAAAATAAACGCAGGCAGCAGACGACGCCGACGTTGACGTCGACGGCGACGGCGACGTCGCGACGCGCTGCTGTCGCAACGGTGGCGCTTCGTACTGAATGATCTGTGGACTCATCGCCAGGGTTGGCGGCGAGTGACTCATCCGGCCCAGGGGGGGATGGCAGTGGCAGAGGGAGTGTGGCTATTGCTGAGATCCTTGCCAGCGAGGCGTGGCAGGGCCGCTTGCATTGCCTACTTACAGGCAGGCGCAGTGGCTTAAGGATTCTGTGCGCTTCTGGCCTGCCCCAGCCCTGTGCTGTCTCCACTGATCTGGTCAGATATGCGCCGTGTCTCGCGTCTTAATGGACAGCGACAGCGACGTGCGGCGTACGGCACAAATCTAGGGGGCAGTCGCTGGGGTACAGTGCGGCTTGGCTGGCAGAAACCCCACGGAAAGTTAAGAGGAATTGCAGATGCCTCAAAAATTGGAATTTTATTTTCTTTATCTTTCTGGCGATATAAACCTTTCTCCGAGTCCGAGACCCTTTGCCTACCTTCTTCAGCTTCTCTCTTTTTAGCACTTCAGCATTTTAATAAAATTATTTGTTGCATAAAGTCTATCTCTTTCATTCCCTATCTTTCTTTTTCTCTCAATCTTATTCTTGCTCTTTCTCTCTTATTCTCTCTATCTCTATCTATTACTCTCCTACTGTTTTTATCACTATATCTCTCTTTCTCTTTCTTTACTTTCAGCATATTCTCCATTTTCCTCCCCCACTCATCAGCGAAATCCTTTCTAAAATGAAATCTCCTTATTTCTTCTATTAGTTCATTGTGCCTTCTTCTATGTCTATCCTCTCGAGCATATACATAGTCTCATTCCCTCTATATTCCGTACGACTTTTACTTTAACTCTCTACGAAAATAAACCATAAGAGTCTCATTCACAACTCCCTTTTTCCCATTCCCAATGCCTTCTCTTATAATGCTTCCTACTATCTTATCTCTTTAATTTTCTCTCACTCTTTTTCTCTCTCTATCATGAATTTCACGCTCTCTCTTTCTTTCTTTCTCACTCTTTCCTTCTTTCTCTCCCTTTTTTTTAATTTTCTCTCTCTTATTCTCATTCTCTCCTTTTTTTTAATTTTCTCTTTGTTTCATCCTCGTTCTCTTTCTTTTTTTAGTATTCTCTCACTCCCTTTCTCTCTCAAACTTCCTACGCCCTTAACCATTTTAAATCTTATAAGTCTTTTGAGATAATTTCTAGTATCTCCCACTTCCCCCTTCTCCCACTATCCCACATGGCATTACAACTATTTCGCTCTTACACTTTTTCTATCTCTCACAGCCTATCACCTATCCAGACCTATATCTACCCCTACCTTACACTGCCCGCGTTCGCGAAGCTCCACTGTGTCTGCGCTATATGGTGGATCATTCTGCGGATGCCGGCGCAAATTTTAAATTCACAGATTCACTTGCCCACAAAATTAGAAATTTAAAACAAAAAGCGAGCAGCAACAAAAAGAAGAGCAAGAGGAAGAAAATAGCAACATTTTTTCCGAGTTTCTAAATAAAGTAGCGAAAGCGGCGACAACAACGCGAGATCAGAAAAGTACAAGATTTCAGAAGCCAATAGGGAAATCATCAACAGGGAAAATCCTAAGCAAACAACAAATGTTTGCCTGCGTGTGTGTGTGTGTGTGTGTGTGTGAGTGTGTGTGATTGTGTATGCATGTGTGCGAGTTTTATTTACAGTTATATAGGGAAGGCTATATAATACGCACGCCAAAACAGATCTAGCTCGTCTGCTGCGCCTCCTCTGCCTGCTCTACCTTCCCCTCTAGCTTGCTCCCATACCACCCATCCCCCTCCCTCCTATAGCTGTCTATCTATATACGATATCTCTTGGGCATATTGAGCATTGTCTGGGAATGCCCAGTGCCCGTCGCTTGGCCGCAGGAATGCGGCGTCTTCGACTGGGGGCCGCAGACAAAGCCCATCAAACACACTCGCACACACGCACGCACACACACACACACACACACAGAACTATCTCCACACATGTGTGGATACTTCCGTATGGAAGCTGGCCATAGCTTTTCCCCTAATCATCGTTCGAAAATAGCAAATGGCATTTCCGTTATTTTTGGAAGACAACAAAACGCGCACTGTTGAGGGGAGCTGAGATATTGGGGGCAAATTCCCCGATCTTGCAGCGATGTCTTAAGCTTTTGGGTTGAGTTCATAGATTTTCCAGTGATTTTGATAGATTTTACTAAAAAATTCCAGATCTTTAGAGAAGTCTAAGATTTTTCTTCTATTTCTTTTGAGGTAAAAGGACAAATAGTATAATTTCCCAGGGATTTATTTATTTTTTTTGGTTTTTTAGTAATAAATTTGGCTTAAAGAATACAATTTCTGTTTTTCGAATAGTAATATAGAAATATAGAAATTAGGGTAAATTTTAAGATTTTCCAGTTAATGAATTAAATGGTATATTTTATTTTGGTATATTTTAAGCAGATCTCTTCGACTTTGTAGTTTTTTATCCTACCTTTTCAGTGATTTATTTAGTTTTAAGGCAAGTTTTTAGAGTTTCAACTGAGTTCCTAAGCTTTAATTAGAGACTAGTTAATTTTTTAGTTAATTTCATAGATTTGCGGAGAGTATTCGAGCTATTGCAGTCTATTCTCTAGTGTTATATTTGAAGTTTCGTTAGCTTTTCAAATGATTTCTTTAAAAAAATTTAACTTCTGAATTCTCCAGTGTTGTTTTAGCTTTAGAAATTTCCCATTTTTACCATACATTGATAAAGAAAATTCGCCTATATCTTTAAAGAAAACTTCTCTTGCTGAATGCTTTAGCTTCCGTTAAGTTTGGAGCCTTCCAAACTTTAGGGATTACCTCGCTTAGTTTCTGCCTTCGGCATCCTGCTGAATAATCACCTGTCCAGCCTATATCAGCGCAAACCCGTACAGACACCTTGGGAACGCTGCTTTATGCGCTCCACTGACGACGACAACGTTGCTGTCCTCGCATCGCCTCTATGCTTCTCTCTCTCTCTGTCTCCCTGTCTCTGTCTCTGAGTGCAGCCACAGCATCCGAACGTCCAGAGACAAATTCTTGCGTTTTTCCAGGAATTCACTCAATAAACTCAAACAAAACCCAAACATTTAACAAACGAAGCGGAGGCAGCGCAGACAAAGCCAACACGAAGAAGACGCTGCAGAAGACGCCGCCGCCAACGCCGACGCCGCCGACGCAGACGCGGACGCGGACGGAGACGAAGGCGACGACGAGGAAGACAAAGTCGCAGACGCGCACAAAACAAACCCAAAAGGCGCACAAGGAATTTCAAGCAGAGAATGGGAGAGTTGGGACCAGTTGCAGTCGGAGACTCTGCAGTGGAGAGAAAGAGACAAAGGAGATTGGAGTTGATGCCGTTGGAATACTTTCAATATTTTCGAAATATTTACAATATTTTCCATATGAAGTGCTGTGCATAGCTCGGTGGCACATCTCTGATATCTGATTGATCGCAGTGGGTCTATTTACTTGTAGCATACTTTGGGGCTGATGGGTCAATGCTTTGTTCCATTTACAGTTATGTTCTGCGCAACACTTTCGCCCGAGTTTATAGTGGAAGTGTGTGCTTGTCTCTTTACATAGCATACTTTTTGGAGCTGGTACCGGTTGAGAGATTGGAGAGTGGATAATATATTATTGTAGATAATGTAGAATGACGGAATAAATAAATAACTGAAAAGTTTGGAGTTAATTGCACAGTGAAGACTTGGTAGTGTAGAGTTAGTGATAAAGTGTAGCGGAGAGTTTCTAAAGAAGAAGTGATCACGGTAAACTAATAGTGGAGAATAAGCAGTAGATAGTTGATAAAAAAGAGCTTGTTAGGAAGAGTTTGTAGTAGAGAGTAAAGTAGAGTTAGTAGTGAAGACTATGTAGAACAGAGTATATAGTGGAGAGTTAGGAATGAATGGTTTTGAAAAAAAGGGTAAGGGGCGAAGTGGTAGTGGATATTGGAGAGTGCGCAGTGGAGAATTAGGATTGTTTTAAAAAAGAGCTAGAAGCGAAGATAGTGACTAGTTTGTAGCGGAGAGTTTGTCGAGAAGATCTTTAGTGGAGAGCTAGCATTGGAGAACTAGTTCTGTAGAGTTAGCTGTGCAAAATTAGTATTGCAGCTCAAGTAGTGGAGAGTTGATAGTGGAGAACTGGTAAAGTAAAGGAAGAATAATAAAATAAAATTTAATAATAAATAATAATAATAATAATAAATAATAATAAATTAATAACAAAATTTCCGAAAGTGAAGTTGGCTCTGGAGAATTGATAGTGAAGAGTTAAGAGTGTAGACTTATAAGCTACTGCAGTGATTAGAGTATGGCATAGGGAAATTGTAGTAGCGAAAACGATGCTACTGAGGCATTCAACTTGTATTCAGAGTCAACTCCAAGTCTCCACTCTCCAATTTCCTGCTACTGATGGCGCTGGTGCGGTACTTTTGCTGCTGCTACTGCTGCGCCTAAGCGAGCTGGCGAATCCTCTAAAAATTATTTATTAACATGGCAGAAATTCGCAAACAGGTTAAAACGAGCAATCAAAACAACAACAGCAGCAGCAACAGCAGCAGCAACAACAACACGCTGCGGCGGCGGCGGCGGCGGCAGGCAAAGGCCCAAAGTGCAGATAATATTAAAAGGCAGTCAGGCAGGCAGCCGAGTTGCAGTCGCAGTTGCAGTCGGAGTTGAAGTCGGAGTCGGAGCTGAAGTTGGAGCTGAAGTCGGAGCTGGCGTTGGAGTTGGAGTCGGAGTGGGCCGACAGACGGGCAGACACATTTCGAAAAGGGCCAACATGAAATTCCATGGGAGTCATTGACTTTATTATTATTGGTCGGACGACTTGCTGGCCGACTGCCTGCCTGCCTGCCTGCTTGACTTGACTTGGCTCTGGCTCTGGCTCCGACTGGGGCTTGGTTTGGGCCTGCTTTGGTTTCGTTTGGGCCGACGCGACTCTTGAGCTTGAGCTTGAGCCGACTTGGCGGCTCTTTGCTTAATTTTCTTGGGAAAGTTTTTGTTGAAAGTTGGGCGGCCTTTTTTGCAACTGAAGTAGTTGGCGTTAAAACGAAGGTAAATACTAATCATTGGCTGTGCGACAGACACACACACAGATGTATACTATATATGTGTGTCAGCCAATGCAGCAGCGCTTCCAGTGCAACTGATTGGACCGATCTGAAGCTTGAAAGTTATATAATTGGTAAGGTAAACACGTGAATCGCAGGAAAAGGCAGTTAACGCGATAGAATTACATTCTCAAATGTATATATGATAATATAAAATAATATATATAATAAAAATGTTATATTTCAAATTTGGTATACGATAAACTGATATTGTTTAGAAACATATGATTATTTTCTAAGTAATCAAAATTTGATATGTGCTCATATTATTTATAATCAGACATGATATTATAATAGATATAATCATAGTTGATTAAAATGATTGCTAAAAATTATAAAAAAAAATAAAATATATATAATATATAATAATTAAACATAGAAATTTAGATTTTTATAGATATATGTAAATAATATATATAAAGATTTAAAATAGCGTCAACTCAGTTCTGATTAAAAAAATAAAATTTGTCACTATTTTGATTCAACAAATTAAATAATAATACAGAGCCAACAGTAACAGATACTATGAGATATATATGCAGAACCCCATAAATATACACTGATATACGAGATCTGTCCGAAAAGTATCCGACCTGATTTTAAATCTTGGTATACCAAAATCTACAGTTTGGAAAATTTAAAAAAAAAGGCTGGCGCCGAGAAATAATTGCAGATAGTACAATATATTATTACAGCATAATAATAACGAAGCGCATGCAGATTGTAGGGAAAATCATAGCTTTAAGCTCCTCAGTTATCAATTATCAATTTTTTTTTTAAATACTTAGAAATATCTGTAATAGGATTACCTACTAATCTTATCTCTCTAATATATCCAAACGATCAATCTTAAATATTGCTTATCTACGCAAATTTAGAAACGCCAAAGAAAATACCAAACCGCCGCCGCTCGAAATGAAGTTTTTAGCAAATTCCGCAGATACCCCGCCTTTTTCTTGGTAACGCCGATTTGGGCCAAATAAATAATGCCGCGTGCAGTCGACTGATCAGCAGCAGCAACAACAACAACCACAACAACAACAATGAGAAGAGCGAAAGCGACAGGCCCAACAACTACAGCGTTTGATATGCCCGGCATGCGTGGAATTTACACAGTATGTGGACCCTCGCCCTTCCATAGAAACCCGAACCTAAGCGCACCGAGGCGGAGGCTGCGACTGCGGCTGAGGCTGAGGCCGAGGCGGAGGCAAATTGATACTTTATTTATAGCGAAAACGAACGAAATTGGCAAATACCAAAAGTGCTGCGAACTGGGCGCAGCCAAAAGATTAAATAAGCAGACAATTTTTTTTGCGCCTTCGCGCGGCAAGTCAACAGAAATCGCCGGCAACAACAACAGCAACAACAACAACAACAACAACAGACCGCAGCGATGCGATTCCCCGTTCACGTTGCCCTACAGCACCTCCCTACACTCTCTTCCCTCCCCTCCGCCCTCCTCCAACACTGCTCACACGAAGTTGAAGTGCACACAAAGAAGCTCGTACGTCTTTGTGTGTGTGTGTGTGTGTGCGCTGGCATTGGGCAGCACTTTTGGTCCATCGCAGCGGCTCTCCCTATTGTCGCTGCAGTCGTCGGCGCAGTCGACGTCGCTGCCGCCGCCGGCTTTGGGTATGAATGAATTTTTGCTTTTGTTATTTTTATGTGTGTGTTTTCACTGGAATTTCGTCGAATGCCTTGTACGGCACTTCACAAGTGTGCGCGCGCGTGTGTGTGTGTGCGTGTGTGCAACTGTATGCATGTAGTTGTTGCTGTTGTTGTTGTTGTTGTTCTCGCAGAAGGATACAAATTTGTGCGCTCGCTACTTTCATTCCATTCCATTTCATTTGGCCGGCAAAGCAATCAAGCGCACTGCTCGCACGCCCGCAACACCGACGCACGCATACCCTTGCCGCAGACTTCACAGTGAAGCATTAAATATTTCCCAGCAAATTGCCTGCTGCCTGCTTGCGATCACAATTATTTGATAGCGCGACACAGTGCACGCGAAAAGTCAGCGACTTGCACGATTGGCAGCAGCGGCAGGTAGTTCAAAGCGGCAGCTACGTGCGACTCTCGTTGTTGTTTTGCGCGTTTATTATTGCTTCCCACGAGCATTAATAAAACCGACACGTCCTACACATGCTTCTGCACATATTATTTTGGTTTTCGTTTTTGGCAGACGACGTTTCGGCCTCGAAACGCGACGTAAACGTTGCAGCACGAAAAGGCCAAAAGTCGAAGTGGAAAATTTGAAATTTACTTATTCGAAAGTGCCGCGCAAGCGCTGGTTTGTGTCTTTGCTAAGCGTAGAGCCGGCAACGCCAAACAGCAGTGCTGCCAGACTAAGACACTATACATGCCGCAGACATACAGTCTGGCAACGCTGCACACTTGTCGCGCCTCGTTCAAGTGCGTGCGCGCAACTGATAAGAGCTGCCATAATGCTGTCTGCTGCGACTGATACGCACAATGCGAATCAATATTAACCTTATTAGCATAAACCTGCGATAAGGCTTGCCATTAATGAATTGCCAAGCAGCCAGAGATACAAGCTGACAAACGCTGCACTCACACACGAGAGATTTGTATACAAATAAATCTGCGGCTGCTGATAAGAGCAGCGACAGCAGCAGCAGCAATAGCAGCAGCAGCAGCAGCGCAGCGTCGACAGCGAACATACAAAACAATTATGGACTCGCCGCGCACGTAGTACATGCAGAGAACTTGCCAGCGTCGCAAGCAAAACGCAGCAGCAGCGACCGCGACTTTGCCATAACAACAACAATAACAACAACAACAATAATAATATTAATATTAATAATCGACGTCAGGCCAGTGGGACCCCAGCAGAGCCACGATGCGCAGCTTGAACCGCTTCCGACTGATAACCTTTGATGTGACCGACACACTGCTGCAGTTTCGCAGCAGCCCCGGCAAGCAGTATGGGGAGATCGGCGCGCTCTTCGGTGCGCGCTGCGACAACAACGAGCTGGCCAAGAACTACAAGGCCAACTGGTGAGTAGGCTGAAGTGGTCGCTGGGCAACACCCAGCTCACCCTGCTCTCTGCAGTGTTGCTCACAAAAAAAAGCTAGAAATATGCAGTCTCTGTAAAAAAGCTAGGCTTAGTCGTAGTGCTTCTTGCAATTAATTGTCTTCCATTTAAAGCTATAAAAAGCTTTAATGCATTGCAAAAATTTAATAATTTTGTAAAGAAAACTGCCATTACTTGTCTTAAAACTTGTAATATATGCAAATAACATATTAATGTTATATATTGCATTCAAAACAAGCCAAAAAAAGCTGCAATTTACGAAAAAACTGCTTGTAAAAGTTTTTTTCGAAGTCCTCATAAAAAAAAATACTGCAATTATTTGTCTTACAAATATTAAATTAAATTATTACAGATTAGTATGCAAATAATAATTTCATGCTCTAAATTACAAAAATATTTAAGTTTTTGCGAAAAAATCTCTAACATTCAAAATATTATCTCTAAATCAAAAAATAACTGTACTTTTAATTTAGTTCGATTAAAAAATAGCATTCCTAGCGTATTTTAGTCTATACGGCTTCAATGCTTATTGTTTTTTTTTTGTCGTATTGAAAATTTACCTAATAGAAAAATTTTATCTCCCATACATCTGATGAAAATTAGAGGTGTAGCAGAACTGGGATTGGATAATTGATATATATATAATATATAAAAAAAAAATTACTTACTTTAAATTACTTTATGAAAAATTGGAAAACAATTAAAGGGCCAACTGTTCTAAGCAACAACGTAAAATTTAGAAACTTGACTCCAAACTTAAAAAAAAACTCTAGAAACCGCCAGATTCCAGCTTCCAGCTGTAGTCATTTTCTTCTGAAAACAGCCAGATTTCCAGCTTCCCACTGTATTCCTCTTTTTCCCGCAATCAGACTTACCAAAGCTAGTTCTGGCAGCAAAAAGGCTAACCTGTCCATACCTCCTCACTGCCCGCTCTGAAAATAGCCAGATTTCTAGCTTCCCACTGTTTTCTATTTCTAACCGCAATCAGACGTCGTAAAGCTAGCTCTGGCAGCAAAAAGGCTAAGCTGGCAGCACTGTCTCCCACTTCCGACTATTTTTTATTTTTTCCTGCATTGAGACTTACCCAAGCTAGTGCTGACGGGAAAAAGGCTAACCTGCCAACACTATCTAACTGCCCGCACTCACTCTGCGCTTTCTCACACGCTCTCTCTTCCTCTCTCCCTCTCACTCTCTCTTTCTGTACAGGTATAAGATGAACCGGGATTATCCGAACTTCGGACAGCAGAGCGCCTCCCCTCGCCTGGAGTGGCAGCACTGGTGGCGTCAGCTGATAGCAGGTAGCCGAGCGATAAACCACGCCTAATCCAAAGTACAAAAGTTCGCTTCGGTTTGTTTACTTGCGTTGCATTGCAGGCACATTCGCGGAGAGCGGCGCTCCCATTCCGGCAGAGAAGCTGGACAACTTCTCGAACCATTTGCTGGAGCTGTACAAGACGTCGATCTGCTGGCAGCCGTGCAACGGCAGCGTCGAGCTGCTCAAGCAGCTGCGCAAGCACGTCCAGGCGGGCAGGCAGCTGCGCGTGGGCGTCGTGGCCAACTTCGATCCTCGCCTGGACGTGCTGCTGCGCAACACGAAGCTCGATCAGTTCGTGGACTTTGCCCTCAACTCGTACACGGTTGAGGCGGAGAAGCCGCATCCGGCGATCTTCGAGCGGGCCATGCTCGAGTCTGGGCTGGAGGATCTCAAGCCGCAGGAGTGCCTGCATGTGGGCGATGGACCAACCACGGACTACTTGGGCGCCAGGGCGCTGGGCTGGCACGCGGCGCTGGTGCACGAGAAGAGCTATGCGTATCTGGCGAAGAAGTACGGCGCGGACATTAACCGCAATCATGTGTTCCCCAGCCTCTACGACTTCCACAAGAAGTTGACGGACGACGCGGTGGTCTGGTAGTGCTACTATAATTGGCAACCTTCTCATTGAATATAGCAAACTTATGGCTAATAAAGTGCTGGGGCTTAAGCTGTGGGCTTGGGCAGCTGCGCTATGAATATATTGCCCAGCGGATTCTGCGGCTTCTGGCTCTCGTGGTCGTACTCGGAGCCAATGGCCCACAGGGATTCCAGATCGTATTCCTCGCGTGCCTTGGGCGAGAATATGTGCAGCGCGATGTTGCCTACGGGAGAGTGACATATTAGTAAGAGTCTAGGCTTGAGTCTTGTTGCCAGTGATGTACCCAGGTCCATGGCCATCCAGTCGTGACTCTTTTCGCCCTCGATGCGGGGCAGCAGATCGCCCTTGTGCCGTTTGATCTTGAACATGCGCCGCACGAACTCCGCCGTGGCCAGCATGTGGCGATAGCTGCGCGCAGAGCAGACGACCAGATGATCCACATACTTGAGCTCCTCGGGCACAAAGCAGACGAAGATGTCGTCGACGTTCTCCTTGCGCAGCAGCTCCACGAGATCCTCCACATCGAAGACGCCGCGCACGCCCCCTGGCAAGAGAGCGAAATTAGTAGAGTACACAGAGTACGCCGGCGCACTTACTCTTCAAATTGAGTCCCTGGAAGGGATCGTGCAAGTCCTCCAAGGGCTGATCGCGCTCCTGGTAGCGCACCTCCTCCACGTCGAAGATCTCGCTGGCCTCCTCATCCCGGAACACCTTGTACTTGTTGTGCACGAAGGACTGGCTCTGCGGTTCTTTCACCTGCTGCTGCTTGGGCTCCGGCTTGCTGAACTCATGATGGAAGCCACGCAGAATGGGCACGCTCAGGCGTGTGTCGCGTATTAAGCGAAATATGCGTGTTTTTAACATGTTCCCACTAAAATTATTACGCGATGGCACGACAGCTGTTTGAATGGCAGGGCTGCCAACTCAATCGAATTGCCGAGCAGTGTGACCACACCAAAGCTGCCACTGGCTTATATCGATAACAATTGCGATTACTTTTGTTGTGCTCGTCGTCGTCGTCATCGAAACATCAATTACTGCTAATTTTGCGGAAAGAAAAAAGCGAGAAAGAAAACATTACTAATCAAAACTAGGCGCACGCATATTGCATTTGGTGTCGAAACGCGTTTAGAGTGAATAATGTGGCTAAGGCAGATCGCATGTACTTAGTGATTTGTATATAGAAACGCTAGAAACGCCAGCGGGCTAGAGCAGCGCAACAGACAACACACAACACAACCGTCACCAGACCAGACCGTCGCCGTCGCCGTCGTCCCCGTCGTCGTCGTCGTCGTAGTAGTAGTAGTCAAATTTTCTTACGCACTATTTACTTGGGCACTGCTGTGTATGTGTGTGTCGGTGTCGTCGCTGTTAGAACGAAAACAAAACGGAAACTAAATCGAACGTGTAAAGCAAGCCGCCGCAGCAGCAGCATTACAAATAACTCCAAATTCCAAAGTAATCAGCTAAAGCAGCACAATGAGTGAGAAGCCAGCGGCAGTGCAAGCGACGAAAAAGGATAACACGCCCGCCAGACAGAAAATCGAACAGGAATACAATGATAAGAAACCTAGATGGCAGCGCTTTTACAAGGTAACGACTCCAACAACAACAAGAACAACCATTGTACACCCAGGCGAAGCACAGCTACAGGCAGGCGAGCAGGCAAGAAGAAGCAGTAGCAGCAAAGAGCGAGCACACACAAACACATATTCATGTATATAAACAGACACACACACATACGCACATACACTTTTATTCCTTTTTGATTCGATTTCCACGAAAATGTGATGAGTGCGCAAAAGGCTTCTGCAGATGCCGATGCCGCTGCCTCCAACACCAACAACACACACGGACAGCAGCAGCAAACACAGACACACAAACACACACACACGCGAACTTGCATACAAAAGTACGTGTGTGTGTGTGTGGTGTCTATGTGGGCACGCTGCTCGCGGTCAGCCCCACTGTGTTTCTGTAGTTGTAGTTGTTGTTGTTGTTGCTGCTGTTAGCTGTCATGTGAGCGTGCGCTTGTATTTGTAGTTTTTGGTGTCGGCGTTGGTCAGCGGCAGCAGCAGCCCAACTCCGGTCTTTGGCTTCGAGTTTGTGGCGCTCGCGCAGCGTTTGCCCGAAATTTCAGAGGCTCATGCTCTCAAACACACACACACACACACCTGCACAAAGAAACACTCGCGAGCATACTCACTCATTCACACACATACTCTCGCAAGCGCGCACACACACACACGCGCGCTAACGCTCACCTGCTGCACTTTGCATGCGCCGCTCTCGCTTGTTGCTCTTGGATGCTGCTGCTGCTGCCTTTGCTTTGCTTGCTCTCTCTTCGCATGCAATTCGCTCAAATTCGGTTAACTGTGGCCATTTTCTTCTTCTGCGCTTTGCACTTCTCGCCGTGTGCAAGGCAACGCGGCGAGTTGAGAGCGGTGCAGTGCGATAGAGAGAGAGAGAGGGAGAGAGTTTGCTATTAAGATTACCGAAAAAAATTGTTTTTGTTTGTTTCATGTTTATTATTATTATTATGTATTGATAAATGCCGTACGCGTCGTTCCGCGAATTTGTTGTCGATATTTCTACACAATTCTAGGAATTATACATAGTATATATGCACGTGTGTATGTATGTATATGCTGTATGCATGTGTGTGTTTGGGGATTTCATTTGTTTTGATTGCTGTCTGCCGATAATTGAACCGCTACTAACAAATTTAGCATGTGCATGCATACACAGAAGACTCTCAGTATATGTGTGTGTGGAGGCCTCAAACCTATGTTATGTGCAAAAAAGAATGTTGGGAATTCGATGAGCTTTCGCT
Organism: Zaprionus bogoriensis; assembly: GCA_035046045.1. Lineage (NCBI taxonomy): Eukaryota > Metazoa > Arthropoda > Insecta > Diptera > Drosophilidae > Zaprionus > Zaprionus bogoriensis. Next base: position 114,178 of record JAWNOI010000192.1, on the reverse strand, counting down.
TCAAAAACTTTGCACTGCAGCACAGAGCGAGCGAGAGAGTCACATACGCACGCACTCACTTACACACATAAAGGGCATGCGTCTGGGTCTTGGCTTGGTCTCGGTCTGGGCCTGGGCCTGGGTTTCTTTCCGCCTCCCGTGCGTTCGTTCGACTCTGCCAGAGCTGGAGTTTCTGCTTTATGACCAGTTCCGGCGAAATGTGTCTTCAGCTGTGGTTGCTGTTGCTGTTGCTGTTGTGCTCTGCCCGCTCCGTCGACGTCTTTGGCACTCACTTGAATTTGGATTTCACGGAATTTAACTTCGCAGTTAGGATGACACCGCCTGCGTGTGCCTGTGTGTGTGTGTAATGAACGCAATTTGCTCTCTGCCTTCCCCTCTTTCTCTCGCTGCGTGTGTATGTGTGTGTGTATTGGATCCTTTGTGCCCGGCGAGGATAATCTAATTTTCCAACGAACTCGACAACAATAGCTGAGCGCATGGCAAAGCAGAGCGACGGAGCAGCGCGTCAAGCGAAGCCAAGCTTGATGGAATCCTAATTGTTTTTCGCATGAAAGCACCTTCTTTGTGCAATTGAATGTTTCCAATGAATTATGGTTATCCAACAGCAACAGCAACGTTCATAAAAATAATAACAGCGAAAATACAGTTTAAATTGTTCTGCTTTATGCGCACTTTAACACACACGCACGCACACACACACACATTCCCGTCTTTCGGCCAGTACCGTTTTGAGTGAGGGAGCTTTCATGTGATATGATGGTTATCAAGACGGCGTCTTCACTGCGTGACAACAACAACAACAACAGCAACAGGCAACAACAATGATGATAATAACAGTGTGACGTACACGCTGCAGACATTCTCTTTGCTGCGTGCTTCGTGTTTCCTATTTGCAGCATGCAATTTGCTTCATACCCTGTAAAATTAATGTGAGACTAGCGGGGTATATAGAGCGCTAATAAACCTTTAATTTACCAAAGAGCAAAGCTTTAAGCGTTACTCTCAGTACAAACTTCAGATTAATTCCAGAGTATATCAAAGTCATAGTCATACTCCCCGCAAACGCATACTCTGTAACTTCAAGCGGCACTTTCTTAATGCAACTGCCGCAACAGCGATTTTCCAACTGTTGCACAAACCCGTGTGGCAGCGGGTCAACTGAATATTCGAAGAGCATAAACCGTAAAGAAATTGCAAGAAGTGAGCGCTACTGTATACAGTGCAACTCAATAGTTAAGCTACAGCTGTCAATTTTTCAGTTAAAATTGAATATATACAGTGCAACACAAAAGTTAAGCTACAGCTGCCAATTTTTTAGGGAAATTAAAATTGTTTTTATTTTCATGAAATAAAATAAAAATTATATTATATTATTAAAGCGTAAACCGTAAAGAAATCGCAAGAAGTGAGTGCTACTGTATACAGTGCAACACAAAAGTTAAGCAACAGCTGCCAGTAAAATTTTATTTTAATTGCTTATATTTTGAAAAAAAATTAAATTATATCTTATATAAATTATATATAAAAAAGAGTTGTTATCTTCACTTTTGTGGAAGACTGTATAATCCGAACGCATTTGAATGCAATTTCGAGTATGCAAAACTGCTGCGCATGGAATGTAACAGTGAATCGTGAATGTACTCTGACCGATAAGCATTGCACAGTTGCGATAACGCTTCGGCATCGATGCGACTATACTCTGTACTTGGCCTATATACAATAATAATAATAATAATATGCATATGCTTGCATATTGCTTTTTGGCTGCCCTGCTTTATGCTTTGTTGTTGCCACTATCTTTCGCTCTCAGCGCTTTATCATGGCGTTTCTGTGCCTGCCCCTTTGGGGCTGATTATACATTATCGTTCAATGTTCCTTCCAATTGAATTTCATAACAGCCCTCGTCAGCCGTCAGCCTCAATTTGTGCTGATTGCCGAGGAGTGGCTTTGGCTCTGTGTGGCACTGTGGCTCGATGAATTAAATCTGATTCACCTAAATGCCTAATGGCGACGAGCTGGCAATTAGCAAATGAATTTCGCAGTTATAACTGTTTCACTTTACTGCCACCTGTCTTGAGTGTTAGTCATGCTGATGACCCCACTCAATGAGGCTTCTAGATCCATTAGAGAGACGACATTGAACTTGTTGAAAAGGCTCTTCGCTGTGTTTGCTGATCCGACACGATGTTCCATGCGCAGCTGATAAGCACACACGCTAGATAATACCGTAAGCAATACACACACACACACACACACACACAAGTATAAACATATGTGTGTATGTGTTACCCATTAGTCATGACCATACGGGCCGGGTCGGCTTGTTGCCCAGGCTAGTCGCCAGGCCAAGATAACAGTCGGAATCGAAACCAGTATGTATGGCTTGGCGGCGGGGTATCCCAGCACAACACATTACCATAATATGACGACTACATGTAAGCGAGAAATATGTGGGCGCCGTGTGAATCACTGGAATATGGTATAAAGACATCAGCATGAACAATGATAATTCCAATAATTCCCCAGCACATTAGTGCTGCCAGTATAGCTACAATTTTGACAGCAGAAATAGCTAGATTTGGAAAATAAAATATACACTTTATGAAATGCATTCTTTCAATTGAAATATACTTTTGGATATTAATAAGAAAAAATAAAACTGTAAAAATGTTTGCGAAAATACTGAAAAAATTGCTGCTGTCTTAAAAAGTTATAAAATATATAATTTAAGTATAACTGCTTTCGAATACTCGCCTTCGCTTTGTAATTTTTTAAACATTCTACCACATTTTTTTGATACTCAAAATCTTAGCAAAGCAAACACCAATAAGAAACAAAAAATTTTAAAGTACATTTTAAGCCATAATCTACTAAAAGGTCAATATAATAACTATGATTTGGTAACGAATTACCGAAGAAATACAAAATGGCTAGATTTAGCAATTAAATTGATAAAATAACAGCACTAATTCCGCGAATTCCTAATCATTATTTTTTTTTCTTTGCAGGAAATATGCGAAATTTGCGAACGCGAGGCTAAAGAGCAACAGTTTACGACATTGGAATCGGAGCGTTCACAGAACCGCGGACTGAATCGATATCGGGACGTAAATCCCTATGATCATTCGCGCATTGTGCTCAAGCGCGGCAATGTAGACTATATCAATGCCAACCATGTGAAGGTGTGTGTGGTGCTATACACTGCTATAACTCTTTCGAATTCAAGTCGATTAACTTCTTGATCTGCTTCCAGCTGGAGCGCGCCGATCGGCAATACATTCTGACGCAGGGACCGCTGGCGGATACGGTGGGTCACTTCTGGCTGATGGTCTGGGAGCAGAACTCGCGCGCGATTCTCATGCTCAACAAGCTGATAGAGAAGAAACAGGTCAAATGCCATCTGTACTGGCCCGACCAGGTGGGGCCTGACAAGGCTCTCAAGCTGCGAGATGTCAATCTCTCGGTGGAGCTGGTGAGCTGCGAGACCTATCAGAATTTTGTGCGCAGATGGTTCAAGTGAGTGCACCAGAGCATGGATTATTTTACTCTCACGTGATTGTGATTGATAACCATTTCTCTCGCAGATTAACTGATCTCGAAACGAAAACGAGCCGCGAGGTGATGCAATTCCATTACACAACCTGGCCAGACTTTGGCATACCCAGTTCGCCGGACGCTTTCCTCAAGTTCTTGCAGCAGGTACGCGATTCGGGCGCTCTGAGCAAGGATGTCGGTCCTGCCGTGGTGCACTGCAGCGCCGGCATCGGTCGTTCCGGCACCTTTTGCCTCGTCGACTGTTGCCTGGTGCTGGTGGACAAGTACGGCGAGTGCAACGTCGCCAGTGTGCTGTGCAAGCTGCGCAGCTACCGTCTGGGCCTCATACAAACAGCCGACCAGTTGGACTTTTCATATCAAGCAATCATCGAGGGCATCACGAAACTGAATGATCCCGTATGTATAAAGAAATATCGAAGGGTGGAGCGTTCAAGGTTATGAGAATGATACAAGATGAATAGAAATATGCGTGTTTTTTTTTTTGACTATGTAACACTCTGGAAAGTCTTGTCTAATTGTTGTATATAAACATTGTTTAGAATTGACCAAAAAAAAGAAAGCTTAAATTGAAAGCAAAAACGGCTAGATTTGAAGCAAACAATGCCTAAAATTTGTGTGTAAAATATAAATTTTCTGTCCGAATAGTTAAAAATTAATTCCATAAATTTCCCTTGCAGCATTTTTAAAATACTCTGTAAACTTTTGTCCTATTTGTTGTACGTAATCATTGTTGAGAACTGACGGGCAAAATATTAAGAGCCCTGGGGGAAAAAACTGCTAAAATTGCTGAAAATATATGTGAAGATGCAGTTATAATTGCAAATGCTGAAATCTTTAAAATTCATTCTTTGAATTTTCTCTTAAAAATGTAGCGCATTTAAATTAAAAAATATATTGTATACAAGCAAACGAAGCTTTAAAGCAGATTGTTACTAAAATTATTAATTATTGTTAAAATTTGAAAATAACGGCCATGATTTGTTAATGATTTGAGAAAATTGTTAAAGTAGCTATAGACATTTGGAATTTGCTAAATTTGTAGCTGAACAAAAAGTTGCAAATAAATTTCCAAAGTGGCTAGATCTAGCAACAAATTAGCCGAACTGGCAGCACTGTCTTTGACTGTCTTGAATGCTTTGCAACTGATTTGAAATTATTTCCACTTGCTCATACTTTGCTTTCCACTTGCAGAACTTTCTGTGTGCCGAGGAACCGCTCATTAGCAACGACACGGATGCGCATGCGCAGGAGGAGCAACCGCCGCCGCTGCCGCCACGCTCGCATTCCCTCAACTTGCCGCTGGCGCCCAACACAGGTGGCGTGCTGTCGCTGGACATGCGAGCGGCGCACGCGAATGGCGACAACTTGGGCGATGGCGACAGCCTCATCAGCGACAAGCCGACGCTGAGCAGCAAGGATGCGCTCAATAACATCATAATCAATCAGCATGAGATCATCAATGCTGAGGTGGCCGACAGTCTGGTCAACAATCGGCCGTTGCCGCCGCTGCCGACGTTACCGCAGCACAGTGAACTCTACTCGGACAGCGAGGATGATTACGATGACAACGACGAGGATGACGAAGACGAGGAGGAGGAGGAGGAGGAGGAGGAGTACGAGACCATCGATGAGCAGCCATTGCTGGAGCCGGCCAATGGCGATGTCAGCAGCAGCAAGTCGCTGCCGCACGAGGACGATGTGAACGCGAACAGCGAGAAGCCAACGCCAGCGGAGCAGCACAACAAGGCCAATGGCATTGACTTGACAACGAGGTAACGATCTAATATAGTATATATAGTTAAAATGATGTCTATAATGTTAACCATTCCTCCCTCTCCTGCAGTTCGGGCGACGAGCTGAAGCGCCGGAAACGCAATGAGTACCAGGCGAGTCTGGAGAAGAAGGTCAACGAGATCAAGCGCAAGCAGCGCGAGAACGAGGACAATCAGCAGGCGGCGAAAAAACGAAGGTCATTACTAACATATATTGCGGCAGGTGTTGTGGTGGGCGTGATCGCAGCGTATGCCTACACGAAGCTAGCTTAGGGCCCCCAAACAAGCCCCCCCACTCCCCTCTCCCCATCTATATAGCGCCAGGAAGTAGCCCGTAGATGTAGCAATTAGAGCAGTATGTAATAGTGGCAGTAGCGTGACAATGATACCCCTTTCCGGGCATATGTATGTATGTATTTGTTGCTCTGTATGTATTTATGTATGTATGTATGTAGGTCTTATCGAGCTAACATCAAATGTCAGCGCGACAGAAAACTTGCACACACATACACATTTACACATACTATCAGCCAGACACACGAAAACTCTACTCAAACAACACACACACACACACACACACACACAGAGAGAGACACGAGTTGGAAAGCAAATGATGCAGCAATGCAAACGAGGAATGATAATGACAATGCATATTAGGGAATTTTTATTAATTATATTATACACTATATAACAAGACAAAAGCGAAAATGAAAACGAAAGAAAAAAAACACAATATAAATGAAGAAAAATAAAAACAGCAACATTTAAATGTAGGAAGAGAAGAAACGAGAGCACAAAAAACTAGATTCTTGCGCAATAGACTGACATTTTAGAACAAATTTTTCTTGATACACTGAAAACAAAAAAAGCGAAAAAAAAAAATGAAATTAAGCAAAAATACAAGTAAGGCTCCAAATTTGAAAATGGAACAGAGGAAACCTTAAAATATCGATATCGACTAATCGTAATCGTTAATCGTAATCGTATCCATGCAATGCATTTTTATTTTGCACTCGCTATCAATGTACAATTTTTCATTTTTTGATATGAAATAAACGAGAAACACGTTGCTAACTAAATAATATTTGATATATATATGTACGATGTACCACGCCCACGCGCACGCCCACGCTTCACTCGTTGTTGAACACTAAGTTTCTTAAGCCTGTGTGAGTATCGCAAGATGTATGTGTTGTTATTTATGAAGATTTATTACGCAGACAGACCTATCGAGAGTGCATGGCAGAGAATGCAAATGTGCCAAAAAAAAAGAAAATAGAAAAAATTGAAGAAGCAAAAAACATAAATGAATGAAAAACATTTCAGAGATCCCAAAAAGCCGAACATTTACTTTGCCCGCTAACTGTAACCTTACCAAATAATACAAAAAAAAAAGAAAAAGAACAAACTGGAATGAACGAATGATGATGATGATGATTATATAGTGTGTACTATGTGAAAGCAATAAACACAGATACATATATGTATATTCATGCATATATGATGAACAATGAACGAAAATACGATATGAGCAAACCATTTTGTATTCTTAATATAATGCAAATAAATCTATGTAATCTTAACGCAGATAAGACGATGGAGTTAAACTATTTAATGGTTTTCTAGACTTAAGTGTATGATGATATAATATATACCCTAGATATCTGAACTACTATACCAAGCACAATACGACATGCATACCGAATACATATATAAATACACATACACATACGCATACTGATACTGATGATGATGATGATGATGATGATGATGATGATATACGTGTAGCGTTAAGGAGCGCGAATGAGCCTAACAATATTTTTATATGTGTAGACCACGAGTTTAACAAATACAACTACAACTAATCACACACACACACACATACGTACACACGTAAGCAGCCCACAATGAGCAAGCGAGTGCGCTTAGTACGACGACCACGATGACGATTTTTAAAGTATACACGCATATATATGCATATATATACATACATATATATATATATAAAATATATACATATTTATGTAACACGAGTATATATTTAAAGTAACAAATGAACAATACCTATAGTAATGCCTAGTTAACTGAACCTTGGCTAAGTATACACCACAGACTTGAAGCCACCACACAGACACCCACACATCCACACACACACATACACACACGTAAATTAACACGCATATGTATATGCATAATGAGTAAAGAGAGACATAAACGAAAGTATTCAAATAAAGCTATATTTAAGATACAAAAATGCGAACAACGTCGAGGCGTTTTTCTTTTATTTATTGCAAATTATGATTTCTGTGTTCTCTTCTTGTTTTTGTTTTTTCAGACGCCCCAAACGCCGCTTAGCGCCCAAGACAAAGTAACGGTACAATCGTGCACAATCGAACCCATGAACGCCCCCAAGCTTCGCCCCTTGCACAACGAGAAAGAAACATAGAACATATCATTTCGCGCACATGTAGCAATTAAATACAAATAAATACAATACGTTTTTAACTGATTTTAGCATTTTCCATCAGTTTAAATGTTCCAAATGTAACGTAATCTGCGTACTTACTCCGTAGTGTAGTAACGTAAGGCCTATCGATATGTGCCAGCAATCGAAACGGTGCGATAACAGCGCAGTACTTGCAACGAGTACTCGATGCTCGTGTAGCAAAAAAGTACTCATCCGACCACTTTGTTTTCGTTCTGCAAATATAAAGAAATTGTTTTTCAATTTAATTGTTGCAGCAGGTGCAATTCGCAGTAAATAGACCAACAGCGAAATAGAATGCCTGTAGTAGACGACGCAGAAATTACGAAATATCTAGCAAAGGTGAGCATGACTCATGGCCCCTCTCCCTCTCATCATCCTGGCTGTCACGCAATAAAACGCAAATCGTTTGTCATTAATTAACTCTCTGTATACCCTGCAATCGCTTTGCAGTACAAGAATGTTGCGTCGACCAAGAAAGATGTGCTCGATGTCGTCACCACGTACCGCAGCCTGACATACGATTTGCAGAAATTCGGTGAGTAGGCGGAGGCGAAGGCGGAGCGCAGCTCGCACTTGCACTTGTATGTGTGTACCTGTATCTCTATCTGTATCTGTATCTGTATCTATGTGTGTGTGTCGCGCATCTCCCACAGTATTCAACGATGGCAGCTCGAAAGATTTGTTTACACTGCAGGGCACCATACCCGTCGTCTACAAAAGTGAGTAAATGCCTGCGGAGTTGTGCCTCTCAGTTGGATGATGATAGTTCTTCCGCACAGATAACACCTACTACATTCCCATATGTATATGGCTGATGGACACGCATCCCCAGAATGCACCCATGTGCTTCGTGAAACCGACGCCCACGATGCAGATCAAGGTGTCCATGTACGTGGACCACAATGGCAAGGTGTATCTGCCGTATCTGCACGACTGGCAGCCGCACAGCTCGGATCTGCTCTCGCTCATACAGGTGATGATGGTGACCTTCGGCGATCAACCGCCCGTCTACTCAAAGCCCAAGGAACAAGTCGCTGCGCCCTATCCGGCCAGCAGTAAGTGCAGCTGCGCAACTACACTTATCTCTAACTCTAATCGGTATCTTCCTTGCGATTCCCATAGCCTATATGCCGCAGCCTGGCGGAGCAGGTCCTGCCGGCTCATTTCTGCCTTATCCGAGCGCCACTGGCGCGGGTGGTGGCAACTTTCCACCCTATCCGATTGGAGGTAACTTCACACCGTTTATGCCAGCCGGACAAGCAGGCAATGCCGGCGGTTATCCGCCCTACATGAATTACCCACAGCCGGGCGGTTATCCGGGCAACGCTGGCTATGTAAGTGTGATCAGGGATCAAGCACATATTCTCAGTGTAAATAATTGTCTAATTGCAACTGCTTAGAATCCGGCGGCCAATGCCAATCCCAGCTCGACGGGCACCATTACGGAGGAGCACATCAAAGCATCACTGATCAGCGCCGTGGAGGACAAGCTGCGGCGTCGCATACAGGAGAAGGTGAACCAGTACCAGGCCGAGATCGAGACATTGAATCGCACCAAGCAGGAGCTGGTCGAGGGCAGTGCCAAGATTGATACGATCGTCAGTCGCTTGGAGCGCGAACAGGTGGAGCTGCAGAAGAACATAAGCGTATTGCGGGACAAGGAGCAGGAATTGAAGGAGAGCCTCGAGACACTGGAGAGCGCCGAGGCCATCGATCCGGACGAGGCAGTGACCACAACGGCGCCATTATATAGACAGTATGTTGGAAGTGATCACCCTATGAATCATAATTAATTTGTATCTGCTTCAGATTACTTAATGCCTATGCGGATGAAGCGGCCATCGAGGATGCCATCTACTATCTGGGCGAGGGTCTGCGCGGCGGCGTCATCGACCTGGACACGTTCTTGAAGCATGTGCGCACGCTCTCGCGCAAGCAGTTCATACTGCGCGCCACCATGCAGAAGTGCAGACAGAAGGCCGGACTGGCCGGCTAGCGGGCTGCTCCACCGAGGAGATGGCAACCAATAACCACACACACACACACACACACACAATTGATATGTTAATATACCTTATACCATACTAAATTCGGTAGAGCGCCAGATTGAAATTGAATCTTTGAAATTATTACTGTATGCTGATGCTGCTAATAAAAACGCACGTACACGCCCACACATACATTGACATCGTATCGCTCTCTCTCTCTTTCTTTTTATCTTTAGCTTTATTCGGGGAATGTTGTTGCTCAGATGTAAATGCCGACGGTTAGCAGCAGGAACACAATACCAAAGCCGAGGAATATCGAGGCGCACAGGCTGATCAGCAGCTCCTTGATCAGCGTACTCTCCTTGCTGTTCTTGCGCGAGACGACGAAAATGAAGAACCAGGCGGTAAAGAAAGTGCCGATAATCAAGAGGACGGTGGCGAGATGAGGAAAGACCGCTGGATTCACCGGCGAAACGTAGCGCTGCATGTGCTCCATGCTGTGGCAATGGAAACTAGTCGTTAGTACTATGCTTTTCGCTAGTTAATACTATTAAACTCACTTTGATTGTTGTATTTCGGTATATTTGTTAATTTCTTGTACTTGTACGTGGCCCGGCCTGCTAGCGGTTAGGGTTGCTCTGCGATATGCATATCGTGCTATTTCGATATATCGCTGCAACCTGCACTGCGGCGCTATCGATAGATATCGATACACATGGCCAGCGCAGTTTCTCCATCTCTAGCCAAAACGTGGTTCGGTGCAAAATTAAAACAAGAATACAGAAAAATAACAAATAACAAAGAATTCGCATCTTGATGTCCAGGAAGAAACCATAGCAAAGCCATCATGATGAGCGACGTAAGCGCTTGTGCTGGCTGCCGTGGTCAGAAGTTGTACAGTTCCCACTCTCTTCGCAGCTCGAGGAAATGGACAGCGACAGGCTGAATGAGCTGGAATCAATTCTGTATGCCTCCATACACTACAGCGACGGTGTCAGCGAGTGTCAGCCGGAGCAGGAGCAGGAGCAGGCGCCGAGCTCAGCGATGGACATCGATGCGCAGAGTATGCCGCCGCCGGCGCAGGAGCAACAACAGGTGCATCGCATTGTGACGGAGAAGCGCGTTATTAACAATGCAACAAGCAGGCCACGTTATTGGACAGAGGCCAGAAGTGGAGCTACTCCCGCGGCGGTGGAGAGCACACACACTGACACGCCTGTTGAAGGTCAGTACGAAAATACCATACACACAGCGGTATGGCTGCGCGTGTATGTGCGTGTGTGTGTGTGTGTGTATAGTATACTCTTTGTATGTATGCGGGTTCTGCAAACAAAAAACAAAAGCAATCGCACGTAGACATGAGTCGCAGCGCAAGTATTTATATTATAATATTATATTATTATTATTATTATTATTGTTATTATTATATTGTTTGGAGTCTCAAGTTGCCAGAGCTCATCAACTCGGTGGAGAAATTTCAAATTGACATTGTTACGTTAGCAGATACCTTCAAAATTACTTTTCCCATTAACTTGGCTCGAACAATGACGCAGTGCTGGCTGCTCCGACTAATGAGGGCCTCATCACGCGCCCTCTGCCAGCGGCTCAGCGAACTGAACCATGACCTGATCGTGCTTATGACCCTGAAAATGCTCTGCATCCTTGTACTGATGGACTATTACTATGTGTATTACGGTCACGATCTGATCTATTGGCTCGACGAGATACTCCAGCATCCGCTCGATTATTTCCTCTCGGTCGTAGTGCTGGCGACAACACTTCACGTGGCCATGTCCTGTGTTGAGGTCACGCTGCTCGCCTCGCTGATCAGACGCAACGCTAGCCGCTGCAACAGGTCGCGGCAGGACCACGAGGAGAACTATAGACGCTTCGTTGTGATGCGCCTGGTGCAGCAGCTGGAGAACGCACTGCACTCGCAGAAGCGCCACTCCGAGCAAGTGCAGAACGACCAGGACCTGACAATGTTGCGGGACATGCACATCTCGCACGAGAAGATCCATCAGGCAGTCAATGATTTTCGCTCAGCGGTCGCCGTGCTGCTCTGGCCCAATCGATCCGATCTGCAGCTGGACGCATTTGTGCTCTATCACGTCGATGAGTCGCAGCTTGCGGAGCTCAAGGGTCAGGGCTACAGCTTGGCCCAGCCCGACAGCAATGCCATACGCAATGAGAACCTGAAAAGCTTGCTTAATCCGCCCGGCTATTAGGACAATATTCTTTCAACCATATCGATAATAAAAACGAACATCGTTTTGTTGCCGTTTTAACTCTTCCCTCTTTCTCTCTCTCTTATCTTGATTTCTCCACAGCAACAACTGCAGCGGCGGAGTTGAGCGCGGAGCAGCCCAAGGGCATGCTGCCGCCGGCAACTGCAGGAACTGCCATGCCGCCGAAACAAAAACGAGTCGATGGCAGCAGCAGCAGCAGCAGTAGCAAGAAGTCGGAACCGAAGCAGCCAAAGCAGCTGAGTGCAGTACAGAAGTTGCTGCAGCAGCAACAACAAAAGCGGCAGCTGCAGAGGAAGCAGCAGCAGCCACACCCGCAGCAGCAGCAGCAGCAACACCCGCAGCAGCAGCAGCAGCAACACCCGCAGCAGCAGCATCCTAAAAAGCAATTGCCAAATCCGAAACCAACGAAACCGCAACCGCAACCGCAACATACCTCAAAAGCTGAAAATGTCGATGAGCCCGAGCGCTTCGATCAACGACTGCTGGTGGCGATACCCTGTAATTTGCCGCCGACCAAACGCGAGCGGCAAACCGGACCCTTTGCCAAGTCCAGTCGCAAGCTGGAGCAGCTGCAGCGCATCGCGCAAAAGAAACAGAAGTCCAAGCAGGCGCAGAGCAATAAGAAGCTGAGGCAACAGCCGCAGAAGGGGCGGCAGCCCGTCGAGCTGATAAGTCTGGTGGACAGTGAGAAGTCCTCCGATGCAGATGACGTTATCATTGTGCCCTTGCCACCGGTGCCCATTATCGATATTGATGCCAGTGATGATGAGGAAAAAGAAAAGGAAGAAGAGAAGGAGAAGGAGAAGCAGAAGGAGGACAAGCAGGCAGTGGAGCCTTACCTCGAGGAGAATGCCATGGATGCTGCCGATGTTCGGCTTAGTATTGTGTGTGCAACGGAACCGGAGGCGACGTTGCCGACGGTGCCATCTGCGCTCAGTTCGCCGTGCAACTCGGTGCTCTCCAGCGATGACTTTATCGTCCAGAAGGACACCAGTCGCCTGCTGGCGGAGCATGCACGTGCCACAGACGAGGATCTGCTGGTGCTGACGGAGAATGCCATGCGCAATGCTGCCGAGCCGGACAGCCAAGCGGAGAAGGAGCAGGCGGCGGACACTTCGTCCGAGTACGAGTTTGTGCCTCCATCCCGGCTGGAGGAGATCAAGCAAAACTATCGCGTCGATGAGCAACAGTTTCGCGCTCTTGATGTCTACGAAAGCGAATCTGATCTCACGGAAAGCGGCATTTACTGCAAGGCGGGCGCCAATCCAAAGGCAACGCCCACAATCATACGTAGCATTGACTCTGCATCGGACAGCTCCGATGTCGAGGAGGTCGTCGAGTCCAATGTGGTGAAGACAAAGCGTCTGCGCAAGCGTCGTGCCTCCAGCACCAACCAGAGCCAGTCCGATCCGAATAACGAGCCGGACAAGGACAACGACGACGACGAGACGGACAGCGATGACGGCGTGCAGGCCACCGGCGTGCCGGGCATAGCTCGTGGCATGGCCGTGGAGCGCTGCAAGCGCAAGATCAGGCGCATCAGTCAGAGGCGCAGCTCGGAGAGTGCGCTGCCCGCGGTGCAGCCGCGCAAGCAGAAAGCACCCACCGATGACGCCAGCTCGGAGAGTGGCGCTGAGGAGAAGGCGGTGCCGACAGCGCGTGAAATTGCCGAGCGCCTGCTGCGGCAAAAGAACGAGCCTGTACGGCCGCCGCAGGAGCAGCAGCAGCAAGAGCAGGAGTCGCCGGATGTCATCAGCGATGAGCCGATGCCCAGCGAAGGCTCCGATGCGAACAGCGAAGACGAGGCCGAGATGAGGGACGCCGTGACGGAGCGCATTAGCGCAGTCTTCGAGCGCATCGATGGCAACACGGAGCGCCTCAAGCAACAGCAGAAGAACGACGGCGACAGGCCGCAGCAGCAGCAGCCGCTGAAAGCAGCCCCTGCAGCGGATGCAGCGAAATCCGTAGCTAATGTTGAAGAAACTGCCACAGGTCAAGCTGAGGCACAGGAGGAAACTCCACAGGAAGTTCCTTTGGTGCAAGTTGAGCATAACGTGGCGGAGCTTCGAGAGCAGATCAAGGGCGGCGACCTGGTGGGCTGGAACATAGAGATGTGTCGTTTCTACAACGACAGCTGGGGCGGCGAGAAGTTCAACATGCAGAAGATACTCAAGGCAATGAGTGGTCAGTTTAATTACCATACCATATATCGATGCATCTAGGAATTCCATTGAATACTTTCTTGTTCGTTTGCAGGACAACGCCACGAGTGGCGCATAACGAATGCGGATCGCTTTCCGGTTGCACGCAAGCGCTCCAATCTGAAGTGCAGCAATTGCTTCGAAATGGGGCACATGCGCGCCAAGTGTCCGCGTCCCAGGAAGCCCGTGATTTGCTACACCTGCGGCATGACTGGGCACGCGGAGCCACGCTGTCCCAATGCCATCTGCCTGGGGGTAAGCGAGACGCTCTTGTGCCATTGCACTCTGACTCCATCCATCGATTTTGTCATTGCAGTGCGGCTCGAAGCAGACGATGTATGTGCAGAAGTGCAACAAGTGCTCGTTCCACAGCCGCATGGTCTGCCAGCTCTGCAAAATGCGCGGCCACAGCACCGACATGTGCCCGGACAAGTGGCGACGCTACCACTCCACGGTAGGTGGTGTAATTACAAGTGATAATTTCCTAACTAAACTCACTCCATGATGCCCCACAGACACGCACCAATGCCGCGCTCGAGACGCATGTGCAGTATCGCGCGAAGAACTGCAGCTATTGCGCAGCGCGTGGCCATCTATTCGAGGAGTGTCGTCAGCGCATCGGCGATTATCGCAACCACAACTACACTACCTTTATAATATCGCATCAGAAGGTCTACAAGGATCGCAGCGGTCCCATCAGCTACCTCAGTGATCGGGGAGATTTCTTTTCCATCGAGCCGCTATTCCATTTCAATTGGAGCTCCGAATTCCCAAAGAATAGCTGCTACGCACGCTTTCTCAAGGCCGTCGGCCTGGCGCGTCCTCTGCCCAAGCACAAGAAGCTCGCCGTTGCGACTCTGCCCAAGACAATGTATACCAATGACTATGTGCCCAATCCGCAGGCCAAGGCGGTGCAGACGTCGATGGAGGCGGCGACAATCGAGGAGTTGCCAACTGAAGCGCCCGCCAAGCTGGCAACGGAGACAGCAGTAGCCGCAGTCGCAGCAGTTGAGGCTACTGCTGCTGAGCAGATACAGCAGGAGGAGATTAGCAGCAATTTCCAGAGCAAGTCCGACGATGCTAAAGAGATTCCCAAGGCCAACAGCAGCAGTGTGGTGCCACCAGCGAGCGCACGTAGCAGCATTACACCGCACGATCTGGACTCTGACTCGAACTACAGCTTCTCGGAGCACTTCGAGGTGCCCAGCTCGACCACCACGCTGAACGAGAGTGAGACGCCGAAAGCCGGTCCCATGGACAATCTGCCCGACGTCATTCCACTGAGCAGTGCGACGGACGATGCCGATGATGAGGTTCAGAACGACGTTGATTTCACCAGCAGTAGCCAGGGCATCTCCATGTGCGTGAACAGCAAAGTGACCTCGTCATCCTCTCCAGCAGCAGCAACTGCTCCAGCTGAGGCCTCGCTGCCAGATCTGCCCTCGGAGGCCAAGATACTTATGGCCCACGACCAGACGCAGTATCTGTTCAGCCAGGAGGGACGACAGTTTCTCATTAATGCGGCCAAGCAGTGTAACGTGAATGTGCGCATGGACTTCAAGGAATACGGCTACGTGCTGGTCATCTATGGTCTGAAGAAGAACCAGGAGGATCTGCAGCTGATGCTGTTGCGCCGCAACCAGGAGGTGAAGCGCAAGAGCAGTGAGTTCCAAAGCCAGAAGCCACCCAAACGCATCGATGTGCTCATACGTTTCATACGCGACGGCATCAACAGTCTGGCCGGGGATCTGGGCAACGCGAAGGGTCACTATTTCCGCATCAAGGAGCTGGAGCGCATGAACACTAAGAACGGCTTCAAGCTGGCCGAGCGCAAGCGCCGACTGCTTAACATGATACTGTTCGGCCAGGCGGGTCTGAGCAATGGCAGCATGCATCTCGACCAGCTGCTGCTCATACTCAAGCGCCTCGTGGACGAGCATCAGTCGGAGGAGAACGCTACAGCGGCCATGCGCAACGAGATCGAGGAGCACTGGAGAGTAATCTTCAGCCCGATTGCGCATCCCAACTACGAGTCGCTGCTGCAGAGCTATGGCAGGCTAGACATCAAGAATCGAATAGCCGGACTCAACATTGAGCCTGCGCTCCTGGGGCTGCAGCCCACACGTAGAGCGCAGACTGCGCAGAAGCGGGAGCGCATGGCCTCGCCGCCGCCACCTCCACCCGTGTGGCAGCATGAGAGCAACACCAACAACAACACCAATAAGAATCGCTCGCCCAAGCCACGTGCCAAGGGTGCAGCGGATCAGGAGACACCACCACCTCCACCATTGTGGCTGCATGAGGAACGCGCAGCAGTCGGCAGCAGCAACAGTGCAGGTAATCGCCTGCAGAAGCAACGCCTCAGTCAGCAGCAGCGGCAGCAGCTGCCACTGCCTCCCACCTGGCAGCAGGATGAGCAGCATACCAGCAACAGGAATCGCAACACGAAGCCACAACAACGTCCACCGCCATATGCCTTGGCGCCTGCTCAGCACCTGCCTCCGCCACAGCAGCCACAATCCCCGCAGCAGCCACAATCGCTGCTGCCCTGCCACAACATGCAGCAACGCGCGCCTGCCAAGCTGCAGCTGCAACTGCATCGCAATCGCCCGCTGCAGTCCGAGTGCGTCAAGCTGCTGGCGGGCATGGAGCGCAGCTCGGCCGGCAGCATCAACACGGACGCCTCGAAGCCGTCGGTCTTCTGGTCGCGCGAATCGCTCAAGTATCTGGACGATCTGTTCAAGCTAACAGCCAATCCGGAAACGCTGGAGCGACTGCAGCGTGTGCTGGAGCGTTCGCGCAGCGGACAACTATCGCACAACGACTATCGCGCCGTCATACGGCTGCACTCGCTGATGGAGCCCAACTGAGCGCGACGGGATGGACGCTACTGCTGGGGGGGGAATCTTGTAATTTTAAGGTCTAGAAAGTGTGAGAACTGTTTTGATGCGGGCGTGTCGAAGACATTGCAGCACAGCGAATAAAAGAAATGAGGACTGCAGTTAAATTAATCGAATCTTACGTTTATTCTTTGGTAACAAATACATTCAAGTCACAAGCGAATGTTTTGTGATTGACACTACAATACGATTGGATTAGTTAGTCATGGTAAATGCGCACAGGGGGAGGGCTTAGAACTGAAGTGATCGACAGATAGACGGAGATCTGGCTGATCCTGGCGAGCAGTCGGCGGCGGCGGCGACTCTCAGCTGGCATTATGTATCTATGCATCGGGAGGGGATCGTCGGCTAAGCTGAAGTAGAAGAGCTGAAGAGACTACAGAGAGATCGATTGCCCTCTGGAAGCACAAGAAACGAGATCGTGGTGTCTGCTTTATAGATAATTGTGTGAAAAAAATAATTTAATAAAATGTCATAATATATATAATAAATAATACGAGATATTGACTAGAAGCATTTTACAAGAGAGATATGCCACTGGAGGTGGGGGGGAGGGAGGGTTGTTATGGGGGCTTGTACAAGAAAGTCATTTACATTGGAGTTAAAGTTGCGAGGACTGCGAGCATGTTGTCAGCTGTTACTTAGTGGGAAAGTCGGGCCAGTAGTTGATGTAGTATCTGTGAGTGGTGCCCTCGAACAGGCGATCGAGCCAGTTGCTCAGCCCGTCCAGCAGGTTGTCCTCGAATAAAACATTTGATTCCGCATCGGACTCCTCGGAGTAGTTGACGCCCAGGAAGTTGCCGATCTCCGGATCGTCATTTCTGTCCAGCAGCTGCTTTGTCATTTTAATCATACGCTTTGTGCCGCGAGCGCATTCCGGATGCTTGGCGTGATACACGCAGAAATACTTTCGGTGTCCGTTCAGGGCGATGACCGTGCCCACACAGTTCCTGGGATTGATCTGCAGACTCTGGTTGGTGCAGAGCGATAGGCGCAACAGTTCCGAGTACCAGGACAGGCCCTTCTCGATGAGCATGTGGCCGAAGAGCAGCGTCTTGGTGCGCCTGTACGGCCAGACAGCGCGATGGTAGGGCGGTATCAGCTTCGTCCGACTCTGCAGGTCCGTGATCAATAGGATTGTGCGACAGCCGGGCTTGAGCAGTCGCACCAGGCCGTTGTACTTCTCGGCGCGCAGCTCGTACAGCTTCAGCTCGGGCACATGCTTGTTCGGCTTGCTGCACTGCGGCTCGTTCAGCTGGCCCTGCGCCTTGAGCGTCTCCTCCTCGGCGCGCACAAAGTACATCATGACGTAACCGATGCCGAACATAAAGGCAATCGTGCCCAGCAGCGAGAGCGCGGCAAACAGATGCTCATCCTCGATGTTGTCCGACAGATAGTCCACCAGATAGAGCAGTCGGGCGATCCACTTGCTGAGTATGCCCTGTGCGTGCTCGTCCAGCAGATTCTGCACGAAGGCCTCGTAGGTCAGCGCCTCGGAGGACTTCAGCAGTCTCTGTATGGTCAGATTTATCTCGTATTTGGTCGCATTGATGGCGCTATTGTTGAGATAGTCCGCCGTCTTGATGTCCAACTTGGCCCCATCGACCCATTCGTATTTGATTTGTGTGCTGTCGCGCCGCCAAATGACCACGAGGCGCAGCAGGTTGTCCTCGAAGGAGCCCTTGGAGATGGCATTGAGGAAATCGGCCTGCTTCTCCTTGTACATGTAGGCGAATCGAACCCGTTCCAGGCTGTAGCCACTCTCGAGCGCAATATGCCGCAGTGCCCCTCGCGCTATATCATACTCCGGCGAGTTCTCCGTGATGAGAATGACACACAGTCGTTTCTGGGGTTTGTTCCACTCCGCGGGGCAGACGCCCTCGAGCACCTCCTGGGACGAGAGCCTGGGCAGTGACAGATACTGATTGGATGAGATGATGTTGTCCAGCGTCTGTGTGGGTATGTCCGCCATGGAAATGCTGGCCACTGCGCGCAGCGAGTCCTCGTTGAACAGGAAGAGCGTGTCGAGTTTTGGATTCACCTTGAAGCGATCCGCAATCAGCTTGCAGCTCTTGCTGGTGATGTCCACGAAACCGAAGGCCACACGATCGTGGAAGCCGAACGCCGAGATGATGTACCTCAATCTGGTCTGACTGCGGGGCTCCAGCACGAGCGCCCGCACGCGATTATCGTTCCAGCCGCTGAGGAACTCGTCGATATTCTCGTCCGTCACGCGCTGGCCAATCTTGAAGGGCATCTTCTTGCGTATGAAGTCCGCCAGCTTCTGCTGCGTGTACACGTTCTCGCGGTACACATAGCTATGCCCGCTCAGCACGAGGACCATGCGGGGTATATCGTCGGCGCCGGTCTTGCGCATGATGCTGGGCTCGTGGGCCGCATTGATGGTGGCGAAGTGCACGCCCAGCGGCTCGAACGTGTCGATGAGCTTCTTGAACGCTGCCACAATCCGTATGCAGCCGAAGCACCAGTCGTTGTAGAACATGATGATGTGCAGCTTGGTCTTGCTCTTCGGGATGATCGTGTGCTCGAAGTAGTTGGACGTCACCGACAGCTTGTGGTAGAGGCTGATGTCCTGGTCGAAGCCGAACTGTTTGCCAAAGAACTCCTCGACGGGATCATAGCCGAAGCGATTGTAGCCGCTGTAGTCGTGCTTCTGCTTCAGATAGTGCGAGTCCTCGCTGGTCACGCCGTGCCGGTCGAAGACGCGCCTACGCTCGGTGTCGCTCAGCAGTTCGTAGGCCTTCTTGATCTGCACGAACCTGCGCTCCGCGTCCGGATGGCTGCTCTTGTCCGGATGCCATTCCTTGGCCAACTGCTTGTATGCCTTGCGTATCTCCTGCGACGAGGCTGTCCGCGATACGCCCAGCTCCTTGTAGGGGTCGTTCAGCGTGCACAGGCAGATGGTGGCCAGTGCACCGAGTACGAGCAGCACTTTGAACAGCATGTTGCGAGAGCAGACACTGTCGAAATTATCGTACTCTACGCTGTGTCCCTTCCTTTGCCGTGCAGCAGATCAATGCGCTCCTCTCTGCGTTTGGGGGGTGGAATCGTGCTCCAGTTACCAGAATGATTGATGAGACAGACTATTGATTTGTGTGTAGTTTATTTATTTATTTTTTTTGGTTTTTTGGTTTTCTACTGAAGACTTTGCGCAACGCTGGAAGCGCACATGGCGTTCCAATAAATTTGTTTTGCTTATTAACAGAACAAATTCTTTTGAATTATTATTTCCTGTGACAGATAAAATATTGTTCGCTGCACCCCAACAGGGTTGTCACCGTGCACCAAATTGCAGTGTTGTCGCTACAGAATAAAACAGCTGCGCCGTTTGCCGATTAATTGGAATTATTAGCAATGTTTGTATGTCAGTATGTATATGTTTCCGATTGTTTTACATGCGATTGTAGAATTGTAAAAGTATTTTTCTTTCAATTCAATACTGAATTCTCTTATTGTAAAACAATTTTGAAATTGTGCGCGCAGAGTTGCCAGACTGTTGCATTGGCTTGCACCAGAAGAGCTGTGAAGCGCCTGCTGGGTAAAAAAAATACCAAATATACCGACAGCAAACGATACTCAACACTGCAAAGGCTTGTGCAGCACTAGGCAAATTAAAGATAAAATTAAATAGCCAGAAATACGCGTGTGACGTGCTAATAGCTTAATAGTGGTGCCTGCAATCGTAATAACCGAATAGACTGAACTACGCGCAAGTGTTTGTGCAATAAACAAGGGCAGCATTTGCGAGCAGAAATTTTCAAGCTACGGCTACGGCTACTGTTCCCAGCAGCAGTACAAGCCACTGCCATTGCCCCCGCCCTTCCGTCGCGCTCCTCGCACTCGCTGTCGCAGTCGCAGTCGCAGTCGACGTCGTCGTCGTCGTTCTCGTTGTCGTTTGTCTACTTTGCGTTGCGTCCCGTATGTAAATGTGACCGATGGACGACGAAGGCGAACCAAACAGATGATATTCACGCTGAAAAAAAAGAAAAACAAAAACAACAACAACAGAAACGAAGCGCAGTAGCAGCAGCAGTTGGAGCAGCAGCAGCAGCAGCAGCGGCAGCGGCAGCAAACATGTACATATAGTAGCCATATTATTCAATGAGTGTGTGTGCGCGAGCGAATAAAAGAAAATTAGATAAAAAATATATAGAAAATGAAATTAGTGCACGCCTGAATTTCGAGTTTGGCGCAAGGTGAAACGAAATGAAATGAACTCAACTGAATGTACATAAAAGTGCAAGACGAAAACAGTTTTCAGTTTTCCCCCTTTGTGCGTGTGTGCGTGAGTAGTGAGAGATTGTTTTCGTTGTCGTTGGTATTGGTATTGGTGTTGGTGTTAGTGTAGTGCGTGCTGCCACCTGCAAGTGCAACTGCAACTGCAATTACAAAATTGCAAAATTGCGAAATTGCATTGATTTATGCAGAAAAGTTCAATTTGCAGAGTATATATACAGACATACGTATATACAGTAAATACCTGCATGTATGTGCCTGCCTGCCTGCCTGCCTGCATACAACTCGCACACACACACACACATGCAGGCTGACTGACTGATAAAAGCAACACACGCACACAGCGAAACGCAAACGCAAACGGCTCAGAGCTTTGTAAGTTTACGTTTATGATTATTTTGTAGCTGTTTATTTTTATTTCTATATGCAGCACACACACACACACACACACGTATGCATTGTTGTTGTTGCCAACATATCGCTCTGCTTTCCGTCGTACGTTTTCTATTTGATTTTGCAAACTCATTGAAAAAACTTTAATTACATTCATTGCTGCAGCAGAGGCAGTGGCAGCGGCAGCGGCAGTGGCAGCAGCAGCGACGCTGGCAACAGTGGCACCAGCAGTAATTGCTACGCCGACGAGTCGCATGGAAATTTCTTACGGTACGCAGCTCCCAGAGCCAAATGTTAATTATGCGCCGCTAACTCAACACCAATAAACACACACAGACACCCACACATACACCCGCACCCACACTCACACTCCTGCACCCTCTACACCCTCCCCTCGCAAGCGAAGCCCACATTGACGCAGTTCGCGTCGCATTTGTTTATGCTCTACACAATATCAAACACACACACACACAATCATATAGGTTGGTCGTTGCACTTGCAACTGCAGCCAAACATGTTGTTCCGCCTTGTCTGCAAAAAGCGTAAACTACGCACACTCTGCAAACTCTCCAAATTTGTATTTTAACAGCAAAATCGTGCAACGCATTCCAAAAAACTATTTAGCGGGTCCACCCCTAGTTGCAGTACGGCATATTAAAATAGATTATACAATGGCGAAACTATGCCACATGCGATTTGAGACAAACCCAAAAGCATTATAAAGCGATCAGTTTGTTTTTTTTTTTTTGGTCCTATCACAATACTTTCTCTATTAAGCACAGTTATGCTTGGAGATTCTCGCGTCGCATTGAAATATATTTATAGCATTTTCTAAAGTTAAATATAGACTTATCTAGACAATATACAGGTATGTAGGTATAGTCTTTTATTTTTGAATTATATTAATTATATGTATATTATATATTTATTATATTATTATTATATGTATATTATATATTTATTATATTATAATTATTATTATATACGAGGTCTGTCCGAAAAGTATCCGGCGCCAGTGTTAGTCTTAAAAGTTCCCAAACTGTAGATTTTGATATACCAAGATTTAAAATCAGATCGAATACTTTTCGGAAAGACCTCGTATATATATTATATTTATTTTTTGAATTTTTATATAATTTCATAATCGAGTTTCTCGTGGAATTTGTCATACACTTTACCAAATAGCATTCTTTACTATCTATATACTATTATATACTATTCTATACTATATACAAATTAATCGAGAGTTCCTCTTAAAGATATTGCTTTATCGCTGAACTATACTAAATACTTCAGAGCTAAATTTCTGTTGATATATGTTACTACATATATAAAAACTATACCAATCTACCTTAAGCTTTTCAAAGCGAGTATAGTATATGAAATGCAGGTATATAATAATAATATCACACACCTTGAACCCTTTCAAATCGAAAGCCTGGGTTCAAGGGCCTTGCATAATGCCAGAAGTAAATAAAACCCTCGGCCTGATATGCTCAATAAGTAGAGCTAATAAGCCCTTAGAACAAGCATACGTATCGATATATTGCTTGTACCCCACGTATACCCATGCATATTTGATTGAGTGTGCGTATGTGTTGCTGTGTGTATGTGTGTGTGTGGGTGAGCGGGTCTAATGGTCACATTTCTCAGCGCTCTCTGATAAGAGTGACATACGCGTATTTGCGCGTTTGCGGTAAACTCAGACCTTCCGCCTAAGAAATTTGGGCCTTCGGAGCAGTGACTCAGCGGGAACAACAACAAAGAGGCGATAATTTATACACTATATTATAGTACATGCCATGCCATACGTGCTAATGTCACTGATTGTTGAATGCAATTGGTAGTTTTGGCAGTTAGTTTCTGGTAATTGCGAAGAAGGTTGCACGGGATTAAGCGGAGTAATAATATAATATAGTATAGTACAGTAATAATGTGTTAGTATTTATTTAAAAAGCGTATTGTTTCGCGTTCAATGGAGGGTGCCAGCGGGTTGCCTCTGTACAGAATCAATCGTAGAGTATTTTGAAAAATTACTAAAATATATAAATATTATTTAAATACCGATTTCATGCGCAGCTTGTGGCTTCATTGAGGGAGTTGAGTTTCCAGCTGCAGCTTGCATATAGTAGGCTTGTAGCTGAGCTCGTTTCCAGTAGTGTTCGTTGTGCCTAGGTTTTTTAGCATTAGCAACATTCACAGCACCCTTATACTTTTGTACACTTATACATTTATAAATTCTTTATAGTATGTTGTTGGATATTGATTGATAGCGTGACGCATTCGATTCTCTTCATTGCAGTGCCACATAGGAGCGTTGCGGAACGCACATACACACGCGCGTTTGGTCGCTGCGCCAACGCAACACAGCAGTACCAGCAGCAGCAGCAGCAGCAGCAGTAGTAGAAGGACCAGGATCAGAAGTAGGAGAAGCAGCCAGAGGATCCAGAGCAACTTAGCAGACATAGCGCGATACACAGAGAACGCAAGTCCGATGTCCAATAAAATCAATCCGAAGCGCCGTGAACCGTCAGCGTCGTCAGCAGTAGCAGCAGCAGCGGCGGCCGCAGCCGCTGCCTCCACGGACGTGGTGGCCGCCAACACGAACACGAGCAGCTCGACCGGCTCCAGTGCCGGCAACACATCAGCGGCGAACACATCGTCCTCGTCCAGCTCCTCACTGTCGTCCGCCGGTGGCGGTGATGCGGGCATGTCCGCCGATCTGACATCGCTCTTCGAGTGCCCCGTCTGCTTTGACTATGTGCTGCCGCCGATCTTGCAGTGCTCCAGCGGGCATCTGGTGTGCGTGTCATGCCGCTCCAAACTCACATGCTGCCCAACATGCCGCGGCCCGCTGGCCAACATACGCAATCTGGCCATGGAGAAGGTCGCCTCGAACGTGAAGTTCCCGTGCAAGCACTCGGGCTACGGCTGCACTGCCTCGCTGGTGTATATGGTGAAGAACGAGCACGAGGAGACCTGCGAGTGCCGGCCGTATCTGTGTCCCTGCCCGGGCGCCTCGTGCAAATGGCAGGGTCCGCTCGATCTAGTCATGCAGCACCTGATGATGTCGCACAAGAGCATCACAACGCTGCAGGGCGAGGATATTGTCTTTCTGGCCACCGACATCAATCTGCCTGGCGCCGTCGACTGGGTGATGATGCAGTCCTGCTTCGGCCACCATTTCATGCTCGTGCTGGAGAAGCAGGAGAAATACGACGGCCATCAGCAGTTCTTCGCCATTGTCCAGCTGATCGGATCGCGCAAGGAGGCCGAGAACTTCGTCTATCGTTTGGAGCTGAATGGCAATCGCCGGCGCCTCACCTGGGAGGCAATGCCGCGATCCATACACGAGGGCGTCGCCTCGGCCATACACAACTCGGATTGCCTGGTGTTCGATACGTCGATCGCGCAGCTCTTTGCCGACAACGGCAATCTGGGTATCAACGTAACCATATCTCTGGTCTAAGGGCTAAGGACTAAGGACTACGGAGGAGTGACATGTGCATCGTTTCTAAAACGATCGATCGATACACACACACACACACACACAGACAGATACATATACATACATAACACATACATGCAAACACAACACACACACACACACACACATATGTACTAAATGTCACATCTACATAAAGTATATACATACATATATAGGAGCTCTGTCCGTTTGTCCGTCTGTCGTCGGTTTGTCAGTCTCTTGCCTGTCTCTGGCGTTAATTATCGTAGATATAGGCATTTCGTTTAAAGCAGGAAGCAGAGGAAGTAGACGTACTAGTGGAAGAGAAGAAAGCAGAAAGAGCAGCAGCAGGCGAAACACATTTAATCAACTGCGTTTTTTTGTGGGTTTAGTTTAATTTAGTTAGTAAGCCGGGCAAAACACTTGGAGCGAAGCTGCCCATGCACACACCAACAAATACACACAAACACATATACATTTACTTACCACACACACACACATTCGAACAAACACACACACACACACACTACAATCATTCATACACGACTAACGAGCAGCTAGAGTTTAGTTAATGTAAATTATTTTATACGAAAAATAAACTGTACATGCGCAGCACTTTCAACGGAATCGACATGAATGAATTACTTATAAATAATTACGACTATCTTTATGTTCATATATGTTTACGTTTATGTCTATAATGATGTTACACTTATGTCATAACTCGAGAGTTGTAAGCGATTGCGACAATTTCTGTTCAAGCCAAACGAAACGTAACACTTTCTCAACGCAACATGCTATCTGTAACACTGAAACATGCACCCAAAAAGACATCAATACACACACACACCACACCACAACACACACCTTGTACTAAACCTACCCCCAAAAGAAGCAAAAGCAATCTAATGTTTAAATTTAAATAGTTTAGACCGATCTCTCGCACAGTTGATTTTCTTTCGATATATCGCTTTCAGTTTCATTGCAATTCTGAATTTTGCAGTTAACACTACACCCCCCCCCCCCCCCCAATTTGACTGCAATGTATTAAGTTTTAATAAAACATACACACACACATCAACACACCCGACACACATACGATGAGAACTACAACAGAGAAATAAACGTGATTAGTAAAATAAAAAGTCTTCTCAATGGAAACGTACGGGAGATAAACTAGAACTTCCAGCCGGAATTCGCTTGATTTGCATTCTTTAGATATTTGTGTATGCTTGCAGAGGGTATATACGTTTTGCTCAGCCGCTTGTTACACAGACGGAAGCAGCATCAAAGCCATGTATCGCATAACTATCGGCCGATTTTCGTTAATTTTCAGTATATCTTAACCAAATGCGGAACAAATTACTGTTGCGATGGCTTCTGCAAGTAACCCGAATTTAATCAAAATTGAACAGCTATAACATATAGCTGTCATAGAAAATCGGACAGACTACGAGTTTTTGTCTGACAACGTGATAAACGTGATTAGTAAAATAAAAAGTCTTCAATGGAATCGCGCGGAAGATAAAGTAGAACTTTATTTATTTTGCATTCTTTAGATATTTGTTAACGCATTTATATACGGGTATATACGTTTTGCTCAGCCGCTTGTTACACAGACGGAAGCAGGCTCAAAGCAAATATCGCATAACCACTGAAACTATCGGCCGATTTTTGTTAATTTGCAGTATATCTCAACCAAATGCAGAGCAACTTACTTTTGCGATGGCTTGTGCTAGTAACCTGAATTTCGTCAAAATCGAACAGCTATAACATATAGCTGTCATAGAAAATCGGACAGACTACGAGTTTTTGTATGACAATTAAAATAGTTTCTACTTATAACTCAAATTCCACAGGTTAGTACAACAACGAGGCCATTGGAACAATATAGACTACAGTTGCCATGGGAATAATCTGATGATTATGCTGTATTAAGTTTGATAGAGGAATATCCTATATTAAATTAGATTAAACATTGTTTCAGAAATTTCAAATTGATGTTGGCAAATAGACTTTAAAACTTAAAACCTGACAACCTATTTATATGTTTACAATGTTATAGTTATATATATTTGGTATATACCTAGTTTTAAGAGTATTTGCAATATTTTGTCTTTCAATTCTCCAACTGAAATCTCTTGCGCATTTTCGTACTATTTCTTTTGATAAATATCTCATGGATAGATTATGCCCAGATGGGGGCAGTATCTCGTGTAACACGATTAAAGCAGGCCAAGCCATTTCCATGGAACTGTTGCCACAAATCAGACGAACAAATTTTAGTTTTCTAGAGACCCAATACAATTTTTTAACAGAACTAAATTGCCAAGCGTACGAAAAATTAACTCTGAAACTTTCGATTTTACTTTTTTATAGACCTATTTCGGTAGATAGGCATTTCGCATGCTCTAATCGCGCCGTGCTAAATTTAGAAGTGCTGCCAATTTTAGTCTGAAGATACGTTTTAGAGATACATCTCCATCCCTCACCCCCAGTCCCACCACCCGCACACTCACACGCGCAAACACACACACACACACACACACCAAATAGCGAGCGATGCAGCCACGTCGTCAGCGACCGCCCTCTGATGCTCCGCAGCCGGTGACCAGCACGCAGGTCGCCATGCCCAAGGAGAACACCAGTCCGGAGCAGGACGCGACGTTGGCCCAGATGGAAAGTAGCAGCAGCAGCAACAGCAACAACAACAGCAACAGCAACAATAGCAACAGCAGCAGCAACAGCAACAGCAACAATAACAACATCAACAACAACAACAACAACAATAGCTCCGGCAACGGCGGCGGCGGCGGTAGCGACTGCGAGAAACCGAGCGAGACGGCGACCAGAGAGTTCCTCGTCTCGCTGCTGGAGTGTCCCGTATGCTTCGGCTACATGATGCCGCCGATAATGCAGTGCTCGCGGGGCCATCTCATCTGCTCGCAGTGTCGCAACAAGCTGAACGTATGCCCCGTCTGCCGGGTGCCGATGAGCAACATACGTAATCTGGCCATGGAGAAGGTGGGCTCCAAACTGATCTTTCCGTGCAAGCACGCGTGCTACGGCTGCCGCGTGCGGCTCTCGTATACGGACAAGAAGGCGCACGAGGAGGACTGCGAGTATCGACCATATTTCTGCCCCTACCCGGACGAGAAGTGCGTGTGGCAGGGCGCTCTCAAGGATGTGTACAAGCACTTTGTGAGCACCCATCAGAACGTCATCACCATGGAGGGGACCGACATCATTTTTCTGGCCACCAATGTGAATCAGGTGGGCGCCCTCGACTGGACAATGATCCAGTCGTGCCACGGCCGGCACTTTCTGCTCTCGCTGGAGAAGGTGCAGCTGGGCGAAGGATGCCAGCAGTATTTCGCCGCATGCCGCATGATCGGCACGATGCGCGATGCCGCCGATTTCGACTATCTCATATCGCTGGAGGCCAACAATCGCACCCTCAAATGGAAGTCCAAGCCACGTTCCATACGCGAAAGTTTCGTAACCTATACGAACGCAGATTTTCTGGTGCTCAACAAGTCGACGGTGGAACTGTTCTCAGAGGATGGTAATCTGGCGCTCAACATCATTATCAAGAAGGCCAACAGTGGAGTCCAAGATTGAAGTACTACGTGTACGACGACAACAACTACTACTACTACTACGATACTACTACTACTCCTACTACTACTGCTACAAATACTACCACTACCACCACCACAACTACTACTACTACTACAAGAACTTCAACTACAACTAGCATTACAACTACTACTTCATGCGTTCTGTCCATGGACCCCAATACGATGTGGGGCAATCATCTTGGTCCAGCCTCGGTTCAGTCTCTCAGCGCCGAACAGTCCATCCATTTCTCTGTGTGCTCACAAATGTATATGAGTTTGTAAATCTCTCGTGGCCAGACATAATTCTTTAGTGTTTACATATTTGGGGGTATATTTCGACTAGCGCTCTCTGCATCCACAAGAGAGCTAGCTCTAGGCTTGACTGCATTGAATCATTTGCGATAAATGTGGACACTTAACGAAGAAGAAGGCTCTTGACTGTTTCGATGTATTTGCGTTTTGAATAACGCGCGTTTGAAGCGCGCTCATGTCAACGTCTCGTGGCGAACGGCACGGCGTGCTTGAGCTGCGCAAACCGCGCGATAACATATGTACTTGTAATCTATCGGTGAATCATTAGGAGAGGATATTTTGTATCACAATGCTAAAATAAAAGTATTTAAATTTAATTGTAGTAGTCACATGAGAGTACATTAGTAAGCAGCGTAATCTCTTAATCCCCGTAACTAGCTGCAAAGCTTACTCTTTCGTTGTGTTTTGAGTTTTGAATTGCGTGTGGAGCGCGCTCACGTCTACGTTTCGTGGGGAATGGCGAATCGTGCTTGCGCTGCAGCCCTTGCGATAACTGTGCATTTGCAATTTATCGATAAATCAATAGCAAAGACCAATTGCACCGAAATGCCAAAATAAAAATAAATAATTAAATAAACTCAACAATGGACGAAGTGGACAAAATCATCATGCACCAGCTGCAGCAGATCGATGCCAGCATCGAGCCGACGGATCAGCTGGCCAGTTTCACGCCCGAGCAGGTGGTGCGAGCCGTGTCCAGTTGCCTGCTGGAGATCAACCCGACGCTGGCGACGGAGCTGCCGCGCTCGTTGCCGGGCGGCGCGATGGCGCAGCGCTTCAGTGTGGCCACCACGCTGGCTGAGCGCTGTAAGGAGAGCGGCTACCGTGGCGACATTGGCTACCAGATATTCCTGTACCCCAACGCCGTGGAGCTGCGGCGTCTGCTCATGCATCTCATCGAGCGCCTGCCGCGCGAGCGTCAGCATGCACAGGATGCGCAAGGCAAGGCGCACACACTCAGCGCCCGGGAGCAGCTGCAGCGTGAGGTGCGCAAGAAGCTGGCCGATCAGCTGAAGGCACCTTGGGTGCCGCAATTCTGTCGCGCCGTCGCTAACCGGCAGAAGCTCGGCAGCAGCTGCCAGTGCATCGAGTTCAGGCCACATCTCAACCTCACAGTGCCCGGCGCCAATCTGGCCGAGCGCAGCAAGGAGGTGCAACAGTATTTCGAGCAGCTGGCGCCCAATCTGTTCCAGCAGGTGGACACCAGCTCGTACGATCTCATAGCCTCGGTGCTGCACAAGAACGACATGGAGCGCTGGGGTGCCCTGGTGACCACAGCTGTGGCAGCCACCCCCAAGCAAGAGCTGCAGCAGCAGCAGCAGCCGGTTAGTAGTCCAGTAGCTGAGCCGGCCAAGAGCACTGAGCCAGCTGCTCCCATTTCGCCCGTGCAGCAGCTGGACGACAAGGTGCAGCAGCTGCGCGTGCAGTCGGAGCAGCTGCTGGCGCAGCGCAAAGCGCTCGTCGCTAGCATCGATGCGCTGAAGGCGAGCGAGTCGACGGCCGCAGCGGAGCTGGAGCGCCTGCAGGCCGTGCTGAAGTTGCACGAGCGCAGCTGCCTGGTGCTGGCCGAGCCCGAGCAGAACGTGGCCAAGCTGGAGGCGCTGCTGCGTGCGACGGAGGCGAAGCGCCAGACGCTCACGCAGCAGTGGCAGGAGTATCGCAGTCCGCTGCTCGCCACGCTGGAGCGGCTTAAGTCGGCCAAGGAGGCGCAGCAGGTGCAGAGCGTGCGCGCGGGCATCGAGCAGCTGGAGCAGGAGCTGCTCAGCCGGACGCAGCGGCACAACGAGCTGAGCGTGCGCACTGCACAGCAGACGCAGCTGGCGCCGCGCAAGGAGTACACGCGACGCATACACGAGTTCATTGGCAGCATACGCAAGCAGCGTGACGACATCTTCAAGGTGCTGGACGACACGCGGCAGCTGCAGAAGCAGCTCAACGTGGTGGCCGCACAGCTGGAGCGGCAGTTCAACTACACCGACGACCTGCTCTTCCAGAGCGCCAAGCACGATCTGCACGCCAAGAAGGCGTACAAGCTGCTCGCCCAGCTGCACGCGCACTGCAGCGAGCTGGTCGAGTGCGTCACCAACACCGGCAGCGTCAGCAAGGAGATACGCGAGCTCGAGGTGCAGATCGACGGCGAGAAGCTGAAGAATGTGCTGCAGAGCCTGCAGCAGATCACTGGCGACATCAGCAAGTTCGAGCAGCACATTCTGGAGCTGCAGGCGCAGTTACGCGCCGTGGAGAATGCTGTAACGCCTTCCGGGCCGGAACTTGGATAGATTTACTTTACTCACGACCTATGGATTAGTGCCAATTATTATACTGAAACAGATCACAGATCACGCATAGCGTAGTTCTTCTCGTAGCCAATCTTCACTCTATGCATTTCTTAGAGCTAAATAAAACCGGACCTGATCGATCGAATTCAATAAATATATATATATAGTATACGTACGCTATAACAAACCACAAATTGTATTAATAATTCAAATTTGTTTTTTCCTTTGAAGCCTGCCACATTTGTTCGCACTGCGAACGCTGCAGCCAGTGTAAATGGGGCTTTAAGCTGCGCTGCGCCTCTGTGGCGCTCTCACGAGAGGCATGCGCTCTTATTTTGCGCTACAGGCGGGTTGTTCTGGTTTGTCGTCTAGTTTGTCTCCCGCTTGCAGTTCGCTGAGCAGCGGTGGGCTTCGAAGTATTATTATATACCAAATATAAAAATATATATTCTAAACCAACATCCATATCTCAGTTAATTTGGCTCTGTCCGCCAGCCAGTCTGGTGGCTGTCTGTCTGTCATTCTATCTGCTTTTCTCTCTGTCGTCTGACTGTCCGTTTGTCTGTTCGCACGCCTATTGTTCTGTCTGGCCATCTCGTTGGGTTTTGAATCGAATTTGTTTTATTATTTATATAATAATTCTGAATTATTTAACAATTTTAAATTGGGAAATTGGTATATAAACTATATATAAAATAAAAAAATATATATTCTAAATCAACATCAATATCTTAGTCAATTTGGCTCTGTCCGTCAGCCTTTCTGGTGGCTGTCCGCCTGTATCCTGTCTCCCTGTTTTTTTCTCTGTCCGCCTGCCTGTCCGTTTGTCTGTCCGCACGCTCTATTTATCTGTCTGTGCATCTCTCTCGATAAAAACACAAAAACTTAGCAAATGTCGGAGCTAGAGACAAGAAATTTGCCGATAAAAGTACTATACTATATACTAATATCCGCAGATATAGTTTAGTTCAAGGACTGGCACGCCTACCGTATCTGTATACTCAATATTTAAACAAATTAAAAAATATTTAGTATATTTTGCATTACCATTTTACACTATGTAGTATCCGCAATAAAGCTTATTTCAAGCTTTGGCACGCCCACAACAACCTTACACTCAATATTTAAAAAAATCAAGTTGTTCAGCTTGTAAGGGTATAGACAGTGCGTTGTCGTTTATGCAAGCACAGGAAACAAGTTGGCAGAGACAGAGAGAGTGAGAGAGAGAGAGAGAGTGAGAGAGAGGGCTCTCCCTCTCTCATGCTGCTGTGGCGTGTTCTTGTTTGGAGCTGAAGCGGCGGTTACAACTGCCGGCCGCGTACTCGACCGTCAGTTGTTGCTCGCCCGTCGAACCGTTTGAAGCTGCAGCGCGTTGGCCGCGTCGTGTCCGTGTTTCGTGTTTTCGTTTGATTTTTGTTGATTTACTTTCGTTTGTTTTTAATTTAAAGTAAGTTTCCAAGCAGCGGCCACTTGGCCCGAACGCTGAGTGTGCGCGCCTAGTGCTCAAGGGTTTTTTCGCTCTAAAACGAGAAAATACAACTAAAATAACAAGAGGAACAGCAGCAGCAGCAGCAGCAGCAGCAACAACAACAAGAGCAACTAAAGGGGGTAACATATCAAAATAAAGCACTTGAGCTGTGCTTCACTGTAGCTCGCGCTCGATGTTGTTGTTGTAGTTGTTGGAATTGGAGTTGCTGCTGCTGTGCCCTGTGCCGCTCCAGAACTCGTTTGTGGCCTAGAGTTTTAGGTTCTTTTGCATGCCGCGCGATAACAAGTTTAACCGGTGTGCGTGTGTGCGTGTGTGCCGCGTGTGCAATTGCCTGTGACAGTGTGCGTGTGTGTATCTTTGTCTGTGTGTGTGTCTGTGTCGCCTTCAACAAACTGTTGCGCTTGCTTGCTGCTGACGTCGGCGTCGGCCCTAAGCGCTGCAGCCTGCAATTAAAAAGGAGTTGAGAGCGAGAGAGACAGAGAGAGAGAGAGAAAGAGAGGGAGAGCAGGACGCTTGACCAATTGAACTCCAATTAGAATCGAAGACTTGAAGGTCGCCGTTTGGCCGAAAGGAGCGCGGGTTAAGCCGGCCGGCGAGCGTGTAAGTGTGTGTGTGCGTGTGTGACTTCAGTGTTGTGTGTGTGTGTATGCGTCGATCGGCTAAAAATAGTTATGAATAGTTATGAGGCCTAACGGCAACGGCAAAGCCTCCGCCTGCCTCCACTCGTCTCTCTCGCACGCGCGCTCACCTCTCGCACGTCACGCAGCGCAGCGCCAATCTAACCGGCAAAAAGAATAAATAAATAAATAAAAAAAAAAATAAAAAAAATAAATAAACAAAAAAAAAAAAATATCGCGAAAAAGAGCGCAGAAAACAGTCGAAGAATTAGCGACATTGCGCGACGACTACGCAATAATTTGTTTATAGCGCCAGCTGATAAAAGTGATAATTAATCGGAATTGAAATTGAAATTGAATTTGCAATTGGAATTCAATTTGAATTTGGATTTGAATTTGAATTTGAATTTGTATCTGCTTGCAGCACGCAACGAAGCCGAACGCAACGAACCTAAACGAAAGCAATAAAACGAGTAATTGTAGCCCCTAGTTGTAGCCCCTAGCTACAGTGTGACTGTGACTGTAAGTGTAGCTGTAGCTGTAGCTGTAACTGTAACTGTGTAATTAGTACTACCCTCACGCACACGTGCAACACTCGAAGATGACACCATCGCCCACAAAGGAGCTGCTGAGCGCAACGCCCACAATTTCGCGACGTCCGCGCGAGGAGTTCGCCGAAAAGGTGAGTAATTCCCAGGCCCAGGCCCAGGCCCAGTCACACCCCACAACCCCTACCCCCTACCCGCTATTCCAGTTGTCCTTTCGGCCAGTGCATAAATCTGGCATTCGTCTATTTTTAAATGGACTTCCTGGGGAATGTGCTTTGTATTCTTGGCATGGCTAAAAAATATAAACATTTGCCGGGCTTTTGTTCGATTTGTGTTTACCTCTGGCAGGTGCTACCCGCATAGCTATGTAGCGCTGTGTAGCCTATATATGTCTCTACATATATATGTACCTGTATCCATGTCTGTCCATATAGCCATGTCGTCAGCGAGCATAGGTAATCATTTTGATTCGTTTCGAGTGAACTTCAGGGCGTCGAGAACTGCATATATTAATCACATGCCATGACTAATCGATCCAAATAACAAAAGTTATGCGATTGATAAGATATCACAGTGTTGCTAACTGATAAATAGGTTTCTCGGTCGCCAGCTCGCCCGACCTGCCCAGCATACAGCGTCGCTGTAGGAGAGTTCCAAGTGCCAGATCACTTTAGTTTGTTCAACTTCATAAGGCTTATACGACGATAATAGTATACGGTGTAGCACAGTGTATTAAGTAACTGTAGGTCTTACTCTCTGCGAGTTATATAACTCTCAAGCTTTGGAGAATTATTTACTAAATTAATGGGGGCATTAGCATTAAATTTAATTATGATATTAA
Organism: Zaprionus bogoriensis; assembly: GCA_035046045.1. Classification (NCBI taxonomy): domain Eukaryota; kingdom Metazoa; phylum Arthropoda; class Insecta; order Diptera; family Drosophilidae; genus Zaprionus; species Zaprionus bogoriensis. The sequence continues at coordinate 79,203 of JAWNOI010000192.1, read as the reverse complement.
ATCAATAAATAAATAATATTATAAAAATTGTATATATATATTTACTATATACTAGATATATAAAAAAAAATATTTATATAAAGAGTAGGGCATTCAATTTAATAATGCTATTAAATATGTAAATAAATAAAAAACCAAATGATATTATAATAAAAATACATATTAATATTAAAAATATATGTAGAATAGGCAGTAATACTATGTTAATACTATGCTTTACTTTCTGGGAGTTTAATTTTATTTGGTATAAAAATCTATATATTATAAACAAATTCGTGTACTATATAGCAGACAGAATGCTCCTATGCTAGGCCTTACACTCGCAGCACTATCATAGCAGAGATCTATAGTATTTCTAACAGTTCTCTGCTCGCAATGCTTGTTGCTTTTTTAAGCTTCGGCTCTGACGTCAGAGTTGCATTTCAAATGCAAAATGCCAGGCAACAACAACAACAATGACAAGCAACAAATTCCCCAAGCTTAAGTTAAACGAGGGGTCAATGAGTTAAAAAAAAAAACCAGAACAGTACGGAAAAATGACAAAAACAACGTTGAAGGCGACTGAAGGCGACTTGTGGCTAAATTCCAACACGCTCGTGAGGGGAGAGGGGCTAAATGTTAGTCATTATAATTCGATTATTCTACGATTCTCAATATATGCGAGTGTTTTGTCTAGTCCCGTTCCATCTCTATGTAAATCTGATTATTTACGGCTTGTTTTGTTCTGCCTCGCTGCTTTCACAAGATATACACGAGTGTCGCTCCGAATGTCGCCAGTTATGAGCGCATATATACATATAAATATAGCATATATATGTGTGTTTCTTAGAGATCAATCGATTGATTTGGGCGTCAACGCCCGATGTTAATTGAATTGAAACTCGATGCAGATTAATCAGATGTGCGACCCACCTGCGTTCGCATTTGATTTGTGTGCAAAGCTTTATTATAGTATATACTATATATGTATTTATGTATGTGTGCTAATGTGCGAATATTGGTATTTGCCTGTAATGCAGCGGGGCCTTTGCTGGCCCGCCTTGAAAGCGATTCGCTTTGGCATTATCTTCAGCGCGCGCTTGTCGTGCCAACAGCCAATTTTGCATATGAAAAAAATTAATGGTATATAGTACATACGATATAGTGGTAGCAGTCTGTGCAGAAGCAGTGAGAGAGACATCAACACATCGGGCTTTATTTCAGTTTAAATTGTGCGCCACATAACGACATGCCGTGCGAAATCTGATGCAATCGATGAGATCATCGCGGAACCTACAGAACCGAACAAAAGAACTGCGAAAAATTGCTTACCGAATCCGAATCCGAATCTGAACCCGAGCCTCAAACACTTGGTTTTTATAGAGTTACGTAGCACTTAGCTCACACACGAGCGAGTAACGATAATGATAATGATGATGATGATGATAATACTAATAATAATGATGGTGCATAATGAAAAATCCATTTAATTGTTTCAACTCCGCCGCCGACGAGTCAAGGCGAGGCGTGAATACTGCGATTTTTGCGAATTCCCCCCACGAACTTGACTCATTTGAGTGATCTTCCTGCTGTCCGTCATACTGACTGCGAAAAGTAGGCGCACGGGTGGCCTCAACTTTGCGAAAACAGTGCTGACTATCAGTTCAGATCACATAGAATTTGTTATAGTTTTGGTATGCTCTGGGCATGAGTAAATAAATCTCTGCGAAGCAGTAAAACTCATTCCGGGAACTTCTCGAATCGTTCGGTTCGCAGTTCTCTTGTTCGGTGCGTTGAACCCCATTGATAAGAATTCCAATTTTCAGATTGTTCCGTTTTCCGATTTGCATAACAAGCGGTGAGGTATGTCGCAGTCTATCAGTCTCTGTCTCTTTCTCTGTCCCACTCTCTGTCTCTCTCGTGCTCCATTTGTCAGTGCATCATCGCTTAGGATTCTCAGCTCCAGTTTCCCTTTGCCTGGGCACTTCATGTAGCTCTTCCTCTCGTCTCTCCCGCATCTCTCTGCTTGCCCTTCCCTCGCCCACAGTCTCTCCCCTCTCTCTACTTTCAATTTCTGACTTCTCATCTCGCCTCGCCTCTTCTTCTTCTCTTCTTCTTGCTGGGTTTTATGCCTTTCCGCTCAGCTCGGCGATTCTTCGGAATACTAAACCAACTCTAACTGAGTCATCGGTTCTCGCACAGCCTCAGAGCGAGCAGAATCCATGCCGCAGTAGCACAGCGAATCGCATGTAGTATTAGTCTATAGCATGCAGAATACTATAGCCTTATAGCTGTATGTTTGCGTGTGTGTGTGTGTGTGTGCTCTATTGGTATGTAAATACGCTTACGTACGTGCCCGTCTACCCCCTCGCCCATACGGCTTATTTGCGTTTTAGAACGTCGCCGAGTTACGAGCGACAGTCGAGCGAGTGTCGGCAATCGGCAAATCGAGAATTGACAACTTTGTCAACTTTTAATTGCATTATTAGTTTTCACGGCCCGGCGATTTGCGCGCGACTTGCAGCCCGACTTGGGGCTGTGTCTCACACGACGCCCACTCGCTTCAGTCGCTCCAGTGGATGTTACCAATTTGGTTAGCTGCCTGAACGTGCCGGTCATAACGATTGCGTCTACATCCCCCCCTCCAGAATGGGGCGCTATATAAATCTAGTCGGTGACAGCGTACAGAGAGGGCTGCTCCCTGCCTCCCTCCAGTGCGCTGCTCTGCCCTGGTAATTGTTGCGTGTCGCTGTTATATTTCCCAGGGGCATGTTACTTGGGCTGGCCCGAATGGACAGCGCGGGCAGGCGCGCAGGGGGAGTGAGCAAGACACCTTTCTCGCTTGGCCAACTGGCCAGGTGGCCGCTCGGGTGGCCCTGTGGCCAGGTAGTCCGTTGCCAGTTGCCCATTGCCCATTGCCCGTTGCCCATTGCCCGCTGCCCTGTCATATCATATGGCAATGTTTGCGCAACGCGTCGGCTGCACGAACATCGCAGGGTTGCGACGCAGACCGTTTCCCCTCAGCCCAACGCCCTGCTCTGCCCCGCCCCTCTGCGGTGCTTGTGCTAGAGATGAGCGCGGTTCGAGTATCAAAGAATTTTAGTTCTCGCTGAACTTAATATCTTTTTTGGGGATCGGCTGTGGTTCCGGTTACGCGTGCAGAGTTACAGTTAGCTGGGGCATGTGCAAGCGTGCTAGAGATAGGGTTATTTCAGAGTGGAGTATTGGTCTTTAGGTTTTGCTTTGAAATTTAAAGGGTTTGCTTACTTTGTATATATAATGTATAATATATAATATATAAATATTAAGAGAAGCTTAGCCGAAAATAAAGGACTTAAAGGACTTCATTGGGTTTATTTACTTATATTATAAATATTTTTTAATATTCATGTAATTTAAAATTTGTTAAATAATTAATTTTTAATTATTATTAAATAAAATTGTAATTGCAGCGGTATGTATTGGTATAGTGCAAAAACAATTGCTTAGCTCTAGCGTTTTACATAAAACAAAAGATTTCCATAATGCTATAGTATATTTATATAGATGAATATACATTAAAACAAATATTGTAATTATAGTTTTTATGTTCGACATGTTTTTAGCTTGCGTTTGGCTGGCATGAAATTCAAAGAGCTTTATTTCCATTGAATTCTTTTTTGTTTACATAGTAATATATAGTACATGGTATGATACATTCGTATAGTATATATTAAGTTAAACATAAATTCCTTTATTTTGATTATTGTAAGCCGTTTTGAGGTTTTTTTCCCCCATTGTTTACCATAGTTCGATGGGCTTATTTCCTGTATACAGATCGATTTATTACAGCAATTAAATTTGTTTGTTTTTCTCGACTTTTTGTTTCCGAAATTTTCCCCTCGTTTTTTATGAACCCGCAACGCTTAGCCGAGTTGACCTTTCCGTCGTGTCACGTCACGCTCATCTTTAGCTTGCGTGTTTGTGTGTGTGTTTGGTGCGAGCTGGGCGTGGCATTTGGCGTGCGTGCCGCCCATCGGCTGCGCCCTGAGCACACACACACACGAATATAAATATTGGGATATTATTAATTTAATTGATTTTTAGCCTTAATGCGTTGATTTGCCAACAGCTGGCAAAACAACAACAACAAAAACAACAACAGCAGCAACAACAATAGCAACATCAGCAGAAAGGCGAATTTACTGCTGTTATTTTTAGCAAATTTCATTTTACATTAAAAATAGCAAAATTTATGTTAAACCCGCCATTCGCCGCAAATCGCAGCGAATCGTTTAGCCAGCTGGCTATATTGTTGACTATAGCCATTAGCCGGAATCCAAATTCGAATCCGAACTCACGTAACCCCCGACTGCAAAGCAATTAACATTAGTCAAACATTTATGAGACACACAAATATGTTTTCAATGTTTTGGAGGTTTGTTTGGCTTTGGGTTCGCTTTAATTATTGCTAATCACCTGCGAAGTCGCCAGACCCGAGAGAGCTGTACGAGGTGCCCGAAGAGTCGAAGCTGTGGTGCTCTAACGATAGCGATAAGAAGTGCCTGAATGAAGAGTTATGATATACATATATGACAAGAGTTCTTACGAAATAGCTTTATATGGCATATACTTAGAGTATGATATGATATGATATGATATGATATGCTATTAAATACTTGATAACATGATCTTTTAATTATATGTATACAATCTGATTAAAATATCATTTTATAAAATATAGTTGATAAGAAGATATATACATATATTGTATAAGCTATTTGAAAACCTTAAACTAGTACTTCTACTCTTTCATCTGAAATAATCGTTTATTTGTTGCGAAGTTACAACTATACAAACTGAATCTCTCATATGACATCATAACAAAGGGTTCTGCCTGTCCAGCCATACACTCGCCTGTTTATACCTCCATGTGAAAGATAGACATTTGGCTCTAATTATGAATATTGTATTTGTTGACTCTATTAGTCATACGCAAGCGTTTAATCCCTATATTTGTCGAAGACTTATAAAGCAAATGAGGTGAAGATAAAAGGTCTAACGTTTTTCGTATCTTCTAGCGAAGACTTTGGACTCTTGGTATGTAGATGTTTTGGCAGAAACTTGTAACTCTCATGAGAGCTAAATAAGTGTTAGTGTACTATGCACTATAATAGCTCCCATATGATTGAGAGATTCGGCTTAGCATCTGCATGCACTTTTCGCTGGAAATATCATTTTAATTGCCTCGATAAAATCCACAATTTGATTTCTACAACTTCTTCAAGCGCAACTTTCAAGTCTATTAATAACGCACAGTGTGCGTCTGATATTTTCTTTGGGGTCTCTCTATTTTTTTCTCTCTCTCCGTCTCTCGTTGATTTGGTTTTTCGGTAATTGGCAAAGTTTTGCCGCAGATAACGAACAGCGAAATGGCCGAAACGGCCAAAACGGGTAATGTTTGCCACCAGGAAAATTAAACAAATTTTGTTTGTTAAAAATACGAAAATAGAAAAAAGCGACGACGTCATTGCAAGCGCTTAGCGCATGGGAGAGAGACTCGCGCACAACAGTTTTGAAGTCCGTTAACGGTGCAACTACTCGTACAACACTCGAGCGAGGCAACAACTCGGCAACAACTCAACAACAGCTCAACAACTCGAGTGTCTGCAGTTGCTGCAGCTGCTGCTGCGGCCTACCCCCGCTACGTCTGCTCCTCTGCCGCGCCATTAAAGCGCCATATGGCCTTTCTCCAAAATTCAAATAAAACAGTCATGAGACACACGTCATGAGGCGACGCAGGCAGACGCAGGCAGCGCGGGCATCGCAGGCAACGCAGGCGACGGGCTCTGCCACTCCGGAGAGTTTCAAAGCTCGCGTCATGCGTGCCACTTGGCACCTTTGCAGATAAGCAGAGTATGTTGGGTTCCGCTGCGAGGGCAGTTCGAAGCGATAGGCTAGGCAAAGCTGCATACTTTGCTAAAGTAGGCTTCGACGACAGTGAGTCGGTTTAGTCTGCTTGTCCGTCTCTCTGCGTTTATGACTTAAAATTTGGCTGTATGCTTGTACGACTGTCTGTCTGTCCGTCTTTCTGTCTTCTCGTCTGTACGTTCGATTCTTTTTTTTGTCTGCCTGTCGTCTAATTTGTCTGACTGTTTGTCTGTCTGTTTGTCCGTCTGCTTGTCCATTTATTTGTCCGTCTGCTTATCCGTCTGTCTGTTTGTCTGCCTGTCTCTCTGCTTGTATGTCCGTCTGTCTGTTCGTCAGTTTCTTTAACTTTCCGTCGATCTGCATGTCTGTTAGTCCTTTTCCTGTTGGTCTGACTGTGTGCTCTTATTGCACTCTGTCTATCTCTCTATTCTCTCCCTATCTCTGTCTCTCTGCCTGCTCAATCATTCCTATACTATTTCTCTGTCGTCTGTGTGACTGTTGGCCTGTCTGTTTGTTTCTATCTGTCTGACTGTCCGTCCGTCTATCTGTCTGTCTGCCGCCTATGTACCTCTGCCTACTCGTCGCTCTGCCTCTGGTACATTTCTCTATTCATGCCATTCTCTCTGTCTATTAATCTCCCTTTCTCTCTCTCTAGTCTCTCTATGTCTCTTTCTCTGCCTATCTATATGATTGCTCGCCTGTAGCTTTCTTTACGTATTGAAACTGTGTCTCTCACATTGTTTGTCTGCTAATGACAATATTTGCAGCAATTACGTATAGGAATTACGCCAATGAAGAGCAGAGCAATTGCTGCAGCTCCAGCTCCAGCTCGAAGTGCAGTAATTAAGCTTAGCTCTTAGATTATCACAAGTTTGCATTATCGAGCTTTTTCTATTGGATCAGTTGCAGTCTTGGCTTTTTTGCTTGTTTGCTGGCAGCTAAACTATTCGAGCTGCCCTCGCTTGTCAGTATCACCAGGCACAATGGTCTATTTTGTGCTGCAGCGCCGGCAACCGGTCACGTTTCTTGCTTTTCGACGTAGCAGTCGCAGTCGGCGTCGCAGTCGGCGTCGCAGTCGCAGTCGCCATCGTAGGCCAAAGCTCTGGCTGGTGGCCCGCAGAGACTAACTGGCTGGATGGCCGCGGCTGCAGCGGACAGCTGTGTGTGCTGTGCAGCAGGCCGCTGCTCATAACTGTAAAAACACGCTCGCCCACTTCCTTGGAGCATGCTGGACGGGTGGACGGACGGACGGACAGCTGGACAGCCGGACAGCCGGACATATTGTCCATGTGGTGTGTGTTTGATTTTTGGTTTCATTTATTGCTTCATTGCTGGCATGATTGTTGTGTGTGTGTGTGTGTGAGAGCGAGCTGGTGTGTGTGGGCATCATTGCAAGGCTGCGCGCGTGTGTGTGTTAATTTTTAATTGTGCTAAATGTGCACATAAATATCCACACAGATAGCAAACGATGTGTGTGTTTGCTCATTGCAACAATAGCGACAACAACAACAAGTGGCGAAAGCTGCAGCTGGATCCACCCGACTCTAAGATACCCCATGGGCTATAAAATAAACAGTTACCTAACGAAGTATTTAATTTTAAAGTTATGCGTTATGAACATTTGTTTTTAATTTTTACAGAAAGTAGTAGTAGCAGTAGATATTTTTAATTAATCTTATCTCTATTATATATACAGCCATCTGCATGCCAAATTTGCCGTTGCCAGCGCTTGTAGTTCCAGAGATCTATGCGTTTTTAAAGTCAGACTATTGAAAAAAATTAAATAAACTTGCCTAAATTGATTAAGCATGCACCAAACGTCTTTCAAGGCTTACTACGCCGCCCACTGTCTGTATACAACATCTACACAAGTCGTCAAAAGCCTTTTGGTACACTTGCAGGGTACAACAACAGCATTCAACATCCACAATTCACAATTTTCAATTTCAACACCCACCCATGATTTGGCTTATTTGTGAGTTTTGCCTGTTGTTGTTGTTGCTGTTGTTGCTGACGCCTTTTGTTGCTTGACATTGGCACCAGCAGCTGTCACTGCGACTGTGTGTCAAAGTGACAGTCTGGCTGTGAGTGTGTTTCAATCGGGTATGACTTAATAGCTGATAAATAACATTAGCCTCCATCGCAAACAGTCGTCACATGTGCGCCCTGCGGCCAAGTGCATTCGAAATGTGTCAAACACTCATTCCGGCCATAAACGAGCAGAAGATACAATTGTATCTCTGGGGAATCGGTTACTTTGGCATTTTATTGCAGTACTTTCTACGAGGCACACACACACACAAATAACGAAGGGAAATGGAGGGTCCTCGAGGCCTAGTTAAGAGCTTACTTGATGGTCTATTGCATAAATTTGGTGCTTCAGGCACAGACTCTCGATAGCTATCGTAATATATGCCCATAAACAATTTTGCTTGATTATAGCTATTTATTTTTGGAATGTAGGGTAAGTTTTTAATCAAGAAACTTGTGAATATCATATTTGAAAGGAAAATCAAGGTTTGGGAAGTTTGGTATGGGTTGAATGAATTTTGGCTAACCTCGTATGCCTTACAAATAAAATAATAAAAGTTTTTTGAATTTTTTTATTTTTTGTTTTTCCGTATTATATTATATTTTTCCGTATACTTTAAAGTGTGAATATTTGTAAAGGAAAGGATTGATTGAAAGTTGGAACATTTATTAAAGAACTTTTACCGATCTCGACTTTAAGTACGCTTAGCTTCTTTATCAATATATATCCATAAAAAACGAAAAATACTATTTTTTCTATACCATATAAACATTATGCACATCATAAGCATTATTCATCAAGAATTTTTCGCTTGTTCGTTCCGAAATACTTGATTCGTGTCGAGTGATCGCATATTTTTGAGCTGATGCGAGAGATTTTTCAATTATGCTGGAAATCCTCAGCGTGTACACCTAAGCAATTAGCATACGTGTGGCTTCAACATGTATTTGTATTGTATTTGCTTGTGCAGGCGTTCCGAATTTGTATTATTTGGTTAAAGATTAAACGAAAATTCAAGCAATTCGCATAAACAAGTTTATTGCATATGCCGTTCATATTCCATTGGAGCGGGGCATTCACTTGTTCCTTCTCATAATGATAATAAACACTTCTGTGGTGTGCGCTACTTTGACCTACTGCTGCGTGCGGCATGTGGCAGGCGGCGGCAAATACTTGCGAGGTGCTGCCGCTGACTTGTCCCCGGCTGCAGTTGAGGCCAGCCCACAACTCTTTGGGCGCCCCTCGCACTGCTGCGCCTGTATTGCTTCGTTTTATGGTGCTGCAAATGGCGTAAAATTTTCTGTGCGCCCTGCTGTGATTTCAGATTGCCCGAGAGTGTGTACATGACTCGGATCTGGAATAATAGAGCTGCCAGCCCAATCTCCCAGGAATATTTTTTCAATATTTCAATAATCGCTTTTCAGCAGCAGCAGCTGCGTTTTTGTTAATTTTCCGTTGCCTGCTTTCAGGCGGGCGCTGCTAATGACAACTGCTATGCCTGAAAGTATGCAACGAAAAGTTTCTGCGCTATTTTAGGCTGTCAAATTCGAATTTATTTATTTCATTGATTCGCAGCTTGACCCATTCACAATGTCGCTCATATTCATGTGGGAATAACCCACGTGCTGTGCGCATAGTCATCATAAATAATTAAGCAGCTGCTGTGACTCTTGTCGTTGTTGCTTTTGCTGCATTTAGCAGCAATCAAAAGGCTATTCGCACTCGCACATGGCACATCGCAGATACAATCTAATGACTCGCATAAGTTTGTCCGCTTGTCCGTGTGTCGGCGTGTCTCGCGCTTTTTTTTTCGCTCGGCTGGCGGAATCGGAAGCGAAACAAATCAAACAAATCAAACAAACCGCAAAGTGCGCACACGAAACTCAATCACTCATTAGGCGAACAAAGAGGTGGCTGCCTGGCAAGAGCCATCGATAAGTTCGGACTAGACTGAGACTAGAGCAGAGCACAGTGGGCGGAGGTAGGTGAAAAGTGGAAAGAAATGCTGAGTAAAAAATGTTGGATTTTAAAGCTGTTTGCCTTTTTTTTTGAAAGGAGAGTTTTTATAATATTAACACTAAAAAAAAAACTTTGTAAGGTAATTTGCTAAAGTTTCAAATTAGTTTGTTTAACAAAAATATTTAAAACAATAATAATTTGCTTAAATATTATATTTAATAATAAAATATAAATTAAAGTCTAAATATATATATAATAATATATTGTATTTACTTAAATATTTTGTCGATATAAATATAATTTGAAAACTAAATATAAATATAATAATATATTTAGTTAAATTTTTTTTTTAATTTTTAATTCCCTTATTTTTGCTCATTAGTATATTTATACCTAGCTTTATCAAAATATTCTGATTTGTCTTGCTGGAAACCTTTTATATAAAAAAAAATGTATATATATAAAAACAGCAGTGCTTTAAGCTGAAGAACTTAAAACTTATTTGAATAATCGCTTTACAAATTACACAACTACGGCCCACTGTGCAGCATTTTCGGGGATAAAGCGAAGCGCTCAGTTGGCACTTCAAACAAGCAAACAAAGGCAGACAACTGAGCTGCGGCTGAGGTGTTGCCTCTGATTGTTCTCGTTGTTGTAGCTGGCGTTGCTTTCTTTGTTGTAATTATCAGTGTTGTTGTTGCTGTTGCTGTTGCTGTTGTGGCTGCAGTGTGTGCTAAACGCTAATGCGTTAAATGAGCCGCTGATGCCCTGCGCCCGATAAGCAATTAGAGCGATAGCCAGTGCCGAAATGACGAAATCAGTTATAAGTTATAAGTCGAGAGTTGCTTGAGACTGTCGCCCACGCGCAGATCGACAGATCACAGATACACACATACACACACGCACACATCCACATAGCAACTCAGCTACTCATACCTATGCATAGCTGAGTTTATTATAGCCATAATAATAAACTTGATGATGACGTTAAGTATACGCCAAATTGGTCAAAACAAAGTAGAGAAAAACAAACGACAAAGCAGACAGAGAGACAGACAGACAGACAGACGAACGCTCGCTCGCTGAGCCGAGCCTAGCTTCGGGCTGAGCGTCGCGTCGAGCGTCGAGAATTTCTAGTGATCCGCGTAATAACTGAAGTTAACGCGCCGCGCTCGCTCAGTCAGTCGCTCCGCGGCAGTTGGCAGCGCCAGACGCGAAACGCGAAACGTGAAAAAGCAAACAGAAAGCAGTACGAAGCACAGAAAGAGATAGTAATATAGAGAGTGAGAGAGAGGGAGAACGCGTGAACTTTAAAACTTTGCCGGGCGTTTGCTTCAAGGTTCGACGCGATCTGCTAGAGAAAGAGACAGCGAAGAAGATAGTGAGCGTGCGAGAGAGAGAGCGGAAGAGTATTAGAGCTGCAGCGAATAACTTCTAAGCTCTGCTGCAAGGTTCTACAAGATCGCCAGCAGACAGAAGAAAGACAAGAAATAGTGAGAGTGAGTGGGAAGAAAAAGAAGCGATAGTTGTACTGCAAGCGATCTCCAAGAAACAGAGATATACACTAAGAAGACAAGATTTGACGCGATCTCTAAAAGGCAGCGTAAGATACAGTGAAAGTAAGAGAGCGAGAGAGAGAGGGAAGCAGAACGCACCACTTTCCATCATTTTCCGGGCAAGATCAACACGATCGCCATGTCATTCTTTCGGAACATACGCTCCTCGCTGACATCCTCGCGCAAGAGCTCATCGCGCGACACGACGCCGGTGCGCAGCTCGCGTCCGGCCAGCGTGATCAGCTCGAGGCGCGACTCGACGACCAGCTCGACGCTGCAGCGTGGCGATACCTTCATACTGAACGATGATGCAGATGCGGAGGATGCACGCGCGCAGCCGGACTCGAATAGCAGCACGCTGGAGAAGAAGTCGAAGAAGTCCAAGGTTTTCAGCAAGTTCAGCACGTTCACGAAGCGCAAGAAGACACCCTCGCCGGAGGAGGTGGCCAGCTATGAGCACCATCCCAGCGACACGGCCACAAATACCTACTACAAGTGGCGCAGCGATGGCGATCGCATGCTCGACTATGATGCGCATGCGGATCCCTTTAACTTTCTGTACGAGCAGCAGGGCAAGGGCAGGCAGGGGGCAGCGTCTGGTGACAGTGCCTCCTCCTCGGGTGGCGGCGGCGGCGGCAGCGGCAGCATGCAGCGGCAGTCGAGTCTGGGCTCAAATTCGAGCGGCAGCTTCGACTCGAGCACCTATCGCAAGAGCAAGACGCCGACGCATCTGCGCGAGCAGCTGGAGCAGCTGAAGACGCACTCGAACGACGATCTGCTCGAGGAGGACGAGCGCGAGAAGTACAAGACGGTGACGCTGAGCAGCTTCCGCAAATCCTTTCGCGATCGCCTGCTGCAGCAGCAGAAGGAGACGCCGCACAATCCCGCCTGGTTCGTCGAGGTGCCACCGCCGCCTGTGCAGGCAGCACCCGCCAGCTCCAGCCGGCGCGAGTCCAAAGAGAATCGGCCGGACTTTCTGGTCTTCGAGAACGAGAACTATCGCCCACAGTCGCGTTCGCCGCTGCGTGATCGCCCCTCGCGCGCCGCCACCCGCTCGCCCGTCAAGCGCAACGAGACGTTTCGCGTGGCGCAGCCCACACAGCGGCACATGTCGCCCTCGCCGACGCCGCGACACGCTCCGCCCGCCTCCTCCTCCGCCTCCATACGCATCGAGATCAAGAACTCCATATTGCCGCACTCGCCGGGCCGCCTCGTGCCGGTAGGCGTGGCCAAGCCCATGCCCACCACGGAGTACTATGCGCAGCGCCTGCTGGCGAACAGCGTGGCGGCGCGTCAGATGGACAGCCCCGGCGTCGGCGGCGGCAAATGGTATCGCAGCCAGCAGCAGCAGCAGCAACAGCAGCAGCACTCGCCCGCCCGCCTGCCCATTGCAGCGCCACTCCCACAGCAGCAGCGAAATGGGCGCTACCAGACGCTCGTGCACATCGGCAGCGAGCCGAGCAAAGCCGCGCCAGCGCCCGCCCGAGGACGTGCGCCTACGCGCGTGCAGCTCTACGGCAGCAAGCCAAGCGCGCGTCAGCAGCAGCAGCAGCACGCGCAGCAGCCCAACAGCACCTACTTCGGCGGACACTACAATGCACCTGCCTGCACAGCAGTGCACAGCAAAGCGCTGTCCACGCCGCGACACTCCTCGGCCGGCGGAGCTGGCGGCATGGGCGTGGGCAGTGCAAATTGGGCGCGACGCGAGCAGCCATTGCCTAGAGCAGCGCCCACGCAGCGGCGCAATCGTTCTCCGATTAAGATTCCGTGGCGATAGATCGCAGCGAGATCAAGCGATCGTGCACAGAGTCAGTTAGAGCTGAGCGCGTGACACGAGACAACAGCGAAAACGATTTAAAGTAGTTCTACGTGTCGAATAATTGGAACTGTAAAAACTTTAGCTAATTTGTAGAAAGGCCAACTTCAAACTATTTAATGTATATATAGTCTAAATATATTTTTTTATGTTGATATTTAATATATTGATTAAATAAGTAAAAGCATCAAACGATATTCATTGTAAACTTGTAAAAACTGCTACAATTCGAGATAAAACTAGATAATATATATATAGACTTTTTAATACCTGCAAAATCGAATTCTCTAAGTTTCGTAATATCACGATCGACCAACTCCGTGACACGCTGCAGTCGTTGAAATTATTTAATTGCTGCTCAAATTGTTGTGTATTTCATAATGTATATATTTACATATATATAGTGCATATATATATATATTATAATATTTCAAATATCCATTAGTTCCGTGTTATGTTGATCGACACGCGCGCATCTCGCATGGCGACAAATCACTTGCGTCATGCACGAGTCAATATTATTATTTATTTCCCCTTTCCGATGTATCCCTCTTCTTTCCGCTGATCAGCCAGACGAAAACTCCCCCACATTCTGTGAATAAACAAATTATAACTAAGTAAATAAGCGAAGCCAATAAATGCGAATACGTAAAAAGCGATCGAGCGATGTTGTGTAAACTCTGATAATTATCGCATTGCCCGTGGCCAAAAACTCCCCAGAGTATATGGCATATATCTACGTAAAAAATACATATATCGCCGTATAGTTGCATGGTCATTAACAAAGTAAGTGGAACGCAATGCGAAAACGAATGAAATCGCCTTAGTTATGCAGAGATACACTCAGGCGATATTCATACGATAGTTATATATGGTTATTGTTGTGCTCCCTCGTATAGCGCTACATTTTATTGGGATGCTAATTGCGATTCTTCTGAATTTCTGTTTACAGACTCAGTTTAAGGTTATCTTGTTGGTTCGCACTCTGCGAACCAGTTCGGATCGCTTATGACTAACTGTGCATGAAAATGGGCGGGCGTTACGTGATACGCATTTCATTTGCATGCCACGTACGGGGCTCCGCCGTGGGAGGGGGCGGACTCTCTTAGAAAGCAGATGCGCCTGTTGTCGCCGTATTTGGCCGGGCCAAAGTTCTACAGTGCCTAACGGAATAAATTGTCTCCGGCGTCGAAATGACGTCAGCGGACATCTGATTTGCCGGCACCTTTTAAGACGTCGAACTGTCGCGTATATATCCAAACAAATCCACACAAATATATATTATTCAAATAGCTATAGTGGCAAACAAATGAATAAATGAATCGAACCATTTACGAGACAAACACGGTGATTCACACTGATTATACGAGTGTTTCTCTGTCTCTGTCTACACCGCGCCCGTATTTGGGTTTATGAGCGGGTCGACTATACTATATAGCATGTGTAAGACTATATATATTGTGCATTTCCTTTGGGTTTCTACTGATTTGACTTCTCAACAGGGTGGGGTAATCGAACTGCAGAGAAAAGGTAATTAATTTGCTATATCCGTAGAGTCGGAACTGTAATCGAAAAAGATTTTTTCATATCACAAAACAAATCTCAGTTAATTCGATAAGTCAATTGTATTTCCCCTTTCAATTCTACGAAAAATTAAAGGTAATTTAAAAGCTGAGAAGTGGAATTTATTTGCTATATATATGCGAGGATCTTGGAATTATAACTGTGTTAAAAAATATGTTTTGAAGCTTCATAACAATTTTGAATTTATTAATAATTCAATAAAATAAGCTTGCGGTATTTTCTCTGATGAGATCGCCTCTGTAAATTCTATTTGTTAATTGTATTTACTTTTACTGTTCTCACTGAGAGTATAAATAACTAATTTTCTATATATATATATATATATATATATATATCTGCTACGATCGCAACTGTAACAGAAAGCGTTATTTTGGGATACCAAAATGAAGCTCTGTAAATTCGATTAGCGCGCTGTCGCTATCTTTTACGACCTTTCTCTGCGGTTGTTGTTTATCTCCGACTAGTTGACTAATTAGCTCCAACTTCAGGCCCCGATCTTTTTGGCGAATACTTCACTTTCTAATGCGACCTCAGACGGGGCCGAAACAATTCGCATCGAGTTCGGGCCGCAAAAGTCACCAACTTAAAGCAACAACAGCGACAAGTTCGAGCTAAAGTTAGTCCGATCTACGCACGATCTTGAACTACATCCAAGTTGTAGTTGTTGTTGTTGTAGTTGCTGTTGTTGCTGTTATACATAGTTGTTGCGACGCTTTTGGCATTAGCTATTTCAGCTATTTCAGTCGCTTTAGTCGGGGAGGCATCTTAACTAGACTGTGAAAAGCTAATGTAATGTAAACTTGAAGTCACAGCCTTGCTTACCTCTAAATGCCCATACATATAGAGGCGCTATATCTGTATACAGCTACAGCTTCAGCTACGGGGTCTATTGCGTGGGTCTGCAAACAGGTTGAACGCCAGCGAAAAGGCGGATAATGATCTGCGCCCCGAAATCGTGTTAATTAATGCGAATTTCGACAGGTAAACCGAAATTCGGCGAAATTTTCGGCCAGAACTGACAAAACTGAACAATCTCGACTTCTGTAAATTGTTAATTCGGTACTTAAAACTCTTGTTGTTGTTGTTGTAGCACTTGCTGTAGTTGTTGCTATGGGTTTTTACGGTTATACCCTGGCAGAGGGTATATTAGCTTTGACCAGACGTTTGCAAAGCATAGAAGGAAACACATTTCGAAACCTACTTTAATATATGTATGGTTTTTATTGCCAGAGATAATTTTGACAGAGTTTTGTTAGTTTTTAAGATATTGCAGTGAAACTTGACAGAAAGCAATATTATCATGTTACCTACGTTCCTTCTGAACTTTATCAAAATCTGGCCACGTGTTGCAATTTAAGATAGGGTTTTTGTCTGATAACTTAAAAATAAGTAATATAATTTTCTATGGTTTAGTTCAAACATTTTTTCTAGCTCTAGTACAGATATAAATAAAACCAGATTACCAATACAAAATTATAGAATAGATTTAATAGAATGGCAATCGGATGAACCTAATGCAAGTATCGGGAAGGGTATGCAACCTTTCAGCACACCGTAGCTACGGCTTCTTTCTAGTTAATTTTTGTTTTCTCTTTGAGAGTTGTGTTTTGCAATAAACAAACACTTACGGGTTCTGTTGTTGTTCTGCTTCGACCCGAACGTAGATTCGTTTTCCAAGTAACTCCAAGCCGGTTTCGGGCTGTTGCTGTTTTCGTTGCTGCTGCTGCTGTTGCCGACGACCTACGGACTCTTTATTTTCGAAAATGTAGACAAACAGTCAACAGTCTCGAGTCGAGAGCTGAGGCTTGAGGCTTGAGTCTTGATTGTCGCCAGTCGAATCGCGTCATAGTTTGAAAATGTATCTCGACTGAGCTCAGACTCGAATTGAGATACAAATTCGAAATTCGAATTCGCTTGCCCAGAACTTTGCGTGCGGCGTGGGGGCGTCGGCGGATCGGTCTGGTGGGTGTAACCGTTGCCATTGATCCGAATTAGCCGTAGTCTGTTTACAACTCGAAAAGGCGATTTCAGCATATTTCCCAGTATTTTGCATGTCCAATTGGCCAGTGACTGAGACTGCGGTCTGAATAGACCAGCTGCTCGGCCAGGCCAATTGGCATGACATCATCATCATAGTGCTGCACGGCACTAGCGACAAATTATAGATATTTCTGAAATGTTTTGTTTGCCGTGGCACACTCGATTCACGTGCTTGCACTTTGTGTGCGCTGGAGTGAGTGACGGGTTCGATGCATACCCTGTAATTTGATAGCTTCGGTAGTTGGCGGAAATATTTTAAGAGTTTTGCTAATGGAAATAAGGCTGGTAATAGCAGAATATAATAGACAACTTTGATGCTATACAAATTAACTCGGGAGTGTGATTAACTCGTTTAATACCCTGTTATTTTGTAAATACACAGCACCTTTTGCTATTTGGCTGCCCCATCTGCTTGGCTCACATGCTCGAGGTTTCCCCTATTTAAACTTGCCCCTTGGCAACTGTAAATCCTCAGGAGCAGGCGCCTTTGATTGCCCGATGTCCTGTGTCTAATTGGCACATCATTAATCCAACTGGAGGGCAAACAGCAAGCCAGTAAGCTTCGCTCTGCTCTGGCCACGCCCCGTCACCCTAGCCGCCCACTCGTAAGTGGAAGTCAAACATTTGCACACTTGAGTAGTCAACTTGCAACTTAATGCCGCATCCGTCAGTCGAGAATCCGCTGCCCTGCTGCTTCTCTCCCGCATCTGTGCACCCCTCAATTGTGTGCCGCATTGTGGCCCATTGTCGTTGCGGAGCCTTCCGTTGGATGTGAACTCTGAACTGAACTGGGTCAGCATCGATTTTGCAGCGCGACGTGTCACAATTATCGTTCCAGCGATTCGACAGGCGCCGGCGAAAGGACACACAGCGAGACGACTCCATGTTGCAAGCGTGTGGCGCCTACTGCCAAGTTCCTCCTCACCTGCCCTCGGC
Source organism: Zaprionus bogoriensis (assembly GCA_035046045.1). NCBI lineage: Eukaryota > Metazoa > Arthropoda > Insecta > Diptera > Drosophilidae > Zaprionus > Zaprionus bogoriensis. The sequence continues at coordinate 61,391 of JAWNOI010000192.1, read as the reverse complement.
ACTTACCCCTTTTCTGATGGCATACCATACCTGTGTGGAGAGTGTATATATAAGTCGGAATGAGCTGGATAAAGCGATATATCGTACAGCTATCATAAGATCTATCGGCCTAGTTTAGTTGGTTTTTCGGATATCGTTATCAAACTCGTCATATCTTAATTTTACTAAGTTTTTTATATAACATACGAATTTTATAATAAGCGTATTACCATAACATGACATAGGAAAAATCGCTAAAGTTACGAGTTTTACACGAAAACTACAGTAATACCATATATCATTATATTGGAGGGAAACTCGCTAAAGCTTAGTGTAATAACTATTTATATATAAATCACGAATTTAAAAAAAATTGCATAATACTGTATAAAGTCATTTAAGAAAATCTCGAAAATATTATTTTAATAAGAAAACAAAATAATATTGAGAGCATTAAAAATAGCAATTTAATAAGAAAATAAATTAATATTGAGAGTATTTAAAATAATAATTATAATAAAGAAATAAATTAACTCGCCACAACTTCAAAATCCATAGAACTTTCACTGCATCCTTGGTTCATATGCAGCTTACGCAAGCCTCTGCCAATTTAAGGGTATGCAAGCTTCGGTATTCTATGACTTACGTTGCCCTCTTGTTAATTTTAATCTTTGCAATGAAAATTCAACTTTGGCAAGAGAAATGGAAAAAATTACGAAATAAAATGCCAGCAAATTGGACTGCAGTTTGCCAGGCAAGTCTCACATACACACACACATACAAAAACACACAGTACACCACACACTCATGCAGAGCATACACTCTCTCCTTCCCCTGCTCCAGGCAGACAAAGAAACATGGCCAGAATCCGAATGGAAACGTGCCAAGTTGTTGTTCTTGTTGTTTGTAGTCGTCATTGTTGTTGTTGTTGTTGTTGTTGTTGTTGTTGTCGTTTCACATATATTTTTGTGTAATTTCGGCACAAGTGTCGCCGCCTGCAGTGCGTGGGCAAAGGGGTAGGGGCAGAGCTGCAATAGAAGGAAGCTGCAGCCATTTGGCCTGACTGTTGACCTGAACCAGGCACGGCAAACGGATGCGGATGCGGATGCCGATGCGAATGCGTATTTCTGGTTGCAGCGCAGCAAAGAGCATGGGTAGGGGGGGAGACTGAGCTGCAAGTGAAGGAAGTGGGATAAGCAAGCAGTTAGCGCAATGGCGCGTAAACGGGCCAAACACAAATTCTGCTGCGCAATCAAAGATCGCGCTAGGCACTGCCATACCCTTTAAGTGGAACTGCAGCAAGGCTCTGGCTGAATGCTTTATTTACAAAAATAACTTAGAAAACTTGAAGAATTTTTAAAACTAAAAACAAGATATTTAAAAAAATAAAAATATAATATTAAAATAAATACAATTTAAACTATAGCTTTATAATAATATTATCTATTTAAATTATTATGCTTTCGCTGAAAATTAGTTATTTTTCAGTGATTTCACTAATTTCTTTATAACAATAAATATTTTACAGGATATTTTGCCTGCTTTTAATTACGATTGCGTACGCTGTAAGATCGTACAGTTTTCTACAAGAACTTGCACTATTTTTTATTACAATATTTATTTTAAAGGGTGTCTTGCCGCCCATACAGCTACTTTCTACTCGACCCCACCCCATTAAATATATATATATTAGTAAATACTAAAGTCTCTTTTATGTAAAACCCTATTTAATTAATTGCTATTGAAACTGATAATTCCAGGGTGTCATAATACGCGAGGTCGACGACGGCGTTCGCTGCGAGCAGTGCAAATCAGAATGTCCCGGTTTTGCGGCGCACGATTGGAGGTAAGCTAACGCTAATATATCTGATTATATAATATATACTAGATACCGTAATATATATACATATAAGCAGCTGACATATGAAAAATGCAATTAAAGAACTGCAAACTTGGCTTATTTAATGGATTGCTGTAACCAACAGTAAAGCCTTCACTCGCAGCGTAACAATATTTTTGCCTGCACTGTAAAAGCTTTTCAGCAGCTTTTGCTCAAGTGCTGCACTTACGCTATTTGCCGGCAGGTGGCGCTGGCACTGCACTCGCCTTGTTATTGATGCTTGAAATGAATTCAATATTTATAATTGATGGGCCACGCCCACTTGACTGCCTCTCTATGTGAGCAGCATCATTTGGCGATGCCTAAATAAATATCTGTGTCGGCGTTGGCCAAATAAATTGGATCGACGCGGGCCAAAAAAGAAATTCCGTTTTCGAATTGCGATCATAAAAGCGAAAAGAACAAACAAACCGTTTCAATTAAACGCTAAACGGCAAAAGCCGCAAGCCGGACGCGTCTGTTGTGGACAGATTGGGAGTATGACGAAATGGCCGGGGGGATACATATGATTTCCTCCACGCACTGCAAATGGGCCACTTGCCGAGCCTTCGATTGTTGGCCAAAATATTATGCTGCAATGAGTGGTAGAAAGAGCATGGTCGACGGAGCAACTGCATATCGTTTGGCTGCACTTGACGCTCTCGCTGGCTCGGGCCGCAAATTCAAATTACGCTATTAATTTGCGAAATTAGTTTGTCTGTCCGTCCGTTTGGCGCTGCTTTGTCTAACTGCGGTTTTGTTTTGCATTTCCATTTCCATTTGGCCGTGCGCCAATTTGCGGGGCAAACGCTGGTGGCGGAGGGGGCGTATACGCAATGCCCAGTACTGCACGGGTTATACGAGGCGTATGTGTGATTTAATTTCGTTACGATACGTAAGCGCTGCTTACGTAGCTTCCTGTCTCTGTCTCTCTCTCTCTCTCTCTCTCTTTGCCTTAATCTCCCTTTCTCCCTGTTCCCCCTCCACTTTTATCTCTGTTTCGTTACAATTAAATTGTATTTTTTTCTCTCTTGCTATAATTTATTTGTATTCTCATGTCGCCTTTATAGCGGTCAGTTTGACTTTAATTGCCCAGAACTCGCACGGCATAAATAAGAAATTAACGCAGATAAATAAAGCCGGCAATAGGCAGACATATAGGCTATAGCCGTATGCGTGATTATGTATAAATAAACCGACAAAGTTGTCTAAAAATAACTGAAGAATCGGAATATGCTTAATGAATCTGCTGAAAACATAAATCCGCATTGTCAACCGTGGGGGAGGCAGACGCAGCGCGTTCTCAGTTCGATAATCTCTTTGCCTGTGCAGAGTGTGGCTCATTGAGTTGCGAGAAGCAAAAGCTATTAAGTTTCTGCTGACTGAACTTTTATCTGTTGATTCCATAAAAAGCCCAGCATGACAACCGAATTTTGTTTTATTATTGCTTTGTTTTCTTTTTGCAAATAGGCGCCCGCAGGGGGGCGTACCCGCTGAGTGCGATCGCGTCTCTGCCACTCGCCCGCCCCGCTTGCAGCGGCAGCCGCAGCAGCAGCAATTAAGGCGTAATTAAAGGCCTTGACTTCGCTCTCTTGCGCGCTCTCTTGTGCTCAGCTGAGCTGCGCTCTCTCACTGGCTGCAAGCAGTGGCTCAACACAGCTCAATTTCACTCCATGGGGTGGGGGGGCTTGGCGCTCTCTTAGGGCTTGTGCAATGTATGCGCAACGTGTTGACATTGAGTTGCAAAACAGAGCGAGTACAACAACCTTAGCTCTGTTATGCAGCCGTCGCAGTCGCACTCGCAGCTGCGTTTGCTGCTCTGCTCTGCCTCGCACTCGATGCCAGGCTTCAGTTTGACAGTTGTCGCTCAGGCGATCGCTCGTTTAGTTAGTCGACGCGTCGCCTGCCTGTCGCAGGTGTCTCAATGCGATCGCATTACAAGTGAAAAAACTCTCAGAGAGCGGGTTGAGTGACTCGACTCGAACAAGCTGCTCTCGCGCTCGCCGCTGCTCTCTTTCGTGCTCTCTCTTTGTCGCTGCAAGTGAGCAAGCGTCTGAGTGTGTGTGTGTGTAGTGTATGCCTGCTTATCAGCATTTGACACACGCATTATATATGACCGCTATAGATAGCCAGCTTAACAGCTCGTCGGCGTGTCAGCTGCTCTCACTGTTTACATTTTAAAGTCGATAGAGTGTGCGCAGAGTCGCACTTATCGCGCGTTACCCAACATACCGACACTAGTGCAAGATGCAGCTGCAGATGCATACGCCGTCGTCGTCGTCGTCGCCGTCAGGTGATGTCTTCCAGGTGCAGCCGGTGCTGGTGAAGAAGCAGCCCAAGTTTCCCACACGCGAGCGGCACATGGCCATCAGGCGCAAGAAATCGAACGCGCCCTCTACCGGCAGTTGCGAGGGACACTGCGACGAGCGGTGAGTGCGGGCGATATTCATCGCAAACTATTGAAACCTTGTGGTTGCATTGATTTACACTACTAATAGAGCTTAGTGCTTAATTAAACAGAGATTAATTCTGTGATTGATGCACCGATCCCATCCCAACCCAGCCATAATGATTGCTATATTCATATTCTATTGCTAAGCTTCACTTCAAACGTCATATCGCCATCTCCCATCTCTAATGTACGTGGTTTCGCTTTGCCGCGGGCGGATTTATGAGTTATGAGTGCCGTAATTTTGAGCGAACGAACGCGAAAGTATTTTAATTGAGCATCAATCAAAAGTTTGGAGAAATTCGGAAAATTCGCAAGAATTTCGGCCATTTTTCGGCTGTTTAGCGATTCTTCTTCATTGTTTTACAGTTATTTCAAACACTCGGCTAGTTTATCGATGATATTATTCATTTCGAATGAGCAAAAACGATAAATTCGTACGATCGAAGATAAATGGTCGAAAATTGTTTATCTGCACAAAAGAGAAACCTTTTTGTATGTCAAATAAATCGAGTGACTCAACTATTTCGATTTTCCACTCAAGAGCGCGTCGATCTATCGAGCGCGACGTGCCCTCCATTAAACCCAATTAGACCCGGCCTCTAGTATATCTATCGAAGTAAATAAATGGCCAGAAGATAAAAAATAAATACAGTATATATTTTTTCAGTTAAATGCAAAAGCCTCTAAAAGCAAATGGAAGATTTACGTGTAGTTGGAAACTTTGGCAAATGATACGATTTGTTACGTGATGTGCCTAAGGGAATAAACACATTCGCGTGTTTGGACAGGCCCCATGTGATGTTTTCACAAATCAAGTCAAAGTCGTACCGAGAACATATATGTATATTTTTACCTATAGTATTATTCCTTGTACTTGTATAAATAAATGCCAGCCATCAAAGAGATGAGCAAATGAAAACAATTCGACCAACTTTCGGTCGAAGACTCCGCTTGTTTGCTCTGCAGGTGTATTATCTAATGTAAAATAAGTGGGAAATGCTGCAATGCTCGACTGGGAGATACCCTGCAGCAGTGACTTGGTATTCTTGTAGTTGGGCGTACAGAACCAAATGGAAAAGGTTTGTAGTAGTATTCAGCAATCGAAATACCCAGCCTAATCTAATACTGCCTCGCACAAACCTAACACACTTTTTCTAAGCCTTTTCGCCGACTGCCGGGTATTATAATGACCCCAATGGCTCACATTAAACTCATCTTGGCAGTGCGACAAGCGCCTCCCAAAATGTATCTGTGAGACGCGTTGTTTTTATTATACATACTTACAACTACGCATCTCTTTCTCGCTCGCATCTCGTAACACATTTGTGGATAATTTCTCCACATGCTCCAGAGCCAGAGGTGTAATTAAAAACGGCAAATGACAGGCGCATGTATCAGAGACAGACAGGTAAATAAACAAAAACATGGAAAGTCTCTCGTAAAGGTTCCCACATCATTTCGCATTGCTTTGTTCCGATATTTACGAGCCACGAGATCTATTGATAGATGACTTTTGTAATAAACACTGCGGCCAGGCTGTGGAAACAGCACAACGCACAAGGATTATCAAACAATCGATCAAATCTATCGAATTGCGATGTTATTTACAATTGTGAAGAACTTATTACAAGTTGCGTCTGTAATTATTTGGAAAACGTGTAGCATCTGTACTATCTTAGGCGAACTAATGTTTTGACTGAACTCACAGGGAACTATGGAATTATGCTAGGTAAATACCTTGTTTCAAGTTCAAGTGAATCGTGAACAATGTACAATCGTCTATAATGATCTGTGCGCTATCGCATAAGTTATAAATAGTTTTTTGAAAAATCTTTTAGTATAATAAATGTGGTATTTTCCAAAATACTAATACTATTCTTTTTAAATATCAATTATTGACGTAATTTTGTGGGTGTAATTTGCGTAAACAATCGAATTACGCCTCGTTTTTTTCATATAATTTCAATATATGAAATCTTTATACGACTGCACAATACATTTAAAGATGATTACTATCGTCTGTGAAGTATTTTCACAACTCTTGAGTTTTTCTACAGTTAGGCAGTATTTTTTAAGCGATTTTCGCCAGTTTTTTCCGCCGTATTCAAATCTATTAATCAGTTGGCGCTGCCAAAGTCACGTTTTGCACTTCGTTATCGAATATGGTGGTGCACATAATGAGAGCTTTTTAGTGCCAGCACCTGGTGGGTCAGCTGCCTCACCTCTCATCCCTCTCTGCTGTCGCACAGCCTGCAGTTAATAATGTATGCAATTTGTAAGGCTTGGCTTGGGCGGCCAAACGTGCGCCTTTAATTAAGAGCACACCCTCAGCACGTCCGGGGGGGTCATCAATCTTCGCGGACACCTACGTACTCGCAACTGGAGTGGAGCACCCGCCTCGGGACCCGCTGACATCGCTCATATTGCCGCCAGCTCTACAGCGCGGCCCTTCGCCTTCCTATTGTTCTATTGGCGCCAATTAATCATTTGTGTTTACGGCGTTTCGCGATTTGTGCATTAAAATGAAATCTCATAAATTACGCTACGTTCCCAGCGCTGCCCCTCGCCTCAAAGAACTCGCAATGAATCTTTATCTTTTTCAAAGACGAAGACGATCATCGTGGAAGCAGGGTATGGCGGGGCAGCGCCTTTTGCTCGCGTCACAATGGAATTGTTCTTGGCGAAATTAGTTGTAGCTTGTTCTACAATTGTTCGGTGTTCTCTGTCGGAGCCCCCGATGCGTGTGCTGTCTGTCAGTTTGTTGGAGAGTGAGACAGAGAGGTGGAGTGGCAGAGGGAGGCCACTGTCGAGGGTCTGTGGACTTGCGGCGGTGCGTGCGCCTTGAATGAAAACACTTGGCGCACCAATCAACACCCACTGTCAAGCCCGCCTTCACTCTCCTCTATTCTCTCACACTCTTCTCTCTCACATTTGTCTATTTTCTCTGCAAATATACAAATTCATCATCGAACGGGCCGAAATGAAAAGCAGAACATGGAAAGTTTGGAAAGCCGAAATGCGCATACACTTGAGACTATCGGGGAATAATAAAATAATATAATACAAATTTAAAATTATGGTTAAATAGCAAAAAAATTAAAAATCCAAAAAAATAATAAAAATTGAAAATGATGGATAGATAGTAAGATAAAAATAAAACAATTAAAATTGTTAATTATGGATAGATAAAATAAAAAATAAAAAAAAAACAATAAAAAAAATAAAAATTTAAAATTATTTGTAGATAGTAAGATATTCATGTTAAACAATTGAAAGTATACCTAAAAATGAAAAAGAGTTGAGTTTTGTGTAGTCTCTGGGGTCTTATCTTATGGGACAATACCCGTACACATACATACTGTAAGAATCAGGCATCAACTTCTTAGCTTCATTCTGTTTCACGCTCCCTTTTACTGCTTTTCTTTTGAGCTGAGGGCTCAGTGTCTGTAAAGCTATTAGACTGAGATTAGGGCCTCCCTCGGCTCAAGGGCTTAAAGAGCGTGCAACCAGACACCTGCGTCACGCGGCCCAACACTGTTGCACGCACCCGCCCACCGCGTTAGAGTAGAGGGACAAACGAGACACCACACTCAACAGCCTCATAATATTTTTACGGGCCATTTGCGTTGTCTTTATGGATGCTGAGCGTGAGGTCGCCCGCGTCCCCCTGTCTTCCTGTCTCCATGGTGTCTACTTAGTTGCGCTTTTGTTTATAAATGCGCGAGATTTGTTGCATGTTGCTCCAGGCGTTAACTTGTTGTCGCCACTTGATAAATGTGGCTGCCCGTTGTCGGCCTAACTGCGACCTTGACCGCGTTGGCAGCCGGCAGCAGTGGCAACGGAAGCGTGAGGTTGCCCCACATTGCAGGCTCGTTAATTAGCCAAACGCCGTTGCAATAGACCAAGCAACTGCAGCAACAACTCCACTTGCAACTTCAACTCGCACTCCCACGGCGCCCCACTGTGCGTGCAGTCAAGCGCACTACCTGTTGCACTGTGCACGTGTGCCGTGTTAATGAAGAGTTGCCCTGAGACCACAACAACAAAGAGCGCAACTGCCAACGCAGTTGGCATTGCTAATGAGCGCTTGCAGCAGCGGCAGCGGCAGCGGCAGAGGCAGCCGCTGACGCCGCCGCCGACGTCGAAGCCAACGCGTACGGCAGCATGCTGCGGTGTTGCGCCGTGTCATTATCGCTGCTCCCACACACTCACACTCTCCCGCTCTTAGTTGGCACGCTCTCACGACTCTCACTCTCTCGCTCTCTCTCTCTTGGGCTGCGTTCGCTCTCCCACGACGCTGGCGTCGCTGCCTGCTTTCTTTTAGCGGCTGTGGGAGCTTCGTACGCTACGTATGGCACGCTACGCTTCGGCTGCGGCGGCGTCGTGCGTTGCCGACAACAACAACAAGCACAGCGGCAACAGACCAGACGACGACGCCGACGCAGAGTTCAGTTAGAATTGAATTGTGTAACGGTGCGGTCGGTCGGTTGGTCGCTCGGTCGCTTCTACTTGTCGCGCTCGCCTCTGTGCAAGTCTCAGGCTCGCGCTGCAAAACGCGCGCGTTTCCCTAGCGTTTTTCCCGTTTCGTTGCGCGTTTTTCATATGATTTCGTTTTGTTTACTTGCCCAAGAGGTGCCGCCGGCAATAATATATTATTTGTATTTTATTATCTGTTCCCGAATATCTCAATTATGCCTAATGTGACAAGATAACGAGACGCCGCGCTGACGTCTTCTGGGCATGCTCCTCAAGTTCAAGAGCTGCCCGAATGCGCCTTCAGCTCCAGCGGTTTCTGCTCGCAATCTACACAAACAAAATGCCATATTTGTTTACATTCCTTCAGCTTCAATTATACGAACATTTGCGGTTCTCAATGTGCCGCTGCCTCTGCCTGTGCCCAGATAAACATGCGGAAATCTTTGCCTGCAGCAAATGCCTGCCAGAATGTTTGCTTTAATAAACTGGCGAATTTCAATATAAAACACGAGTGCGAATCTACCCCCAACCCCGCGTTCTACCTTATTCCACTCTTTTTTTTTGATGACAAGCGCAGCTGAGTTGAAGTCGAATCGCCGTCAGGTTCTTGTTTAATAAGACTTTTCCAGCTGAACAGCTGTTTAAGCCGGAAAAACACAGTCTACTGTTGATCGAGAGACTAAGCGAGACAGAGAGAGAGAGAGATCGAGAGAGAGAGAGAGAGAGAACCGCTCTCATTTCTTTCCACATTTGTTTTTTTTAGCTTTTTTACTATTTTATAAAGAAATTAATTGACAGTCAAGAGCCTTGAGCACAATAACAATTACTTCTTCAAAATTGAAATTGAAATTTATATAGAAGAGCAGAGTCGATAAATACAAATTTGCTAGCTAGAAACTCTTTTATATAGAGTAAAAATATATAAAAATATATTTTTTAATAGCGTATGTATAAAAACTATGGCTGGGACTGCTAAAATCCATAAGCCTTTAAGTAAAAAAGTTTAATTTATTTTATAAACAGTTACCAAACTTGACTTCAAATTTAATTCAATACTCTATTAAAAGAGCTAATATAGTTAGCCTCCACTCTACTAGGCCTTTTAAAATCTATAAGCCTATAAGTGAAAAGGTTAATTTATTTTTTAAACAGTGACAAAACGTGCTTTCAAATATAACTCAATACTCTTAGGAGTATAGTATAGTTATACTCTACTATTATTATTTTCTAGCTAGGAATTATTTTTATTATAAAGATATATAGAGCCTTTTTTGGTAGAGAAAAAACTGTAAAAATAATATATACTATAGATCATTTTTCTGGTAGAGTAAAAACTGCAAAAAATAATTAAAACTGCTCAAATCCGACTTATAATTAAGACATCAAGTTTTGTGACCTGCCTAAATTTATTATTTGAATAATCGCTCTTACCCCACCCAGAAATGCTTCACTCTTACATGCTTATCCAGCTATATAGCTGGCTACAGTTATTTATATGGCTGATTCACAGCGCGATTCGACTGCAGTTCTGCTTCCTTTGACAATTGTTGCATTTGTTTACTTTCTGTTTGTTTTGTAACACATTGTGGCCAGATTTCGCGGAAATGTCATCTCCCGCAGCAGAACAGCGTTGGCAGGGGTAGTGAGGGGTAAGGGTGAGGGGGTGCAGGGCTGACTGTGTTGTGGTAAATCCGAACCCAAAGTAATGTGCACGCAAGGCCACAATAATTTACAAAGCGTACTGCAATTTGGCATTTGCATGCAAATACAGATGCAGATACAGATACATTTACAGATACAGCTAGAGATAAAGATACAGATACAACTACAGCTGCACACAGTAACAGTTGCCACGGAAATTCATTTTAAACATAAAAGTGCACGTTTGTGTGTGTGTCTCCATTTACTTGACTGTGTGTGTGTGTGTGCGTATCTGCAAGTCATAAAGCATGAGTAAAGCTGCGTCTCCTTGCGCTGTCATGGCGACAAGAACAAACACAGCTGAACATCAATCTGGGGGTCTCACTCGCGCTCTCGCTCTCGCTCACACTCACACTCACACTCACACTCCTACTCAAACTCTCATTTGCCTGCGCTCTCCCGGTCTACTGTTCTACCGCACTCACACGCACTGTTACTCCTGCTCGCCCGCTCACCACACACTGCTGCTCTCCCACTCTCCGCTGCTCTTGCTATCCTGCGCTCTTCTTTCCTTGCGGGCTGCATATGTTAATTATCTACCTTCTCGGAGTGATGTTATCGCTGCTTCGCTGCGCACCGATTCAATTAGCGGTTGCCATCCGCACGCACACACACACACACACACACTTGCGCGACTTGAGCGTACTCACTTAGTTAGGTTATGTAGGACAGTAGCTGCCGCAAAGTGCATTATTCTATGGCCCGCTTTAGTTGCAGTTGTTGTTGTTGTTACTGTTATTGTTGTTATTGTTCCTATTGTTGTTTGTTGACGTCGTAATCGCATTAAATGGCATTTAATCGAAAGCGAAAAGAGAGCGCACTCACTGCGTGGGCGAGCGCGCTTAAGCTCTGAACTTCACTCACTCACGCGCTCTCTCTCGCTCTTGCTCTCTCTCCTTGCTGGCTCTGCCTCGCTTTTGCACTGAGCTGAGCTCATAATTGAGATTTGTTGCACTCGAGCGCGGCCTTTATTGTTTATGCTTTATTGTTTATGGCGCAACATGTTCAATTATAGTGGAAAATTGGATTTCGCTCGCCCTGTGGGAAATCGGGTCAGTGCGAAAGTGCGCCTAGCAGGCAAGTGAGGGGGCAGAACTGTTCCCAGCAACGTCAGAGTGTCGCCAAAAAGTTTACCAAATTGAACGTTCTCTCTTCCTCTCTCTCTCTCTCTTTTTCTCTCACTCTCTCCTCCACACTCATTCCACACTCGCCTAAGCGTGTAAATGAAAGTGACTTTGGGGCTTATCAATTGTAATTGTCGGCGGCGACGGTGACTGCGGTTGCTGCGGCTTCTGCCGCTGCTGCTGTCCCTCTGCATCTCCCTCTCCCTCTCACCTAGCCGAAAAACTGCCAAATGCTGCGGGCCACAACAAAAGCTGTCGCCTGTCTGTGCAAGCGTGTGTGTACGTGTGTGTGTGTGGTGCGTGTGAGGGGCACTCGCTCGCTTTTAATTACATTTATCTGGCAGTAAAACTTTGGCAGCGACTTCTTCGCTGTCTGCTGTAGCGTTATGTTTCGTCTACCCTGTGCGGCAGCGTGCGCAGAGCGGGTATATCGAATATGTATCTGTGGTATTTACTTAGTCATTACATTGCAGTTTACGTTTTATTTTGTATGGCATCATCTCTGCAATCAATTGATTGCACTTGCATATATGGCATAAGCTCTGCAACCAGTTGATTAAATATCAAATAATGCTAGACATTGTCTCTCTCTGAAGGATTATTAACACTTGCGGGTGTTTTCTATATCAGGCACTCGTAGATAAAATAGTTTCATTGCTTAGTGCAAGGGAATATCTGCAATCTTATCGTTTCTATAATTCTATATATTATATATTTTTAAATACAAAGGTTTTTCTTTATTCGTAACAATGTTAAAATGTTCTATTAAACGATTTCTATATTCTTTTACTATATAAAGTTGCAAATCTAGAGTTGCAATGATATATATAGCTCAATATATATATTTTTATTCATATCAAAGTTGAAATGTTCTATTCTTCAACAATTTCTATATTCTTTAATTATAGAGAGTTGCAAATCTAGAGTTGCAATGATATATATAGATCAAAATATATTTTTTTATAGGTATCAATGTTTGAATGTTCTATTATTCAACAATTTCTATATTATTTTACTATATAAAGTTGCAAATCTGGCGTGGCAATGATATATATATATATATATATAGATCAATATATGGTATATATAGTCTCTGCTCGATGGCTGACATATGCAATAGCAAGACTCTGCTAGATTTTAAGCATAAGCGTGCGATAGTTTTGGTCAAAGCAAAACTAATAGATTACAATGCATGGGTAAACACAGGCAAAATAGTATATTGAGTCATAAAACCTAATCAAAATTGAATCATAAATTGTATAGTTATGGCTATTTAGAGCGACAAGGGTCGACTAGGCGAGTGGTCTCTAAATGACGCATGGCTGTTATTTGTATATGTGTATGTGAGAAAGATAAAGTAAGTGTGCAGCAAGGCACAGCTGTTTGCTGGGTATCTGCAAACAGAGTAATCTCTCTCTCTCTTTCTTTGCGATTATATTAAGAAGAGCAACTCATTGCAGAGTATGTGTTGGGCCCAGCACTCGACATGCTTGTGCTAATACGCAATCTGCTGACTCTGTAGGTGGGGCCTATCAGTTATTATATTTTTGATGATTCCGTCGCAATTCAATTAAGCGAAAGCTGCGCTATTCTCGCTGATAAACGCATAATGCTTGGCCCTCGCCTGATATGGCCGCACCGAAAACGCAGAACACAGAACGCACATATGTAGAATTGTCATTGTGGCTGGCTTTAATCTGAGAAGAACACGTTTTAATGGCATACTAAGTGTTTGCTCTGCGATAAGGCTGCGCAGTACGCATCCCGCCGCAGCAGCAGCAGCAGCAGCAGCGACAGAAACAACCATGACATGTTTATGTACATGCAGAAATCAAGATTATTTACATACGTATGTAGAACCACACGGGTCCGACACGATAATGCCCGAGCTGCACTGCTGTCGTTATCTCTTTCTAGAAGAGGGAAATAGAGCACAGAGCTGCAGACGAAGAGAAACGCACTGCATCAAGGTCTAAATTTAGTTGCAGCGCATCTCTTAGTACAATCTTGCACGAATCACGTTTTAATTAAAGAAATATAGAAATGGCTCATAAGGTTAGAGGTGGTTTTCTCTGAGTGCTCGTTTCTAAGTACATTTTACGAGCTATTAACAGCCTTTATACCACTTGAGCGAGCAGCATATTGAAGCTTCCTTCATTATTTTAATACTAAAATTTTTCACGTTTTAATTAAAGAAATATATGTATTTTTTCAAAGAAAGTATATATGAGTTTTAAAAACCCTTTCGCTAGTCGAGCTGTAAAACATATGCAGCTCAAAATTAGATTTTTTTCTGTTCTTTCCTTGAAGTCTTTCAAAAATCTCGTTTTACCCAAGTAAATATAGTAATGCCCTAAAGAAGTGGGTTCTCCTGTTATTCTCTGTTTTAATTAAAAAATTATATGTAGGTATTCGTATAACCCTTTCTCAAGCTAAAAATTGAAACTTGCTAGTCTATCCTTAAAGTCTTTCAAAAATCTCGTTTTACCCAAGTAAATATAGTAAAGGCCCATAGAAGTGGGTGCTAATGATGTGCTCTATTCTAATTATAATATTATAAGTCTTTTTAAAACTCTCTCAAGCTAAAACTTAGCTAATAAATTCTCTGAGAAACCCCACGCTCTGCCGACTCATCCAGCACCGTTAAGTTCTTGAGCTCTCTGCAAACAAAAAAGATTGCCATCTGAATAATCTGTCTGACCCTTTGCCAGATTCGCCTCATGACGCGCTCGAGAATTGTTGTTATTTCATACGGGCCCAGAGAGCACATACATAAGTCGATCTCGATGAATCATGCCATATTTCCATTTGCCAACTTTGCATTATCCGCATGCCCTCCCCTCTCTCTCTCTCTCTCCGTTCAGCCAATTATTTGCAAACCTGTTGCAGTTTTCCGCATCAAAGTCGTGAGCAATTAGCAAACAGTTGCTCAGTGCGACGGCGCTTGGTTCTGTTCTCAATCGGCGCTATAAAAGGTCATCTGGCAGCACTGACTATATACTTCCCTGTCTGCGTAGAAGTCGACTAAGTTTTTTATCAGCGAGCAGAGACTACGAGCCTTTACTCATGCGCTCTTTTTTTGGAATTATTACGTACTTCAACGCTATGCCATTTTCATTTCGTGGCAGTTGACAATCTTTCAGTTCCTTGGGTTAGCTTCCTCACGATGACATCACACTGTCCAAATTCCTGGACTGTCTGTGTGTCTCTGTGTATGTTTATGACTGCCAGAAGCGGCCTTTTTATTAATCTTATCGAAAAGTTGCCACTTGGCATGCAGCGATGCCTTCGCCTTCACTTTTACCTTTATCGCTACCCTTACCCTCAGCTCTACCCTTATCTTTACCGTTAGCCTTAACGGTCCCTTCGTTTTATGGGAGTTCTCTGAGTGGTTGGCCATTTGGATGGGATCGTATGGCTTTGGGGCCACATGAGCTCATGGTCGGTCAGTACGAACTTTTGGGGGTGCTTCGAGTGGGTGTTGCGTGTAGTATTTATGACGCTGATTATTTGTATCTAATTGAAAAACAAGTAAACATTCCATTAATTGCAATCCGCCCGCCAGATCGAGCGCCTCTTGCGTGTGTGAAAAGCTGTGCGGTAGTAAACAAAGGCATTAGTACCGACCGATACTATAATACTATATAGCATTTTACCTAGAGCTCGGGCTCGCAGCTTCATCAAGATGTCAATGAGCCTATAATGGCACTCGGACGTGGTAATTGAGACGTGTACCTACAGTGTATTCTATATGTGTGTATATCATTTTATATCTTCTTGATGCGCATCGGCGCGCTCAGCAGCTCCATAACAAAGCGTCGAAAATCTGATGAGTCAAATTAAACTGAAAATCGAAATCGAAACAGAGAGAAACTCGCGAAAGCGCGTTAATTGAAGAGTGCAGAAAAGATCCACAAATAATCATCATTATAATCATTATAAACCAACTGAAGAGAATTTCAAGACATTCGAGACAAGTTAACGCCGAATTACCGTTATGGTGAAAATGCTCGACCTGGACCGTCACGCTGAGTGCCCTTTGTGGGCGGCCTTGGCCTCCGATGTGCCCTGGACGGGCATGGACTATGCGTGCCTCAATGTCCTCAACATTTACTGCAAAGTATTCGATAGGAAAGAAATCTACGATCTCATTGTAAGGTAAGCGAGCGTAGCGAGTGCAAAAGCTGCCACCAGATGGCGCCAGTGCAGCGAGCTTTCGCTGGCGCTAAACGCAAGCGAGAGCAAAGTGAACTACAGGCTTGCGCTACGTGCTGGGTATATCGAAACTGATAGTCAATTTGTTTGCTATAAGCAATTTTTTATAAAAAAAAAAAATAATATATTTTTCTTTTTTTGTTAGTCTATCTATTAACCTCTTATTTCCTACCCCTCTCTCTCTTTCGCTCTGCAGGAAGACCTGCCAGTCGTGCAAGTGCCCGAGGGAGGCACACGCCATCTACCAACAACAGACGACCAATGTGCACGAACGACTCGGCTTCAAGTTGGTCTCGCCCGCGGACTCGGGCGTGGAGCCCCGCGACTTGGGCTATACGTGGGTGCCGCCCGGCGTGCGCGTCTCGTCGCGTGTCAATCGCTACTTCGAGCAGCTGCCCGAGGAGAAGGTGCCGCGTCTGGGCAGCGAGGGAGCGCGCCTGCGCGAGCAGCAGATCTCATATCAACTGCCCAAGCAGGATCTCTCGCTGGAGCACTGCAAGCATCTGGAGGTGCAGCACGAGGCCTCGTTCGAGGACTTTGTGACGGCGCGAAATGAAATTGCGCTCGATATAGGTTGGTATTTGACATATATATATATATATATATTTTTGTATGGATGTATTTTAATCGTATTACCCTCTTGCAGCCTACATCAAGGATGCACCCTACGACGAGCATTGCGCACACTGTGATGAGGAGATCGCCGCCGGGGAGCTGGTCGTGGGCGCGCCCAAGTTCGTG
This sequence comes from Zaprionus bogoriensis, assembly GCA_035046045.1. Lineage (NCBI taxonomy): Eukaryota > Metazoa > Arthropoda > Insecta > Diptera > Drosophilidae > Zaprionus > Zaprionus bogoriensis. The sequence goes on along the minus strand of JAWNOI010000192.1, from coordinate 44,824 downwards.
GAGAGCGTCATGTGGCACCCAAAGTGCTTCACCTGCAGCACCTGTAACGAGCTGCTCGTCGACCTCACCTACTGCGTGCACGACGACAAGGTCTACTGCGAGCGGCACTACGCGGAAATGTTGAAACCCCGCTGCACGGGCTGTGATGAGGTGAGTCTGCCTTCTGCTAGTTAAGCGCTATATTTTGGTACGATCCAAGTACCCTAAATGCCCCAAGCTTGCTCTAAACGAAACTCCACCACGTACAGCACCTTTACCGTACCATACTCCAAGCAAACCCCATTTGCATCGACTGACGCCTTTCCATAACGCCCTACTAAGCACTTACACTTATCAGCACCCTACTGAGAACTTATGTATATAAATTCTATTGTACCCTACCGAGCACATATTGAGTACCTTTCGTGCCCCTGTCTAATGGATCTCTCAATATTACCCGAACTGCGCCCCTACCTCAAAGAGAACCCAATAGCAACGACACCTCCTCAAACATCACTGCCTTGAAGCACTGTGCACGTACCCCTATCGAAACACTGCTATGAACTTACCGTCACCCTTTGTATTTCTCTCTATTGCCATACCCCTGCCTTACTTTGCTCTGTACCCACAGCCACTGCGCCCTTTTTCCACACATGCTGCGCTAATGAAGCCAGCGATACACTTTTCTGCGCTCAGTAAAAAGTGAAAATGCTTTTCCCGCTGTCATACGCTTTTTCAGTTTTTTAATTGGTTGTCGGCCCCTCTCCTCCCTCGCGGGTTTGACTTAGTTTCCTGCGATTTTGCGATTAATCGTCTGTCGCACGCAGTCAGCGCTAATGTCAGAGGTGTGTTCGCTCTTTGATTGCCCTCTCTACCCTGTAGCACAACCCTCCTGCGGCCAGTTGCCAGTTTATATGCCACATATGCCCTTCTCATTGAACCTAATTTGTGCTGCCATTAAGAGCGAACGCGACGTCCACTGCACATTGGCCATTTTGAGGGCTAATGCGAGACAATTGGCAACGCGGACAGTTCGCTTGCGGCTGCGGTTCTTGACGCGTTGTCGACCGCGACGAGTGCTGAGTGAGTAGCCACAGTCGAGGGAACTGCCAGAATTTTGATTTGGAATTAACAGAGTTGGTAAAGAGTAAAGCAGGTACACTTGACTGTTAGATATCCTGTAAACTAAAATACAATAAGGTGTTTCGAGTATGACTGAAAGTAATTGTTTTGCCTTGCAGTTATTGCAGTTGGTATGAGAAATATTGTTAGATACCCTGTAAGCTGAAATAAAGTAAGGCTTATAGGGTAAAACTCTTGCAGGTTTGTTTGTTGAGGAATTAATATAGTTGTCATTAATTAAAATTGTTAAGAAATGCTATATCGAACTGTTAACTAGCTTTGAGACTAAAATACTGTATGGTTTAGAGGGTATAACTGTCAGGTTTTGTTTGATTTTTGAGCTACTAGAGGACCAAACAGGCATACTTGACTGTTGAATATGCTGTAGGGTACGGAGAAGCTTGTTTATTGTTAATCACAATAGAAAAAGAAACGCACACACTGTTTCATACTATGTAAATTGAAATACAGGGTATTGTTCACACCAGAGCTCCATTTCAGTAACTTTTATAGTGGTTAGCGATTTGCTTGCTTACAAAGCTAGTAACAATTGGTTTTTGGTAACAAATAGAAAACAAAAGCATCCTAAAAACTACTTTTTTTTGTTAGGGTATATTTAAGTGCGTATCATAGATATTCGTCACAGAAACCTGAGCAAGTGCTCTGACAAATTACCAGCTGATTGTGTAAATTTCTCAAACATAGCTCACTCAGCTGTTGGCCCCCATCAAGTTGCCCTTGGATCAAGCATGAAACATATATATAAGATCTACCACACCCTCTTCACAGTGGCACTAGCAGTCGTTGCTGCTGCTGCTTCGATCACACACTTTCGCTTTCAACAGAAACAAAACACAAATAAATACGAGGAGAAACAAACAGTTGGACGACCCATTTATTTTTGGCACATTTCTCAGATATTTATGAGGAGGTTGCCAGAGCAAGGGGAAGCAGATAAAGAGGTGGTAGAGGTGGCGGAGCAGCAGCAGCCAGAAATAGTTCTCGCAATTTAAACATCATTATGCCATGGGATCTATGCGTAATTATGGGCAATATGTTGGCACCCGCGTACGGGCCACACCGCCTGCATGCCACACGATTTATGGCAGGGGCAACTGCAGCCTGGCCGCAGCCGGCCATGGCCATGCGCCGGCAGCTGAGGCAGCGGCAGCGGCAGCGGCATCAGGCGAAGGTCGCGTCAGCAAAACATAAATAGACGCAGAGAACGCGAATATGCGCCGAAAACAAAAGCGAGAAGAGTCTCAGAAAAATCTATATAAATCTACTATATATCTGCAAATCTTTGTATATATATATTGTAGTGTATATATCGCATATATCGGCCATAAGTGCGATAGTTTCGCATGTCTGCCTCTGCTTCTCGCCAATCACTCGCGTTTTACATGGCGCGCTGATTGGGAACGCTTGTCCAATTGGAATACCAATTGCCAAAGCACTTGCCAAAATACCTCGCTCGCTCCCTCTCCCCTTCTCTCTCCCGCTCTCGCTGTCTCGCTCTACACTCAGCCAATTAGCCTGTGATTCACTCGATTGTGTCGGCCCTTGGTCGAGAGACGAAGGCGCATTAATCAGTTGCAAGACGATCGATTAACTGGCAACAAGCGCCAGCGCCGCGTGCAACTTGCCCCGCCGTTCCCCGCGTTCATAGCACCCCCGCAAAATAAAAATAAAATTGTGGCTGCAAAAGTGTGTGAGAAAAAAATATAGAAAATTTGAAAAATAAAATTTATTATCGAAAAATTCGAAAAAATTCGGTGTGCATTCTGTGCGATTTTCGGCAGTTTTTCCGGCGAGGAAAATTCGAATTGAGTTACCTAATCACCTGCGAGTGAGTGCGAGCGTGAGTGCCGTCTGAGTGTCTCGAGTGAGTGTGAGTGTGAGTGCGTGGTGAGTTTTACACGCTCACACAGGCACACGCGCAGCGCTAGGCGAAACTGCCCACTGGCGAGTCGCTCGCATTGCACGGCGGACAGGCGAATCGTACGCTTCTTCGTGCTGTTACGCAAGACGAACGCCTGAGAGGAACGGGAACGGGCATGGCTGACGCTGCGGACGACCTGCTCACCGGCGTCGGGGAGCTGCTCTTCTCGCTGCTCATTGGCTATTTGGGCGCACTGGAGTTCGCCTTTGTGGCGCGTCATCTCTACCACTGGACCTGCCGGCATCCTGGCGGCGGCGAGTCGCTGTCGCCGGCAGATGTCGCTGCCGATGCCGAGGAGCTGCCCCGCCTGAGGGAGAGACTCGATCGCGAGCTGGCGGAGGCCACGGAGCGAGAGGCAGCCGCCGGCACCAAAGCCATGCAGGATGGTGTGCTCTATAGCAATGGCTTTCGCGTAGAGTCGCCCGAGGAGAAGCACAAGCAGTTGGAGCAGGAGCTGGAGCGACAGCGGCGCATCGAGCAGGAGACGCGTAAACAGCTGGAACAGGCGGAGCTCAGGCTGCAGGAGGAGCGCAGAAGAGGACAAGAGGAGGAGGAGCAGCAGCAGCAGGCGGCAGAGCGCAGAAAGGCACAGGAGAAGGAAGAGGAGGAACAGCGGCAGCAGGCGGAGCTCAGGCTGGCTGAAGAGCGCAGACAGGCACTACAGCAGGAGGAGGAGAGGCAGCAGCAGCAGCGGGCGGAGCAGGAGGCGGCTGAAAGCGCACGAAAGCTGATTGAGGCGGAAAGAGAGCGCGAGGGGCAGCAGCGAGCAATAGAGAGAGAACAGGAAGAACAACGCGAACGAGAGGAAAACGAAAGAAAATTGTTGGCAGCGGAAAAGCAACGCGAGGAGAACGAGCGACTGCAGGCAGAGGCCGAGAGGCAGGCGGAGGAGGAGAGAAAAGAACGCGAACGAGAACAAAACGAAAGACAGCAAAGAGCGAGGGAAGAGGAAGCAGAGGCAGAAGCAGCAGCAGCAGCGGCAGCAGAAGCAGAGCAACGCGAATGGCAGGAAAACGAGCGCAAACTCAGAGAACTCGAGCGGCAAAGAGAACTCGCCGAGGCGGAGGCGGAGCGCAAGCTACTGCAGCAGCAGGAAGAGCAGCAGGAGGAGCAGAAGGAGGACCAGGAGCAGGCTAAGCGCGATGCGGAGATTGTGGAAAACGAGCGCAAACTCAGAGAAGTCGAGCAGCAAAGAGAACTCGCAGAGGCGGAGGCGGAGCGCAAGCTACTGCAGCAGCAGAAGGAACAGGAGGAGGACCAGGAGCAGGCTAAGCGCGATGCGGAGATTGTGGAACGTCTGCTGGCAGCGGAGCGCGAGCACAACTTCAGCGCCACGGAGAGCGAACTGGAGGAGGAGGCGCTCGAGGAGGAGCAAACGCGTCGCATGGCCGCCAGCAAATTGGATCTGGAGCGCAAGCAGCGCTCCATCGAGGAGAATGCGCGTATCTTCATGGAGGCGGAGGAGGAAATGGTGGCGCTGCACCAGCGCATGTTGCAGGCGGCGCAGGAGGAGGAGCAGTCACTGTACGCCGGCTGTGTGCCCGTCGTGGAGGAGCCTTGCATCAAGAAGATAGCGCCACCGCGATTCGAGGAGCCGCAGCTGGACATGGAGGTCGTGGAGGAACCACTGGTGGTGCAGCGCGTGAAGACGCAGTTCGGGCAGGGTAGCGAGGCCAAGTCGAAGACGCTCATGTTTCCCGGCGTCTCGGATGAAGGCTCCTCCGTAGAGCCCATCTCCAGCCAGCAGTCCTCGTTCAGCACGCAGCCCTCGGAGGAGCGTTCGATTCTGCCCACCGAGGAGGAACGCCAGGAGCCCGAGGGCGAGGACAATGTGTCCGATGTGCAGTACACTGAAGACTATTTGCGTTCCCTCGACGGCATCAAGAGTCGTCCGCTCGTCCGCGAGGATGGCTCCGGCCGGCGACGCGCTTTCAAGAAGCGTCGCTCCAGCGGCAGCTCTAACTCCTCGCGTGACTCTCGCGCCTCGCGCGACGAGGAACTAAAGATGTTCACCTCGCTGGAGGAGGAGGAACTGCGCCATGGCGAGAAGGCCGACTACAATCCCATCAAGTACAGCACTGAGCCCGCGCTGCGCGTCAAGTCGCATCACAGACGCCACAAGCGCAGTCCCGCGAAGGATGTGAAGCCCACGGACTCGAGTGGTTCGCTCGAGATGCTCGGCGAGGAGAGCACAAATCCCTGGGGCGAGGTCGTACCCGAGCACTACAAGGACACGGAATTCTGGAAGCGTGAGAAAGCCCTCTCTATTGACGAGGAGGTACTACTGCCGGAGAAAAGCTCCGCGGGAGAGGAACTGACGCCTGAGTTAGCCAAGAATAAGCCGAAGGCATCCTCCTTTGAGGAGGCGACAGAGGCACAGAACGCGCACGCGGCCAGCACTTTGCTGCAGCAGCGTTCCAAGGAGCAACTGGTGAGTCTGGTCAAGTGAGAGACAGAGAGAATGCACACTAATGCCTTACCAATGCCAGGACATGGACAGCTCGGAGGCTTCTAAGGCGCCGGAGAGCGCAGCCAGCGCCAGCGACATCAAATCCAATGTAAGTCTCAAGGTCAAGTCGCAGCGCAGTCGCTAATCCCGCAGCTGAGATTACCCTATCTCCCGCCCACCTCCATCACTGCTTGATTCTCTGCTCGCTCTAATTGCTTTCCATTTGCCTTCTCACATGCCTCATCCGCTTCAACCTCTGCCTTCGCTTCTGCTTCCGCTTCCGCCTGTGCCAGCTGCAAGCCTCCCACGCGACGGAGGACCAGCCCAGGCGCGGCTCACCCGGTCTGCGACGCAGTCCACGCATCGACGAAATGGATCACTACGAGGAGCGCTGGCGCGAGTCCGAGGCAGCCAGCCAGGCGGCCAGTCAGCAGTCGCCGAGCATCTCGATCAGTCAGCCCGACACGGCACCCTGGCGCGATCAGTACGGCCTGCTCATGGAGGGCCTGAGTGACTTCTATGACTTCACAGCTTCGACGAATCCCTCGCGTTCGCGTCCGTCTTCACGCAACGCTTCGCCACATCCTAAGCAAGTGGCCAATCGCATGGATGTCGACGAGGAGCACACGCTAGAGGTGTACGACGATACGTTGGCGGGTCCTGTCGCCGGAGAACTCAGCTGTGAGCACGTGCTGCAGCTGCTCGAGGTCACAATGAATGGAAATGAGCATCAGATTGAGCAGCTGCCACTGCAGAATGTCGCTGACGATGTTAAGATGAGCAATGGAGGCAATCAAACGCACGCCATGGTCTATGAGACAGTCGAGGATCGTCGCCCGTCGCGTTCAAGATCGCGCTCCCGATCACTGTCCCGATCGCAGCTACCGCACACGCTGAACGAGTTAGAGCAGATCATACAGCAAAAGGATCAGTCGATGGAGCGGGATCACAGTTCTCCCATGGAACTGGAACCAAGTGTAGATCAAACGCAAGATCTGCAGCGTGATCTATCGGAGCAAGACTCATCCCTGCCGCGTCCCGTTATCGAGATCAATGAAATGGTGGACGAGCAAATGGAGAGTCCCGAGCCCGTGCCAACGCGCGAGGAGATGCGTTTGTTTGTCGAAACTCTGCGAGCTGAGCGTAATTCGCGTTCCCAATCCCGCTCCCGTTCCCGCTCACCCCTGCCCACCTCGGACAACATTGCACGCAGTCTAGAAACGCGTCGGCTGAAGCGCATCAAGCAAAACGACGAGCTGATCGAGAAGCTGCACGAGGACGAGCTGCAGCAGCAGCAGAGGGCATCTCAATCCCCTGTAAGCTCTCCCGAGGCGGTTGCTCCAGCGATATTGCCAACAATCTGCATAGAAATCAGCGAGGAGCCCACACCAGCAGCAGTGCAGCAGGAAGAGCAGCCAGAGGATACGCCTGAGTCCATGGCGCGACTTTTTGAGCAGCTGCGTTTGAATCGCTGTCGCTCGCATTCGCGTTCGCGCTCTCGTTCCCCGCTGCCCACTGCAGCCAATCTAGAGCAGGGGCTGCAGCACCGGCGCGAGAAGCTCATCGCACAGAACGATGCCTTCTTCCAGGCGCTGGAGGCACGCGCACGAACACCTGAGCCCGAAGTGCGAGTTGTTGTGGAGCATGTCTACGAGTTCGTCGAATCGGAGGAAGTGCATCTCGAAAGTAGCCGGGATGCGCGTTCTCTCTCTCCATCCCGTTCGCGTTCACGCTCTCGCTCCAAATCTCTGGAAGCAACGGATGAGTTCCATCTCATGCTCAATCTGGAGGGCTCTGAGCAGCGTATCCTGCGCCAGAGCAGCGAGCAGCGGGAGCGTCTGCTGGCCGACAATGCCAAGCAGCGGGAGCTGGACCTGGAGGCGCTGCACAAGCTCACGCATGCCAGCGAGGAGACGGAGCTGCGTGTGATGTCGCCACCCAAGTCACATGAGCACCCAGTGGATTATGAGCGCACCATATCGGAGGCTGCGCGCGATCTGAAGGATGAGATACTGGTCAGCGGTTTCAAGCGCTCCACCTATGTGGGTGAATCCCTCGATTTGGGTCAAGAGTTCGAGCAGCTGCGCCGAGAGTGCGCCGACTTCCGACGCTCGCGCAGCCCGTCGCCCTCTCTCAATCTGGACGTAGCCCGAGAGCAGGCCGCAGCGCAGCGCGAGTTGCAGGCCGCCATTTTGAACTCGCTCGTCTCGGAGAACGAGAGCCGACTGGGCGCACGTCCCAAGACAAGCGAATACGAAACAGAGAGAGAATCTCACGAGCTCGAGCAGGGAATAGTTCCCCAGCTGGATGATCTGCGTCATCGCACGGCGGAGTTCCAGCGTTCACGCAGCCAGAGCCGATCGCCGGTTCGAGATGTGGACGGAGGCAGCCCCGCACTGAAGAACATCGAAGCGGAGGCGAACAGGCGAGAGCTTCAGGATCAGCTGCTGGATCAGTTGGCCGCGTCCAGCGTGAATTTTCAGGACTTCTCGCGTTATCTGAACGCAGATTTTCTGGACAGTGAGCGACGCGCCTCGGACTCGGCTCTGATGCAGCTCGATCCGTTTGCGGAACTCGAGCCCGATGAGTACCATCACTTCCGACGCTACTCGCTGGCCCAGGAACAGCCCGTGGAGGAGTATCCGAGCGACGAGTGCGTCTACATCTCGCAGATCGAGGTGCGCTCGCTGACAGGCAAGAGAACCTGGTTAAAGGAGGACTTCTATACCCGCGACTTGGCCAGCCTGGAGCTTGAGCTGCAGGAGGAGAGTGAACAGCGATTGGATAGCTTGGAATCGGTTGATGAATCGCTTATCACTGAGGGCTCCTGGGCACGCGCTGTGCTCGCCGCGGAGGCAGAGGCAGCGGAATTCGATGCCACGAACGCCATCTATAACTTCGATATAGTCAAGGAGTCCAGGAGTCCCGATGTCAACGATGACGCCAGCAGCAACGACAGCGACGACGAGCGACAGACCGTGGTGGAGATGGACGACGACGATGAGTACGAGTTCGAGTTGGACGAGGGCATCTCCGACAACAATGAGCGCACTCAGCCCACGGATGAGTCCCATCACGATACGTCCGAGTGCGAGGAGGCCGAACGCAATGCCGATCGCTATGCGAATAGGGGAGCAAAGGATTGGGAGGAGGTGGATAATGTGGATGACTTTGCGGACTATGGATTGGACGACGGTGCGGTGGGTGGTGCCTACTCCGATCCGGACTCCTTTATCGAGCAAATCTACAATGATGCAGTAAAGAATCGCAAGCAGTCGGGAATTCTACGTGAATACGAGACGATGATACAGGAGCAACTGAGCGTGGAGAATGCCGATCAGAGCGAATCGGAAAAGGAGAAGTCCAGCTCGGATAGCGAACGTTATGCCCTTTGGGCAAAGACAAGAGAATTGGACAGATCGGAGGAGAGCAGCAGCAGGCACAGAGACATTGATGTCTCTCTGGGTCTGCTTGAGAGCGAGCGACGCGACACGGAGATGCGTTACCTCGGCGATGCTCAGGTGGCAGCTCGGCAATCCACCAGACTCCGCACACGCTACGGCTACAGTCCCAAGCTTCAGGTGGATGTCACTGAGGATGACATCGATGTAGATCTGAACTACAAGCCCAAGCGGGAGTACAATTGGCGCAAGAACTTCAAGTTGGACGACAACGAACAGCAGGATGAGGTAGCAGTACGCGAAGTGATCAGTCCAGCTGAAGAAGGGCAGGATCGAGAGCAAGATCAAGAGCACGATCGCGAGACAGATCGAGAGCAAAATTTGGAGCGAGAGCAAGAGGCAGAACGTGTGTTCGATCGAGAGCAAGAGCGAAATGGCGAGCAAGATCCAATTCTAGACGAACCACTTGGAGAGCCCATCGATTCGCGTCGTCTCAGCTTTGGCGGGGAAAGCATTACGCTGTTCAGTCGCAGTCCACTGCGCGAAGTGCTCTCCGATGTGCCAGAGGAAATGCAACCTGAGCAGGAGAACGGAAAAGTGGCAGCTCAGAACGCTCAAGTGGAAGTGGAACCGAACAACAAGAAGAAGAAGAGCAAGAAGAAGTTGCGTAAGGGCTCGAAAACTACAGAGGAACTGCTCGACGACAACGATTCGGATGGTCAGCCCTACACACGCCGCAGTTCCATGGGCAGAGAGGATGGAGAAGGCTCAGGCGAAGCACCCAAACGCAAAATGCGCTCTCGACGCAGCTCAAAGAGCAGCTCAACGAACGAGGAAGTCAACGGAGGATTCTTCTCACCGCGCAACAGTGTAGGATTCGCAGCAGATGCTCTCGAAGGCATAGCTGAACAGGAACCCACAGAAGAGACCACGCTCAAAAAGAAGACCAAGAAACGCAAGAAGCTGTCAAAGGAATCGAGAGAGCAGAGCCTGGTAGAGCCGGCAGAAGAGCAGCTGCTCGATGAGGCTCTGGTGGCGGCGCTCTCCGAAATTGCACCCATTTCAGTTTCAGCTTCTGCGAATCTAACGCCCGGCTCAACCCAACAGAACCTGCTCTCTAGCATCAGTGTCGGCCAGAGCGTATGCCTTACCCCAGCCTCATCCTTCGAGGAGCCAGCGAGCTCCGTTGTACCTAGCGATTCTATCGTAGCCTCAAATCCTACTCCAGCGCCAGCAACAGCGCCCGCTCGCTCCGTCGTGGACACCTTCGACATCCTCAAAGATGCGAACTTCTATCCGCTTTTCTAGGTCTACGCTCCTTCGCCCGCAATCGATTATCACCCGAAACGAATACTATTCACGGTTCACTTATCTCTTTATCTATTTCTTATAGACATGTTCATAAGCCCCACCCACAAATCGTGCACGCTGTACAAAATCGATCCAAACTATTTTGCACCCAGCACTGAGCCGCCCATAGGATCACACTGTATTATACTAACGACCAGACCCCAAGAACACGAACGATATACCGAATGAGCAAAGGATTCTCGTTATTTATTATGATTATTATTATATTATGATTATGATTATGATTATTATTGTATTGTACCATATGATTTGAGCTTATATATTATCGATTCCTTTATAACTGCTGAGAATAAATACATATATGATGAGTATGATGAAAAGTTCTGTCGTTGTGATCATTACATGCTGCATTCTGCACCCGAAACTGACGCAATGTGCGCCCAGTCTGACGCAGCTAAAAATACCCGCCCGTAACTCGCACAATATTCTATATTCTATTTGCATCTGCACGGATCGCAGAAATGCTCTTGCATTGAGATCATTTTGTGCTTTGGCCTGTCATCATCAGCCAAAAGGCCCGTTGCATGTGCCAAGTGCACTGACATTCAGCCTGAGGCAATTGGCCATATACCGCACTACTCACGCAGCATGCCCCATATACCATAGCATATATACTATATAGCATTTGCTTGGCCCGATTTGCATTTTACCGATTTCCGTCGCATGATGTCATCGTTCGGGTTCAACGTGTGCGGGCGCTGATCGGAGGACGCGTCTGAAGTCACTTAATGGTATTATTTTAATGGTCTGTCATATGAGCAAGCAGTACTTAAAGTGTCATGCGAGAGATATATCCTATCCTATAAGTAGCGTTTACTCAAGTGTACCCCCAGTACTCTTTCAGAGCGGGCAATATCAATTTGTCATGAATGATGCGATGAGCTCAGTTGATCTACTCGGACTGCTTCTTCTGCTGTCTGTCTGTTCTGTTCTGTCCCAGTTGATTTTCCTCGTTCATTTATTTATTGCACAGTTCGGATGGTTGTTCTATAGTATCTATCTATCTATCTGTTCTATAGTTTTGTCTATGAATTCAACTGTTCGGCTATCTATTTTACTGTTCATTCACCTGTCTATCTACTCTAAGGCTGTCTGTTCTTGTCTGTTGTTCGTCTGTTGCTTCTACAGTTTGTCTGTCTGATTTCTGTTGATCTGTCAGTTCTACTGTTCGTTTGTGCGTTCAATTATTTTTCTGCCATACTGTTCGTATACCTGTCATACTATTTACCTTCCTTGCAGAACACTTTTTTTCTCCTCTGCTGTCTTCTTTATCGCGTCTTCTGCTGGCTGCCATTATGTCTGTTCTGCTGTCAGTCCTACAGACTTTCTTACTGTCCGTCTTTCTGCTTGAACTACTGTCTGTCCTACTGTCTGTCCTACTGTCTGTCCTACTGTCTGTCCTACTGTCTGTCCTACTGTCTGTCCTACTGTCTGTCCTACTGTCTGTCCTACTGTCTGTCCTACTGTCTGTCCTACTGTCTGTCCTACTGTCTGTCCTACTCTCTGTCCTACTGTCTGCCCTACTTTCTGTCCTACTGTCAGTTCTTCTACCTGTCTTACAGTCAGATCCGCCCCTCGTCCAGTTATACTCTCTTCTATAGTGTACCATACTTTCACACATATCATCGATTTTTTTTCAATTTACCTGCTCGCCAAAAAGCATGCTACAAATTATTGAAAGATACCATCAGAATTCCTTTGCCTTTATTTTGGAAAGACGCTGACCGCGCTGTCCGCTTAAATCATATTTGCGCTTTTCGCTGAAATAATGTTGTCAGCTTTTGCTTGTCGCTGCCTTTGTCAAGTCAGGGCAGTGAGAGATTCGTTGTGCTGCTGTCAAATTGACATCAGAAATTGAAAAATCTTCGCTGGCGAGAATGTTAAATGCGGTCCGTACGTTTCGCACTAAAATATTTATGACAACAAACAGAAATGTGTGTCACTCGCGTGATTTGTTTACGCAGCTCACTGAGCCGCCACTTGGCCACTTTGGTGCGAGGTCTTCGCATAGGATCGTACTGAGTATACGCCTATTTTTCGGGTCTTTCTTCTGCTGTTGTTGTTGTTGTAGTTGTTTCTTTGCACATTGCAGGGCTCGCTGTATGCGTGTGTCTTTGTTTTATTTCTGTAAAAATCCATTGCGTAATTGCAAACATGTATATAGGCTATGGCTATATAGATGTACGCAGAAATATGGTCCGCCATGCGAAATTCGTTGCCAAAAAGTCTTATTCAATAGTTTGTCTTTGACATGAATCCATTTTTTTCCCGTACTCGGCGGGGACCAAGCGTTTGGCGCACTTAAAAGCCGGCGGATATTTCCATTTAATATTTTTCCATACCTGCACTGAGAAGCGAGCAAATGGGGAGTATGACACTTATAGATGGCATTAGTTGAGCTCGGCTATCGCTAAAATGAAATATAAAATATTTATTATATTATTTTATAATGGTATTAATTATTGATTATACTATATATAATTATAAATATTTAATATTATTATCTCTTTTATTCATTATTCGTTAAATATTTATATATATTTTATTGTGAGAAAGAGAAAAATCATGAGTTTGCTTTCTATCTCAATAAGATTCCTTTTTTCTAATCTTTTTCCGTCAATTCATCTCTTTAGACATTGTTCTCTGCCTAAAAAGTGCCGGGTATTTGATAGTCTTTCTTTAAGGCTTTCCGCTGTACTTGCTGGCATTATTTATCTATATCTGTAGCATACGCGTATATAATATAAATGTTGTTCGCTATTTGTTGTGCTGGCCAAAAAGAATTGCCTTAAATAATTTAAAAATTCACTTGAAACGACCAAATGAATTTCTTCGTTGTGCCACTGAAAGCGAAACACCTTTTCCATTTTTCATTGCAGCTCTTTGTTGTTCTCGTTGCTGCCGCTATTTTTGTTTGGTTTGTTTGGTTGTTCGGCAACACATTTCACATTTTTCCCATGTTTATTCGTACGTTTTTCACCCAAATTTGCGTTTTTTATGGTCTCTGACTCTGCCATGTTTGACACGCTGGCCCGACACTTTCCACCCGCTCGGCCAACGGATTTTCGGTGCCGCGTGCAAGACTCGATCTGGTTAAATGTCATTCGCTATATATGAACATAGACTATATAGAGATCTGATTGGCTATTTATAAGACCCGCAGAGAGTGCGGACCACATTAAAAGCGAATTAAGGCGAATTAAAGCGGCTGCACTCTGCAAATAAACCTAAACTTGAACTCATCAACTCATTTTCCCACTGACGCAAATTTCCATTGGGAATTTCCCACCGACACCCTCCCCCCACATAATTTCCTTTATTAGCCAGGCAGAATGTATTTGCAAACACTTAAAAAACAGCACGACTAGACGTAGCTGATCTCCATAAGTTGGCCATTCGGCCGGCGCTTTTCTAGCAAAATTATAAAAATAATCTGGAAAATATATACGAATTTATGACCCAATTAACGCCTGCGTGCGGAATGATGAATGCCGGCGAGTGGACGGGCGGACGGACGCACGGCACGCAAACTTTTATCAGAGACTGTGCGCGCAGTGCATTTATTTATAGACAACCCGCGATTGCATTACACATTGCTCTATTGCACTCGCTTTCACACCGCCATCGCGGCGTTGTCTGCACTCATTTCTATAGTACACATTATATGGTGTATAGTATGTGGATCTATAATCATGCTGTATGCGAGTATTCCCATGGACTCGCGAAAATTGTAAAATTCAAAATTTACATATAGTTGGCTGCGTTTGTAATTAAATTAATTATCGTGGGGAATTTGCGGAGGGATTGCAGCCAGCTAGATTCAGGTAAAATACGATTATAGTGCTGTATATCAAAATAATCCAATTGATTTGTTAGTGTATTAATAGTATAGTATAGACTTTAAGTCTCTATACGTAGTCTTTATATAGGTCAAATAGTAGAATTATTCCATGATCCTAATTTTATATCGGACACTTAAAGGGCATAGCCTTCAATACAAGCCAAAGTCGCACCTTGCAGCATACCTAACCGATCAGATCTGTACAGGGTTAAGGTGTATTTTGAAAATCAAACTATACGATATTATACTATATACATATCCATTACAACTCTTCAAAGGGCAATGATTGGCCAAGATCGCTGGCAGCATGCCCTAGGCGCTTTTCTCTATGTGTTTTGCCAATTTTTCAGTTTCAGTTCAGTATGACAGAACGCAATAATTATATTTGCTGCTGCTGGCCTTGTCTGCAACTGCAAATTAGTCGAAATGCCAGCGATATATTTGTCTATGCGAACATGAGTACACATAGTATATACATATATATATATAGAGCATTACGATTTGACATGCTCGCTTGTTTGCCTTGGAACTCTGCCCTTTGGGTGTCACACAGCTGAGCTGGTTGAACTTGTCAGCTGTGAGCAGGAAACAGATGGCAGCTTATAAGGAATTATAATAAACTATAATAGAAAATTAGAAGTATTATTTGTATCCCTGTATACCTCATTCTTTTTATATATAAAAGGGAAATGAGAAACTATAATATTTGTGTGTATATCTAATATTATAATTGAACTATAAAAGCCTTCGCATGATCGATTAATACCCTCAGCTGTTTGCCAAATCCCTCTCAAATTTTCTTTAAGCATCTGTCGAATCAATGAGTTCTATTTGCCTGCTCCCTGTGACCTGCAGCTGTTGGCCATTTTATGCGGCATTCGCTGCTGTCGCTGTGCCAAAATGCTGTAATAGTTCAGTTCGGCTGGGAACTGATATTAGTTTTACGCAGATTCCAATTGGAATCTTGGAGGAGGCTGCAGGCAGGCAGACAGCGCCGACGGCGATCCCCATTCAGCTTATGCTGCGAGTGTGGGAGCGTCGTAAAAGGGGCCAGCGTGTGCTCTCTGAGTGTGTGAGCGAGAGTGTGTGTGTGCGAGAGTGTGTGTGTGCGTGTCTGCGACTTGTGTGTCGTGTGCAGAAGCGCCAACAACAAGAGAATTGAGTTTTTCCCCAAAAGATTTCTTCAATAGCTTTTCGTGACGTGACGTGATCGTGGATTCGACTGGCTGCAGGTGTGTGTGGCTAGCGTAAACACACCCACACAAACAAACACCTGAAATTGGAAATATTTATAGAACTGTGGAAATTGCAAACTTGACGTTGCATTCAACAATCAATAATGGCGTTAATTATTGGCCCCAGAGAGAGGTGCCAGTGCGGCGCTTCCAATCTGCGGCACTTCCTCTCCGGCTCTTATGCTCTCTCTGTGTGTGTCTGTGTGTGCTCGTGTGCTCGTGTGCCTGTCTGTCTGCGCTGTGGCGCTCTGCTACGCTCAGCTGCGACGCGCTGCGCTCGCCGGCGCTCAGCAGAGACTTTATTTTTACACTCGTCTCTGGGGGCGAAACTAGATACAGGCAGAGAGACGAGCGAGGGGAGATGCTCGAGGCGAGAGAGAGAGAGAGAGAGAGAGAGGAGAGTCGCGCTAGTCGGGAGTGGCGACGGCGTCGGGCGAGATTTTCGAAATGATTTCGAATATTTTGTGAAACGTACGCGCCAGTTGGGATCGCGACTCGGGAAAGTTCAAAACGCTTTGCGAATATTTCGGAAAAGAAAAGAATCTTTTTTTCGCTTCCGTAACGAGCACACGCACACGCACACACACTCGCGCACAGGCACACGCATACATACGCAGTAAATTTAGAAAGTTCAGACGGTCAACAGAGTGCAAGGCACACAGGCACACACACACGCGCACACAGACATACACACATATAGAAAATGGCGGACGTGGAGATTATGCAAACTGTGACGGAAACGAAGAAAACGAAGAAGGTCAAGAAGTCGTCGAAGCGTCGCGAGTCGGAAGTTCAGATCAGCGAGGTGGATGCCTCCAATGAGGAAAGGGGGTAGGTGAACGTGTTGCGTGTTCCTCAGCAAGTTTTGTGTCAGTTCGCCAGCGATGGAGGGGGCCTTGGGAAGGGGGTGTGGCAGGGAACGGGCTGCAGGGTCCTCCTGGCTACTGCCTCCTGCCTCCTGCCCCCTGCACTCTTCGCTCTCTCTGCTGTCTGCTCTCGTTGTATATGTATTGTATACCGATTTGAAAAGATCCACACCAATACTTCACCCAAATTCGATTCGATACGAAATGCAGGGAAACCTCACATATATTCGCATATTCGCATATTCGTACATCCGATAAATTCGCTCAATTCGCTCACAATGATCGCTCACAAGCAACAAGAAAATATATGCAAGAAAACAAGAAACAAAACGATCCAAAGTACTCGCATATCTCGAACTACTACAAAACGACACGTTTACTACCTTCTTTCCTCGGCAAACTGTTTACTAAAAGGTACCCACATACAACTGTCGATGTCTACTATACTATATGTCTACTATATGCTCACACGCACACGCACACGCACAGACACTGCAACAACAAAGAAAAGACCAAAACTGTACAGAACTCTGTATACATGCAGATCGTAGTGTAGTGCCACGAAAACACGAACAGCCACAAACAGCAGCAGTACCAAAATATACTACAAATAATACCACATACTCTAGATACATACATACATACCAACTATATACATATACATACATACTCGATATACAACATTATACACTGCACCACAGGCAAATTGGAACAAACGAACAAACTCTGAAAAAAAGAAAAAAAGAAAAACAGATTTGTCAGTCGATCACCGTGACTATATGCCCATATATATTCTTGTTCCCTTTGCAGTTAATTTTCAGTGGCGAGTACACAAAGGCCATGGACAAGGACTGGCACTCGGGCCACTTCTGCTGCTGGCAGTGCGACGAAAGCCTCACCGGACAGCGCTACGTGATCCGGGATGATCATCCCTATTGCATCAAGTGCTACGAGAATGTGTTCGCGAATACGTGCGAGGAGTGCAACAAGATCATTGGCATCGATTCGAAGGTAAGTGTAGCGCTCTATCTCGCTTTCTACATTGGGGAACTGTAAGAACTGAACTGCTTGAGGCATAAACCTATAGTGGAGTGCTCTGAGAACCATCAATTAGAGTGCTATACAAATTATAAATTATAATTATATTAAATGATCTATCCTTTAAACTAGATGATCACCAGATGATTTTTCATATAGTTTTTATTTTGTGAGACATTTCGCTATTAAATCTTTTGATTTATTTTTCGAAATATTATTTATATTGTAATAAGTACTAGTTAATTAGTTTATTTTTGAAGTATTGTTTATATTATATTTTGCTTAATATGTATTAGTTAATTGGTTTATTTTTCAAACATTATTTTTATTATATTATTTCTAATAAGTATAAGTTAATAAGTTTATTTTTTAAGTATTGTTTATATTATATTATGTCTAATAAGTATTAGTTAATTATTTTATTTTTTAAGTATTATTTGTATTATATTGTTTCTAATAAGTTTTAGTTTATTAGTTTATTTTTCAAGTATTATTTATATTATATTATTTCTAAAAAGTATTAATTAATTAGTTTATTTTTCAAGTATTATTTATATTATATTATATTACTTACAATTTGTAATACTATTGAGACTTTCTCCGCTCACCTGCAGGATCTTTCCTACAAAGACAAGCACTGGCATGAGGCCTGCTTCCTGTGCTCCAAGTGCAATCTGAATTTGGTGGACAAGCAGTTTGGCGCCAAGGCCGACAAGATCTACTGCGGCAACTGCTACGACTCGCAGTTCGCCTCGCGCTGCGACGGCTGCGGCGAAGTGTTCCGTGCAGGTGAGCAATCAATGCGAATATTTTCTGTAGCATACTTTCGGGCGGACCATCGAAAATCAACAAGAGACGAGCGGATGATGCGACTAATCGGGCGACCGGTTGGCTGCGCTTAGGTGCGGTGGGTGGCTGGTCGCTCGTTCGGTCTCGGACTCGTTGGAGCATGCTCTGAACAGGCTTAATACCATGTCAAATTAATTGCACTTGCCGTGCAATTTGTTGCCAACGGGCGACGGCGACACATTCCATAAATCTCCGCTGTGCATTGGCACATAACCATAAATAACTGGCCCGCATTCGCTCGCAGGCGTAATAGAGACTGGGATTGTGTGTATGGGGTATATAGAGTGTCTCTTAGGCATAGCTGATTTGGCTGCAGGGTATTGCGTAGTCAGTCACAGCTCATGTTTTCCACAAATGAGCCTGCTGCCGTAGAGTATTTGCAGCTTGAGGTTGTATACCTGTCTAAATGGAACATTTCTATACTAGTATTACAGATTTTCTGTTACCAGTACCTGCAGGGTGTTGCGTAGTCAGTCAGCGATGTTTCTTCTACCTTTTTTCTAAGAAACATTTACAGGCGTAGAGCTGTATATCGCACTACATAGAAAATTTCAATGGCATGAAGGGTATTGCGTAGTCAGTTTCTACTTTAAATATTTCTCACTCTTCCCACACAAATAAGAAGCTGCTATAAAGACGCAGACTATGTAGCTTGTATAACTATCGATTAGAAAGTCTCAGCTGTTTAAAATACAGGGTATTGCGTAGTCAGTCATTGCTGTTATTTCTCTGCTGCTTCCCACTAATGAACCTGCTACAGTCGAGTGCCTGCAGCGCCTCCTGCAGCTGCTGCCGCTGTTTGCAGTTCCCATTCCATGCCTCACACTCGTCAATGTTCGATATCTGTTTTCATAATATGCTCATTACTTCTGCGTCTGTCCGATCGGCCGACTGAGTCAATCGGGCAGGCAAGTTCAATGTCGCACGGCCCACACGGCGGCAGATGTGAGTGTGCCTTGTGAGGCCCCTGAACCCGCAGGTGTCGAGCTCGGCGTCGCCTTCGTTATGCCAACAGCAGTTTGTTAAGGCAAATATCGGGCAGATAAACAGACCAGATACAATTCTCAATTGTCATATCAAAGCGATATCAGGCTGGCCCGATTTGGCCCTGACACTTGGCCGTTTATTAGCCGCCATTGAAGGCACTACCAAAATCGGCGGCTTGCAGTACACGTTGACATTGCCAATTATGAGCAGAATGCGGGAAGCGGTAAAGGAAGTGGAAGGGGCAGGGGTACCCGCATTTGCAATGTAAAACGAACATCAACATCAATGTCAGCTGCACGTCCCACACGGATCGGTCGATCGATCGAGTGGCATTTCAATACTGCCGTGTTTACCACATCTTACCCGATCTTACCCGATGTTACCTCTGCTTCGCGCCGATGTGTGCCAAAGGTGGGTCAACGGCGCAAAGCCGACAGGTGTTGTTTACACTACCCACTCTACTATACTGTACACTCTACACTCTGCTCTTCCACTCGCGCGTTAACTAATTGTCTAATCAAATACGAATCAGCATTTGTTAATTTGCTAATTTTCGCCATCATCGCGATTGCCCATAAAAATGCTCTTCCAATTGCCGTAGCTCTGGCTAGAGCAATTGTTTACGACGTGACGCCATCTTGAAATCAACAGAAAATACTATAAATTCTGGGGGAATTATAGCGACATCGCCACGAAGTCTATAATTCATGTGAAATACGCGAAACTGAGCAAATTGTTGGCAGCAAATCCGAATGGAAGACCCTCCCCCTGCCCCTGCTCCCTCACTCATAGATCCCTCATTAAGCACTATCCGCTGGGCCCCCGCACATATTGCCCATTAGGCACTCGCCTAATTCGATCTGTGACTCATCGCATATTATTTATTTTTCGACACTGCTTGGATTTCATATTCGTTTTCAAATATTTGAATATTTCGCATAGAACTTGTTTTTTTCTCTATTTTTTCCTCGATCCGCCTTCTTTGTTTGCTTATGATTTGTGGCTTTTAAATTGCCCGCTTCGTAATCTGCGGAATTTCAATTAAATTTATGTTTTCTAAAGTGTTAACAAATTATTTTTAAATTGTTAAATATGGCAAATAAAATGAGGAATATTATATCAGCGCATGGTGATCTTCAAAAGCTTCCAAATTTCTTTGTTTTATTTTATTTCTCTCCTCAACGGAAATTGCATTCATCTGGACCTTTATCTTACATGCCTCTGATGATGATCTTGAATTTATTCGATCTTGCATATTTTCTTTTTGAAAGTTTCTAAATTTTTTACTATTTTCCATTGAACAAATTATTTTAAAATTATTAAATATGGCAAATAAAATGAGGAATGTTATATCAGCGCATGGTGATCTTCAGCAGCTTCCAAATTTCTCATTTTTATTTTATTTCTCTACTCAATGATGATGATCTTGAATGTACTTCGATCTTGTATATTTTCTCTTCGAAAGATTCTAAATTTTACTACTATTTCCCATTCAGATCTTTGAAGTCTCATGGCTTTTCTCTGTCGTTGATCTTTAGTGCTTCGATCTCCGATCTTAAGTTGCATTCCACCAGCTTTCTGTAGTCTTTCATTCCCTTCTTTCTCTTCGTTAATTGTTTAATTACTTAATTGCTATTAAGCTACTTTATTGCAGTTCAATTGATTTGTTTACAGACAAGCCAGAAGCAGACACAGTGACACAGACCCACGCGTGTCTGCTCCGCATGTGCCAGACATTTCCGTCTAGATCGGCAATTAATTCGAGAACAACACGCGAAGTATATATCAAATCGCATAAAGTAGTCTTCCATACATGGAATGTGCTTAAGGGCAGCCTGATAATAGGCGTGGGGGGTGAGGAAATTTGCTGCTACTGCAGTTTCTCGTCGAAATGTCAAGCGAGCTTGACGCCAATCTCCAGTTTTGGAAAGTGTGTAGTGCGATGCTCTAGGCTGACGATTTCCATATCATATTTCCCCCTCTCGAGTGCAGCAGCCCACACGAGCTGCTCACCTTAACGCCCTGGCAGAGCGTGGCAATGTCAGGCAACGGCAAGGCAGCGCTTGACTCCCAACTGCAACTGGGCCCGAACACACAAGTTGCCGTCAGTTGATCAAGCGTTCAGTTGATCACTTGATCAACCTGTTTCCGCCACTCGAAATAGTTCATAATTGCACGAAGAGCCCAAATGGCTAAATGGCAGCTTGCCTGCCTTGTTATGTCTTCGGCGTCATGTTGAACACGACGATCTTCCTCCATTGAGCGGAAACCATTGAGCAAAACCACTCGATCGGCGCAAAGTCAGAATGCAAAGACAAAGGCAGCTCTGCTCTGCTCTCACTCAAAAACTCAACGCACTTCCACTCAATGCTATGCAGTTCAACTCACTTCAACAAAATTCAACTCAGCTGCAACTCAACTCAACTCATTACAAGCAAACACAACTCAACTCGTTTCCAGCACACCGAACTCAACTCAACTCGCTTGGAGCTCGGGCAAAACTCACCACGCGGTAGCCGCTTTGTTTACGTTGTTATTCCGGCGTCTGTTCTCAGTCTGTGAACGGCTTTCAAAGCGCCTGCTAAGTGCCGCGGACGTGCGACTGTTTACCGTGAAGCAAGAACTTAAGACTGCGAAGCGCTTATTGTTTACTGTGAACTGCTTGCAGCTTACACTGTGTAGTTGCAGCTAATTAATTTGGACAGTGGTGTAAACAGCGTAACGCCGAGTTTATTCCCAACTCGCAGCGCCGAAATAATCAACAAGTATTTCCGCACTGCCGACCGAAATTGGCACAAAACAATTGAATTTCTGTAAACAACGTGATGTTTATACGGAATATTTGTGTAAACAGCGCAGCAAGTGGCTATCAATGGCAGGAACTGCAGCGCAGTCGTAAACCAAAGCTGAGGCAAAGCAGTTGCAGTGCCACGCTGCGTATGCGCAATATTTTAGGCAGGCAGGCAGGCACCCAGACAGGCAGGCAGCTGCGTTTCACACGCCTCTGCGACAGTTTAATTAACCCACACGCAGCATGCCATGATCTCAAAAAAATATTACACAATATTTTGGGCGATTTTCGATAGGGTATTACAGGGGAGTTGAGGGGAAGTCAAGTGGAACTGAGCGAAGTCGATTTGAGTTCGGGGAAGTTTTGTAGAGTCCCAAATCCGCCTCTGCCAGCTCGACAAAAAAAAAAAACAAAAAATCCAATCAAATTAATAATCATGAGTGCCAAAGACGGACTGATGGGGGGAGTGGGGTTAGAGACCAGTGGCCCGCTCGAACGCCAAATGCTGCACGGCTCGCCGGCCGTCGAATAGAAATTGCATACCAAAACCGGAAACAATTTGAGCTGCTTTTTTCGACTGCATTTAAAATGTGGCGATAGCATCGACGTGTGCCACATTTAAAAAGAGCTAAGTGGAAAACATGAAAAGCCATAGCAGACACACACACACACACACACATACAGTCAGAGTATCATGAATATGCACGCAAAGCGTGGAGCGAGCGGGTCGCCCACTTGAGCTGGCATTTCTTGCCTTTGTCTCTACTGCTCGCACTGCAATTGAATGCCAATTGAAATGAAATCGAAAACGAAATCAAAACGCAGCCATGAAAACATTTATTAATTGAAAGACAACAAGTTGAGGAGGCTACAGTCGTGCTGCGACTCGACTGCGGGATACCCAGCAGCATGCTACGACAGCAAAGATCAACAGAAAAAAAACAAGCGCAGAACTCAGATTATTTTAAAATGTTTTTGAAATAACTTTTATGTTTTTGGTCTGATCGAAATGTCTTTGGGAGCATAGATCATAAATATAGATAGTTTTGGTTATGCCAAACAAAAATAATGTAACTCTAGAATTTAGTCTAATAATCTCAGATGAAAGTAAATAACCAGCAGAAGCTACTTTCTGTCTAATGCTATCAGATAACTTTATACAATATTAGCATAACTATTTTTATAGCAGAGAAATTTGCAATAATTTGTTATTTTCTAAAATTTAAAAAAAAATCGACATGCGCAAGTCTTAGGAGAATGTTCATACCAAATATAAAAGCTCTAGCTAGGGCAGTCTCTGAGATCAAGCTGCTTAGACAGACGGACAGCTTGTTCATTAAGGCTACATAGATAAATAAATATTATATATATAGTTATATACTGACAGAAAACTACTATTGCATGGCAAGCAGTTACGTTTTGCAGTTGAACAGGGTATAATCCCCTGTCATCTATTTTACTGGGTATCGAAAAAGGTGCCTGACCCAATAAATCTGTCGAGTTGTGCGGCTGTTCGACTGCGGCTTATCAGACCACAAGACCCCCAACAACAACAGCATCGGCAGCAGATGATCGCAGTTTCTCTAATAAATCCACGGGGAAGTTGTATGGTTTGCCCTGCAGCCGTTGACATTTGCACGGGCGCGGGTCAGAAGCGAACCACAGACATATCACGATATGCTCCAAGACTTAGGCTCAGGCACGTTTCATGGAAGATGCCAAGATTTTTTACAACAATATTTATGGGCAATAAATATTTATGAATATAGAAATTAACAAATTAAATAAATATTTCAAAATCATAAAAAATTTAAAATATATAAAGAATAATATGGAAAATGTTTATGGAAATATTGTAGATTAGATCTTCAATGATCTTCAAAAAATATAGAAAATATTTATTTATCATATGTACATATGATATTTAATTTTTAATTGGCCGAACTCAACTAGTAAAAGTCTGAAATATTTATGGAAAGCGATCGTTCGACAGCTTTAGTATTCGAAACTGTCAACAAAGTAGGGAAAACTGAAATAAGCGTTCGCCCTGCAGTGTCAGCAAAACAGCGCAGCAAGTGTTTGGGCAGAGCGAGTGCTACGGGGGAGTAGGAGGAGGGGAAACAGGGGGCGACACATTGAAAATGCAGAGCGCGCTCTGAGCTTAACGCTCGCTGGCACTTTCCATTTCAACGCTGCCAAACGCTGCGCTGGCGACACGTAATTCGCGGGCAATCAATCAATCACTCGCTCAGATCGCATCTGACTGAGACTGACGAATTTCAATGTCGCCTTCCCCCCCTTCTGAGCTAGCCGATCTCCACTTGACCTCAGCTCGCCGACGCACTGGGGGTCGCTCTCTGTCACTCTCCCTCTCTCTTGATCTCTGTCTGCTCGTGGGCGTCTCGTGGGCGACGTCTTTGGCGGCTCGAGAGCTCGAGCGCTTGGCAACTGCTACGCTCGCTTCAATTAGTTGGATTCGCAATTGGATCCAACGCGCGTTGCCCGCAAAGCCATAGGAATGCTCTGCGGTAAGCGGTGCTGGGTAATCGGAAACGCCCGACCCGATTCGCGATTCAGCACATTAGTAGTTGCCCGTCTATGGGCCGGCTATAGCCCAGCTATAGCCATTCGTCTGGGCTTCCTTTCGGCATCTTTTCAATTTCCTGCTTCAATTTGCGCACGCGCAGAGCAACTTTTCGCCCGCTTTGATTTGTTTTTGTTGTTTTCTATTTTTCTAATTTTTTTTTTGTTTTTCTGGCTTACAAAAAGTTAATTATTTAATGATTTATGAAGGCATTTCTGGCGCTGTCGCTTGTCGTTATTTATAAACATTATCCAAGTCGAAATGAAACTCGTTATTTGGCTAGAAAATTGTGACGGCGGGGCGTGGTGATGTCATGTTGCCTTCAGCTCCGAGGAGGCAGAGATAAAGAGAGAGGAAGAAAGAGAGGTAGAGCTAGAGCTAGAGCGAGACGGAGCGTCGCCAAATTTGTAAGATTTGTGGAGATCGCTCGATCGGCTGGGGGAATACTTTAGTTTGATTGTAATCTGAACTGGTTTGAGTTCAGCTCGGGGTTCGCTTCAGTTGAGCTCAGCGCAGTTCGGTTCAGTTGACCCAGTTGCACTTAGTAGAACAATCGATGGCATCTTCGCAGTTTAGGCAAAATCGTGATCGTTAGGTCCCCTGCCTGTCATAGGTAGCCACTTGAGCGCTGAGTTTGTTGCCAAATCCCCCCCGTACCGATTCCCTATGCGGACTGACTAACGTTAGTACATCAATCAATCGATCAAGCAGAGTATGACCGACGTGGACGTGCTGAGCTCGCGCATGAAGTCGCGCCTGCATCTGCAGAGCAAGACCATTGGCGCCGATCGCATCAAGAAGGCCAAGGACAACAACGAGGACATCGCCGTGCTGAGCATGTTCCTGCCCAATGCCAGCGCCGTCGAGGAGAATCGCAGCTTCTACTGCTCCCTGGGCGACTACTGTCGCCTCGGTGATCCGCATGCGACGAAAGCAGGTAACGATCGGGACGGAAAGATCAGGTAGATCGACCGGGTGAATGCTTGCTTGGATGCTCGCTAATGCTGGTCATAAATCGCGGCTAATTAAATCCAACGATACATCATAATTTATCAATATTAAGGGGCCATTTGATGGGACAGTTGTTGCCAAATTGGTAAGAGAAACAGACGCCCACACTGGCCTGTGCGTCTTGGACCACTCTTCATAACGTCATCGCAGCTTTCGTTGATGAGTAATGTGAGCCACGGCGAAATACACTGGCCGAAAAAAGTGTGGGTCGCTAAATCGCATGACTTAGAACAACTCACAGTATTAATAGTCATATGTAACTCATAGTTATTATACAAGTCATATAACTCTATTATACCAAACTTAGATTCATCGTAAATTTTACCCTGACCCGCAGCTCTCTCTTTAATTTAGAGACTATACGGAATCTTGCATACCCTGCTTAAGATCCAACTATAATTATAATAAAGCTAGCACTACTTGGTGCTGTGCCAGTTATATTGGTCAGATCAGTCTGTCAATCTCAGAAAAGTTTGTCCGTAACTCTTGCAAACACCAGACCAAACTGATTATACCCTCTGCCAGCGCATAACAATGGGGTCGGCCACCCTGACATTATTCCAGGCAATTACCCATTTCCCCCGTGAATTTTGACTGACAGTCAGTGAACCCGCTGAGGTTTCCCTACCATTTCCCCCTGCTCCTATCCACTTGCTATTTTTGGCAAACTTTTGAGCACGCAATAAATAAACCCGCATAGAGATTTTATGCCCATGCGGGACTAATGCAGGCACTTTGGCCGGGCATAGCGTGCCCGGGGAGGCAGGTGTCTCTTTGTCTTCGTCTCTTCAGTCTTCTATCTTCAGTCTTGGGTCTGTCGCATTTGAATAATTTTTGCATTAATTGTTATGAAAATGGGTGAAGCGGGTGGACGATGGGCGATGGGCGGGGCATGGAGCACTTTCCACTTCGACAGTTGCATGTCAGCTGCACATAACACTGGCAACTAATTCGCCTTCGTATTGAAATCAAGTTCTGATTGAGTTTCTGCCCTCAATATGTCTGGAATTTGGGCTAGTCGATAGAGACGACTTCGGCAGACTGATAGACCTGCTCTGATTGTGGGCAAAGTTCAAGGTTGTCATAAGCCCCAAATTGATTTCGTATATCCACGTTTGCATGTCGTCCATTTCAGGAACCAAGAAAATGGAGTACAAGACCCGCCAGTGGCACGAGAACTGCTTCTGCTGCTGCGTCTGCAAAATGGCCATTGGCACCAAGTCGTTCATACCGCGCGAGCAGGAGATCTACTGCGCCGGCTGCTACGAGGAGAAGTTCGCCACGCGCTGCATCAAGTGCAACAAGGTATGCGGCAAGAAGCCCCGCAACAGCTGCAACTCATACTGATTAGTTGAATACCCTTTTTCCTCTTCTCTCCAGGTCATCACCTCGGGCGGCGTGACCTACAAGAACGAGCCGTGGCACCGCGAGTGCTTCACTTGCACCCACTGCAACATCACGCTGGCCGGGCAGCGCTTCACCAGCCGCGACGAGAAGCCTTACTGCGCCGAGTGCTTCGGCGAGCTCTTCGCCAAGCGCTGCACCTCGTGCGTCAAGCCCATAACTGGTGAGTGTGGGGAGGCTACATGCTTCTACCGAGAAACTAGCAATAACTTTAGATATTACTGCTACTATTTGTACT
The DNA here is from genome assembly GCA_035046045.1 of Zaprionus bogoriensis. Classification (NCBI taxonomy): domain Eukaryota; kingdom Metazoa; phylum Arthropoda; class Insecta; order Diptera; family Drosophilidae; genus Zaprionus; species Zaprionus bogoriensis. The sequence continues at coordinate 17,716 of JAWNOI010000192.1, read as the reverse complement.
AAGAGCATCATAAGCTGCTACTATTTCTTTGAATAGTAGTAGACTTTGCTACTATTTCTACAACCAGTAGCTTTTTCTAATTTTTCTACTAATATTAACGGAATTTAATACAATTTTTACTACTAATAGTATAATTTTCACCTATTTCTACTAAGTCTGCAACTATTTCTTTGAATAGTAGTAGAATTTGCTTCTATTTCTACTACTAGCAGCAGATTTTTCTACTTTTCCTACTAATAGTTACGAAATTTACTACAATTTTTACTACTAGTAGTAGAATTTACTAACATTTTAACTACTAGTAGTAGAATCTGCTACTATTTCTACTACCAGTAGCAGATTTTTCTACTTTTTCTACTAATAGTAACAGATTTTACTAAGATTTTTGCTATTCTACTACATCTGCTACTACTTTCTACTGCTAGTAGATTGTTCTAGAAATAGTAACAGAATTTACTAACTTGTTTACTACAAGCAGCTACTAATTCTAACTGCTACTACTAAGTATGATATCACTGCTACTTTTTCTGTTACTACACTAGTAGTAGAAATAGTAGCAGATTATACTACTAGTAGTCGATTTTTCTGCCTACTACTACTAATAGTAACAGAATTCATTAACATTTTTACCACTACTAGTAGTGTCTGCTATTCCTATTCCTTTTTAGTAGTAGCATCTGCAACTATTTTAATACTATTTCTGCTACTTTTTGTACTACTCATAGTACTGCAGATAGTAAGCTAGTATTATTTACTATTATTTGTATTACAACAGGAGGTAGAATCTGCTATTGTACAAGTACTACCTATATATCATTTCCTACTATTTCAATCTCTTCTTCTCTCTCTCTCTTCTCTACAGGCATCGGCGGCACGCGCTTCATCTCGTTCGAGGAGCGGCACTGGCACCACGACTGCTTCGTCTGCGCCAGCTGCAAGGCCAGCCTGGTGGGACGCGGCTTCATCACCGACGGCCCCGACATTCTCTGCCCCGAGTGTGCCAAGCAGAAGATCATGTAAGCGCAGGCCGAGCAGCAGCAGCAGCGGCAGCCAGAGAAGGGGGCCAGGGAAAGGAGAGGAGAGGCGAGGAGCGTTAATTAGCCATACTTAAACATTAACAAAATCAAGAGAAATCAAAAATCAACGAAAAATGGATCAAATCAGCAAGATGTATTAAACGATATGCTACTTTACTATATACAAACAGATAATGCCTTACACTCACACACACTGACACACACACACACACAGATACACACACGTATATTAGATATGAGAAATCCTAAATCAAAAGCCACAAATTATGCTTGACTCTTACTATATACGATATACACACACACACACGCGATGTGACTACACTGAGAGAAAATCGGTTATTTTTGTGCTTTACCGTCAAATTGTATAAAAATCTATTTATTATTTCTAGTTGCATTTGAAGCGCGCAAAAGGGAAGCAAAGCTAAAAGAAAAGTACACTGTAACTATTGTTGCCACTCTGCATAATATTGTATGTATGTTTATTTATTTATTTTAAGTTCTCTAACCACAAAAAAAAGAATGCGATGTATAACAGAAAAACTGTAATAAAAGCGTGTAAAGTTTGCTAACCGCGGGTTTCTTCAGTTCAAAACAATTCGCATTATTTTCCCTATGTATCTATATCTATATGTTCTACGTCGTATATACCCGCTTGGGCAGCCAACCAGCTATGCGCATATGTATTCATGTATGTGTGTATGTGTATGTATGTACACTTACGTCCTAGCAATTTAATTGTTTAGTTTTATTTCCATGGTTTTGCGCCAACTAAATAACCCACACACACACACATGCACACGAAATTGTTTTACAAATGCCAACAACAATGTCAATGTCCTTAACTATTTAATGAAATTAAAGCTAAATAAATTAATAATATTCAACGATGTACACGGACTTTTATTTCAATCGCGTAAACAATTTTTTAAAGAGGAAAGTTTGATTACAACGCGAAAATACAATTGCGCAAGCAGGAGCATGTTAACGCAATTTAGCGCACTGCTAACGCAGCCAGCAGCATGTTAAAGCAGCCAGCAGCATGTTAACGCAGTCAGCAACATGTTAACGCAGCTTGCCGCACTGTTAATTCGAAGCTTATTGCGTTAGCTTGCTCCCGCTTGCGTTAACATTGCTCTGCGCACTTGTTGCTGCAAACTGTGACCGCTGAGCATATTGCGTTAACAGTGCTCTACGCACTTGTTGCTGGAAGCTGTAACCGCTGAGCTTATTGCGTTAACAGTGCTCCTGGTTGCGTGCACAGTGGATGACGCAGCTGACCGAGCACTTGTTGCCGCCAACTGTGAATGGCAAAAGAACGCCAAGAAAACCAAAATAAAGATGGGAAGCGCAGACAAGCCGGATTTAAAGTTAATATTGGAGTTTAGGTGTGTAGCAGCGAACTCGGAAGCAATATAAATATACATTTAATTTATAAACGAACATGTAGCGCCGGTGCGGAACTGCTCTTCGGGAATATCAAGCGGCGTACACTGTCGCTCGACGGCGCCGAGAAATGTGAGCGAATTTTAGCGCCGTTTTGCCAATAAGAATTAAGTTTACAGTTAATCTGCAGGGACAATTGCCAAATTGCTGAAGTGGATGCACGCCAATATATTGACAGAGCGACCAGAATTATTTCTGCAAGGAGATACTGTGTAAGTGGCAAGAATTGAGCGTGGCACGTGTTGCAGCTGCTAATATTGCGCTCTTGTTGTTGTTGTTGTTGCAGACGGCCTGGGATTCTCGTGCTGATCAATGACACCGACTGGGAGCTGCTGGTAAGCGCGTAGCACCCACACATGCATGCATTAAACTCTCTCTCTCTCTCTCTGTCTACTTCTCGCTTTCAGGGCGAATTGGAGTATGAGCTGCAGCAGAACGACAATGTGCTCTTCATATCCACACTGCATGGCGGCTGAAGCCGCAAGCGCAACAGCTTGTTCATAGTGCTAACTAGTTGATAATTATTAAAAAAAATATAAAAAATTTAAAAAAAAAAATAAATTACACAAAATCAGAATTACGTCCCTTCATCAATATTGACAAAGGCCCACACGATGGTTCGGGAGTTAAAGTCTTCTTCATCTTGAGTTTTTGTTCGCTGTTTTCTGTTGTATTTAAAGCGGATACGCGGCAAATAACTAGTTGGGAATTACAAGCAGCGCAAACTAAAATTTCTATTGATAGCTGTTTTCAATTTTGGTAAATATTATTTAAATATTGAATACAGCTGCGACCATAACAGAAGTAATAAAAATATAAAAAAATTGCTGATCTTTATATAATAGTCTATATTTTTTGCCAAGTATTCAAAATAAGATTACCAACCTTATTTTATAATATATGATATATATAATTAATAATATTTTATATTATATATTTAAATTAAATGTATACACATTGCTTGTATATAGTAAATTAGTTTAAATTATAAATTATTAATATTTTATATTATATATAAAATATGTAAGCATATTTCCTGTATATAGTAAATTTACTTAAACTGGAACAAACACTTTGCGTATAACGTGCTTCCGTATCATCTGCCTGCATATACGCGTACAACTTTTCCAGGAGCAGAACCGATTGCTATTGCCTCCGCAGCCGGCGTAGAACAGTTTGTGGCACGATCGACTCCGCCCGTTGTAGTACCACATTTCGCGATTCGAATTCTCCCGACAGTTGGGCCAACCGCCAAACCCATTGTTCGCCGGGCCCATGCAGGTCTGTTCAGCTACGAAGGCGAACAGACAATAAATATGGCTTAAAGAGGTTCAGGAGCAATTGCTCTTACGAGGGGTTCCAGTGCATGACTGAACCGTAGCATAGAACTGGGCGAGTATCAGGAAAACGAGGACTGGCAAAACCAACTGCATTTGTTGTGCCATGCAAACTAGACTAAAAAGTACAGTTATGTCCGGCTTAAATAGCAAATCGATAGGCAGTTATCGACAACTGTTGCTGCGGCAATACAAGCATTATAAGGAAAGCCTAGCACAACAATATTTGTCTTCGGGGTAAATCAGACGCACTTGCTGTAGCTATAAATACCAAACCGAACTAAGTATAGCACTTTACGCTTTATTTTATAGTATATTGTATTATATATAGCATTATAGATAAGAGCTAGGCCAAAGACCCGTTTGAGGAAGCCAAGCTTGTGCTATATTTAGCAACACTTCTATACGATCTATGGTATATATGGCATATTTGCTATCCCTCACGCCAGCAGGCCCTCTGGCAGTCTTGACGTGTGCAGAAGCGATTGTTGTTGCCCCCACAGCCGAGGAAGGGCATGGGCATGCAGGCGCGCTGTGTGCGATCGGAGTACCACATCAGCAGATTCGATCGCCTGTCGCAGACCCACGATATCCGCTCGCCGATGTTGCGCAGGCCTTGGCACTCTGGTTCAGCTAAGTAGGGGAAGGTTGCTCTCTTATTATCGAGTATATATAATTATATATTCATACTACTCACAAGGACGACCTCGACATTGGCTGAACTGAGCCTGCGTGTGCAGCGCGTAGAGCGAGAGGCCAGCGAGAATGAGCAGCAATTTCATTTTACAAGGTTCTTCAAGGTATGTACTGTCTGCTGGGAGTACGACAGTCGTCATTTTTATAGCATAGGGGAACAGCTGTTCCCTTATAAAAGAACTGGAACAATAGCCGAAATTGCAATGCGCTCTGCGGCTTCTCTTTGACAACTTTTCTAGATGATCAGATGAGATCTATAGGCTTCCATATATGTACCTGTATATACCCATTGTCTGATGAAGAATGCGCTACTGTCCCACTGTGTTCTTGAATGCAAACAAGACCCTCAATCCTAAACCAACTCATTAAGACTTGTTGGAAACCCACACCGAGACAATGGGCCTTACGATCTCGACGATCGATCACAACGCCCACAGAGCAGGAAGAGATTCTTGTAATATTTCGAAGCAACATTTATTCAATTCTTTGCTTAGTGGTATACATTATATGGTATTATTCGTATTTTAAAGATATGCATTTATTTATGTAGATTTCTTGACGATACTCTCGACTTTACGCTAAGGTAGGCACTTAATTTACATACTAACTAACTGTACGCTTGTTTTAGTTATTAATTTCGTCTTCGACAACGCCCCTCGATTTGTGTGTATGTGTGTGTGGGTTGTTCGAGTTGATTAAGGTTGATTAAGAGCTATGAAATATATATGTATTTCGACATTGACACATTGAATTCAATAATTTGAAAACTTTCGAAAAGCAGAGGAAGCAGAAGAAGAAGAACAGAAAACATGCGATAAATGAAAGATGCTAGATAATACAATAGGCTGGAAGATTTATGACAAATTAACACAACTAAAATCAAATAAATAATAAATAACAAAAATCATAATAATAATAATAATAAACATAAACATAATCGTAAACGTAATCGTAATCGTATCGTAATCGTTAACATAATCGCATCATAATCGTAAGAAGTAAGAAGTGTAATGTGAACTGGATGAAACCGTTGGCTAAAGCTAAACCCTTCCCACTGTCCGCTATTCATTTATTGCTGCAGCCGGCGCTCGGAAGGGGCTCGGGCGTTGCCGACTCAGCTGCATGGGCGTAGGACCTGTAGCGTCGCAGGATCACCGTCGAGCTGCTGCTGCTGCTGCCGCCGACGCCGCCGGCTGCCCCGCCGGTGGACCAGCTGCCCCGGTGGCCACTCAGCTGGTGTTCCGCCTGGGCGTGCATGTGATCTTGATCCGGGGTGACAGAGATGTCCGACACAATGCCGCTCTCTAGATATGTGATACGATATAGAAGCATACAATGATGAAAACGAAGTCAAAGCAAATCCCGAAACACAAAGGAACATGCAGCGCAGGAGCACAGGAGGACTACGTACTAGTTTAGGCACAGGTGTAGGTGTAGGTGTAGTGGGGTGGAGTATGTACAGTTTCGGTGTGACTACTAATACTGAAGCAGTGTGTTTATATACAGACACGGGGGTGGGGATAACAAACAGGTGCAAAACAGGACAACAGGAACTACGACTAAACGGGAAACCGATCGCCCTGCGACCTAGAAGAAGTAGCACAATTCAAGCTCAATACCCATGGACAGTTGACTGACGATCGTCGTGGAGCGCTTGTGATGCCGCTTGCTGCCGCGGCCCGAGATGCTGCTGCTGCTCGCATTCGCGTTCGCGTTCGCCGTGTCGCCGCTCAGCTTCAGCGCCTGCGTCTCATTGATCAGCTCCAGCGTGGCCGAGTTGTTGTTGCAACTGCCCGAGGCGCCTCCGCCTCCGCCCGTCAGTTTGCTGAAGCTCAGGTTCAGGCTGTGGCGTCCGGTCTCGCCGCCGCTGATCGAGGAGCTGCTCGTCGTGCTGGTGCCGCTGGAGAGCGAACTTTCCGAGATGAGCGAGTTGGGGCGGCGCATGCTGCCCTTGCCGGGCTCAGCGTGGCGCAGCTTGGGAGCTGCAAGCGGAGCACAGTGTTAGTATTGGGCGAAACAGAGAGAGAGAGAGAGAGGGAGAGAGAGTGGGATAGAGAGAAAGCCAGTCTTACTCTTGTTGAGCTGTGCGAGTGGTATGGAGCGATCGCTGATCTGATTGTGGCTGGGGCGTATGTCCAGGCAGGGCTTGCTGCCAATGCCCATGGACGACATCTCCGCCAGGCGAATTTCTAGAGAGAGAGAGGAAGCGGGTTTAGTCTGAGATTCCGCATTGCGTGCAGTTTTCATGGCTTTACCTCGATTTCGCTTCGCCTGCTTCCACAGCAGCTTGGATATCTCCTCGGTCCAGGCGTTCTTGATGTCCTCGGACATGCACTGCAGCATCCAGGTGTCGTCCGGCTTGCGCTTTCTGAACCAGATCTCGAACTTGGTCGTCGAGTCGCCCGTGTGCGCCGTCAGGCCAATGTCCGAGGTCTTAATGCTGTTCTTGTAGATGTAGATATCCAGATTCTGCAGAATGTAGACGCATTAGTAGCAGCTACGAGTAGCTATAAGGGGGACTACTACCACCCACTCACCTTGTGGTCGGGAAAGCGTCGCGCCTTGCTGAACAGCACCAGCTCCTCGAAGAGGAACACCTGGCGCAGCGTCTTCTTGCCGCCGCGTCCCTGCCAGACGAGGAACTCGTTCTGGCGCAGCAGTCGACCCTGCTCCTTGACATTGACGTCGCAGTCGCGCAGCGAGTCCATGGCCAGCAGATCGTTGCCGTGACGCAACTGAAACTTGACCATCTCCTCGGCACGCTGCAGTTCCTCCACATCGGCGGCGATCTCCTGCAGCGCAGCACCCTCCACACTCTTCACGGCCTTGACCAGCTGCTGCAGCAGCAGCGCGTACTTGCCCATGCGCTGCACCGGCTTCAGCAGATACGAGGCCAGATCCATCTTGTCCTGCAGCTCCAGTTGCTTGGGCTTGAAGAAGCTCGAGCCGTACTCGCTCAGCAGCGTGTCGCTCTTCGGCTTGTTCTTGTTGTACAGCGCATACAGATAGAACTTGGACTCCATCTCGAGGAAGGCGGCGCCCACCTTGAGGGGATTGCGCTCGTAGCGCTCGAGCTCGCCGAGAAAGTGCGAGTTGTGGAACTCGAAGATCTTCTCGATGTTGCCGAAGATCACGTTGCGCTGACCACGCAGCGGCTGCGGTATGTCCTCGCGCAGCAGCTCGTCGATGTAGTTCTCGATGACGTAGTACAGGGAGCGCACGTAGTCGCGTTCGGTACCAATCATTTCGCGCATGATCAATAGAAGCGTTCTGCGTGAGGATCGAGGTGAGATCAATGGATTAAAGAGCATGATCAGCTGGAAAACTGCTGCTGACACTTACTTCTGTATTTTTGGTTCCAAACAGCTGAGCTCCTCCAGCTTGGTCAGCTCCAGACTTGAGGCATGGCACTGCAGATGCGCATTCGCCTCCATGGGCGAGTGCATGTCCATGTAGCGCTTGCTCGGACGCTCGAAGCACTCGTCCTCGAGCAGCTCGTCGTGGCTGCAAAAGGATTAGTGTGAGTCTTCCCCTCTATTCCACTGTCTTCATCTCCCTCCCATCTTACTCACCTCTTCTCGTTGAGACTCTGACAGGAGCAGATGCGCGCTAGCTTGGGATTGCGCTCGCAGCTGTCGCAGACGCCCACGCCGGAGTCGGCGATCTTGGACTGCTGCTCCTCACCGTCGGCATCGCAGTCGATGTCGTTCTCATGATCGTGATCGTTGTCGTGCTCCTCCTCTGGCTCATCCATGTCCTCCAGGTTGCGACTCTCCCGCCAGCAGCTGCAGTGGCTGCCACCCGGTGCCGCTCCCTCGAAGGAGCTGCCGTTGCCCGAGCTGCAGCGATAGCTGCCCCGCTTCGTGGCCGACGACGCGACGGCTGGGCCGGCGGCGGGCGTGCTGCATGCCGCGGGCAGCGAGTGACTCTTCCGCATCGTGGGCAGATGCTTCTCGATGAGCGACGTGGCGCCCAGCTCTTCGGCCAGTCGCTGCAGCTCCTCGAGTGCTGCCGTTTCGCGCTGATGCTGCGTCAGCAGATGCAGCAGGCGAGCACCGGCTTCGATGTGCTCGCGCGTCTTCTCCAGCTTCTCGGCGAACTGATCGAGCACAGCTTTCAGGCTGCGTGCGCTCTCGGTCAGCACGGATATTTGCTGGGCTGCCAGGTGCAGATCGCGACCTTTGGCCAGGTGTTTCTGTGGACGGGAGAACAGAAAGGGAGCCAGTTAACCTCTAATTAGACGCCTAGTTATGCCCTCGATCAACTCACCCTGGCTATGAAGTAGTACTTCTCGAACTCCAGCTCCTGCGCCTTCAGCTGCGTCTCGTTGTCCAGCTGCAGCTGTGCGAACTTCAACAAATTGTCGGCACCGTCGCTACTCAGACAAGAGGTGACCTATAAAGAGCCCAAACCGATTGAAATTGCGATCAGTGAGGAACCTTCAACTCAACTACGCTTGACGTCCGCGGCCCACGCCCACGCCGGTGTCAAGGCCTCAACCATTTCGCTCGATCATGCACGATGAAAAGTGAAATTCAGACAAATGATCGACGATCGACGAGCCAAGTTGGACGATCTAATTAGCCTCCACTTTACAAATTAAAAGCCAATCGGGCACAAATCAAATAAACTGATTCCTCCTCCCAAAGCGGACGAAGGTATAACGAAAGCAAAAGCAGCAAACGACGTCGACGACGACGACGATCTTGGGCCAATCAACGATCTCACATTGATAATTTCGTAGCTCTAACCAATTTTTAATCACCTGCTGCGTCCAATTGAACTGATGAGGGAGCCACTGGAGTGGGAATGAGAGAGGAAGAGAGAGAGAGAAAAAGAGAGAGACCAGCTAAAGCTACAGCTACAGCTTCTCCCACTCTGCGATCTTCCCCGACCCCTGCGATCGACTGGGCACGCGTTCACTTTCCGTTTTTGGGCTGATAATGCGCTCGCTGCCTTTGGGGGCATGTCCACAAGCACGTCTGCGTCCTCCCCAATGAATGGAACTGTCGTCTCAGCCGGAGAGGGAGAGTAGAGGGAGCGGCACTGAGAGCGGGTGCAGTCTGCTCCAGTTTCGCAGTTGACGCACAGCGAGAAACTGAAGCTGCGACTGTGACTTGGACTCGAACTCGTGCTCATCAGATATGGCAGGTCTGGCCATGTGAACAGGCTGAGTTACAGGGTGTTTCAGTTGCACGCACTTGGAACTTGTTTGATTGCAAAACTAACAGCAGATAGGTAAAGCTTATAGGCATTATCACAAGCCTATAAGTCGTTAGAGAGCTCCAGTGTTGAGCAACGCAGCCTTTTAGACTTGGCAGATTGAAATTGTGTGTTCTTTTTTGTTTGATTTTAGTGTAGACTTTACAGTGTTTTATTATGTCTCTAGTTAAGTATTGAATTGAAATCCTTATGGAACTCCAGTGTTGAGCAACTTTTAGTTTTGGAATTTATATTTTAAATGAAGATCTTCATAGAGTAATGATATATAGCTTGAAAACTGTGCCAGTTATAAGTTATTTTCTTTTTGATTTATAGACTTTTCGAGTCACACTTTTCTATATGCATTACAGACTTTTCGAGTCACACTTTATAGATACTTTTCTATATGCATTACAGACTTTTCGCCTTTTAGACTTGACTTTTCACGTCACACTTGGTCACTGACCTTTATAGAGTTTTGTTTCCTTTTTGCTGATAATTTTGTAGTCTTTTTGTTGTTGTTTTTTGCTGTGGCGACACCCTGTATGCTGGCCGTGTCTACCGATCGTCCGTTGCATTGTTTACATGGCGGGGCGCAGCAAGGCCTCCATTTGGTTTTATTGAGAGATTGTTGCCCGGCGATTGCCACACACGCGGGCAAAAGCCAATAGTAAGTACGAGCAAATTAATTGATTTAGTTAATCGCTGGTTCAATGAAATGCCCGATAAGCCGCCGCCGCTCAAGTCGCAGCTGAAGTCCGAGCTGAGCTGCAGCCACAGCCACAGCCGAGTGAAATCAGCTGATGCCGTCGAAGCTCTGATCGCAGCGATAAAACTTCGAAAACTCCATGAAAAACTTTTAATTTTCTTCGAGTTTCACGCTCGAATTGGATGCGAGTGCGAGTGCGAGTGTGACTGTGAGTACGAGTGAGAATGTGAATGTGCTGGAAGATGACTCACATAGCTGGCTATTTGGGCTGCCAAATGGCTGGCAGCTGTTTCACTGGTGCAGCAGCAAGCAGAGGAGGAGGAGCAGGAGGAGCTGCTGGCGATCATTGCGCGAATCGAGCTCAAAAAGCCGCGATAACAATTAAAAGTGCTCGCTTAGCTGAGCGCAACAACAACATCGCGCTGAGAGCTCAGAATTGTGACTGACTGTCGGCCAACTATCGCCAAGTATCGCCAAGTATCGCTGCAGCTATCGCTGACTCGTCAGACTCAATGAAATTCAATCAAATCAAAACAAATAACGAACAATTGCAGCGGGAATTGGCAGAGGAATTGGATGTGGAATTGGAATTGGACGCTGAAGCGAGCTGGCAACGAGTAGCAGGAGGAGGCAAGAGTAAGAGGTTTAGTGTTCTGCTGCTGCTACTGTTGCTGCCCCCCTGTTGCCGCTGTTGCTGCTAATGTTGCTGTTGCCGCTGGCGCTGCTGCCCCTGTTGCTGCTGCTCTCGCTCTTTCTCTCTGGTTCTGCTGATGTTGCTGCTGCTACCCCAGCTGCAATTGCTGACGTCGTCGTCTTCTGCTGTCTGTCTGCCACTGTCCGACTCAATTTGCTTAGCTAAGTAAATAGGCAAAGGCAGCGACAGCAGCAACTATTGCAGCTGTTGCTATCTCGCGCTGTGCAACCGCTTGATAAGCCTTGCAGCAGTTGCAGTGCCTCTCGCTGTGGCGGATGTTGTCCCGCTGTCGCGCTGTCTCTTTTGTGTGTTATTGTGTTTTGGGGCGCTGATAAGCGACTGCGACTGCGACTGCAGTTGACTGCACTCTGCCGGCGAGCGGCACATCTTAGACAGCAGTCGAGTAGTTGTTGCTGTTGTTGTTGTTGCTAGAGTACTTGCTGTTGCTAGAGTTGTTTGCAGATGCTGTTGGTGTTGGCGTTGCCCTGACATAAAACGCAAATTTAACGTGACAGTTTAACAAGTTGATCGCATGCGCCATAAAACACATGCAACACCTACAACAACAGCAGCAGCAGCAGCAGCAACAACAACTATGTTGCGCATGCGTGGCTCCCAGTGGTGTCTGCTGCGACTGTTGCTGCTGCTGCTGCTATTGCTGCTGCGGTTGCTGTCGTGTAATTTACGCAAATGTCGCGTATTTATCTCACAGCCATAAACATTTTTTAAGCCACAATATCGAATTTATTTTGACACTTAACAAAGTTGTCGCCATTGTTGCTGTTGTTGCTGTTGTTGCTGCTGTTGCTGTTCGCTATCTTAGAAAATTCCGACAACTATTGGGACTTCAGTTTTGTGTCTTTGCATTTGTCTCTGTCGCCGGGGGATTCTGTTCGTGTTATTTATTTGAAGTGCGTCTTAAATGATACGAGTTTCCTATGAACCCCCCCCCCCTCACCCCTCACCCTCTCTCATTCGCGTAGCCATTCCTCTTTCCCGATTAGCCATTCCCCATTCCCCATTCGGACTGTCTCATTTGATCTTTGTTAATTTGTTCCTCATGCCGCCAGGCTTGGACTTCATTCTGCGTATCGCCGCGTACTTCGACTGCTGCGACTGCTTATCGTTGGCTCGCAAAGTCTCTGCTATTTTAACGGCCATGTCCAGTAATTTGCCCGCTAATTTATGGCAGTTACTCAGAAATTATAGCGTCGATAACTGGCCACAAGCAGCAGGCCGACGGGGTACGCTAACTGAGCGTGAAAGAGTGAGACATTAGAGGCGAGCGTGTGCCATGATTAACTGTGGATGCATTTGGGCTGCGACTGGAAAAAGTAAAACTGCTGCTTGCTTTGATGCCCTTATCCAATTGGGGAATGCTGCAGGCGAGCGATAAGCCTGCACTCAATCAGTAGTACCATAAAACAAGCGTGACTAACTCTCCTTATAGAACTCTAGTTTTGTGCAACGGATTGTTATGAAATTTGGTGGTTCAATAAATATTTACGCTATTTAGACGTACAACAAAAATAAATACTCTAGACTTAGTACTGTGAAAGTTATGCGTAAAATAAAGTAAATATCATAAGGGATAAACAGACGATCAGGCAAATAAATCGAGTATATAATATGTTTATGAGAATTACAATGATTCTGATAAGTTCTAGAATTTACATTTCAATAGAAATCCAATGTTGAGCAAGAGATTATTATAAGACTTTGAGAAGAAAGGAAGATCTTTATCAATTATGGGTATATCAAATAACTTTACAGTCGCTTCAGTTCAATGCGTTCTTTATAATAACTAAATTAAATATGATCAGTATTTGCCACAGTTTCCTTAAATAATTAAGATATATACCGAAAAAAGTTATAGATTTTAGTTATTATAATTATAAAAGAATCTTTTGAAAATGCAATCGAATATCTTAAAACTTTCTACATATTTCCCGCTTCTTTTCAATAAATGTTAATGCTAGAGTATAAAATCGTACGGTACAATTAATAATATTGCTGCAAAATATTCATAAATTAAATTTCCTTTAGCAAAAATATGCAAAAGTAGTCATAAACTGTGGCTATTTGGACAAATCGCTATACATTTATTTGGAAAATTATTGAGAAAATTATTTGTATTTTATTTGAACTCTGAAGTAGCTGTAAAATATGATAATCTACATGAATTGTGCACTTTGCAGTCAAAGAAACGATTTGCATTTGAATATATATATATACACCTATTTTTTTTTTTTGAGAAGAGGAAACCGCAAATGGTAATGGAATTTTTAAGAGCATCGTTAAACTGCACTGAGCTCGGGCTCGTACTCACTGCAGTCAGCAGCTGGATGGAGCTAGTGCTAGGCCCGCCCCCGACCCCAAATAGAGATCGTGAGTCGGGCTGCAGTCGAACAAGTACGAACATGTTTAATAAAGCAATTTCGTTAAACTTTTCGACGCGAAAAGGCGATTACAAATTTTACAATTTTACTTATTTTTCACTTTCTCAAGCGAGCGAGCGACGCACGCCCCAGAGCCAGAGGCGATGCAGAGGCGACGCTTCGAGTTGACGCAGCCGCTGACTGCGCTGTCGACGCATGCGGCGAGTCATAAATTGTGGCCACAAAAGGCCAAGACGTTAATGTGGTGACAATATTGCATGCAACCGACTTGTTGCAGCTCGCAAAGCGGCTTTAGCTGCAGCAGGTGCCGCTGGGGTTGGCAGCAGGGGCAATCAGGGGTAAGCAGTGCGACAACGGGCAGGGGGCAACGGGTGCAGCTTATCGTCGAATCAAAGACGGAACGGACGTGACGACGCTCAAAATGGTAGACAGAGAGACAGGCAGAGAGAGATTGAGGAAGAGGGGGGAAAAAACGCTGACAGGCGCTGATGAAGTTGACGATTTCTAAAAATGCGTGTAAAATTAGTGTTAAAAAACATGTCAAACCCAATACGACAGTTACGTTTTGACATGCCCCGGCGGCGACAACAATTACGTTTTGTTCGCTGTCACTCCGGTTGCCCCCGCCGCTACCCCTGCCCCTACTGTCACGAAGGCTAATTCAATAATACGCAGATGCAGACATTCTAGACGGCGGCCAAGCTAAGCGTATGATTAACGTCCACACTCATGACACACAGTTGCAGCAGCAGCAGCATGTTGCAGGAGGAGTTGCAGCAGCAGCAGCAAGTGGCAGCCGGTTGCAAGCTGCAGTTGAGGCTGCTGCATTGTTTGTTCGCGTGGCGAATTTGCATGCAGCAACCGGTTGCACTCGCACTCGCACTCGCAGTCGCAGTCGCAGTCGCAGTCGGGCGGCACTTGCGGCACTCTGCAACAGGTCTCCATGTCCCAGTGAAGATGTGTCTGCTGCGACTGGGAGTCGCTGCATATTTCGGTCTCGGTCTCGGTCTCGGTCTTGCTATCGGCTTGGGGTCTCGTTCATGGTCTCGGGCTGCTCTTCTGCCTCTACACTGTGGCCTGTCTTCCCTGTCTCCCCTGCCTCAGCTGCCTGCTGCTGGCTCCCTGCCTCAGCTGCCTGCTGACTTCTCGGCTTGCTGCTATCTCCTGTGCCTTCGCTACCTCCGCTCACTGCACTGGCATCTCTACCAGCGCTGCCTCCTCTGCCTGCTGCTGCCTCCTCTGCCTGCTGCTGCCTTGTCGACACTAAATAAGCCTTCATATTTCATGCGAGCTGACCGAATTCTGGCCAAGCGAACGTACTGCAGCCTCCGTTGCAGTTGCAGTTGCAGAGTTATGCAAGGAGTCGCGTTGCGGGTTCCAGTGTCAGAGGCCATAAATACATACTATACACATACATACATCTATATATCTATGTAGAGCCGGCTTCGCTTCCGCACCAAGACTAAGCTGGCTGCAAGGCGCGAAACAATTAAACATAGTTTTCATTGCACAAACGATGCCGTTGCCAATGAATTTCAGAGCGCTAGAGAGACAGACGAAGGGTGGGGGAGGGAGACAGAGAGAGAGAGAGAGAGAGAGAGAAGCGGGCGGGGTGCTGCTCAAAGAAAGCGCCCCAAACAAATCCAATTTCACCGACGGCGTTTGTTTATTTTTATCGCCATCGTCAGCTCTTTCACCGGCAGCAACACCCAAGACTAACACACACACACACACGTACACACACACATACGCACACAACCATAACTGGAGCTCCTAACGCTCTGCCGACCCGCCCGAGCAATGCAGCCGATCAACAATTTAGATATAATATCGCATATCGCATCATAATGTCCACGTTGTCGTTGTCGTCTTGCCTGTCGTCGTCTAAGTTGTTGGCGTTGTTGTTGCTGCTGTTGTTGTTGTTGTTGTCAGAGTCATAGTCATAGTCACAGTCGTAGCTGTTGCTGCTGCTGCTGCTGCCAACAAAATGGCGACGGCGGCATCTTTTTTCGCACCTTGTTTGAGTGCGCGCCTAATGGACGACAGCGACATTTGTTGCACTCGCCTTTGCCGTCCGATCGGACGATCGCCAGCGCGATTTAGTTGCGCAGTTTGCCGAGTTAACTACGTAAATACATATATTAATTAAATTAGTCGACGACGCGCCGGCTCAACTGATGAACAGGCGAAGCGCCAATACGCTGCGATTCGAGCTGGGAAAACAGCTGAGAGATGGTAGCGAATTTGGCTTTTGGAATGGCATGATTACAGATCACTAAAAAAAATTTTTGAAAAGATGTAGAGCTTTTTTTATTTTTTTATTTTCATAAAAATGTTATACCATTTTTTAAATAATTTTCAAGCTCGGTTTCTTGTCTTAAAAGCACTGAATTTTTTCTTTTAATATTTTTTGGTATTTAAAAAATGTATTGCTTTATAATTATAAATATCGCTGATAAGCAAAATTAAAACTGCTTAAAAAAGGAGCTTTCTACTACTTTTGGTGTTTTATAAAGATGTTTTACGATTTTTTAAATAATTTGCTAGTTCTAGGTTTCTTTCTAGTCAGAGATAAAATTTATTGATAGTCCCTTTTTCTTTTAGTATTTTTTGTATTTAAAAAATTTGTTGCTTTATGGAAATAGTTATTACCTAATAATAATAAATCATTCATTATTTAAATATCTGGTAAGCAAAATTAAAACTGCTTATGGCATATTTTTAAGTGCAAGAAAAATGTTAAGAAATGCCTGAGCAATTTTCCATTGTAGAGATAAAATACTGATAATTTCTCCACATAGGCAAGTAATCTCCACACAATTTTAATTTATTTCCATATATTGCTGTTCGGCCTGATCACTTAACTCGTCCAACTAACGAAGCACCTGCAAGACGTTAGAGAATTCGCATCAAATTGGGAGGCTGTCAACGACTTTTTAATTGAAAACGTGCTGGTGTTAAATGTTTTGCTATCTCGTTGTATGATTTCTGCGCCGATCGCGATATGACAGACGGCGCAACATGTGTGCGCGAGAGAGGAAGTGAGAGTAAGGGAGAGAGGGAGAGAGAGACAGTTGGATTGACCGCTCAGACAGTCAGTCAGTCTCAGCTTATCGCTGAGCCACATTTGAATTGGTAGTAGAGTGAATTTGAAGCTCGAAGACTATAGACGAAATCTGTTATTGCGGATCGATCGAACGAAAACGGGGCAAAACGTATTTAATTTCTTTAACCTTGCTTTCACTTTTCTCATTAACTTTTCGTCGGCAATTAAAATTCAATTTTTTGGCCTGGCCAACTTTGATAAATGGCTGCGCATTTCTCAGGGCGGAGGCGGGCACAGGCTGCGACGAGGAGAAGCGTGTGAAAAATATGCGAAAACAGTAAACAGAAAAGCGAAAATCGAAACTCGACAAAAAAAAAAAAAAAAAACAAGTAAGGAAAGCTACAGTCGAGCGCGCGCGACTGTAAGATACCATTTACCCTATTCGAAGAAATAATACAAAATAAAATAAATTGTATAAAAATATATAAAAAAAATATAAAAAAAAAGCAATTTACATTAAGAAAAAAAAATCGTCCCGCGCCAGATTCGAACCCAAGAACTCTCACGAACTTTGTAACTTACGAATCGGACCTCTAACCACTAGACCACACAAGTTTACGCCATGCGATCGGCAAATTAGGCTTTTATTGACGCGGGCCCTCTACTGCGTCGATTTAACGTTTTGATTAGGAATCGCTAGCGCCCATAACTTTGTATGGGGAATTCGAACTCCTATAACTTCTTTGTTATTAAAAAATAAAAATTGAAGAAAGCTACAGTCGAGTGCACTCGACAGTAAGTTATAATTTACCTTTGGCTGCTAAAAATAATTCTTAATATTAATTACTTTTATTCGAATTAATAACAACGCATCGCATATTTCCGAAATTAAATACACATGCATTGACGCTAATGGCACATGCCGACTGCACGCCGATTGTGCGTGCGCAGTCGGCACAAGCATTGACGCCGAGCCTCTGCTCCGTCTCTGCTGCTGTATGCAAAACTTCTCGCGCCTAGGAACAGACCATGTGCTTCAGTGGTTTGTTGTTAGAGTTGTCAGCTCTTTAACTAAATGTTCCCGGTTCGAATCCAAACGCAGTCTTCTTTTTTTTGTATTGCTTAGAAAAAGTTTTTGGTTTTTTTTATTTTT